>JAWWEU010000081.1:119578561-119628172 GCA_035583155.1 Acropternis orthonyx | reverse complement strand
GGAGAGAGGAGGTGATCCCTCTGAGGTGCAGGGTTGGTAGATGAAAGAAAAATTCCAAGATTTTAAATCCATAACAAGGAGAAATGCTGTTTGAGAGCACAAATAGAGCAGCTATGACATGTTTGACAAGGGCTTACGCAGTTTTGGGGGTTAGAATTGGCAAGGATGTGTTACTCCAGCATAGCATACGGTGACCTCAGTGATGCAGCGGGTGAGCTGCTTGATGGAGGAGGAAATTACCGTAAGATATCTCAAAGCTGAATTTACTGTGTGATGTTTGAGTCCTGTATTCTGTATATGAGTGTTACCATGATGTACTTCATAAAAGCACACTTTACCCGTGTGAGCAGTTAGAGTAGATGAAGGTCTGCATTTCTTAGAAGTTCTGCAAAGACCCTTTTTTTAACTTGTTCTATTTTGTCTTAGCTATTTGTGGTCTGAGTGTAGTGTCAGCACTGATGGCAGAAGTAGACTTGTAATCTTTGGATGTTTTTTAAAATTTATTACAGATTTGCAATTTAGATTAGGGATGGAAATGTGTCAAATACAATTGTCTGTGTAATGATACAAACATATGGCATGTTCTATTAGCATATATAAATAATATATATAGCGTAATTTATATAATGCTCAAAGTAATGTGATAGAGGTATTTTGTTCCTAAGGGAATTTTTTATTGTAGATTGTTTTTATTTATGGAGCTTATTAGAGGCAAGTATGATTTAAACAGTGATGGAAAATTTAAGAGATTTCCTACTAATGTTCTCACATTTGTTTCTTTTAACTTTCACATTATAGCTTTAGTCATTTTACAAGAGACCAGACGAAGACTTGCACTGCACCTTCAAATGTATGTGTTTAATAAATATTTGTGAGTTCTGTATTGAAAATCAATCTACTGTCATACATTAATCTTATGACAATATAGTTTGTTAAAATTATCACTACAATGGATTACAATTGCAGTTAGGTATAACACGCAATATAGAAATTTATTATGTGTTTTATATTTGCTCTTTGAAGGAGTACTAGGTGTTTAAGTTTTTTGGTGATTGATATTTTTGCTCTTTGTCTAAGAGCTGTGTGCGTCTACTTGTTTTGTTGGCAGATTTATCAGTATGAATCTGAAAAATGTAGTTAAGGATCCAGCAGTGTGTGAAGACATCTCTCTTCTGTCACATATTGTAGAAAACTCCCGTAGAGTGGAAAGATGCCAGATCAATTTTCATTAGACTTGGAAAAGCTCTGACAGCAACAGAGACCACTGCTAACACTTGCAATCATGGTTATTCCAAGCAACTCCAGTATCATTCCTTGATAACCTCCCTGTCAAGCTCTCTCTCTCTGTCAGAATAATTTAATAACTGAGGTTAAGATTTCCAAAGGAGCCTAAGGAAGTCGAGGGAACCGACTTTCAGTGAATTTCAGTGGGATTTAGGTTTCAAATTTAATTTTCTTTGCAAACATAAGCCTAATGTTTCAACAAATAGCTTATTTGTGGTAAACTGATTGAAAGCTGTAATAGTTTGCAGATTGTGTACATAAGTGTAATCTTCTAGTGTAATCTTCGTAGTTTAAATAACCAAAATCTTGTTACTTATGAGAAGGGATGCAAATGGACAAAGATAATAGAAAAAAAAGGCCACTGAGTTGCTTAAGGGAGAAAAATCTGAGTCATAAAATATATTTTATTTTCATTCGTACTTTATTTACTAAGCCTATTTGAGAAGTTTCTATGCATTCAGGCATGAGTACCAGCTCCTTGGGGCTCTCAGAATCAGGCTATAGCAGAGGGGGTGCCCAGGGGAGCTCAGGACAGCCTGGAGGTTCCTCAGCTGCCACAGTCAGTACTGAGGCCCACCACGCATGCTGGAATTATCTCTGCTAAATGCTCAACTGATACACAGTGAAACAGTAAAGGACACAGGGCTGGCTCTGCTCCTTCCGTTACCTGTGTAAGGACTTTGGCGATGAAGCTTCTTGTCTTTTGGCATCCTTCTTTGGCAAGGATGATGGCTCTTTGTGCAAAGTCTACTGTGTTAGATGTGAAAAGAGAATTGGTGGTGTAATTTCATGCTTTATTGGGCCAGAAAAAACTGTTATGTTCATTTACTCTGACATCTGTGTTGAATCAGATTTCATTACAATGTTATTGCTATGCAAAGCTCTATTAATACAAAACCATTTAGCTTAAAATGAAGCACTCACAGTTACACAGTCTGCCACATCCCCAAGAATATAAGATAGTTAACTGTCCTGTTAAAAAAGTTACTGCTATGAAAGTGTCTAAATTTGGCAGAAAGTCTTTTCTATATAGCCTCTAGCCACCACATTTTTCATGTCTGTGAAAACATCTTTTACTACTGGAGAATAAGAATGTGCTTAATAGTCTGATAATCTAAGTAGCTGAGAAACAAAGCTGTCATGTCTAGTTCTACTCACAGAAGAGAGAAAAAGCCAGAATGAACCAGAAAAAGCCGGATCTTTATTTTTAAAAAAATTGCAGAACAAATGAAAGAATATTGGCCAATTTTCCCCCAAACATGTCAACTGAATAATTAAATTACCTAAATTAGTGAAAGTAACTATAGCTGATTTGAAAATTTTCAGGTTTTGTAAATCAACCATATATGGTCTTTTGAAATATCTTGGAAGGATCCCTGCAATATAAATAATTTTCTCTTGGAAGTGCCAACACTGCAAGTTAGTAATACTTCTGTATTTTATTAACATATTAATGTATCTTATTGGAGCATGGAATGATCTGCAAATGGAGTCCTAAATCACAGTGACAATTTATACCTTAAAAAGAAAGACAAATGTAATTAGAATATTACCATTAAACAGAACCTTTTGTAAAAGTAATGATTGTTTAAAGCTACACTTGGTGTTTAAACTATACCATTTAGTAGCACTGATAAAGATGTGATGATTTTGCTCTCGCAAATTACAATTTCATCTTGATTATAGGGAAATAATTCTTTTGTGTGTGTAGAAAAATTGTTTATTTTTGATCATGTTGTAATATTTAACACATATTGCATTATTTTGACCTTTATGTGGGACTACCTGTTAGCATTTAAAAAAAAAAATCAAATTTTTTACTCCATAAAGACAAGATCAAACAAAAGCAAAGCAAACCAAACCATGTAAAACACATTACTTAATGCCAAACCAAAATATTTTCATAATTTTTTATTATTGGCTTTGCATGTCAATATCTACTTTTCCCTGTGAGGCCTACATTCAATTCTTTCAGGATGCTGATAAGAACTGTCCAGGCATATATATATGTGTAGAATCATATTTATTTATAGAATCAATTTGTTACTAACAAATGATGTATGTGGTGGTTTTCTGTTCAAAGCAAAAATATCAATTAATTTCCTTACTTTCAGTTTCTAAGAAAACTGTGTTCCACTCTTTTTTCTATTTCTCTCTGAGTTCTCAGTTTCGTTTTTTCTCAATTTCTTGTATACCTCTGAGAATTCATGTCTTTTTATCAGATTTAGCAGGACCTTTTCAGGGATGTACAGCAGCAGCTCTGTGCTTCTGTGTCCTATTTCATGGGACTGTGTCAAGAGTGTCAGGGTCATTTGGGAACAATTTGTTTCTCAGTGGGGCACACATTAGCTCCTTAACCATGGGGAAGGAAGGAGTTGCTGAGGCAGTGCTTGATGACATTTACATTTTTGCATTAGCTGGGATGTCTACACAAGAGGGACTATAACTCTTTCCCTAACTCGGGGTTATTTCCTTTTGCATTCAAGGTATTAGGTCCCAGAAGTCTTTTAGTTCAGTGAATACAAGTCAGGGCCTAGAAGCTCACAGTGCTCCTGGTATTTGGTGTTGCCACAGAAGCTTCTTCTGCTTTGCTGATGCTGTAGTGTTGTGGGTTGATTGTGAATGGATGCCCACCAAAGTGGCTCCATCAATCCCCTCCTCAACTGGACAGGGGAGAGAAAATATAATGAAAAATTGTGGGTTGAGATAAGGACAAGGAGAGATCACTCAGCAATTACCATCATGGGCAAAACAGACTTGACTTGGGTAAATTAATTGAATTTATTACCAACCAAGTTAGAGCAGGATAATGAGAAATGGGCTGCAGAGGAACATGCTGCTTCACCATGGTCTTCACTACAGACTGCAGGGGAATCGCTTTGGTGCTTGGAGCATCTCCTCACCCTGCTTCACTGACTTGGCGTCTGCAGGGCTGTTTCCCTCACAAATTCTCAATCCTCTCTTCTGACTGCTGCTAGTGTTGCAGAAGTTTTTTTGCCCCTCTACTTAAATATGTTATCCCAGAGGCACTACCACTGTCACTGATGGGCTTGGCCTTGGCCAGTGGTGAGTCTGTGTTGGAGCTGTCTAGCACTGGCTCTATAGGACATGGGGGAAACTTCTAGCAGCTGTAGATCCTCCACTACCAAAACCTTGCTTCAGAAACCCAGTACATAAGGCTGTGTAGTCTGTTGTCAGGCTTGTGATGATCTGGATTCCCTTCAAAGACCTTTTATTTACATAATACCAATCTGAGATCTAAAACCAGGCTATCAAAGATCTGGCTAAGTGCCATTTTTTTCTAGGTGGTTAATTTTTCCTGCCCTAATTCTATTAGAAGTTGTGATTAGAGCCATTAAGAACACTTTGCTGTTTTGTCAAAACCAAAAGCTTTTTTTGTTGTGGGCAATGGTGGAGAAGACAGGGAAAGCCTGTTGGTTTTATCACCTGTCTGTTGTTGGTAAGGAAACTGCTTGAGTGGTGGAGAGATTCACTTTGGTGCTACAGCAAGAAACTTTTGTTCCCAAGCAGAATGTGCAGTTGAATGAGCTCTCATGTCTTTCTTATGATCCCACTATGAAAAACAGAGGAGAGACCCTTACCCAGAACTGAATGCCTCAAGTTTTTTTCCATGAAACATTTCAACGTAATTGCAACTTCATGAAAGTGACCCAAAAATATTGTTCCTATGAGGATAAAGACCACATTTTGACATTTTGGAGATTGTCATAAAATGGTGATGGTGTCCTTTAGCTAAAATAGATAGCCTCTGCTGTTTATAACTGTTACACATGAATGGAAATGTTTTTCAAACTCTTGACCTGTAATAATGTTTTCAGTATTGTTTCAAATATGACTATATGGCTCTACATTTCACTTCACTAGTTATTATTCAATATATGTTTTTTATTGAAGCTATTGCAGCTTTCAGCCTTTTCAGTGTAGAAAAATAACTTCTTCAGCAATACAATAAATGTTAATAAAACTAACAGGGTCATCTGCAAATTACCGGAATAATATGCTTTTGCTTACAGGCAGATTTTCAGTCAGATACGAGTAATGAACTGTAATTCCTCTTGTTTCATTTGAAATATGAAAATGTAAGTGCAATTTACAAAGAAAACAAGAAGAATTGCTGTTTGGCTTGACCTTCTTTGCAGTCTGTTAGCGAGAGGTAGTGAAGGGAAAAATGATCACCAACATTTTCAATAATTAACCGGTGCCTCCTAGGCAGAAACCAATTTTTGAAAGGAAATTAATTCTGAGAGAATATGATTGAAGTAATTTCCCTCTTTACTTTTTTGTTCTGTTGCCTTGCCAGTGGGACAAAGAAAAAGTGAATGTACGTATAAATTTTTTGACTGTCAGCACCTAACCTTCCACATCAGTAGATGTTTAGTCTATTTTCACTGCTTCCTCACATTTTCTTTCCTAGGCACAAAGGATCTGGTTTTGAATAATGATGAAGTATGCAAGAATGCATGTCAAACCTGCCTCTGAAAGACAGATATTTGTGTGCCATTAGCTGGTTTGTGCACCATAACTGGTAAAGCTCAGATCCATAGACATTGTGTATTTAGTGTATATAGATTTTGCTAAGGAATTGGTTCTTATTCCTGGTTCTTTCCATGGTGCATGGTGGCATGTTCTTTTTATCTGGTCCTGTGCCTGTTAAATCTCACCAGGCTCTTCCCTGATTTTCCTCCAGGAGTGGGTGCATTCTCTCAGCTCAGAAAAATGAGAGGACCTGAACAATATATTCCTGTTGGCTTGCACTCTTAGACTACCTGAATGTGATATAAAACAAGTTATAAATAAAGCACAATAAAAATATCCTGAAATACTCTTCTGGTCTAGGTTCTGCTGGTTTTGTACCTATGGGCATGGACTTTATCAGTGCGATTTAAAATTTGATCTGGTTTTTTTTTTTCATTTTCTTATTTGTGATCTACCTGGTGAAGTCTGCTTGCAGGCCAAATTTCAGCTTTCACAGCATGATATTTTTCAGTTGTGATCGCCTAAACAAAAGTGGATGATATGCAAGAGAACAACCCAGCCTCACTTAGAAGTAGTGCTAAAGAAATGAAAGTTAATTTTAAAAAGTTGAGATCAACAGAGTCTGTAAGCACGTGATAGGATAATCCCTAGTGAAAATTAAATGTGTATGTGTAGCCTCAACTGCCAAACCATTAAAAAACCCCAAAGCCAAGCCATTAAAAGGCAGAGATGAGATATTCCCGTTTGACATGACTTGATGGAAAGAATGACTATGAGTTAAGAGGCTGCTTCAGCACCTTAAAGACAGCCAATAGCTTCAGTGTCCTCTTACTAGGAACATCACTGAGTAATAGCACAGAAGTGCCAAGGCCTGCCTGCTTCATGAGAGTAGCCACACTGACTTCAAGAATACACCTGATGTGAATGTTAAATTCACTCCTGTGGATTTAGCTCTCAGTGTTTGAATCAATGGGAAATAATACAGTGTCATTATCTAACTAGTTACTTCTTGAATTTGGGATATTAAAGATTTTTAAAATAATTTTGAGTAGTAGTTTGCTTAGGATTTACGTTAATAGTTATATCCTGCAGATGATTTTCTGTATGAAAATGAACACTAATGACATTTCATTGCTTTGTTCTGTGGGGAAATCAAAACTTTGGGATGCTGACAGATCTAGAATTAAGAAGGGCTGAGAAGTCACTGAGTGATTAACATAAATGGTCAATGTCTCTGTCTAGTTCCCTTAGTTAAAGGTATTCACAAAAGAAAACATCTTTAAGAAACATGCTCTTTTGAGAAGTCAGGGTTGGGGAACTCACACCTAGTGAACTTCTTGGGATATGTTGTCTTGTATTTATAATGCAACAGAAACTTGAAAAACTTGAAGATATAGAACTTTTTTGAGAACTGATTTCCAGAAAAAAACAACCAAGAGCAGAGTTTTGGCTTTTGTTGCATCTTTGGGCATTCTAACTGTGTTCAGCACAAGTAGCATGTGCATCTGTTTGAGAACTAAATTTCTGTAACAGCAGTTTTCTATATCAAATTTCCTATGGAAAAAAACCTGGGGGCTTTAAGAAAGATGGTTTTGTTTGCTCTGTTCATGCTTTTAAGCAGTTGTTGACACTTCTATTTTTTAAAAACCAACACCATATATTTGGGGAACCAATGCCTCTGAGTCCAGGGAAAGAGTATCAGTACATCTTTGTTTTCAGTTTAGGTTCTGATCATGCAAGTATAGATATGTTTATCTTTGGTCACGCAAGCAATTCACATCAGTGGGAACTTTCCATATGCTTAAAGTCAGAGATACTTGTGCGTGCTTTTGGAATACCATTACCAGAAGGTTCTTGTGTTAGAATTGGTTTAAAAACTGGTAAAGCTGAGAAAACCTGATTTGCTTAATTATCTGATCTAAGAATTTCCTCATGCGTGGTGTCTAAATTCAGTTAACCACACTGATAGGAAATTGCACTCAGAAACTGCAGCTGTTTTCATTAATCTCTTACAGCAGATGTGTCTCTTTCATGTTTACTTACTACCCACAAGTCATGCTTAGTACTGTTTTCAGCATATGTATATCTATAGGTGAATATAAACAGAGAAAAGACAGATTTTGAAGACAACTCCCAAATAATATTTGTGTGTTCCAAACAAAACAGTTGTCTCTAAAGAATGGAGCAGTCTCCAGTTGCCTCTTGGGTTTCTACTTCCATAGTTCTCAGGTTTTAGGAATAAAGAAATAAAGACTCATTTTAAGCACTGGATTAGTTTTTCTTGGGGCAAGCATTTCTCAAGCCAAGTATCTCTAAGGCTGAAATAACCTCGTAGAAGGGTAAGCCTTTCCTCTTTGTTATTTTCAGTGTTTTCAGGGTTGGAATTGGATGCACACACCTGCTGGTAGTGTAACCAAA
This sequence comes from Acropternis orthonyx, assembly GCA_035583155.1. Classification (NCBI taxonomy): domain Eukaryota; kingdom Metazoa; phylum Chordata; class Aves; order Passeriformes; family Rhinocryptidae; genus Acropternis; species Acropternis orthonyx. The sequence continues at coordinate 119,619,973 of JAWWEU010000081.1, read as the reverse complement.
AGACAAGTATGGAGTGTGTGAAAGTTTAGTCTAAGATGAATTGCTTTGTAGGCAGTGTTGCTCCACGACATAGCAAGTGACTTGGAGCAGCATTGCAGTGACAGTGACAAGAGGTATACTTTGGGATAAATAACCTGTTTTAGCTTATTTTCTTTGAGCTTATTTTCCTGTGTTTTTATCATGATATTAGAACTGGATCCAGTGAAAATGATTGTACTGTTTTAGAATATGGCCACAAACGGAGAGTACAAAGTATGAAGCAGCTTAAATATTTAAGTCAGGGAACGATATCTGTTTTGATCCAAATGATACCTTAGTTATAAAACTGGAAGAGGAAAGTAAATATTGAATGCTTTTCATCTGGTGTTGGTAAGTCACTGGACATTTTTATTTAATTTAACTTCCAGCATTTTTTGATGGAGTAATAAGCTAGACTGTTCATTTTTGTTTGCATAGTAGGCATGTAAAATTTAGTTATGCTTCTCTATAAATTTGCCTTCAAGATCTGTGGAATCTGCTTGTGAAAATAGTGATGAATATATTCTATACAAAGATCAAGGGAGGCTACTGAAGTAGTTTTGTTGCTCTGTTTATTGTTTTGAGTGGAGACTATTAAAGTTGTGGTAATGCTAATACTTTTTGAAAGGAAGTGATTTAAACATTTGAACTGGACATTATTATCTGAACTTCAGTAGTGCTCAAAGCATTGTTTTTTTCCGGAGCAAATAACCACATTAAAGAAAAAATCTTAAAGCATGTATAGATAGGCTTGGTTGTGTGTTCATGAAGAAAAGAAGGAAGTGAACCAGTTTCCTGACTTAAAAGCTTTTGAGAAGTCTGCCTGACTTCTGCTCACAACTCAGTTTTGTGTCCTCAGGCTCAAAAGAGCGGTTAAACCCTATGTTTTTTGGGGTAACTTCTGTGTGGGTGAATTTAGACAGAATGAGGTAAATACGCCTTTAGGAACGGGAGCAATGTTTCTTTGAAAGCGCCTTTATGCTTGTTCCTTGTTACCCCATCATGATGCTGGGACATGAGAGGAACAGGGGAGAGCTGAGACATGTTCCCCACTGAGACCTCTGCCTACCAGCTTTTCAGTGTGGGGAAATAAAAACTTACTCTATACCTTAGGAAAAATACAGTGCTGCTTATTTTCCAGTGACAGCATAGCATAGCTTCCCAAGGAAATGTGCTGCTGGTAGGAATGGGGAGGATGATACCATAGCATGGTGCTGCTTCTTTTACTTGCAAAATCCTAGGCAGTATCCCTGTGACTATTATTTTTTAATATGTAGCCCTCTAAATTTCCTGAGACATAAAGATGCAGGATTATATAAAGTCCATCTTAAATCTGTTAGAGTTCACTCCTCAGGTTGTGAACAGGTAACCTGTAAACACAGGGCTTTTCCTGCAAATTAATGTGTTTCCTTGTTGTTGTTGTTTTTATTCTCCTTTGTACTGTTTTTTTCAGGATGAATGTTGTTTATTAGATAGGACACTGAGTTATTGCTTCAATGGAGTAAATTATACTTCTGGACTTCCCACTCTGCTTCATGACTATAAGGGATTAATTTTGTATCCTGAAAAATCTATTAAAATTGCTGTACTATTCTGACAGGAAAAAAACATACATATACATACATATATGAGTATACTTTCAGAATGCACACTGCAGCTTTTGCAGGATTTTGCAAATTCTAAACTTCCATTGAAAATAGAATAAAGGTCAAATTCTGCTTGCCTTACACATATATGAAATAAACAGTTATACTGTGGTCATGTGCTGCCAAGATTTAAACAATGGGGTCTTTCAGAAACATTCCTCCTCCAGTGATAAACTCTGTGTGGTGACATGTGTGTGCACACAGAGGAGATGAGAGAGACTGAGCAATATATGCCTTTGTTTTTACTTTTTAAACCAAAGTGGGTTTTTTAGAATCCAGAAGCCCGAGAGCCTGTTGTAGCTCACTGATGTGTAGTTTCTGTTCATCTGGGCACAATATGTGACTTGTGACTTTAATTGGTACTAGCATGGCTAATATAAAGAGGTACAGTCAGATGGTTAATTATGCATTTGAGGGTACCACAGCAACATATGCTATATATTCCCATATGTAGAGCCTATTGAAGATGTCATTTGGTGTGATTAGAGGAGGAAAAGGACATTCACAGTATTTTTATGACCTCTGTCTCATTATATTTGTATAGTGTGGGTAGATTAAAAGAAAAATAAAATCTTTGGGATCAAAGTGATTTTATGTGTGTGATGTGAACACAGATTTTCAGACCTGTAGAGGATTCAGCCTATCTTTTGTAGTCATAAAGACTGTGCTGCAATAGGTTCTACGTAAAGCTTTCTCTCATTGAAGAAGAATCTCCTATGAACAAAAGCAATAGACAACATAATAAGGTTGTCAAAGGTTGTTAAAATGGCAGCATTCATTGCAACCTGTCACAGGATAAACTTTTCAGTGTAGAAGAATGACATTGTTTAATCTTATTTTCGCATTGATCGGTAAATTCCATGTGTAATTAGGTTGCTATTTCTTTGACTCCCTTTTTCTCTTCCATCCAACATCTTAGCTGTGATGACAATTTGTGGCTAAGCCTGGCTAGCCACAGCCACCTGCTGTTGTGAAACTAGACAGCCTTGCTAGTTTGGTGTTGTGCCTGAGGTAGTATGACATGCTGAGGACATACTCAGTGAGGCAAAGAAGCTCCTCAGGTACAAAACTTCAAAAGAATTAAAATAGTCATGGATGGATATTATGGGGGAAAATGGACAGTTAACTAACTGTGTCTGAATGAGGATATTCTTACTTATCTACAGTCAATGTCAGAGGTTGAGCTTATGATCTGAAAGACTGGCTTTGGGAGGGCTGAGAAAGGTTATCTCTTGTCGAGGAGAAGGTACACCCAGAGGAAGAGGCATGCTTGGTGATGCAAACTCCTCCCCACAACACAGATCTTCAGAGAAAAGGGAAGTCTTAAAGAATCTGCAAGGTCTTTGGTCTTTGAAATTGTTTTGTTTAAAGACCATGTAATTTTAGTAAACCAACCTGTGCTTTCCTTTGAAGACTTATGATCCTACATCACAGCAGCAGCAAGCTACAACAGAGTTCTGGGGAAAAACTTTTGCCAGGTCCAGTTTGAGCTGGTTGTGTTGAATGTCATGAGTAGTTCTTAGATGGCTGTAAGTCAGCCTGAGATAAACTAATAATGGCTAATAATCTTGGCTAATAATTCGATCCTTGTATGGGCCACTCTCTCAAGAGTTGACTCCATGATCCTTGTGGGTCCCTTCCAACCCAGAATATTCTGTGAAGTCACATAGGAGCAGGTCATCCACAGGTGCACTTTCCTAAAGAGACCAGTGTTCCCAGAGGATTGTACCCTGTGTCTTACCAGCATTGATCGTGCATGGCTAATGCAGTAACTGGGAGGGGTACAATTTTTCATTTCATTGTAAACCAATTAGAAGAGAATCGGATCAGTGTTGCAGCCCATACGTCTGTATTAACAATAGTTTTCTTATTTTATCTGTTGAAAATGATTTATTGTTCTGAGTAGAGTTTTAACTCCTAGAATGTATGTCACTTCTATTTTATCATGGGAAAGGACGTGTTACTGGTATTTTACAGCATAGCTTTTTATGACAAGAGATTGGAAGGCAACTTGCAAATCTAAGCATCAGTCATAAAAGACAAATCCTGTATTTTCTTAACTGCAATTTAAAAAATGATCTGGATACTATGTGTCCTGCATCAGCATCACAATACTCCAGCATATCCCCCGATACAAATGTTTGTTACTTCTGTTGAAGCTTCTCAGCTGTTGAATCAGTGCACCTCCGTAGATCAAGATCTCAGATCATGGCCCAAAGAGGGAGGACCAGAAAGAGCTAGCTGAAATACCAGATAGGAGGGTGAAAGGAACATGCTCCTACATCATTTACATGTTTTAGAACCTTTTTCATGTAGAAGCTGGAGACCTAGTGTTCTGAGTGGAAAAAAAAAACAGTTCTCCACAGAATTTTTTATTTGTGAAGCAGGTACAGTTTTGATGATACCCTAACTGGATCTGTTTCCAGTTTAGTTTCCTTTCTATATCATCCAGTAATCCTGGTGGCCTACTTGGGAATCAAAAACATCTTTTTTCCTGAACATAGCTATGAGGGCTGTGGCCAGAATTTCAATGGTCCAAGATGCTCGGGTAGCCTGCCAGGGTGATGCATGGAGATGGCTCTCCTTTTACTTCCACAGCAAGGTCTGAAAGGTTGTGGCAGATTTTTTCAAGTACCTAATTTTGAAATATTAGAATCTTATACTTGCTATGCTCTATCTTTAGTCCCATTTAGAAGTCCCAATCAGTTTCTTGCACTTAGTGTTCAATTTCTCATAGTGACCATTACTATGTGCTGAGAAAGATGCTGCAATGTAACTTAAAATGGCAATTGTGGACCTTGTTTGCTCACATTTCATCCTGCCATTGACCCAGAACATGGAGGCTCTGTGTTTTCTGAAAGATTCTGGAAGTAACATTTTATCTGTGAGTTGTATTTAAAAAAAATCTTGAAGCCTGAACAGCATACAGTAATATAAAAATATTCCTAAATTTGTCGACAGCCCTTCTTCCCCTGAAGAAGCACACACTTATTTTTATCTCTGCCGTACAGTGGTTCTGCTTACAAAGAAAACCCTCTGAAGTTTTCAGGTATACAAAATACAATGTTTGAATAGTGCTTCGAAGCATAAGCAGTTGCTGCATTCTGCTGGCTTCAGTGGTGGAACCAAAGCTGAATTAATGCAGTATAAAGTAATTTTTCTGAGTATTGAAATGAATGGACTAGGTCACTCTTTTACTCCCTTTGTGTTTTTTCTGTTTTTAGAGATCTGAGTTTGCTTTAGTTGTTTGAATCAATTTTCCAAGCAAACATTTGTAGAAAAAATTTATTATAGTGGATGGAGGCTGTAGGAGTGTGGAGTTTGGGGTTTTTTTTCCTCCTTATGATATGAATTTTGCAAATAACAGTTACTGTGGTATTTATCTAACTACTTGCTGCTAAGGAGCAGTGTTTCAATGTCTGATGGAGCATTTTAGGCATACCAAGAATTGTTTAGAATCAGTCCAGTAGGGAACATGGCTGTAATAAATAGTGAACACAGTTATGAAAACGGTTATGCAAAAAGGACTTCAGCAAAGTCTAATTATTCAAAATTGTGGTTTCATAAAAACCAAAAATGTGTTTATGAAAATACGGCTTAAAAGTAATGTGAAAATGATAAGTCTGGAAGCAATTTTTGATATAGACAGTTTTACCTTCTGTGGTAGCTTCTGTGATTTTTTTCTCTGCAGTATAGCTCTCAGCAGCCCCTTTTTACTTGTGAGAATGCTCTTTTTCTTCTTTTATTTCAAAACATAAGATAAAAATATGCAAGTAACTTTGGTTTAATCAGACATATTTAGTGATTTCTTTTTGCTTGTTTTATCCATGAGATATAGTTTGCTGTAACTGGTTTAATCAGACAGATTTAGTGATTTCTTTTTGCTTGTTCTATCCATGAGATATAGTTTGCTGTAACTGGTAACATGGAATCTCGAACTTTAGCAACCCAGTTATACTTTTGCAGCTGCTGCAGTCTAGGATTCAGCATGTCTGATTGAGAATGAGACAAAAAAAGGATGGAGTCTGCATACTGCCGTGGGGAGTGAGTGGTCCACAGTAACCATGTGGATACAGAGAATTAGATAATCAGTTGTTTATTTGTATTCTATTAGAGGATCTGCAGCAGCTGAGCAAGTGTTGCTGTGCTGCTGCAGCTCCGGTTTCAGTGATACAAGATACATGAGTGGACAGCAGAGACCATCCCTTCTGCCCCCTTGCCTTTCATGTTTACAGCAAGACAGTATGGGAAACAGGGCAGAAGCATCTTAAAAGGGATGCAGGATGCATTAAGGAACGAAAGAGATGGATTAGGGGAATAGAACGGAATCAGATGGAATAGAATAGAACAGAACACACCAGAACAGAATAGAATAGAGCATTTCAGTTGTAAGGGACCTGTAACAATCTGCTAGTCCAACTACCTGACCACTTTAGGGCTGATGAGTAGTTAAAGCCTGTTATTAAGGGCATTGTCCAAATAACTCTTAAACACTGACAGACCTGGGGCATCCACCATCTCCCTAGGAAGCCTTTATGAGTGTTTGATGACCCTCTCCATAAAGAAATCCTTCCTAATGTTCAGTCTAAACCTCCCCTGGTGCAACTTCGAACCATTCCCATGTGTCCTGTCACTGGGTACCATAGAGAGGAGATCAGCAGATCAGCACATCCTTCTCCACTTCCCCTTCTCAGGAAGCTGTGGAGAGCAGTGAGGTCACCCCTCAGCCTCCTTTTCTCCAAACTAGACAAGCCCAGATTCTTTAGATACTCCTCATAGGACATGCCTGCCAGCTCTTTCACTGACTTTGCTGACCTCCTCTGGAAATGTTCAAAGATCTTCACATCCTTTGTAAATTGTGGGGCCCAGAACTGCACACAGTGTTTCAGGCAAGGCTGCACCAGTACTGAACACAGCAGGATAATTACCTTTTTTGAGCAGCTGATAAGGCCGTGTTTGATAGACCCCAGAATGGGGTCTGCCCTCTTGGCTTCCAGGACACACTGCCAGCTCCGACTGAACCTGCTGCCAACCAGCACCCCCAGATCCCTTTCTGCAGGGTTGCTGTCCAGCCACTCCTCTCCCAGTTTACACTTGTGCCTGGCATTAATCTGTCCTAGGTACAGAATCTGGTTTTTCAACTTGTTAAACTTCATGCCATTAATCATCGCCCAGTGCTCCAATCTATCTAGATCCCTCTGCAAGGCCTCTTGTCCCTCAAGAGAGTCAGCAGCACCTCCCAGTTTGGTATCATCAGCAAACTCAGTAATGGTGAATTCAACTCCTGCCTGCAGGTTGTTGATAAATGTATTGAACAGAACTGGCCCTCAAATTGAGCCCTGAGGAACACCACTGGTGACTGTCATAAGGCAGATGTAGCTCCATTCACTGCAACACTTTGAGCTTTTGTTTTCAGCCAGTTCTTCACCCAGCACATCCTGGAGCCTCTCATCCCACAGTTGTCCTGAAGGATGCTGTGAGGAACAGTATCAAAAGCATTAGTAAAAACTGCATCCATCACCTTCCCTTCATCCACTGGGTGGTTGACCTTGTGATAAAAGGATATCAAATTAGTTAAATAGGACTTCCCTTTGTAAACCTATGTTCTGTCAATCTCTGATACCGGAATATTTGATTTCTTAATTTCAGTCATTTTTAATATGCAATATTAGACTGATAGTAACTAAGTTGGAATGTACTTTGCTCTTTGATGTTTCATATAATTTTTATCCTTTGCTTTTCTGTTTGCCTCCCATTAGTTAGATTTTTTCTATTTTTATGTTAAATTTTGATTTGCTTTAAAGGAAAAGTTACCAAATATGAAAACTTTTATCTAAGTCAAATATGCTTTCCATCCAGAATACCAAAATAGTGTATACTTCCATAATCTGACTGAAAACCTACAGAAAGCAGTAACTTCCTTATCAATATGTGACTTATGCAGAAGTTGCTGCCTTGGTAGCAGGAAAGAACCCTGGATTATTTTAGGGTGCAAAACTTCCTACTTTAAGAAGCATCATTTATTTTTCGATTTTATGTGCAGATAACTAATGAAACATTAATTTTATTAATGTACAATTCTGACCTTTTGTTTCCTCAGCCATCATGTATGTAATGGGAGCACTCGGACCTGCAGCTGGATACTTGCTAGGAGGACTTCTTATTGGTTTCTATGTTGATCCTAGGACAACTGTTTATGTTGATCAGAGTGACCCCCGATTCATTGGGAATTGGTAAGGATCAAGCATTTTTTAAAACCACTCTCTAAATTGCTTGTAGGGAATTTAGGCAGGTTGGAAAATTGTATCCCTTGAGGATTTGTTTGAGGTTGTAAAAGGAGGTCAAGGAAAGTGATGTTTTTGTTGATTACCACACACTAGCCTCTGACAAAGAGGAGAAGTTTGCCACAGAATTGCACGGGAACATTGCATGGAAACTCCCCCACTTTGGCTGCTCCAGGACTGTCTCTCCACAGTGGGCACTGACTGACAGTGCTCAGCACAGGAGACCATCAAGGATCACTGCTGCCCAGACTCAACCCCTTCCTGCTGCAGCGTGAAACACTGCCCAGATGAGAAATGGTAGCCAGGAGAAAGAAACGGGGTGGAGTCAGAACATGCCCTTTCCAGTCTTTGTTTCTCAGGGTGATGGCTTGTGTTTAGGCAGCAGGTGATGTAAACCATCACATTATACTCTTTACTAGAGTAGGTTTGCAGCAGCCCGGAGGGGTAACAGCCATAATTGTTAACAGATATCTTCAGGCAAACTTTGAGATGTGGCCTCCTTGGAAAGGTCTCTTTGAGGAAGCAGGTCTTGAGGAGGCTTTAACTGCCTTTTTTTAGATAATTCATAAATCTGCCTTGAGGTTTTCTTTGAAGCCCAGAAAGGACTGAAGTTCATTATCCCAGGAAGAGATCTCTGCTTTGTAGGTGTAAGGCGCAGTCAGTTCTTGTGTTCTGCGTTACTGTTGGTCACTGTGCCATTGCAGTCTGTTTCTGTTTATTCTGCAGTGATCTCTCCTGATGGTTTGATGCAAAAAATTCTCTCTTTGGAGTCTTTTTAAACCTTTGAAGATTTAGTCCTGCTTTAATTATCTTACTTAGTCCAAGAACATTGCTGCACAGGACTGTAGCTGAATGCACAGGACTGTCTAGCGAAATTTTCAGTGAGTAAAGGGCAAAGCTGAGTACTGAATGTGGCCTTGGGGTTAATAACTCTGTGCTCTCATGTATTTACTGGCTTATCTCACTAAAAAGATTTGTCCTGTGAAGGTGCTGCAGAGTCAAAAACTTGCTTAGACTGTTCTAGGATAAAAGATTTGAAACCAAAGCAAAATATTATACATTCTTTACAAAACTATTATGTTTCATGTGTTGTTAAGGACAAGTCAGAACTGATAATCAGCATCTGATCAATAGTTTTTGACAGAAATCATGAACAGGCCCATAAATGTGTTTGTTAATTGAAATCCGTGGGACTATATGAATGTGGGATAAACTTCTGACTTTGTCTGTAATGCAACCACTGATATAACTGCCTTATCATGTGGGTGTACCTGTGTGAGTTTTAACTCAAACAGCTCCAGCAAAAGTAAAATAGCCAAAGCAGTACAGACACATCAGTTTGCTGCTTCTCAGGCCATGTGCACTGGGCTCTGTGCCACAGCAGATGGATGGCCCCTGCTGGTTTAAAGCTAGCTTGGATATACAGAAGTGGTGGTAAGTCACATATTACAACCATTTCTACGGGGAGGCTTTGAGAACATCTACTGTACCAGGCCTTGCAAGCAAAATAGGAGAAATAGTCTAGTTTGGGTGTTCAGAACATTTTGGGTAAAATTGCTAAATAGAATTTATGTATCTCCAAGGAATAACATCAGTTTAGCAAGTATCTTGATGATTTCAACTTTGCACAGGGGTGCCAGCAGAGGTGATGAAAATATGACTGAAGCAATGTCAGGAAGTCAGCTGTCATGGCATCTCTGCCAGCAAGTCATATTCTAGGCAGCATAGGAAAGTAAAAGTTGTTCAAAGTTGCCTTATTCCATCATGTTGATTAAATCTGTAGAGTCTCGCTTTCTCTGAAGTGTGTTCCAGGTCCTTTTATTACTTTTTCATTTTTTGACTATCTCTCTTAAATTTCTAAGGAGTATCCCCTGCTGTCAGATCTCTAGTGATTTGTTGCACAGTCTGTGGTGGCCTCTCATAATTTAGTGGCATTCATAGCATCTTCATCTCATTCTCTTTTCTCTTTCTGAATCTGTGTCTACCAATTAAAATGAAGATGGCCATGGTGTGAGGGTTAAACCTTTGTCCCTTGCCACTCACTGACTGCCTAGTTTCAAATAAATCAGGAAGTGCAGATTTCTGTTCCACTGAAATCTGTTTTCTGAGACTGTGATGTTTTCTCCTTGCAGGGAAATGCTGCATAGTTGAGTTTATTTTTATTTATGCAATTTAACAATTTGAAATATAAGAGTAGTCTACCACTTACTTCAACTGACACACTTTTAAAAAATAAGGTTCAGTTGAGATAAGTTAATGTGAAGTCATATATGAGATTTCTGAATCTTGTTTCCTATGAAGTGAATTAGTGTCTTTGATTCTTATCTTTCCTCTAAGGTTTCTAATGTAATTTATCATGGGACCCAGTGAAAAATTTCCATTGTTAAAGAAGGTAATGATTACAGACAAAATAGTGAGTACAGCAACTATGATATATGGTCTAAATAAAAGCAGTATAGCCTATTTTTTACTTAAGCTGTTCTTTTCTAGAAGCTATATGGGAGGCTGCATAATTTGGTTTATCTCTCACGGAACCCATTAAAGTAAGTGTTTATTTTTCAGGGTTATTTCTGGTCTGATTCTTCCTTGAGTTTCACAGGACTTGGGTTTGCGCTCCTGGGTTTTGCAGGCTTGGGCTTTCTGTAGGTGCTCTGGGCTAAATTACAGGCCAGCTGTCTATGCCAGCCCATCAAATGATCAAAACTGCTTTTTATTCAAATGTGGTAACTGTAGGGATATCTGTTAGAAATCATTCATCATGCTGTTGTCTTTCAGAACTGTTAATGTGCTATATAGGGACCTTGTTAGTTGTGGAGTAGCCCTTGGCGGTCTGTCAGGTGCTTTGAATCAAATTTTCTTTTGCTGATGCTTTTCTGAGTGTTTTTCTAGTACTGAATCTGTTTAGTACTTGGATCTTCCTATATAGTCTTTCATCAACATTCCACACAAGAAGTTTAAAGGAATTCCTCTAGCACTCTCTGGTTCTTCCTTAACTTTAATTGCTTTTATTTGAGATCCTAGGGCATGTGTGGATGCCTTTGAGGTATTCTTCTGCATACTTTCTTTGACTTTAGAAGACAGAAAATCAAGGGCCATTTAATTAATACAGATCCTGTTCTGACCTCTCAATTTCCCATTGTAGGTGTCCTTATTATTTTTGATACCATCTTTTGTCTGTTTTCCAATTTTTGATATTTCTTCAGGAAGTTGTGAAGTGTAGATGGTGAAGATAATTGCATCCAGTGGTGCACTTGTGACATCTCCAGTATTCAGTATGCTATCATAATGGTCCCTTTGGATTTGAGTTTCATCTCGTGCTACATTACTGGCCCTGTCTTCTTTGCCATATCCTCCTGAATGGGTGGTTGCAGATTTCTGCTTACTTTTGCCACAGATTTTTTCTTCAATCAGTGCCTTTGCAGCTTCTGCCTTTGAGATCCTGAAAGGGATGTTACTACATTTATATACAGTCTACCGATTTATTCTGTCTGACAGTGCTGACTAATCCTCCTAAAAGTCTGCCTTCTAATCCATGTATGTTATCAGCTAAAATGAGTGAATAGAGGATTTTCTGTTTACATAATATCAAAATTAGTCAAAACTTTCAGTCACTTATATTTGCCTTGCAAAAGCTTCCCGTAAGCTTCTTCTAACAAAAATGGTGTTACACATGGCTGTTTGTTGTTGGCCTGTGTATTTACCATACAAACCATACACATGCATATGAATTTGCCTCCATTGAAAAATACAGTTTGCAATATCTGTGCATTACAGATATGAAGCTAGATGTTTTTTATTTCTCGTGCAAGTAATCCTGTCTACTTTGAACTTTTAAATGTTTAAAGTTTGAGCACATACATAATTAGTAGTATAAAGGTTGTACAAAAATATGTAAAGATTGTTCTTGTATTGAGTTTGCATGGCAGGGTTTTGGTAGTGGAGAGCCCACAGGCGTGGCTTCTGTGAGACCTACTGGAAGCTTCTCCCGTGTCCAAGGGAGCTAATGCCATCTGGTTCCAAGAGGAGGTTGGCCAAGACTGAGACCAGTAATTATGGTGGCAGCACCTTTGGGATAACATATTTAAGAAGGGGGAAAAAAACCCATGTGTGCAACACCAGAAGTAGTCAGAAGAGACTCTTCTACGTCCTCCTTTGGAGTGGTGTAGGGAATTGGGTCAGTTCATAACACTTGTTGCTCCTTCCTTTCCGTGCTTCAGCGTGGGGTTCCTTCCATAGGAGACATCTGTCATTAACTGCTCCAGAATGTGTCTCTTCCATGTGGTGCAGTCCTTCAGAAACCAAATGCTCCAGCGTGGGTCACATGTCCTGTCTGAAAACCTGCTCCTGTGTGGGCTCTTCTCCACACATCACAGTTCCCGCCAGGAGCCTGCTCCTGTCTGGGGTTCTCCACAGGCTGCAAGTGGATACCATGGTCTTACCCTGGCCCTACAGGGGAATCTCTGCACCTGGAGCACCTTCTTCCCTCCTTGTCTCACTTGGGCCTGCAGGACTGTTTCTTTCATATTTACTCACTCCCCTCACAGAGTTGCTATGCAGTGTTTTTTCCCCTTCCTTAAATAAGTTACCGCTGAGATGCCACTAGCATTGCTGATGGGCTCAGGATTGGCAGTGTTGGATCTGTTTTGGAGCTGGCTGGAGCTTCCTCTGTCCAACATGGGGACAGCTCATGGTATCTTCTTACAGAAGCACCCATGCAGCCCTCACCCTGCTACCAAAACCTTGGCATGTAAACCCAGTACAATGAGCTTAGTATGTAGTGAAACCTGCACTTTCAGTAGGTGAAACTGTGTGGGTGGATTCTGAAATTGTCCTTTACGTAACTATCTCTGTGAGATTATCCACATTTCCTTTAGTTTTTCATTGCTAGAATTCAGGGGGGAAATTACATTGTCTGAATATTCTATTATCAGCCTTCTGGCTCCTGACTCAAATTAACTCTAGAGTACTTTCTGGTAAGGCCCTTTTGCCCATCTGTGATGCTGCAGTAAAGTTCATGAAGCTTGTTGGCTGTGGGGAGGATAACTGTATGCCTGCAGCCTTAAAACCTCTGTCCTGTGTCCCATATGGTGTCCCATCTGTGGGTATGTCCCAAGCACTCCCTGGGAGCCAAGTAATCCTTTCAGGGTTGTTTTTATATCCTGTTCTTATAAGACAGGAAGAGAGAAGAGCAGATTCTTTGTGAAGGGCTATTTCAGGTTGTGGTCACAGAACAGAGCTGCAGAATTTTGGGCATAAACCCTGGCATGAATTGTAGCACAACAGTTGGGCTTTGGGAGCTCTTCATTGTGAAGGGAGAGAATTGGACAGTCAGGGCAGTGAGAGGGAAGCACTGAAAAGCTGAAGAGATTTGGCCTTGATGTATCTGTATGGACATTTTATCTTCCTATGCCATGGGTAACTTTTTTTGTGTTCTGCAGAAGAATACTGTGTTTCTTTACTGGGAATTATCCAAGAAAGGCAAAGTAAAAGTGAGCATCTACTTCTCAGCAGTTGGTACTGAATAATTACCAAAAATAAAAATTTGCAGGAACTTACAGCTGATACTATTTCATAATATTTGGTGGGTTCTGAATAAATACCTCTATCAGTAGAGAAGCCAACAGAACCTTCTTCTAATTAAGGGGTTTAGTGCAGTGAAAGGTTCTCCCTCACTTCAGTCCTTTACTCTTTGCATCAGTGTTTCATATTTCGCAAATTCCAGCCAGTGCAGCCTCTAATAATCACTTTGATTTTTTTTCTTTTTTTATTTCATGTAATGTGTTGGCTTTTATTTCTTTTCCTGTTTCCTGGCATTAGGTGGAGTGGATTTCTCCTTTGTGCCATTGCAATGCTCCTTGTGATATTTCCCATGTTTACCTTTCCGAAAAAGCTCCCTCCTCGACATAAAAAAAAGAAAAAGAAAAAGATGAGGTCTGATGATGTTTCAAGTGATGATGATGTGATGAAAGAGAAGCCAAATAGCAAAATACAAGCAGACAGTGCAGTTCCTGCCTCTATGGGATTTGGAAAGAATGTTAAAGGTGAAGTTCATTTTTAATTTTTAAATGCTTTAAATTTCATATGCAGGGTCATCTAGGATTCTATGAATGTAATTGAAGGCAGAATTTTAACATCTTGTATTTAATAATGTATTTTTCTACTGCAATTTTAATAGATGGTCATCCTCTAAAATGACAAAATACAGCAATGAGTGTAGGACATCCATTTTCTTACACTGTTTTGTGTACTGGTAACGAACAGGTAAGCTGCTTCTTATAGTTGTAGGACCCTTATTACTGGGTGTATTTGTGCACCTTGGAATTTGTAGCTGTCATACTTGCTTTATAAGCTGTCCTTCATAGAATAAAGTGCACTTCTACAGTATAAATGAAACAAGTTAAAAAAAATTCTAGTATGTGTGTTCAGTTACATTCATGCATTTGGGTGAGTTAATTGAGAAAGATAATTTGGTTCATATGCCTTTTCTGTCTTTTTTGTGTGGCAAGCTATTTACTTTCAGAAGGCTAGAACAAATAAAACCTGTGCTAATTATGAAACAAGAAAAGATCAAAAGATTGACAAGTAATAGAGATTTTTATTTTATTCAAGAAGTAAACCATTGATCTAAAATCCAACAGTGAGTACTAATCATGGACAAATTTCCAGAAGAAGTCAGCGTTGCTAAAAATTAATTAATGTGAAGCATATACAATTTAAATTGACAATTAATGTGAAGAATATGCAATTTAATACACTTAACACTATCTTAATGTTGAATAATATAGGACAAAAATGAATGCCCATTGTGTAGACAGTGCTGTTGAGTCCTCCTTGGATTCCATGATGCAAATGCTGGTTGTGCCATTTTGTGGTAGCCTGATGAATGCAATGGGACTGGGGGAAGCTACAAACGTTTATTGCACCATAGACATAAGTTGGACTCAAAACTTTTAAGTGTTTGTTTGTTGACATGAACATCAGTGTTACTTTTTAATTGGATATTAGTCCAGGATATAATGATTGGCAGACTTTTTAATGTCAGTCACAGTATTGATCACTCTTTATGTTGAGTAGACGAAGCATAGCAAAACCAGCTGGTTTTAGACTAAAACAAGTGTAATTCTAAGTAATGTTTGCACATCTGCATACTGCTTTGCTTCTACATTGCATTTACATGGAGTCTCTGAGGGTATCTAAAGCTACTGTTAATTTCAGTGGAAGTAAAGAAAAAGAAGTTCCTTGGGACGATTTTATTAGCTTACAAACCAGCATCTTAATCAAGGCACAAAGCAAGCACAGACCAAGCAAAGTGAACCTCACATATGAGAACTTTGAGACTATGCTCCCCCTTTGCTGGCAAGGTAGTTGAAGAAGTGGTGAAGCAAGAAAAGCCTGTTCATTCTGTCTTTGAAGACTCTTTGTTCTCTGTATTTGTGAATCCCTGTACATAATATTTTCTCCTCAATCCATAAAACTAGTTGTGTGTTTTATATGGCTTCAAACCTACGGGCCTCTGACTAGCGGAAGTAGTTCAGGGTTACTCTTGCCAAGACTTTTTCACTAACTTAGAGAAGTGAGAAAGAGGAGTCCAGTCTTTTCTGGACTCCTTCCTGATCATTGAATGCAATGTCACAGCAGAGGGACTGCTTCACCCTGCCAGTGTGCCTGGTAAAGGTACAGGTATAAAAACTATGCATCTGGATGAGTTTGCTGCTGCTGGTTCTCTGTTTTGGTACACAATTTCACCTTCCAGGTCATGTCCCTACAGGCACAGCAGATACAGAGAAAAGAAGTATTTGCTTGGAAGAATGTTTCCTAATGCTTTTTTTTACAGCAATGAAAACTTCTGTATATCTCATTTTAGCATGTGTTTCTTTGACATGTATCTGCCTAAATGTGTACCATACCTTCCATAAAGTCCTACATTAATATATTAATGAAACTTTTTCTGTACAAAACTTTTCATTTTCTCTAGAGGAGAAACTTTACCACATGGAACAGTGAAAAGAGACACGTCAGAAAGATACCAAGCAAGTGGAGATAATGCAGAGAAAAGTATTTTGCTATAAGCTGATAATAGCTTTCCCATTTGGTGACATTTACCCTAGCAAAGAAGGCCTGTAGCAGGAATGCACTATCATTTAATTATTTTTCAAGTTTAAGTGGGCTTTATGGAATGAGATCATGCCTCAGGCTTCTCAGTTGAGCTAATTTTGTTTATAATGGGAAGGGAAGAAGGATCATATGTGTCTAAGTAATTTAGCATTGCTTCTTCTGAGATGCAATGAACATTTTATACTTCCCATTGAATTTCAGAGCTTCATCTTTTTATACCATGATGGGCAGAAATTCCACATAGGCAGTAGCCAGGAGACTGACGCTTTAGTGGGTCATCTCTTCTGTACTGATAAATATCAGTGGTGTCATAGTCTGCCATGACAGAGGTCAGTGCCATGAAATCTGTGAAATCCGTACAGCTTTGGTAAGGAAAGTAGCTGTTCTGTTCTTCCGGTATGATGTTGCCTTCCATGGAAAGCCTGGCAGAATGATTCTTGTCTTGTAACTTGTCCTAATTTCCTAGTTAGTTCTGTAGATGAACGAAGAGGTATCAAAACGGCATAATGAGAGAGGGCCAGAGTCTTTTTTTCTGCAATAGCTGCCAGTAGATAATAAACCAAAGAAGAAGTAAACTGCAACTGGCTCCTTCTGCAAGTAGTCTCCAACTGCAGTGACCTGAGCTTTGTTTGGTCCCATGGTAGAGCTGAGATCAGATGAAAATACAGATACATCTGTGCTTTTTCACATGTTACGAGTTGCAAGGGCTTGGAATTCTCTTTCTTTTCTTATTTATGTTTCAAGTAGAAAAGATGAGTTGGAGAATGCTTCTGAGTCAGGTATCAAAAGTATTAAAAATTAGGTCACAGGAGGAAGAAAATTGGATGTAGTTTATTGGGAGAAATAGAGGTAGTGTAGATAACATGAGCTAGAGGAGATTTATAATGAAGAAACCACTTTTCAATCCCATGTGCAGATACCACATGAATCTGAGCAGACAAAACTGCTGTTTTCATCTATTACCTAGATACCCCTAGGGTTTTGTACCATGGAAATTGTATCTGCAGTCTCTTTCACTTACCACTATAATGAAACTTACTGTGCAATTGAATAAAGGAGCAGTGTAAAGAAAATAAATGTATACATCACCTAAAATATACTGATCTAATCTGAATTAAATTATTAATCTAATTAATTACATGCATTTGGTAGCCTTTTGGGTATTTTTGGCAATATGTACAGCTCTTTCTTAAATGTAGAATATTCCCGTCTGCCTTTTCACATCTACCAGCTGTCATATTTCTTTCCCAGTCAGTCCCTGTGAGGTACAGACACAGGGATAATAAGGATAGCCAGACCATCAGCAAAGATAAAAGAAACTCCTGAGGGACTCATGGCTGCAGGGTAAGCCCACTGCAGTGCCTCCCTAAGGATCTCGACTGGGCGTTCTGCACTACCTGAAGATGAGTTGGCAGGGGCTCTGAAGAAGAGAAGGAGACAAGCTGTGTGTGAGGGCTCTTGGTGAGTTAGCACTGTAAATGTCAGAGGGTTCAGCAGACTGTGGGCTGGAGATCCTGCAATGCCACTGACCTTGAGCAAGTTGCTCTCCCTTATCCTTTCTTAGGCCATCCTGAAAAGCTCAAAATAGAAAAAGTTGGCTGGCATGGCTCTGTGCAGTGATGAGCAGTATTAGCTGGAGCCTCAAGGAGCTGTTCTAAATCAAGTTAACAAAAGAAATAATCGTATCAAACTGATCCTGAACCCCTCTATGCTTGATGGGATATTAGGGACTGTTCAACTATCTAGCCACCACCCAGCTGCTTAAGGCATGTCCTGAGAGTTGAATGAGGTTGTTTAAATGGTGCACGAGTAGATAAATGAAATACATGTAAAATACTATTCTAGGGTTCAGTGGTTAGCTCCATGCAGGATGTATGAGAAGTGGTTGTCTGTGACTTTGTTAGTTTCCATTCTGATAAACAAATTGGAAATTCTGTCTCAAATTTTGTCTGTCCTTTGTACTGTGCAAGAGTGGAAGCTGTCCCTGAGACCTCAGTGTGGAGGCAGCCCTCTACAAAGCTGCAGGCTTGTGTAATGCTCTCCAGGCTTGGAGCACCAGCAGAAGTGGGGTCCTCTAGCTAATATCTACCTCACCCTTACAAGGGACCTCAAGTGATGGACTGCAAAAGGACAGTTCTGTAGGTGGGGACATTTCATTCCCCTGATTGTATTCATTGCATTGCCTTGGGCTGGGTGCACAGGAACACAGATAAAAGAAAATACATTAAACGATGAAAAAGGAGGCAAAGTCAGAATTATTGGAGTTTTTCTTGAAATTCTGTTTACAGTGCTTTAAAAGTTTTGTTTAGAGTGGTATTTTTGAATACTTGAATTATTTCCAAATTTCTCTTACCTTCTGCCTTACCATGAATCAAGCAGTGGTCCAGCACGAGTGAAAGAAAATGAATGCTGACTAGAGAAAAATTATTGTCAAAGAGCATGAAAGGACAAAAATTTGCCCTAGACTAACAAACCAATCCAGCAAGGCAGGTTTCAACTTCGTTTTTATACTTACATACGACTTAGTTTTGTACTAGGTTATTGGAAAAAAAGAGATGAGGATGTTTAAGATTTGAGTTAGTGCACAGAAGTGTAAACATTTGCAGCAATGCTAAAAGATCATTTTAGTTTTAGGGATGTAATTGGTAAAGATTTATCTGTTTCAATGACAGTATGAAGGAACAGTGCAAGTTCTCATAGGTTTGTTTCTGATGCACACTTGCAAAAACAGGCAATGTTTCTTGAAGACCTTGTAAAAATCAAATCTGACAGGTTTAATAATGCCTTGAAATAATGCCTTCAAAGCCTAGGCCTGTGGCTAGTCACACAAAAGTAATTTGACACTGAAATGCTTTAAAGGCATGATTGATTATGTAGTACAAAGGATCCTTAAAGTTTTTAGCATTCTTGTTTTTTACTGCAGTTTTTAGTGTAGTTGAAAGGTATGAGTTACTTATAGTGCCTTTTCATTATATGTTTTTAAATTCAGAAGTGTGATATAGATGCTGTCACACAGGATTTGATGATGCTTATAGGAGTAAATCAGGGAAAACCTAACCCTGAATATGTGTTTTTATTCCCTCATTTTTTATTATATAGCAACTTTTCCTTGTATGCCAGACAATTGCTCTTTATAGATCACAAAGAGCTTCAACTCTTAACTGCTCCAGGTGGCATGTATTAGTGCGGCATGCAGAAATAAACTCTTATTTCATGCCAGAATTTACAGTAATCAGCAAAGCTGCTCCTTGCAGAATCCTTCACATGGGTGTAAGAGAACTTGTGCTTATTCCATGACACTAAGTTTTATCTATTTATCAGTAGAAATCTAATTTCAAAATGCTAATTAGTTTTGAAATGAATAGTGACCTTTAGCCTGAGTGCTCAGATGAGATGCAAGTAGGAGTCAACAGGAAGTACAGCTCTACACAACACCAGAGCAAAATATTCATTAGCTCTGCAGTTCCTTACTTAATTAATTCTTCAGTATCTTTAGATTGAAAATTCTAAACCAGACATTTTCCTGAAGCTCAATGCTATCAGTAAGGACTAAAGTTTACCAGGTATTATGATATTTGGATCACCTTTAAAATAATGGATTTATCAAAGATCTTGAGTTCAGCTCTTGGCCAAGGACTTCCAGTTCGTTTCTACGAAGAGCTCTCTGTTAATCATCCTAATAAAATGATATTTCTCTCAGTGATGATACCTTATTATTTTTCTTCCACATTTTCAGCCCAGGTGAGCAGCTGCCACCAAATCAATCAATTTCCAGCAGGACTGATCCTGGCATTCTGTCTTTCTGCTTCCTGAGTCTTCTCTCACAGCAGCATCAGCATGGTCATAACTCCTTGCTCCTGTTGCTTCTATTGCAAACAGTGCCACTTTTTTTTTTTTTAAAGCTGTAGGTGGTAAAAAACATTAAGATTTAAATATATGAGTGCTTTTTAATATGATTTATTAATTAGTTATTTCCATCAAATTTTGTATTTAACATTTTATATATTTCTTCATCGAGGCAGCAGGAGAGCATTTAACTATATTAAATTTATAAACCCTGTGCTCATAATGAGTTCAGTATAAATTTTGACAACTGACATAAGCTAAGACTGGATGCAGTCAGACAACTTAAGTGCTAATTTGCAGCCTGACAAGTTTTGACATGACAAGAATCTAAATTCTGTTTGCTTTTATACAGATAACCTACTGGAGTCAGTGGAGAAAGTGAGACAGATTTTTGTCTTGACAATCTATAGCATCAATAAAATTCTCACTCAGTTGTTCTTGCTCAACATGTATTTCTAATGGGTGCTCTTGTCTTTGATTTCAATTGGCTTTGATTCAAGCACCATTCCATTTCTGTACCAAGTGAAAAATGAAAAAAACCTAAACTGTAGTACACTACATACAACAGAAAATTTGATCTTGGTAGAAGCCCCAGATTAAAGAAAAAACATGTTTAAAATCACACCATCTAATTTGGAAAAAATTAAGTTCTGGATAGGGTTATCATCATCTTGTGATGATAATTGGACAACACTACAGGACTGAATTAAAAATATGTGAGTGTTCCATTGAACTACAGTGTTGAATTTCAAGGGCTTTTGATGTTTGATTTGAGAATAATTGCAACATATATGAATAGTTTTTCAATTTAAGTTAATGATGTGCTCTCATTTTTAATTGATTGCTTTATCTCTTCTGAGAATATTAATTAAGTTGTATATAATGTATGTGGAGATTCATTGATATCATTGATGTAATTTGTTCATTATGCTTTGTCTGCATCATTGTAAATGCTTTTAAGTCATGTAGAAAAATATTTAACTAAAATATTTTGGTTCCTTTTCAAATTAGAGTTTTATTACCCCGGCTTTCCAAGCATGGTCCTTGAAACAGTTCAGGGGGGAATATATGATCTGTTTTCCTCCTGTGGAGTGCAAAACACAGTACTGTCAGTTCAGCAATGTGATAGGTGTTAACTCGTACAACATTTCAAAATAAGACATCAGAATAATTCCAAAATCACTACATTTTATTGCTGTTTTTCTTTCCATTATAGTGTTGCTGTGTAAGCCCTCTTCCTTCAGATGGTTTTGTTAAAACAGACCTCAGTTGTGTTTGTGCGAAGTGGGACTGCAGCCCTGGGGCAGTGCAGTGAGAGAGGGTAAGAGCAGGCAGTGAGGGCTACAATCCCAAGAATGCACTCTCCCCTCTGCTTAGCAAATGGAGCCAGATGCTAGCAAGTCATTATTGCTAGTCTGTCTTAAAGAAAATCAGTTGGTTTTGTTTCAGTTTGCTTTTGTTGTCACTCATTGTTTATAACATTCGTTTGTCATTTTTGTCATTTTATAGAGCTTCCAAGAGCAGCTGTCAGGATCTTAAGCAACATGACATTCCTTTTTGTGAGTTTGTCATACACAGCTGAGAGTGCCATTGTCACAGCTTTTATTACCTTCATTCCCAAGTTCATCGAGTCCCAGTTCGGCATCCCAGCTTCCAATGCCAGCATCTACACTGGTAAGGCTTTGCCATATAGTGTAACCTTGCAAGGGTTAGCTGTGACTGATGAAATGAATCAGTGTAGGAATGAACCAAAAATGTGTTTATTAGAACAGGTGATTGGATCCAGCTTTCTGTGTTTGGTTAGATATTGAGGCTGTGTTTTGTTGCTTGCTATGTGTGTTTAGTAAAATGTGAACCGATTTGTATCATTAAAAGGCTGGGTTTTTTTGCATCAGCCCAGACAGATATTTTCTCATCTGTTAATGGTCTCCAAGGGAAAAAAAACAACAAAACCAAGCTAGAAATCCCATAGACATTACTGCAATTTGTATGTCTTAAAAGATCTCTTAAAGCTGTTCATATTTGATGTGAATTTTACTTCCTCTTTGATCTTTAAAATATCCTTATCTCTTTTTATACCCCCCAGTGACAAGTTGTTTATCTGTCCCATCCTTCAGTTATCTCTCCCCTCCAGACTGGTGGTTTTCTCCTTATTTGTTTACTGACACTGAGCGCACAACGATCTGGTCCAGCCAGGAGAGCTCCCCAAATTCTCTCCCACCTGCAATTTCAGGAGACCCCTATTTTGCAGGTGTGGCACTTCCCCTGCTGCCGTAGCAATGTGCAGCCACATACAACTTTTAGTAGAGCTACAAACTACAAAATTTTAAGCTTTTTACTGCTCTGTGAGTGGGAGAGATAGGAACTGCCCTAGGAAAAGAGGCCAAAATATTGTGCAGAAAAAGGGCCTGTGTCATGCAGATGACTTTCATCCTCTTGTAGCTGCATAAAAGACATTTGTATTTATAAGCATCTTCTTAATTTCTCCATAGTGCTTTCCATATAGAATAGCTGCTACTTGGTAGGCAGGTTAGTTCTTTGCTTCCCCCATACTTCCAGATACTGTGCATGAGAAGGAGTGACAGAAAGGAGTGAATTGTAGGAAGAGAGGTGAAGCTGCCCAAGGGCATCAGTCAAGGAAAAAGACCAAAAGTAGCAGAAGACAGAGGGAAGACACATAGACTTCACATGGGAATCCCTCGTCACCTGCAGTGGCTGGAAGAAATGTAAGGAATCTTTCTAGAGTGTGTAGGGGGAAAGTCAGAGAAGCTCCATGTGGTGCTTTCTATTTGAGAGCTTTCTGGGATGAGATTTTCTTCAGGGCATGAAATCCCTGTGTTCTGTATTTAAGGAGGAAACGTTGATTGATGGGATGGTGATGCAGTCTGCGGCAGTTGCACATGCATAGGAGTTATATTGTAATGAGTTTTGATAGGATTGCTACTCTGTAACTTGCTTCCTTCTTGGGATAAACGAGAAAGATTCCTGCCAGTAAAAATATTCAACAGCCAGTACATTAAAAGAGGTAGAATTGGTGTCACCTTGTCCAGGATGTGAAGTTGTTAACATCTGTTTTTCCTGTTATAAATTACTTGATAAAGACTATTACAATGAATGAGAAGAAGATGAAATATCTCAGGCTGGATGTGCAAAATGAACAAGTGAGCACTGCTTCCAATGATCCCAAATTCTAAATTTAGTATTAAAGTCAACAGTTGTTAATTTATAAATAATTTTTTAGGAAAAAAGGGAAAGGGAAACTTAGAGTTTTTATATTAGATTGCTACTGGCTAATATAGTAAAAGACATGTCAAGTTTACAAATTTTCTGTTTAGCAAAAGGAGAATTTAGATGTTATTTGCATTGTACATCTGTGCTTTATATGTCCATTGCTGGCTGAGTACATGCACTTCCTGAATCTCTTCATGTAAAGGTGTTATTGGTAATTTTTTGTCTCTTAGGCCGCAATTCTTTAGTTGAGCCTCAATTTCTTTCTGTTTTTAAACCTGACATTATTCATCATCAAAAATGCCATGTGCCAGACTTCGTGTCTCAAACATGTGCAGCTTATACATTTAATTTGGATTCTAATCACTTACAAGTGATAGTCTTACTTGGGTTCTTTAAAAAGACGAACCTTTTTACTAATTTGGATCATAAAGTTTAACTCCTCTGTAGATGCAGCTACCAAAAGTAGTTCAAATTCCATATTTATGTGGAATGCATCTTTATTAGCAAAGCCTTAATTTAAAGACCTCACATGTCAGTGAGTAGCAAAAGCTAAGGGAAAAAAAGTGCATGACATTTGCTGACTGAACACGACCTCAGGACCCAACAAGTGAGGACAACCTGGTGATGTGTTGCTGAACTGACACCTTATAACTGCAGCAGTAGAGCAGCAGAAATTTCATAGGCATGTCTTTTGTGCCTTAAACTTATCTTAATTCTAGTGTCTTAATTTCTTTAATTGCATTCGATCAGTTTGCAGTTCACATTTCTGTGCTGAGATGAATAGGAGTGCTGATGTAGGAATCATAGAATCATTAAGGTTGGAAAAGACCTCCAAGATCATCAAGTCCAGCTGTTGACTGAACACCCACCATATCGCTAAACCAGAGCACTAAGTGCCACGTCTGGTCGTTTCTTGAACAACTCCAGGGGTGGTGACTCCACCACCTCCCTGGGCAGCCTGGTCCAATGCTTAACCAGCCTTTCAGTGAAGAAATTTTCCCTCATGTCCAAACTGAACCTCACTGGTGCACCTTGGGGCCAGTTCCTCTTGTCCTGTCGCTAGTTGCCTGGGAAAGTGCTATTCAGCTTGAGTAAAGTATCCAGAAGGCAGAATTTGCAGTTAGGCTCATGTGTACACTCCAAGGTGGGCAGGCTTCTGGGGTCCTGCTTGAGGTTAGCACTTGTGCTTTGCTGGAATTAATCATGAGAGTACGAAGATTCATGTCCAAATCTGGATTTCAGTCATTAAACTGGAATAATATATAGCCCTTCTCCCCATTCTAAAATAAATACAAAGCAATGTTTCTGCTTGAAAATACAATAGTTCTCTTATAGTGCTTTGGCGGCTGCTAATATCATAAGGAGTCTTTTATAAATTCTTTGACAACACTCCAGAGGTTTGAAAAGTCTGACTCAGTTAGCAGAGAATCAGACAATGGGGCAGTCATCTAATTAGGGCATGAAACCAATATTTATGTTTTTGTACCATTTTTATAGGTCCTGTTTTAATGTTGTTTGAATTTCATCCTGGCAGGTGTGATTATTGTCCCAAGTGCTGGTGTTGGTATTGTCCTAGGCGGCTACATTATAAAAAAACTTAAACTTGGTGCAAGAGAGTCTGCAAAGTTGGCTATGATCTGCAGTGGTGTATCTCTGCTGTGCTTTTCAACGCTCTTCATTGTTGGATGTGAAAGTATTAATTTAGGAGGAATAAATATACCTTACACAACCGGGTAAGTATCTTGGAATCATCTGTGGCAAAAACAGTTTTTCCAATAAGCCTGATCTAGAAATGTAAAAAAATGCTGATAGCTGATGTACTGAATAAGTCACATGTTCAAAGGAGAATTGAATGAGTATTGTGATACAAGCACATGGTGTTACTGTGTGACTCTTCTTTTTTACATCTGGTTTATAATTAAAGTTACATAGTAATGCATCTTTTTGAGGAGTGGGAAAATGCAGTAGAGTGGACTTCAGTGATTTTTGCATTTTAAAAAAATGGATATTTGGAGGGAAGACAGTGTGCTAAAAGTTGTGAGAGTTTCACTCAAAGGGGATTCCTTAGAAGCCCTATCATGAGATTTTATTTTCTTTCTTATTTTGTAAATTAATTTTTCCCCAAAATTGCTTTCTTCATGTAGGTTAAAAGCAAGAACAGAGTAAGTGTTGGAAGAGTGTGAACCTGTCTGAAGCAATGTTTTCCCCTTTGCTTTTACGTCTGAGATGCATCTGCCTTTTATTTATGACCAGGTGCTGGGTATCAGGTCCATTTGTACATCTTGCTTTTAAGGCTCAGCTCTGGACTTCCAACATTTTGAAGAAAGTATAAAAGTGTGAAGAAGGAAAAAAGATGATCAAATGGAGAAAAAATACAGTGTGGCAGTGAGCTAGGACGTGAAAAATAAGAAGGCAAAATGGGAATCAAGGGAGGAAGAAAATAGACACTGTTTACACAGAGAATGTGTTTGCATGGCTTGTTGCTGGGTGTTGCTACATTGCTGTCAAACCTTAAAACTAGAGCAAAGAAAACCAGCAACTGAAAGTCATGAGCTGACGGAAAGTTGGTTTACTTCTTTATATTCTTAATACCTAGAGTTAAAGCTTTGTGCTGAGGGGCTCTCTGTAGAAGGGAGTATCATAGTGATATGTCCTCATCTACAGAGTGGGTTGAAGAAGGAGAGAATGGGGATGGGAAGGGAGTGGAATGCTTTGATTGTCCACCTGCTGCTAATGTTTGATAGCCCATGGGTGTAGATGAAGAAATGAAAATTATTAGGAATGAAAATATAAATTACAGATATCAGTTAGTTGATCTGTGTGGCAAGTCAGAATGCCCCTGCCTGACTAATGAGAAGGCTGTAGCTTTCTGTTTGGGGAAAAAAATCCTATTTGATTTAAATCTGTTTCAAAACTGAAGACAAGGCATACTATTGCTATGTAACACATAGCCTTCATGCTAGAATTGTAAGAATATATAATATATATTTTTCAGTAAGTAATTACATTTGCAGTAAATATATAGCATGAATTGAAATAGGCATCTACTCACAGGTGTTGCGAGAATCTGCAGTAGCATTGTTTTTTTTACCACCTTTGTCTAATTGTTCTTATTGAGGAAAGAGGTGAGAAGTGGTAATGGCAAAATGTTGATGTATATAAACTCTTTGAAATCAGTGTAAAAATCAGTATAATTAGACTGTAATGTCATCAGAAATTGAGAATTACCAGCATGTTATAAAGCATGGTTCAGGAGTTCCAGCTTTTTTTAACATAGAGATCAAATCCAGATTTATTATCAAAATGATAGTAAAAAGGCAGCACTATGCATAAATTAATCTTGAATATCTGACATGATAAAGATTCTCTTAATCCTCATAGTCAATCATTTGATAGCTTCAAATCACTTAGTAGGCAACTCTTTAACTCAGACATCAAAGATGCCACTGTTCACATCATAAAAATGCATGCTTTCATTTTGAGGTTTAATAAAACACATACTTCATTCTGTAGCTCCATTGTAGTGCAGCATATGGGCATCAAAGCCAGTTCAACAGGCTAGATCAGACAGGAAAAGCAGTACAGCAGCTTGGTTCCGAATAAATGTATCGCATGATGCTCTTCCTTAACATGGCAATGCCGGGTCTGGTGTCTGAACTACCTGCACAGGCAGCAACCCAGAGATCTCAGCTGCACTGGGCAGTGTACACATACCCTGCAGGATAATCTCTGGACAAACACATTCCTTTCTACTGTTAATTTCTTTTACATTTAAAATGTAGGTTCTTTTTCTTTGGCAAATTATGCTGTAAACTGCTACAGAGGAGAAGGATAAGCTGGGTTTCAGTTAACACAGATGTGCATACCAGTACTCAGGAAAGTAGGCAATGACATTTCATAATTCAGTGTGTTTCATAACTCAGTATTTTTCTAACTGTACCAGCTGCAAGGAAGTGGATGGAACCTGGAGGCATGCACAGATTAGAATACATTAGAAAGGATTTTCTGCTGTTTTATGTTGGGCACAAGCAGGTTTGCTGTTGTTGGTGTGTCATCAGCATTTCTGTTATCAGGAAGATCAAGGGCACCTCTGTATTGCACATCTCAGCATTTTAGGACCTGTTGTTCCATGCCCCGGCCTGAGAGCATGTTTGATATTTGAATGCAGTGTAAGGAGCCTTATGTCAAACCACAATATGGCATCCCTTCTATTGCACCATAACCAGCATCTAGATGGGTAGTCCTGAGTCTGTGAATTGTCTCCTTGTCCAGATGTCTTTTGAATAGCTTAAAGGAGGGAAGTTCCACAGCCTCCCTGACAAACACTGTCACCTTCACAGTGAAAAAGTGTTTCCTGGTGTTCGTAAGGGACTTCCTGTGTTACAGTCTGTGACCACTACCTCTGGTCCTGGCACTGGGCACCCCTGGAAAGAGTCTGGCCCCATCCTCTTTGCACCCTCCCTTCAGGTATTTATAGGCACTGATGAAATCCCCTTGAGCCTTCTCTAGGCTGAACAGTCCAAAATCTCTCAACTTTTCCTCAGAAGAGAGAAGCTTCAGTCCTTTCATCACCCTTCTGGATCTTCACTGGTCTCTTTCCAGTATATACATGTCTCTCTTTTACCAGGAAGTCCATAACTGGACCCAGCACTGCAGCTGTGGCCTTATCAGAGCTGAGTAAAGGGGAAATAGCAGAGATCAGCTGCTTTGTTTTTTTTCAGACCTGTCTCTTCCATATTTTGTGGTATAAGACTGCTAAAACAGGCTCTGTGGGGAGCTTACTCACAGTGACAGATTTCTAGATTAGTTCAGTTTCATCTCTCACATTTCTGATATGTAATGAATCAAAACAGACCTTTTTTGATTGCTTTCTGTTGTTTTGGTGCAATTAAGGTTTAGTTAAAGCACTTAATGAGGCATTTCACAACAAAAAAATTGTATTCTTCTTGTACCACCAGTTTGAGTTTGTTATTCTTTTATCTATTTCAATCCAATCAGCCAGTGGGATCCCTTAACCTGAAAGCAATGACTAACTGGATCAGAACAATAACAACAAACAAGAATTCCAGCTAACATAATGAGAGGGTCCCTTGTTTGACAGCCACACAAAAATTGCATCATTGCTGCAATTCCAGCTGCTTGCCAACAAGGAGACTGCAGATCTCTGCTATCCAGAATGTCCCTCAATACCAAACCAAAAATATTGCTATCAAATTCAGATAATCCTTTTTATCATATTACCCAGTATTAAGAGAATAGAAATTATGTGGTGAGGGGCTGTCTCCTTTCCTTTGTATTTCCTTGGTCCTGTAGGTTACTACAGTGATCTAAATAAATATTAATAAAATCATGTGCAAACCAGTTCTTTGTTTAGATGTTACCAAAATATAGTCAGACTTTTTTTTTTTTTTAATTGCATTTGATTTAGATTGTAGCCTCATGGGAAGAGGGTCCACCTTTCTCTCACCCCCCTGCCCCAATATATGTGCATTGACTGACAGCACAATGAGGTTTCAGTCCAAGCCTGAGTATGTGAAATAACAGGTCACAGCTCTAAAAACTCCAGGCAATAAATCTCACCTTATATTTTCCCTTTTCTTACTTTACTGGCATACCACAAGCCATCCTCAGAGTAATGGTTGGAGAGAAGAATAGGATTTAGAAAAAGAATGTTAGAAAGTAGAAGTCCCTTTCAGTGTTAGTCACCTCTAATAAAGGTCTTCTCTTTATTAGCTTTACTAGCACTGTGTTGTGAAGACACAGAACAGTTTCCCTGAGAAGTGAACAAATGCAATTTGTCAGATGGGATTCTGGAGTTTGTACCAGCATACATTTAGCAAACTTGCAGTTCAATCTTATTAATGAAAGGAGTGGCATAATTGTTTGTAATTGAAAGAATAATTCAGGAAATGCTGTCATTTGGGGCTGGTTTCTGTTAGTGTGCTTGTGCAT
Organism: Acropternis orthonyx; assembly: GCA_035583155.1. Classification (NCBI taxonomy): domain Eukaryota; kingdom Metazoa; phylum Chordata; class Aves; order Passeriformes; family Rhinocryptidae; genus Acropternis; species Acropternis orthonyx. The sequence continues at coordinate 119,590,881 of JAWWEU010000081.1, read as the reverse complement.
GACGGGCATCCTTGACAGCTTAGGTGTGCAGCAGTGTTGCAAGTTGGCAGCGTCTGCACCCCCAGAACAAGCAGACTGGCTGTTTCTCAGACATCCCGTGTGTCTGCACCAGCTGGTGCATTGAAACTAGGATGCTTTTCCCACAGATCAGCTCATGAGCAGGACTTACTAGCTTTGGTGTAATTTCCATAAGAGCCTGTTCTTTATGACTGACACAGGTAAATCTATGATGTGCTGTGCAGCAATTCAGGGATCAATGCTCAGTTTTCCTTGTGGAGAGTAGGCAGCCTCCCAGTGTCAGAAGGCAGGATTAGTAGAGTACTTTGGTTCAGCTTACTTCTGGAAAAATACATACTTTCAAGAAAAAAGTAATCCCTTCCTGAAAGAAGGGTTCAAGAAATCTGTTACAATATGTGCTACATGGTAGATCATATATGATGAAAATGGGGTTACATAGATATGTGTTGGTAGAAATTTCATGTCCCTAGTATCTGCATTCCTTTGTCCCACATTAGTTTCCCATCATTGGAAGAGGAGTAAACAGTGAATGAATAGTGAAGATAATAAGATGAAAGCATTACAGCTGTCTGCTAATGAACTTTTGGAAATGCAGTTGTTAGATGATTTTGTGTATTACATGTTCTTGAAAGGATAAAGAAACCCAAGCCTCTTTGCATGCAAGACATTTGCTCTAAAGAACAAAAAGAAATCCCCCAGATAAACCTTACAGTGATACACTGAAATACAGAAGTGGTGAAAGCTGGAGAGACACAGCTTGCAGTAGCTTGTTATTAATTTGAGCGTATTTGCTTTGCGTATCTGAAAACTTACGTCTTCTTCTGGGACAAAGAAAAAAATGCCCCTGAGATTAAATTATCACAGTGGTCTCAGTTCAGTTCCCAGTTTCATGCTTCTCATTTCTTGCATGCCTGATTTCATTCAGTGCTTTTTTTTTCCTAAGCTGATTTCCTAACCTCTGTGTCACTGTAATGCTCAGAAATGCAGCTGAAGCAAGTTAGCTACATAAACTGAGTGAGACAGGGAATGGGCACTCCTGTGTGTGGAACAACTCAACCCATCTGCTGCTGAGAAGGGGTTTAGGTGATTGAGCGATAAGAGGTCAGAAGAATGTGTGCCACAGAGTGGGAGAGGTTTGAGTGTAGAACTTGAGTTGTGCCTTTCCCAGCAGTCTGATATGTCCCTGCACCTGTCCCTTTCCACTGTGGCATAACCCTATTGTCAGCAGGGACATGGGCACTAGGTTATCTCCCAGACAGGTCATAGAATCCCTTCTTATCCCAAGTATTCAGGCATCTGGGCCATCCAGCTCAGCAGACAGACTAGGATCTTGTAAAACTCCAAAAATGCTGCCTCTCCTGTTGATGTGAAAAACTTCTGTTACTGTGCTGCTGAAATCTGTATGTTCCTGAGGAATTGTCCTGATGACTTGATGTTTTCCGCCACAGCAAAATTTCTGTTGAGAGATTACTGGAAAAGTCTGTCTGTTACTACATGACATGTTGCTGCATATTGCTTACGGAAACCCAGTGTGATATAATAAGACATGTTTCAGCTGATAGCTGAGAAGGTGACAGAACCAATATCAGTCCTGGATATTTAATTTCCTGCTCAAGCTGCAACTTGTTGCTAAAAGTGTGCCTTGTTTGTTTGTGGCATAAGAAAGAAAACACTCACAAAGTCTTTGGTTAACATCCAACCAAACCATAAAACATAAGTAGCTTTCAGAGCTAAATTTGTGAACTTGGTTTGCATGCTCAGTAGACAATAAAGAAATATTTAAATGCTACTTAGTAATTTTAATTGACCACAGAAATGCGCAACTGGAAAGACAAGCATATTCAGCAAAAGCGAATAGTGGTATATAAATACAAGAAAACCAATCAAGTGGAATGCTCTAAGCAGCAGCCATACTACTGAGTTTCACTGATGGCAGGAGGTTAGGTGACAGACAGCATGGATGGCAGTCACTGGGTGAAGAGTGGCTCCAGAGCTAAGCCTGGTCTGGTCAGGTGTAGAAAATGGGAGCAGAACATCCCCTGTGGTCTCTGAGGTAGCTGGGATGCAGTAAGTCTGGTGTTTATCTTCACAGTGGTCTTTCCCTCACATCACGGATATGAAGACAAAGTAACAGCAACCCCTTGTGAGGCTCTGCAGCCATGACAATCTGTGAGCATGTGTACAGGATCTTGAGGATGCAGCCACAAACCCAATCCAGATTCCTGCCTGGCTGAGACCGTACTGGAATTCCCTGAATATCTACTGATCTGCTTAGAGTAGAGGTACTTGAGGTAGTTTTAAACAGCAATGACCATTGAGCAGCACTGAGAGCAGGGCAAACAAGGCAGAACAGTTAATTCAATATTGCACTGTGGTGCCCATGTGGAGGGACTGTGCATACCAGTATAATTTCCCAAGGCAAGATTTTTGCTTATGGTGCGTGTACAAAACTCATCCCCCAACAGAACTCAGTACTTAGCTCTATCTGATTTTGCAGGTTCTGCATTTATTGTTCTGACATTTATTCTCAGAAACTCAGGTCTTCTGAACTGGACTTCACATGTACCACGGGCAGAAATAGGATGGAGCCTGCAGCTCTGCTTACCACTCAGGTGTTAGAAGGCAATGGGCACAGTCTTCTTCTGGAGTTGGGAATTTTCATACACATATTCTAATTTCTGGAAAAGGCCTTAAAATTTCTGTCCTGCAAGCTGTCCTGTTTATCATATTCAGTCTTGCACGGATTGCTTCAGTATTTTTTAGAACTGGGTTTTCATATCTAATCAGTGAACTACTGGATAAATGGTGCAATGGACACTTCATTTCCATTTGTGAAGACTTGTCAGATAGTTTAAAAGTATTAGGCAGGAAGACGAAGGAGGGACAGCCTTGTGACCCACAGCTGGGCAAATCCAGCCTCTTGGGAGCGGACTCAGAAGCTGTGCCCCTCTGTAGATTGAGGCGAGTTGATTGTGGCCATGAGCTGTGGCACCTTGCCAGTCTGTGAAACACTGGTGAAAGGTAACACATGAAATACTTAATCTTTCAAACTAAGGTAATGACACACAGAGGGGTTCTGATACTACTGTAATAAAATGCACAAGATAAAAAATTTATCTTAAACTGCCTTCTCAAAGCACCACCTTTCTTCCCTGTTCAGCTACCATGCACTGTAGCTATGGAACATAATGAAACCATGCAGGTGACAGATTGCATGGCCCTGTGTTCTGAGCTGAACTAGATCTCTGACATTGTGACCAGTGTGGAGAACATAGAGGAGTGTGTTGACGGAAGAAAGACTTTGGGACATGTTTGAAACACATGAATTCTTTCCAAAACCCAGATTAGGCATATTTTTAACTCTTGAATGTCAGACATTAGTATATTGCCTATTCTCAAGGACTACTGAAGTGAAGTAAGCTATTATTTGTATTTTGGCCAGAGCTCTCCAAGACTAAGTGCAGACTCTTTGAAGTTTTAGGGAGCCATGTTGGTACAGGTGTTTAAGCTGCTGTGACTCAAAGATGAGAAGGAAACATTTGAAATATGTCCAAATCCATAAGGCAGGTATGTGTTTCCCACTGATACCTGCTTTATTAGCATTGGCCGCTATGTTTAACAGTTATTGTGGAGGAGATAAGAACTTCCTGGCAGTGTGTTTTTGCTAGGAATTCATGAAATTGGTTGCTACAAAAATTGCTCGCCTTCTGTGTGGTAGCCTCTCTCTAGTTGTTCAGTACTTAAGAGCCTAGAGTGCAGCTATGACAGAAAGTAACCTAATAAAATGGGGGGTGGTTCTAAGTAACAGGAGAAGCTTCACATGAAAATGTTGATATCAGCTGCTTTTCAGTTTTCATTGTCTTGGAATCACCTTATGCAGTGAAGAGGGAGTGAGGGTGCCAAATTCAGAAGGCATGATTTCTTTTGACAGAAAGAGATTTAGGAAATAAGAGCTGGGACCCTTAGTTTCAGCCAACCCCATCACCTGGCAATAGACTGGTATGAATAAGGCTATTCAGGTAACTTTTCTATTGCCTTAATGCATTCATGTTGCTAGCAGTATTTTAAACCAAGGTGAAATTATGAATGTGATGTAGAAAATTGAACCAGCAATAACCCACACTGCAGAGTCTTGCTTTTCCACTTACTGAAATAAATTCAGCAACCTGACACCAATCAGAGAGTGTGACAAGTGTAGTAAAAGTAGGTAAAAATATTATATGGGCCTTTTAAAAACTCTCAATGTTACAATTTGGCTACATAATGACAGCAGCAAATAACTTAGATTTCAGAGTTTGTTTGCATATATATCTAAGTGGAACAGTTGTTTTCTTTTTGGTACCTGAACTAGCATATTCAAAAATAGCAAGGTTAAAAGACAGTACTTTATTCCTATACCTTCAGGTACCTTCCAGCATAATGCCTTCAGGTAATGTTAGATATGATTATATTAGTGTTAGATGTGGCTTATTTAATCGCAGCTACAATGTTTCACTAGGGCAGTAATAGTGAAGAACCTGCTTTCTGATGTGTGCATCTCCTTCAGCTTTGAAATTACTTTTAGTTCCTTCATTCTGTAACACCAAATCCTTCAGGGGAGGACCTAGAAAGTTAGGCTTTGGCCAGATTTTGGGGAATGTTCTAGGGAAGCAGAGTAGTGGTTATTTTACAGAGATTTAGTAAAAGCACAGCAGTCTTCCAGATCTAGAGAGCTTCCTGTAGATTTCACATGTACATATAAATAATGCAAGCATTAAGTTTTCTGAACAGTTGTTGGTATGTGGGAAGACATGCCCATTAGTTCACATTAGTTCACAGAATGCTTGCATCTTGTCACTGAGCCTTTCACTAGTAATCAACAACAATGGCTGCAGCATAGGATAGACATAGAAAATAATAGTGTCTTAATTCTTAAAGGGAAAAAGAACGAACTGAAAAATACAGGTATTACCTAGGAAAATATGATAAAAATTTTAAACTTTATTTCTTCTATTGTGTTTTTAGTTGATGGCATGGATGACTTGGGTGTTCTTCTGTGTTGTTTAAGTCATGTACATAACCTAGAGTTAATGTAGGATATTTACTCCCTCTGCACAGAAGGATATGGGTATCTGTGCTTGCTCTACTAGCATTTTCTTTTTCCTTTCTTCAGTCCCACTCTTGCCATGGCCCACAGGAATCTGACTGGAAGCTGTAATGTGAACTGTGGATGTAAGATTCATGAGTATGAGCCTGTCTGTGGATCAGATGGAATAACATATTTTAATCCTTGCCTAGCTGGCTGCATCAGCAGTGGAAACCACAGCACAGGGGTAAGTGCTTCACCCACCCATCCACATACAACCCACGAGTAGCCCCATGGGACTGATGCAAATTGAAGACTGCTGTGTTTCTAGCTCAAGCATCCCTACTCTAAGCTTCAGAGAAGTTGCTCTACAGCTGACTCATCCATCTCTGAATCTTTCCATGTTCTGAAAGGCTGGTAATCCTACTATTGCATGGTTCCACCTCTCTTTAATTCTTTTATGTACAAATTTGAGGCACAAGTTCATCTGTACCAAATGAATCCTCCAACTGCGGGAGTGTAAGTGCCATGAGGTTGAGAAGGCTGCTGTTTCCAGTACAGACCCTGAAATCCCTGATGGCAGTTGCTTGCATTTCTGCTGTTCCTGCAGGGCTTGGAGAGGGTACCTTGAGTCCGTGTCATCTAATTCAGCTTTCTGCTAACGTGGGCAGCCATGTCATACTGTCTTTCTTCGAGCTCAGTGTTACTTTTTAAAGCAGTTTGAGTTTTTTTGACCCCCTCTCTCAATGGAAGGAAGAACTTAACCCTTCAGTTAGTTAAAAGTGTTTTAAACATATTTAAATTTAGTTAGAGCCTATTTAAAGTCATTGGTGTTTTTGTCAACCTCATCATTTTGCACAAGCAGCTCTTGAACCTGCACTAGTGTACTGATAGGTCTGTTGTTTGCAAGGTCTGTCTGGCAAGGTGAAGACTGCCCATGTATTCTGCTCTTGTAAAACAGTTTGACCATTTCCCTGGCTTTTTTCTAGATCTCTCTCAGGTTAAATGAAGGGGTTGTCATCAAACTTTCAGTGTCTGTATAAATCTAATTTGTACTTTCCTGGATTGAGACATAGGTTTGATCTTTGCTGCATTTCACTTGATGTCAAACAGGTACCAAGTTACTTAGTAGGGAAATACTTTGGGAGTATGTGCTCCCAGTACAAATTTTGAAACATATTATCTCCTTTTATCATTTAAGAAAAGATGCTTTGTGACCCGAAGTTTGAACTCATTAGCTAATGGTGAATAGTGCTGAAATTGCTTGGAAAAGGTATTTTAAAACCAACAAATTTAAGTTTGTGCACTGTATAACACACAAAATGTTGATGCCTATTTGGCATTTACATTTGGAAGCAATAAGGACGTTAGGGTGAAGGACTGTAGAAAGAAATCAGATGCTCATTATATTAGAGTAGAGTACTGTCTTGGGAAGCTGGAATCTGTCATTGCCTTTGTTTCTAAGCAATGTTGGGCAAGTCACTTAAACAAAACTTCTCCTAGCTGGTCGTTAATCTTGTATTCTTCATGTTCTGGATGATGAACGTGAGCAATTACCCAATAGTGCCATTTGTAAATGCACTGAATGCCTAAATCTGTATTTGAAGGCACGAAAAGTTACATTTAGGATATATTTAGTTGTATTCTGTGAAAAATGTTCTGAAAAAAAGGGTTCCAATTGTCTCAAAATAGTCAGCCCCATTTGTGAAACTTTTGATCTGTTTCAGTTACTTTGCTACAAAATTGAGTTAACAATATCAATACCTCATCTCATAACTGTTTTGAAGATAAATGAGTCCTTTTTGAAAGAGTTAAGATATAATAGTGAGTGTAATAGAAAAATCCATATGAAATATGAGTCATCCTGTCTTTATAGTGCTCAGTGTGAGGAAAAAAATACCTGGAGTCACATTTTGAAAATGGGAGGTAAAATACTGCATAAATAGATAGGTTATTAAGATGTTGGCTAAATCCTAAGGGAAAAAATGTGAGGCTACATTATAGCATGGATGCATACAGAGGTATACATTAAAATTGACAAACAGCCATAATTTGGATATGTCCTGATGTCCAAGTGCTTAAATTTGCAAACTTAAGATGGTTTTATAGCTTCTGTGCATGTGTGGTCTAAGGTTTGATGGATGCAAAAGTTGACACAAAAACCTCCTTCCTGTAACATCTCATAGGTTCTGATCTGTTTCTTCTCTAGCTGGAATATTCTGATCTCTGCACAGCCCTTTGCCATTAGATTACATTAAGACAGAGGTAGAATAAATGTCAAGAGGCTATTTCTGATAAAGCTCTTGCTCACCTTGCTCAAATCACGGTCCTCTTTGCCTATGAAATGCTACTTCTTTATTCAGTCTCTTCATCTCAATTTCATTCTATTTGTCCATTCAGGAATCCTTCATGTTCTCCAGTCTCACTGTTTGAGTGTCAGCTTTCCCCTTATTCTCTGATTTTGCTCCTGTCCAGATCTATGCCCACATCCAGGTGGAAGGTCCTGGGCTTCAAGCATGAAGCACAGCTTGTTGCTTTTTGGCCAGATCTGGGTAGCCTTTCATTAAGATGGCAGAAGACACTGCCTGAATATAAAAGTCAGCATCCTGCCAAATATGTGGCATTGTCAGTGTTGCCTAAAGAGTATTTCCTTAGTTTTTGTAATACAGTAGAAGCAATATTTTTCTTTAGCCTCCCTGTCACAACTGATTGAATTGTTTTGGCAGAATTTTCAAAAAGTATTCCAGATTTTTTTTTTTAAAAAAAACTCAGACTAAATGAAGCAATGGAAAGGCAATCTCATCATGGAGAGTCTTGATCGGCTTTAAAATTACTTGGAGAGGTAACTTCGCTGGTACTCGGGATAATGGTGCTTGAGGTAGAAGATTGAGAAGTACTGTGGGACTGTCATACTGTGTCTCTGCACAGTGTCTTTCTTCCGCGGGTTTTTCATGTGGAAATGTTCTTTTCTCTTCTCCCCAGGTAAGAAATTACACAGAATGTGCCTGTGTCCAGAGTCGCCAGGTCATCACTCCGCCGACAGTGGGCCAGCGCAGTCAGCTCCGGCTGGTCATTGTCAAAACCTACCTGAATGAGAATGGCTACGCTGTTTCTGGGAAGTGTGATCGGACCTGCAACACACTTATCCCCTTCCTGATATTTCTCTTCATTGTTACCCTCATAACAGCATGTGCCCAGCCATCAGCAATTATAGTGACACTCAGGTGAGAACTCAGTGATGTTTCTTAAGAATTTTTGTTGTACCTGTTATCACCAGTGCCTGTCAAGCTTGTGTATCCTTAAAAAGTGGATAAAATAAGGCTGACAGGAATAGGGTGGAACTTGCTTTTGTCTAGAATATATAACATGATAATCCACTTTAAGAAACATGAAGTGCCTAGTGAATTCCAGGTGTTACAAAGAGAGAACAAGTAACACATCATGTAAGAAAATGATTACTCCTGAAAAATTTTCAACCTTCTTAGAGAAGTGGTTTGGATTTTCAAATGCAAATGAAAAAAGTTAGTATTTAAAATTATCCTTTTCTCTTTCTTAAAATTGTTCATTCCTGCCACATGCCTGTTTTTGTGTCTTCCCTTCACCAGAATTCTGAACTTTTACTGTCGTAGGGATATTATCACTGTGATCATTTAAGGATAGAGAACAAAGTCTTTGTAGGAAAAGACAGTGGCATTTATTTGTCAATTTGAAAAAAAGCTGTCAAATTTTTGGATTGGCTTTTCCCATCTCTGCCATCTAGTCTGATAAATATAATCACTCCTTGTAATATCTTTGTCTATTTAAAATACAGCTCTTGAAAGTGAAGTTCTATTGATTTTTAAAGACAAGTGAGCTGAAAAAACATAATATGGTCTACTGCTAAAATGTATTTGTATTTGTATAGTATGTGTTGCTGCTGTTTAAAGAGAAGGAGGAAGAATGAGAGGAAAATTATTTACTAGGATTTACAAAGCACACCCATAAGCATTGGTTCTGCTGGTAACAGAAGGACAAAGGGAATTGTTTGAAGATGTCTGTTTGATTTGGAATCTGAAGCTGAAGAGCTCAGAGTTCAAGAAGTAAGTTCATTTCAGATGGAGATGAGCTGGAAGATAGAAAAAATAGAATGAGAGTAGAGTATAATAGAATAGTTCAGTTGGAAGGGACATACAATGATCATAGAATCATAGAATGGCCTGGGTTGGAAGGGACCTTAAAGATGACTTAGTGCCAACCCCCCTGGTGTGGACAGGGACACCTTTCTCTAGACCAGGTTGCTCAGGGTTCCAGCCAACCTGGCCTTGAACACTTCCAGGGATGGAGCATCCACAGCTGCTCAGAGCAACCTGTTCCTGTGCCTCACTACCCTCACAGTAAAGAATTTCTGTCTAATGTCTAATTTAAACCTACTCTCTTTCAGTTTGAAGCCATTCCCCTTTGTCCTGTCACTGCATGCTCTTGTAAATAGTCTCTCTAATCATCCATCTGCCTGACCACTTCAGGACTGAGTAGAAATGAAAAACTGTTATTTAAGGGCATTGTCCAAACACTGACAGGCATGGGGCATCGACCACTTCTGTAGGAAGCCTCTTCCAGTGTTTGAGATGCTCTTCAGAAGCACACTCAAAATGATCCGGATGCAAATGGGCATACCGTCCCTGGGACCAGGTTAGAGCTGATCTGAAGTAATCCCTACCAAACCTGAAATGCTTGGGGTGTACATGTCAGGTCCTCAGCACTAGCTATTTAGTTGCATTAATTGCTAACATAGAGACACCTTTTGTCCTGTTTTTGTGTAAAATCTGTCTTCAAATTGAGCTTTCCTTTAAACCAGTCTTGGGCTTTTTCTTTCTGTGAGAACGGTCCTCCCAAGCAAGTGGTATTTTTTTCTGACAGTGTTGTCTTTAAGAGCTTCACTCTGATATTCTGAGGCCACTGATGTTCTGCTGCTGCTCACAATTAGCCTCCTGTAAAAATGCTAGTAATGGCAAATTTTTATAATAGATCATGGAGCCTTAGAAAATGTGAGGCAGATCTGGGCTTGGCTTTGCTATCCTTAGGCTCAGTTGTGAGCACAGCTGAGAAACCCTTTGGCAGGCATCTTTGTCTTATCCCCAACAAGGTCAAGTGTTCTTTTACTGTCATTTTCTTAGCTCAAGAGGCTGAGGTTTATGCAGGAGCCTGCTTCTGATACAGGGAGGACTGTGCCTTGTCACGTTGTGGAATTTGCCTTCCAGTTCAGTTTCCTTTTCAAAAAAATCTACAAAATAGGTGCAAGGATCACTGTTAGGACAGTGAAGCCAGGCACTTGGGTGTGGGCACATCAGACTTCCAGTTGCTCGTGCAGCCTTATCTGAACTACTGTGTGCACAGCACCATTATAATTCAGAGACTTCTGACTTTATTCCTTCTCTTGGTTTTCTGCCTATGAAATAATACTAATAAAAACTTGTGTAATTGTACTGCAATTATGCAAAGGCAAACTACACTCAATGAGCATTAATATTGCAGTGAGCCTCACAATAGTGAGGTACGTAAGGGACATGTCCTGCATGATTTTGCAATGTTCAGTAAAAAACTGGTGGCCCACACACATGAACAATGACACCTGCTGTCCCAAACCACTAATTGTGCTTAGTGCATTGGTCCACAGTTTGTGGCCCAAGTTGGTTCTCCAATTTCTCAATTTCTTGACTTCAAACCTTGATTTTACAGCTGCACCCCTCTGACTGCAGACTTTTTGTGTGTTTTTGTCTTATATTTCATTGTCATTAGAAGCTGTCTATCTTAATTCAGGGCTTTAGGTTAAGAGTAAAAAATATTTTTAAAATCACTAGATAATTTGTGGTTTACTAAAACTGCAGTTGCAGTGTGGAATCTTGTTACTTTATACTTAGTCTTTTGTAAGCTAGACATTTTTCCTTTGAAACCAATTGAAGGAATCTTGTATTACTTGTATTGAAAAGGGACAATGTTTAAAGAGACTGTTTGGATGTTTCTACTGATATTTTTCCTAAAGTAGCTCCAAAGTGATTATGCTATGCAGAAATCTGTTAAATTCAGAAACTGAGTCCAGCTTTCAGCAATTTAGTTATCCATTAATTCTAATGTACATCAAGAAGATTAAGAAAAATATCTATCATGAGAAGCCATGAACATTTAGGGTGGCTTGCCTAAATTTCCTTAATGGGTTTGGATCAAATTCTTCAGGCCTTACACAGGTAAAGAAAGTTTAAAAAGCATGATTGCAATTTAGATTAAACAGGTTCAGGAGAGGCTAGCTGTGTTTTTTCCTAGCAATTAGAGTTAACAGTAGTAGAAGTTAAATAAAAGAAATTTAGACAAAGATTTTCTATAGCTCAGAAAAAAACAATGAATAAGAACCAGAACATACCATGATGACTATCTGTTGTGGCTGTTTCTATAGTGGAATTTTCTTTTTGCCTGCTAGGTCTGTGGAAGATGGAGAGCGGCCCTTTGCACTAGGAATGCAGTTTGTTTTATTACGAACTCTTGGTAAGTCTTACAGTAGCTCAGTGTTTCCATAAAGCCTCACCATGTTCAGCTTGAATATACCATAAAAGTACTAAACTTCTCTAAATCTGCAACAAATTGCCTGACTTACTGTATTAGGAACTTAATAGCTTCTGAAAACATGCGGTTATTTATCTTTTTTTTTTTTTTTGTTGCTGACTTTTTAGAACAACATTGTTGTTCCAGAAAGATTTATTTTTACAGTTTCAAATTTTATTTAAAAATTAATAGTTACTAAATACTATTTTATAAGGATTTTTTTCTCCTTTAGAAACAGGTTCTTGTTGCTTTCAACAGTAACAGTAGGTTTTTTTCATTTTTAAGATAAGCACTCATTACTTAATGTCTTAATTTCAAGTGTTTCAGAGCAAAAAGGGGTACATGTTAAAAGTCTTTATTCAACAAAGCAGCTTCCTTCAAGCTCTTGAACTTCTAAAATCCTGTCTACAAAGAACACTCCAGGTGTTCAGCTACTACAAAATACATGACTAGAACAAGCAAGGACTATTCTAAGAACAAGATGAGAAGCCCATATAGCTGCATCTGGAAGTTTTGTTTAAGGAAGAGCATTTCAATCTTGTCTTAAAGATGTTGTATTTCTGGAGAAAGCAGTGGACTGGTTGCACTTTGTTATTGTTTTGGTTTGACTCTTGGCAAAATGCCAACCACCTCCCAATGCGACAGAGTTTCAGTTAAAAGAAGT
>JAWWEU010000081.1:119426258-119578461 GCA_035583155.1 Acropternis orthonyx | reverse complement strand
AAATTTACAGCATATATATGTATAAATATAAAAGACAAACCAAAAATAACTTATTGGAACCCCCCTCTCAACCACACGTGAGTTCCACCATCCAGAACCCCGAGAAAACACACCCCAAAGAGAGGGAAAGAGCAACCCAAACAAAACGAAAGTATTTTACTTCCCTAAGAGCAAAACTGCTGTGGATATCTTGGCCAGGAGCAGTGAGGCCTAATCTCTCTGAACTGCAGGAGCAAGGTGCTCTCAGCACGGCCGAAGGGAGAAGAGAGAGGAGAGAAGAGAGCACAGTGGGAGCTGCTCTTTGATTTATAGATGAGCTGACGTCAGATGGGATGAAATACCTCATTAGTCACTTAAGTCAGCTGATACTTGTCCCTAACCACATGACCCACAGAATTGGGGCCTAGCTAAAAAATAAAACCTTAATCTGAGTTTTTTGGGATTTATCAAACCCATCACAACTTTTAGCTGCCTTAGAAGTTAAAAGTCTGTTTCTGAGGAAGATTGATTCAAAAGAAAATTTACAAGCTTAGTGGTCTCACCACTTCCATCCATATTCAGTAAGAGAAACATTTTGTGGTCTTTGGTGCTCTTTCTCCTTAATGTAAAAGCAGCACCTTTCCCAGCTCACGGGCAGTGGATATTCAGCAAGTAATGCTACAGGGGTAATGTATTTGACCCTCTCCCATGTTTTACTTCCTGAGAGCAAAATTGGATTTTCTTTGAGGGGTATGTAGTTCAAGAGCTGTCTGGGTACAGCAGATTGAAGCAGAACCTGTTGTAAGGTGCTGCTGCATTGTCTTCTTGTTTGAATTCTCTCCCATTTTTGGTAGGTTTTATGTGTATAAATTAGTGTTGGGGGGAAGATTGGCTGACCAGTTTTCCATGTTTTACATTTCGTGTAAGAACAGCGGTGTGGAAATCTCAAAAATTTTCCACCTACACTGTTTGGCTAAGGCATATAGTTTCTTTAGAAGTTTTCCACAATATACTAACACATATTATTTCTCTTGCTATTTTTATTTCAGCTTACATTCCCACTCCAATTTATTTTGGGGCTGTTATTGACACCACATGCATGCTTTGGCAACAGGATTGCGGCGTACAAGGATCTTGCTGGGAATACGATGTCACCTCGTTTCGTTTTGTCTACTTTGGGTTGGCTGCTGCTCTCAAGTTCGTGGGATTCCTTTTTATTTTCCTTGCTTGGTATTCCATTAAGTGTAAAGAAGAACAACAGCAGAGACAGAGATGGAGGGCTTCACTGGTGAACACTGTGAGTGAGATGGTTGGACAAGCTGGACCCCAACAAAACTATGCACGGACTAGATCCTGCCCTACCTTCAGTTCCCGAGGAGACATCAGTGTGGCACAAGGAATGAACTGCTTAGCACAGACCTACCCCGGCCCTTTTTCAGAAGCAATAAATTCCTCAAATGAAAATGCTTTGGAAGAAGTCACTGCTGAGATATAGACCCCTGGCTTGGTAATGTAATACTTAGTTTTGTTGGTTGACTTAATTACGGCGCCTTGTAAAACACCTGTGCCTTCTATTTTTAATCTAAGTGTAACATGTGATAAAACCAACAAAGCTTGATGCAAACAACCATAATATGTTCCTGAGGACTGGATACCTCAAACCAACCCAAGTTCTTATTTCTCCCCTCCCAACAATGGAGTTTTAAAAATCATGTTTATAATTATTTCAGATGTGTCCATTAAATGTCCGTGCTCTGATCTAATATCATTCTAAGGTGAGGTGTTATGAACAGCAGAAGTCCGTGGAAAACTGACAAAAACTCATATTGTTGATGTCTAGACTCACAAGAATGCTTAAATGTATTGTCAACTTCATATCCGCCAGTTGTATTTTTAAGAGATGAGTAGTTACTGTGAGTTCTGCTACAAAGCACAACTGAACTTACTTAAACTATGCAACTTACTTGGATGATTGTGTGTGCAGCAAAATAAGTTTAAAGTTTGCTTTTAAAGACATTACTGCAACTGAATTTGAAAGGGGCTATTTTCAGACATAATCATTGAATTAAAAAATAACATAAGGTTTAAAGTACTGTTAATAACATGTCAAGCCATACAAGAGTTATGCATCAGGTAACGTTTGCAAATGTTGAGTTGTAACATCTTTATCCTGTCAAAATGTGCATTGATTTTCATTTGATGGAATGTAGTCATTCTTCACAAAGTACACAGTCTAGGAAACTGTAATGCTTGAAGTAAAAAACTTCAGTATTAATTTATAGTAACATTAAGATGTAAGAATCATACACACATACCAGAGCGGATATGTACATGTTTCTGTAATGTTATTTGGGTGGCTGTTACTAGCACCAAATCCATACTTTCCTGAAGAAGAAAACAGCCGTTTATAGCTTGATAGGAAGAGTATGTCTGTCCTTCAGAGTTTTGTGTGTAATTCAATTCAGTGGAAAAGTCCCAAGGGAGAGCCAATGACCTTGTCTCATGTTTGAGTGGCGGTCTGGGACATGATGGGTCCCTCTCAGAGAGCAGTGGCACAGAGTTCAGGCTGCTGCTGGTCCTGCCTGCTGAGGAATGAGCAGAGAAACCCTTCAAGAGGGCTGTGGGCAGCCTGCCCACCATGGTGCTGGGTATGAGGCTCACCCTCCTCTCCTGGCACTGCTGGGGCACTGAGCACCCTGCCAGCCAGGACAGCTGGGGAGGGGGTGCCAGCTCAGACCCTCCCGTTTCTGCCACACTTCTGCCTCTCCTGCTGCCTGGTGCTGGAGAGGGCAGGCTGGTGGGAAGGCCTGGACATCCTGGTTGTGCAGTTTGTCCCACATGTGGCTGCCTTTCTTTTTCTAAACTTCGTTGAAAGCTCCCATGAAGTGAAAGGGTGAGTGTGTCTCTCCTTTGGACTTCCAGGAGAAGAGCTAAGAATAGAAATTATCTGCAGTTGTGGACTCACAGGACATGATGTGACCTTTGCTTATTCCAAATTACTGTAGTGTGTTTTCTTCCTGGGAGATGCTGAGACTTTCTAATCATATGTGCTTGGCATTTCATTTCTTGCTCTGGAGGCTTTGTAGTGCCATGCTTATGATGTACTAATGATGTCTCAAAGGCAGAGAATGATTTCAGGTGGACATTAGAAAGTCAAAGTTGTGTTGTACCCTGTAATGGAAGTCTTAGAAGTGTAGGAAATTACAAGCGGTCTTTACAGGTGACTCAGTGATAGTCAGGTTTGGCTTCTGCCATGTAGAGAGCTTGTGTGAAAATAAATAGGAAAGAGCAGAACTTCTAGATATTTTTGAATGGAGTTACTCCTGATTTAATTTTTCAATTTATAATATGTAAATTGATCAAACATTATGTGGAACCAAGTCCTGGAAATTAAAGGCAATACTCTCCTTGGCATCCACGGAGTTGTCCTGGGAAGAGAAGATTTCCCTCTCCACCTTTGCTGACTGCCTTTCATTGTCTCCTGGTTCTTCTTGACCAGCACATGTGACTACCCACAGGGCTGCTTGCCCTGCTTGAAATGGTGGCTGCTTATCTCAGAATGTCTTACTCCATTTATGTAGTTTGTAACAATTCTCACTCTTTCGGTGTGCAAACTCAGATTTTTCTACCCCAAGCTATAACATAGAGAAATACTGTTTTGATTATTTCCTACTATTCTGTCCATATTAACAGCTTTTTGGGGTAAAGCCTGAGAATGTTTTTGTCTCTTATGCAGCCACCAGATACAATGTGTCCTCAGTCAGCATGTGCCACCTGAGATGTTGGCTTCTACACTTCTTATCCTGAGAAATAAATTTCCTTGGCTCAAAGGTGTTGGGTATATTTTTATTTTTTTGCTATAGGAGATCAGAAGAGATGATATAAGCGTTTCCTTTTGCTACAGTCTCAAATGTTTGTTGCATCAGGAATTTCCTGCCATGACAAAATTTGAGGCAAAGTAGTAGGACAAAATGTAATTGCAGCCCACTACCCATCCATTTTAATCACTTACCCATGTTAATTATCATAGGGTGAGCTGAAGAGTGACAATCTTTTCAAATACCTCAGAAACAGAGCACTTTGGGAATTGTAAAAGACTAGAGATGAATCATCTATCCTGATCTCTTCTATTTCATGCCTTTTGCGCACTTCTGTTACATGTGAATATCAAGAGAGAGCAGATTAGGATTGTCAGGAACTAATGGCACTGATGGCAAAGAATGAGAGTGAGAGAAGTGACACATCTGTAGCTGCTGCTGCTTCTGAGCTTATTTCAAGTGAATTCAGAGCTTCTCGGGATGGATACCACTGATTTTTTTATGAAATCCTGACCCTTCAACTTCTACAAACTTTCATATTTTGAAATGTTTGAGAAAGTGGAATGTAGAAGGAAATATGTTAACTTTGGAAATACTGAACAAACCTTCTTTACATACTTTCAGTAGAGCCTTTTAATTTTTCTTTGAAAATTACATGCAAAACAAAATTCTTTACTTCTCAAACAAATTTAGTACTATTTTTAGATATAGATAATTTTGACAATATGAGTAAATTTCTAAAAAATAACTTAATTAAATCAGCATGCTCTGAAAGAAAGAAAATCCAAACTGTGGCCAGTTTTTCATTGATTCCTGAAGGTGGGTTTATTGTGGATGAGCTATAACAGTCTAAACTAAACCAATAAAGGCATGCAAGGGAAACACATTAACTTCCTAGAGAAGTCAATTCCAACCTTGTCATTGACTGAAATATGGACTGAGACCTGCTGAACAAACACTATTTTCTGAGGTTGTCATTGCTGAAGGAAGCAGAATCTCCTGAGAAATTGAGTGCCTCTCTAGCACTAGTCCTGATGGACATGTGGTGCTAAACCAACTTCACAGTAACTAAGAAAGAACTTTTCCTACCATCCAGTGAAGGGGCCTATGCTGCCTTCCTACTGTGAAATCTCACCATAGAATATAAAATTCCATTAACTTGTAATTTCTGCCACCTTCCCTCTCTACTCCAAAACACATAAGGTTTGGTAGCAGCGAGTACAAGAATAGGTAAAGCAGGTGTCCTGCTCACCCACAGGCTGCTGCTGGTAGCAAACCCAAGTCACCTACCTGCACTTAACCAGCCAGTGACAATATGGAGCAACAATGTCTGGTGATTAACTGCAAGTCCACAAAGTGCCATCGTGCCCTCACAGGGGCAGACTAATTCCCTCTTACACCAAATATTCCTGATTTAGAGTGAGGAGCATGAGAGGAGAACTAGGCCAAATACATGGACTTGACTGAAGAGGTCCCTGCATAGCCTCCCATTCATCCTTGTTTCTTCAAAAAGGAGAAAAGTTCAGAATGGTCTTGGGTGCTTATGAGTGCAGCACCCTCAGGAGATGGTTCATAGATCTTTGTGGGGCTGGAATAATCTGGAGAGTGCGACTTCTAGTGTTTCCAGTTTTAGGCAAAAGCCCTGTGATTTTGGCCCCCTTCTTCCCCATGAACATACTGGATATAATATGGTCTAATTTGGAACTGGTGATATTTTATATCCTTCCAGTACAGTGTGAGCAGCTGCAAGAAATGTTGACTATTATGTTGCAATTTATATTTATTTGGAAACTTTCAGTTCTTTGGCCACCCTATGTATCTCTAAAAGTGCACATAGTAGCATGCAGTCTCTCAGAACCTGCTGTTATGTAAGTGAAGTAAGGGCACAAATCTCCTATTAGGTATTAGAAATGTAAGTTTGAAAGGCCCTAAATTAGTTACAAACACTTGAATGTAGTGTTTTCAAAAATATGTTGGTTTTTTAAATATAGCTTATTAATTTGTAATATTAACTATTAATTTATTATGGCTCTGATCCAACAGAAGACTTTAATATCTGAGTAAATTTATATACTTAAGTAATGCACTTAAAAATAATGCATGTAAGTATGGGACTAAATCCCATCTGCATTCAAAAAGAAATACCTTTACCCCAAGAGTGATTCCCGTGATGAGCTTTGCCCCCATAGATTCGGTGATAATTGTAACGAGAGTAACACAAAGTAGCACTTGAGTACTCTCCTGTGGCATTCATGTGTAGCTACTTACATATCTGGCAATGGAGGAAAGTTTCAATTTTCAAGTAGAATTCAAATAAAAAATATTTTATGGACATGCTCTTAGATACATTCTAGTTCCTCCTGCCATTCACTTATTTTTTGAATTTCTGCCTGAAAACCTCGGTGTTACATGGGGAGTTAGCTTAAATAAGGGCATCTTTCTCACCTTACAGGCAATGAAATTTCTCAGGTAATTCTGTGGGTTTGAATTGTTTCCTTTCAGAGAATTTGGACCTAGAGGTCGAGGTGACAAATTTCCAATATCCCGCACAAACAGAGCAGAGCACTGCCTGCTCAATTGTAACTCCAGAGAGCATGTCTGGGAGAGGGGTCAGCACCTTCTGGACAATTCTTTTGGGGGTTTGCCTTGAAAAGCCTGAATAATTGCTGCCTTGCTACACTTTCTGTGTGTATAATACCACAGCTCTTCATGGTGTTCTGTTGACATAAAACTGATCATAAATAAATAGATCCAAAGTGTCTTACTGTTATTTTGGAGCCAGATTCTTGGCCTCATCAGTCCAATGTTGAGCCATACCTTGGGTTGGAAGTTAACAAGTTGGCACTTTAGCAAGTGCTTTTCTAGCTTTTATAGTCTGTTCACTGGTTCCTACTAATATTTTGGGAGCTCAAAGACAAAAAAACCTTCCTAAACAAGTTTACCTTTTTCTGCTTTCTCAATAATAGGTCTTTTATAATGACATAGGAGATGCCATACTGCATTGCTTCAGTATCTGGGTTCCCCCAGCTGAAGCCATCGTGCTGTGGTTGCTTTCCAAGCGCTTAAAACATGTAACAGATTTACCTGGGCTGCAATCTGAATCAGCATTGTTTGGGACAGAGTGTTTACCCCTTGTAGATTAAACCTGTATAAACACATTTCAGGTTCTTCACATGCTGGACTTGATTTTATGGACACTTGTATCACTTTAAAGTGCTTAGAAGATGGGCAGTCGACATCATGGTGGCAGACTTATTCTTTGGTAGAGAATTAGGTCTTTCTTTCTTTCTTTCTTTTAACATCTTGTTTTACAAATAACAATTCCAAAAGATTACATCTAAACATTATCACAGAGTAGAGATATGGAGCCTTCAGTGTGGGGATAGGGTATGGCCAGGGTTCACATGATTTCTCTTCTTTACACTAAACATCACTAATACATGTTACTATGTGGCCAAAGGTTTGAAAGCCTACCTGATCCTCAGGAAGGAAGTTTGTCCTATCTTTTCTTCATAATTTGTTACATAAATTAAAGAGGACAGTTAACACTACCCATATCCTGTAGCCATATCCATGCCACATCCATTGCATTAAACCAAAGTTAATACCTGTGGTTTTTACCTGTTGCCCCTCCAGTCCTTCCAACAAGCTTTTTTTTCCCCCTCCCCGATTATTTACAGCCTTTTAAACACTGAAGTAGCTCTGCAATTTCAAAGTAGCTCTGAAGTTTTCTTGACTTCAAGTGTTACAAAATAGATGCTTACTTATCCAGGTTCCATTCTACTGTTCTAATTATTGCATTATCCATTGTATGTACTATATTTTCTTATTTTTTCAATCTGAAAGCAGTTGTCACAATGTTATTCTGTAACAACATTTTGTTCATTGTATAGAATAGGTGAAAAGCTCTGGAATTCACGAAGGGCTACAAAAAGCATCCAAAACATTGTTCACCTTGAGAAGGGTGAGACAGCTTGATAATCTTTGGGCAAATGACTAAACAACCCTGTGGTGCTAATAGGTACTGAAGTATTTTATGATGTATTCACTATAACTTAAATGACATATTCAAGGCATGTCAATGATGCAACTGCATATGCTTTTGTTCTTAAAGTCTGGACTGCTCCAGCAAAGACAGTGTTTGTAATTCCTGGTGGGCCAGTTCCTACCTAGCTCTTCTGTGGGAAAGTAATTTCAGAAGGCAGTGTAGGATTTGGCCCAGCACTAATAGCTAAGGTCAAAGTTATACAGGCCACAGAAATCTCACACAGAATGTGTTCATCCTGCTGTAGTAAATTACTTTATTTAGGTACTTTGCTTAAGCAAAGGCTAAACATAAATTCTGTAGTAATGACAAGAAACACTGGGCTACATTCTGGAACCTCTTAACCAAGCAATGTTAGTAAGCGTTTGAATTAAAATGAGGATACAGATATGAAATATGAATGTTCTTTCATAGAATACCAGAAAGAGAGGGTAGAATAAGAGTAAATTTTATCACTAGCAATGGCATAAGCCCAAATCTGGTTGACTTTAAGGTGAGCTATTATGAAGTAAGATACATGCAGGTACCCCCAAAAAGGCAAGGCAGTGGAAAGAATCCAAGAAAAAAATATTTTGAAGGTGAGAACACTAAAAACTGAAAAAAGAAAACCTGCACCACCTGCAAAAGCACTGAGCTTGAGGAAAAAGCAAAAACCTCCTTTGAGCCTTGTCTCTCTCCTCACATACCATCAGAGAGAGTCTGCACTTTCTCTGGAATGCAGAAGGGAAAGGAAAAAAAAAACCCATCTAACCCCCTTGGAAAAGGCACTTTGCAGGCAGGAAAGGCTTCCTAAGAGACACCTGTCTCCTCAAAGTGAATTCTTCCGACAAAAAGGATATCCTTACAGCTGTGATTTAAAACAGAGAGGTTTGGGTTTAAAATCTTGAAGACAAATTTTTTTCCCTTCCATTTTGAATTCTGAACAGTAATTATTTTGTGTTATTGTGCCTGGACTGCTCATGCAGAACAGGTATCTGTATCCTGAATAGCACTAATAGCACTAATTACACTTCCGACTGACAGGCCAAAAATTTCACCTCTGTAGCAACTCTGTATTTGAAATCATGGAGGGAAGTTTCAAAACAAAACAAGAAGTACAAAATGATCCAGAGCTGAGTTTCAGTAAAAAAAGAGAAGAAAATAATTTCGTGTCAGTGAGATCCATGGTTGAATGAAGGCTTTCCTCAAAGAAGACCTGCTCTTCTCTCCAGCTGAGCACATGGGAGATTCACCCTTGGCTGCAGTGCATACCTCTACCAAATGATTTATGCAGAACAGCAACAGTCTGGGTGGTATCTTAGAAGCGTGGAGTGGGCACACTGCCTGTAACTCTTCAGTTTTTAAAGAACTTATTATTAAGAAAATGTGTAGAGTATTAAGGAATTTTGTAGAGTATGTCTGACTGTATGAGTGTGTGGGTGCTGTGCCGTGGTAAAAAGAGGATAATTAGTTTATGCTGGTTTTTTTTTTTTCCCCCATACTTTAGGGTCCTGTATGTTTTTTTTTAATTAATATTTATTTCTCATCAGAGCTTAGAACAATTTTAAATTTGTATAACCCATGATTTACTGAAATCTACTGTCGGCATCTGTTGTAAACATGTGTTTACAAAACAAACTCTTGAATACTTGATACTTGGAAATAAAAAATAGCATATCATGTGTGTTTTATTTCAGACAAAAAAAAAAAAAGAAGGCAAGAAAAAATGTACATGGGTAACTGTGTAATCATTCTGAATATGGTGATGAAGTATTTTGTCTTTTAGTATATTGTCAGACAAAACCAAATCTTTCCACTGAATTCAATGACCACCAAATCACAACTAAGTACTCATTGTGCAGAATTAAATTTTAAAATTCCACCATTGTGTCTAGCACTAAATTTGACTCATATTAGTTATATGCTAAGAAATACAAATTTGAAATAGACATTGACAGTTACAGCATCTATGCTGCTCAATAAAAAAGAGCCAGGACATGAACCCAAGGACTGGGCTCCTGATGTCCACACTGCGGAGTGCTGAGTTCACTCCTTGGCTCCGATTTGGGCCACACCAGCCAACAATCTCCACATGCTTTGTTGGGCAGGGCTGTACAGCAGAATTCTTCTGCATGTGGGAGCTGAGCCAGGTTTGGTTCCCCCCACTTCTGCATCCACCCAACACTGCAGGCTGTGTCTTCCAGGGCCCCCTGTGTCCTCAGGTGACACTGCAGGGACAGCAGTAGCACACTGTAGGAGCCAACACAGGCCTTGTATTCCTGAAAACATTTAAAAAAGAAAACAAATGGAAATTATATTTTGGGTCGACAGGAACATCAGCACAGAGACAAGGGTAGACCCAGGGGTAAGTGCTACATGATGTGGATGGGGCCAGCCTGGCCTAGCTGTGTGGATGTGACGATGTTCATGCAGCCTGGTTTTGGAGCTAGAACTACTCTGGACTTCAATTTAAAAGTATAGGTGGTATCCATGGTTGGCAATTCTGTCACGAGGCAGCCTGGTCTTTTAAGATCAAAAGAATAGCAGGTTGAAGTTGAATGTATTTTTCTAGACATATTTCATTATTGAACCTTTGTACTTACAGTGTTTTGACCTGTAGTACGTTTCATAGCTGCGGCTTGTTTCTATGAACTTCTTCATGCTCAGTGTATTGTGAATACTTTGAGCCCCAATACCCCAGCAGTGACCAAACAAAACTTTGCTGCCATGGGGCAGCTGAATTTGCATTGAGGATATGGCTTGTCTTTCTGAGAGTATCTAAGTGCATTTGCTCTCAGACCACAGTCAGAAACTGTGGTGGTGTGCCCAGATTCAAGCCCTCAGCCAACACTGCAGCTTCAGCTGATGCGTTCAACCAGGGAGAAGCTACTGCTTCATGGACAGCAGAAAAATCTCTGGAGTACAGATCCTCTGTTATTTTCAAGTTCAAAAGAAGACTTACACATTTTCATTTCCAATACATACAACCACACAAAAAGGCATCTTGCAGATCCCCCTGAATGCCACCAGTGTTCAAGACCGGAATTGTTAAACCAAGGAATGTGCTGTGGATGAAATGAGTGGATTTATAGCACATCACAGGTACCGTTGCTAGTTGAAGACTGAATAGATAACCCGCTTGGGCACTGGTTGGAGGCACAGCGAGGGGCTGCAGGGCTCAAGGAGAGGCGCTTGTTGTGTGGCTCTGCACTGACACCTGATGCCCAAGAGGGCGTGAAGTTACCCCGAGCAGCTCGCAGGTACCTCTGGCTGTGACTGCATCCCCTCAGGGGAAAGAAACACACCTGTTTCAGAAATGACTCTCTGGCTTGTACCCTATTTACAACACATCGCTTCTCACTGAAAAGTGATGTCAGAGGACACAAACAGGATTGTTTTTTATTTGAAACTAAAGGATGTTTTGCTACAGCATCACACCTACCAGACACCAGCCATCCACAGCTGCTCAGTCTAGTCCTGAGCAGATCCTCCCTGAACAGGGCTCTTGGTTGCAGCTCTTGGCTTCTCAGCCCTGACTGTTTTACACACAGATCCTCTCCCACTGTGCTTAAGTGACTTCCAGGCATCTAAAGAGATTTTGGTGGGGAAAGTGGGGGTGGTTTATGCTCAGACCTGAACTCTGAAAAATCTTACACTCAACTGTTACAAAATCCTTGATATGACTGAAGCCCAGAACTCTGATCCAAATGTTTGTTGTTTTTTTTTTTTTTCATTTCAAAGCTGTTACTGTGAATTAACACCTCAGGAGCAACAGGACTTACCTGCCGACAACAGCTCTAAGTCACGTCCCTGCCCATGGTGGATGACTGGAATTAGAGCATTTTTAAGGCCCCTTCAGACCAAAACCATTCTGTGATTCTATGCCTGTAGTTCTGGAAATGAAGCACTACACATCTTTGTTTTCCTTCAGGGCTTTCAGTTGCTAGGAGGTCTCAGAAATTGTCTCACATTGTGCAAGGGTGTGAGGGCAATA
Source organism: Acropternis orthonyx (assembly GCA_035583155.1). Lineage (NCBI taxonomy): Eukaryota > Metazoa > Chordata > Aves > Passeriformes > Rhinocryptidae > Acropternis > Acropternis orthonyx. Next base: position 119,566,646 of record JAWWEU010000081.1, on the reverse strand, counting down.
CTGGCTGCCTTATTTTAAATTCTAGAAGAAACTTTTTACATAACATTGGTACTTCCCAAAGGTGTGCAAGCCTTAAAGTTCTTCCTGTCCAGCTCTGGGCTAACTTCAGAAAGCAATTAAACTGCCTTGCAGAACAGAGACACCTGCCACTGCCCTTCTGAGAGAAAAAGCTATGAAGGTCCTCAGCCCTCCCCTTACCTGTTGTGAGGAGTGTTTGCTAATGAAATCAGATTTAGACACTTGTTTTGTTCAGGAGCCTGCAACTGCCTAATGCATGTAAAAGCTTCCTGACAGTCAGACCATGTGCTGTTCAAGAAGTACTTTACAGAAAGAAATGCAAAAGATATTCAGACAGCAACACACTGCTTAGGATGCATACTTAGGGATATGACAGATTTTGCCCTCTTTAACTTGGCCTAGTTTTATGTTTGATGCATCTTTCCAAGAGAGCAAGGATCAGAACTCATTGCTCCCTGTACTTCCTGGCTACAGAATGAGTGTCTTTTATACTTTCTTCACACTCCTGTAAGAGAGCTGTAGAAAAGACTCCCACCTAGTTTAGAAGATAGGGCACTATCTAAGCTTCTGATAGTTTGGAAGACTGAGCACTGTCCTAGAAGTTTCCATTTCCTGAGTGAGTACTTTAAGCTCTGAGTTAAGAAGGAAGGACAAGTCGGGGGAATGGGAGGACCATACTACTGCACCATACCCTTCTTTATCTCTACTCAAGCATTAAGAGGGAAGAAATTGTCTTGCTTGGTTCTTTCAAAGAAGTGAACTTTCAAAGAATGTAAGGCACATTGTTGGTGCTGGATAATTCCCTGCAAAAACTACGAGAGGTAGTTGTATAGGACCTTGCTTCAATTTGACTTTGTCCTTCAAGCCCTCCCAAACTCGCTGGCTCAGCCTGCTCTGCATCCTGTTTTGAAATACATCCTGTGCTTGCCAGTGTCTTTTCCAGGGCATACATCTCACAGGGGTCTATCTGGCATTGCTATAACTGCTTTTTGAACACTTAGGTTCATCCAATTTCCTTATTTGCACAAACTTCACCTGTCACTTCATGTCGGCATCAGTGTCCAAGGACCAGGTAAAAGAAGAGTTCAGGAGGCAGATTTGAGGCCAAGTTTAGGTACAAAGTTAATCTTATTCACAGGGCATTGAACAAACACAGAGTGCAAGTAAGAGAGGTTAGCTTGAAACCTAAATTCTTTTTTGTGACGGCTCTTGTACAAGGAGACACTTCTCTTGACTAGAGATCTGTGGTGCCTTCTTGTTCAGCCCTGTGTGTCCTGTCTGCTGTGCTTTGCTGCCACAGGGAGAACTCTGCAGGGAGGGGAGCAAGCAGCAAAATAGGACATGGCTTTATGTAATACCACTTTACTTCTGGGAACTGCTGGTTGTGCAGCTCAGTGCATTGACTTCTTCAAGGAAGAAAGGATGGGATGAATTTGGAAATAAAAAAAAAAAAAAAATCACAGCATGTCTTAAACAAAGAAATATATATTATTCAAATCTCCAGGAATAATTTATAACTCAAGAAATGTTGTGTTATTTTGTTACCTGTTGCTTTAAATGTGGATGGATTCTTAAAGTTTGAACTGCTAACATATTTTTAAAATAAAACTTCATTAGGAGGAAAACTAGATCATCTGGACTTCTCTGAAGCAGGTAAAGTAAAACACTTTTTATTTCAAGAAATATTGCTTCTAGACTTTCCCGAAGCCAGAATTGTACTATAAAAGTATCACAGAAATATTATACAAGATTTAAAAACACAGTTTGTATCCTAGTAACTTAAAACTCATGTACAAATAGCATCATTCATGACCATAAATACGTTTTTCTATCAACCAGCCCATGACACATACATCAGATAAAGAACTAGTAATTTTAACATATTTACATAGTCCATCAAAAAGACTGCTTTTTAAAATTATTAAAATCCTACTGAAAGAATCTCCTTTTTTAAAAGTTTCAACTTAAAATACAATGTAATGAATGTAAGTTTAACCTGCAGTGCTTGCAGTAGCCAAAAAATACTCACTACACTAAATAACATGTAACAGATAGGAAACACCCGTGAGTGGGACACTATGGAATTACATCTGTTTGAGGTAATTCTCTTTTGTTCTTGTGCTAATTATTTAGAAATTTATAAAAAAGCAAGGGAAAATATTAAGTTTTGAGTAATACATATTTTCAAAGTAATTTTTGTATTGTAATTAATAAAATTTATTTGTTTGGTAAAGTCCAAGAAAAAATTTGGAATACAACAACAAAAATTATCTAAACTACTATTTTTTGAGCTTGTGTGCCTTTTGTATCTAAAACTGTGGAAATTAACATGATTTCATCATTCCCTTTAATGCCTGTTTCAAATAAAGAATTTAAGGCTCAGAATTATAATAATGTTTTCAAGATATTGTTCAGAATAAAAAAAATCAGGTGGGGTGGCAAAAGCAATTATGTATTCATATAAACCTTTCTACCAGTATCAGCCAAAAAAAAAAAAAAAAAGGTCAAAAAAATCATGGAATTTTAATACTGACAATATCAACATATAGGGAAACAATCCAATTTAAACAAATCCTTCTACAGTTAACAACTATTAGCCATACCTTTCTGAGAGTAAATTTAATGAAAGTAACAGAAACATGCAATATTTTTGCTAAAATAATATTCAAAGAGTCTGTTTCCACAGTCCATGCTGTTTACCTCTTTCCTGTCAATCTACTTATTGGTTTCACAATTTCATGAGACAATGAGCAACCTAAGCAGCTGTAAGGTATTAGATTCTTGGTATACAGATTTTAAAAGTGCATTTTACTTGAAAGTGTGACATTAAGAATTGCCAGTGGTTAAAAGAATTGATGAGAAAGACATTTTGCAGGTATATTGGGCGAACTGAAGCACTCATTTATGGTGGGATCATTTGGAAATAGAGAAAGTAACTTGACATCCTCTTCAAAGAAAAAGTTTTCGGCTTTTGGAGAATGTGCTACTGCATTTCAAAGTTAACACTGTTTCTTTTAATGAAAAACTGGAAATTTTGCTTCCCAGTGGGGAGGACTACAGTGAAAGCATGAGCATGTAAATAAAAAAAAAAAAAAAAAAGGCACAGACAAATACTGAACTGGGCTCAATTTAGCTGCGAAATATATCTACAATAAACATGGAATGTCAGTTGTCATGATTACCTTTTTTAGTTTGCTAATAAGAAAAAGGAGAACTAACTTAATGGTTTACAGCTGGATCTAATCCAAGGAGAGTGGAGCTGAGGCACTGCCTTCTGCATTTAGGATTTGTGAATTTTCTCCTGCAAGACTCTGTTTTGTTTCTTTTAAGAAAGTTTCTGCTTTCTGGGTACTGATAGGTGAATCCCTAATGGATATGTTGACAGCCTGATGAAGGAGGGGTTCATCAGACCTCATGGGAAGATATATTTGATCCTCAAATATATCTTCCACAGTGTCACTATCCTGATGAGGGTCTTTTTGAGGAATGCTGATGGGCTGTAGCATGAAGCTATGCCTGGACTCCAACTCTATCAAACCGTTTCCACTGAAATCCATATCAAAACGATCCGATTCTTTATCCTCCATCCATTTTTCAGCTTGATGACTATTTTTCCAGTGTGCGTCATTCAAACTATTTTTCTCAGGAATATCATTGTTTAATTCAAGTTTCCTCTCCTGACTTAACATCACTGTGCTCAAAGCGAGGGCTGCAAAATCTGTTGGCACAATCAGCTGCAACTCTTCTGCAGTCAGGCCACTTGATTCTTCAGCAGAAGTCATTTCCACCAAGGTAAATGGCGTGGATGATTCATCTCTGTCCCCGTTGCTTCGAGCAGTGTTATCCTTGTCTGTTTTATTTTGCTGGTAGTAGCTGTTCAGCAGTGCAAACATTCTATCTACATCCTTCAAGTAATTAGTCCAGTCAGCCAGACTAAGTCTAAAGTTGTATCTGTATTCATATACACTTTCATTTACACTGTACAAGTCTTCCAGTCCTTGCCAGTTAATGTCGCCAGTGAAACTGGGCAGGTTAGCCTTCCCATCCATCCCATAACTGTCCTCTGTTGAAAGAAAGAATAAAGCCTAATGGTGAACACTATTAAAAATGCAAGCTTCCACGTTTCTACTTCAATTTGCTTGAAAGCACCACTTTTCATAAAGTAGGTAGCTCAAAATGTAAGACATTCCACCTCTTCTGTCATCAGATGAAGTGTTCTGACCTTAGATATGTTCACAGCTCCTGCTAAACACACAGCAAGAACCTCCCTGTCTTCTGCTGCATCCTTGGGCTGAGTGAAAAAGAACAAAACTTGGTCTAATGGGGCTTTGTGATGGCATTCAGAGATAAGTCTTTCCTTGAATATTTCAAGGCAGGAAAGATGTTTCAATACACAAATAATCCATTTGCCTTTCCTGAACACTCCAGCAAAATATGCAATAATCAAACAATGGTTAAGTGTAAAAGATGGGACTAACTGAAAGCCAGTGGTGACCTGAACTTCAATGCCCCTGTGAAATTCGTTTCTGGGTAGCTTAAGAAAGAAGATATACAAACTAACCAGACACATTTTATTTATTAAAGGATAGCCAAAGGTAGTTTTTATCTGTTTTGTAAACATTAATTTTAAATTACATGGAGCAATTAGGGGAAATAAAAGCTGTAAAAAATCAGTGTGAATTAATTTATAGGACTGCACCACCTTGTAAAATACTGTTAAAATATACACAGATAGAGAATCTTCTTAAGGTTTTGATTTTTTAAAAAAAGCTTTTGAAGAAAATATCTAACAGCTGTATCAAATAATAAGTCTGAATAAGGGTCACAGATACGAGTCTATAAGTAGCAATGGAGCTGCATTGATGACAGTCAGAAAACACAAGGACACGAAGGAAACCCACTTCCAAAGTATTTTAAAAAGTTGCTACAGTAACAGTAGTTACTCAGATTGTCAGCTGTGGTGTGAAGCCCATTTTATATCGACAGGTAACACTTAACAGCATCATTTTATTTAATTCACTGTGCAGACTGGGCTCAGTCCAAAGATTTTATCAACAAAGTGATCTACAAGGAAAAACTAATCAGGCAATGCAAATGTCTGTCAGGGAAAGTGACAAATTTGTCCTTACAAATGATATTGCAGGCAATCTTCAGTAATTAATTCACTAGTATGATTTATTCTCCTTCTGAAAATTGTACAGGCAGATAGACTAGTAGCAATTACTTTAGAAGTTCAAGTGGCTATAGTCCAACAGTGTGAACTGAGCTCAAATATTCATCTAGATTGAGCCTTTCATCCCTACTGGTGCTTGGCATTTTCATTAATTTGTTTGCATTTTAAATTATTCAAGTAAAACACTGTCCATCATCAATTATATTCTTTGCTTCTTACTAGCTTGGGATTTCATAGTGCAAAGAATTTCTCCAATATTTAGTCCATCATATGGAAAGTCAGAAAAATACCAGTATGGTCAGACCAGTATAGTCTTATGATGTGGGGCCTTATTCTGCTCCCACCAAAAGGATACCACTTTCTTTATTTGAAAACACCTGAATCTTTGCTCTTAATTGTTATCGTTTCACTTCATGCAATTGTAAATATTTTACAACATACAATTTAAATATTTATTTTTTGTTTTGTTTTGGAAACACTTGGAAAACTTCCTGTTCCAGAAAGAAACACAAGCTTTTTGGATTGGTAGAGGAGCTATGACAGAGTGTTTTCCTTCTTTCTTTTCCTGAAGTAGACAAGAGAAATGAAATCATGGCATGGCCACATGAGAGCCATCCTGGTAAGTCAAATATGGATAATTTGTTTCCTGAAACAAAAGACAATTAAATACCACACAGATTTCAAGAAAGAAGACTTACTATTCCAGTGCTGAGAGGCATAAAGGGCCCTAGAAAATATCACAGGGAGACATGCTTTTTTTCAGGGAATTTAGTCACCAAACCCTCTAACATGTTAATCATGCTGCAAATGTGATGATATTTAAATATTTCTCTGTTATTATTTCTATTGATAGTTTTTTTTTTTTTTTGGCCACATCAGAGCCTGTATAGGAAAACAAACTGCTGTAGGAACAAAAATCGGCCAAAGCAATTTGGCATGTTATGCCAGAAACTGAAACAGAAGTGATGCTGTTTGACCAGTAACAGGTTTGGGGATGGCAAGGGCAGTGGAGGGGACAAAGAAGGAGCCAGAAAGGTGTCTTTGGGCCCAGAAGAGCTTCTGCTGCCTGTCCCCAGCAATGGGACAGAGGGCTGAGCAAAGCAAGCTGGGGTGGCAGGTTGGGCAGTGGGGAAGTCTGGGGACCAGTGAAGAGGAACAGAGTTTCTCAGGACCCTCAGCTGCAGGGCAATGGGACTGCACTGTGGAGAAGAGATCATCAAGGAGTTTGTTGTAGTCCTACAAAACAGCTGAAAGTCTGAGCTACATGGTCCTGCTTGCTGGATCTGAGTTTTGCCCTCTATGCCTATGTGGTACTGATGTTTCACTGCTGGAAAGGCACTGGGAATTGTTCTGTGATCTTCATGTCAAGCAGAAGAAAATAGCTTGTTTGAATGCAAAGGACAGAGGTAACTTACATTCATACACATTAAACAAATAGGAAAGCCAAGTCTGAAGGTCCTAGAGCTGACTATGTTGGTTAAGCAAGTTACGTCACATCTTAATCTTGCAGTAAGCATGAAATTTCCCCACTGAAATCAAAGCATACAGAGGAAGAAGAGAGGAAAGAAAAGGTTTTCCCCTGTAAGAAATTTCATTACAAATAGATTTGAAATAGGAAGTGCAGATGAGTTGCATTTGAGTAACAGCACGGCATTTAGTTTCCTTAATCAATATTTTGGAATTTCTCTGCTATGACACAGATGCAGAAGACAGAAAAATTGTTGTTAACTGTTCACAGCAGAACTTATGCAGGGTTTTTGTTTGTTTGTTTGTTTGTTTTTAAATCAAGCATTAGTTAAGCTCTACTCTCCATTTCTCATACCCTGGAGTCCTATGATGCTATCTGTGGCTGGGTTGTCTCAAAACTAAGAAGAGATTTGACTATGTCTCCTCTGGACTAAAACCAAGTAGGTACAGTCATATCCTTGGTAGCTTTGAAAAACTTCAGACAAGTAGAAGAGGAGAGAGGAATGTGCAGTTCTCACATGCCATTATCAGCTATGTCTGCAGAGCCACATTCTGTCCATCAAAGGACAGAGGTGACATTAGTTCTCTCTCCTGTGTATAAAGCAAACAGAACTATACTATACTGGCTATCTGCAAACTGGCCTGTTGTCCCCGTTTTACTTGCAACACAAGCAGTGCAAGTCAGGGCATTTTGAACTGCAAACAGCTCTGAATGGAGAAAGTACATGATCTGAAGGAAGCCTACGGGGCAGTTCAGATTATATAGCAGCGTAGGGCTCTTCCTTTCTTATTCCATTTGTTTCTCTGAACCTATCAAGAAAAGGATCCTCTAAGAGATTGTTTTAATGATTCCTGATTAATTGTTTTAATTTTTTTGTTGTTTGTTTTAGAAAAGAAAAACACATGCCACCAAGATGACTTGAACCAAAAGGTTGAACCCAGGCATTTGCATATATTGAGAAACTGGGTGTCTGGAGCAGTATTGCTTGTGTTATACTATACCTGCTCTTTATCCCAGTAGCAAAATGTTTATTTTATGTTATCAGAAGTTAAAATGTTTTTGTTACTAAACGGTGTAGTAAGATACAATTTAAAGATTAATCCGGTGTACTCTACCATTTCATGCAATCCTATAATTCAAAAATGCCATTTCTGTTAGATCTGTAGTTAAAATGAGGAATGCCTCTAATTAGAGACTTAAAAGCATAATTACAGGGATTACTTTCTATCATTGTAGCAACCAGTTCCCACCAGGCTGTAACAAGCAATGCAAACAGCAGGATATAAACCAAAGGAAAGCTTATCATTTTCTTAGATAACAAAACTACTCAAGTAAGAAAATACAAAACTGGCTGCAAAGAAGAATTAGCTGCTTAAATTAGAGATCTATAAAACATTGAAATATATTAACTTAATTGTTCCCTGGCTGCTGGAAACTAATGACAAGGTTCTTTTCAGAAGACTCTGTGAAAAAAGTTTTATGTAGACTTGTATACCCCTTGGACCCAGTTTATATCTCAGGTAGGCAATGAATATCAGGAGCTACTCCTCCAAAGAGCACAGAGATGAAAATGCATAAAACTGATAAACTGTGAAAAGGAGTCAAGTCTAGTTATGACACTCAACAGATGTAAATCTGTTTTTCACCCAGAGGGCAAGTACTGCTCAATGAACAGCAAGTGCAGTACTGTTAAGACCTGCGGTTTTTCAGTCTCTTTAGGTTTTTACTTTATGTTTGACTGGTTCCTCCAGCAGCAGGCACAAGCCTCTGCATGATAAACATGTAGGTACAATAAATATACTTGCAAGCAGAAAAATATACTTGCAAACAGCCTACTTTCATGTATTCCTCAAGTTCAAGCCTTAGGTATGAAAAACCTCACCTGGTGCTCTTTCTCAGTTCAAATAACACAACCTTTTTAAGAAATTTCATTTCATACATGTCTGATCTGGTCCCAGCCCAAAGGAGCCTCATCTTTCTGCCACACTTATATTGAGCAGTCTCCTGCTGGCTTCTGAGCACGTGCTGCTCATATTGAGCACTGCTTTTGCTTAAAGCAGCATGTGTCAACAGTTCCTAAAGCCAGGGAGAAGATTTTACTTTACTTCTACAGGTTTGATTAGGTTCTTTGTACTGCAGAAAGCTTTTTAAGCACATTTGGTTTACATTTTAAAAGCAGCTGTACAGACTTCCTAAATAAAACCAGAAAAAACCCTCCAACCCATCCAAAGTCAACCTGATAACATAAAAGCAACCCAAAAGAGATGATTCTTTTTGTGTCATTTTCCTCGGGTAAACATCTAAAAAATACAGGCATGAAACGTGAGCTGTATGAAGTCTGGCTATGACAATGAACTATGTTAAATGCAGAATGGTAGATCTAAAAAACAATGGCCAAGTTCAGTGTAGAGTAGTTAGAAAATGCATGCATCAAAAGCTATGCTGTGTGCAACATGGCAGGATACAGACATTAGTTGAAATGGACTGGAGTCATGCAATTATTTGGAAAGAAGCTGCTGAGTAGAATAAAAAAGTGTGGATACCTGTGTGGATCATAGCTTCCTCCATCTTTATTTCCTGATATAGGAAAATACAAGAGTAACTTTTGTTAGTGTTTAGAACTTGTAAAACCATTCACAATGTAGTTTTCCATGCACAGCATCTAATTCCTAAAAAGAAATGTACTGTGTTAAATAAAGACAGAGCTGCAGTCCAACAAAGATTACCTGGAAGTTTATGCAAAAGAACTGAAAAACCAGTCTTTCAGGAATGATAAAACCCCCAAACAATCAGATATTGTAAAAAAGAGAAATATTTGTAGATGAAGAAAGAGATACAAAGATGCAACACCACAAATTTTGTAGATATTTGTAGATATTCCTGCAAAAAAAGAAATCACAATGTTCAATCAATCAAAGTGCAATGAATTCCAGAGATATGAAGTAAAAATGCCATCTATTTTTGTACTCAGAGACTCTTGTAAAGAAATGTTGTTTTCTCAAAAAATGGAGGAGACTACTACTGATTACAAGTTTGCAATGTTAAGTCTCGGTGTGGTGTAGAACCTGAAGCTGTTCACATAGGCAGATAGCAGTTGGAATAAATACAAGATTTAATACCTCACCTAATACTGGGAGGCAAAAACTAACCAAATAAACCCTGCAACAGAAAAAATAGCTATGATTATGAAGATCTGCGTGTGCTTGCTATAGATTAGCTCCAAAAACATGATATCTTTTCTGAAGCATTTTTCTTAAATGCTGTTGTTTGCCATCAATATCCATCGAGAATAACCTGTGCAAACTGGTCATGTGGTTGTGTAGGTGTATATGGATCATCCCAAACTGTTCAGAGCAACACTTATGAGCGTGACCTTTTTATGCATATGATTAGTACTTAAGTAGATGAAAAAACATAGGAATAAAATGGAAATAGACACTACTATTTATGTTGTACCTGTTTCAAGTCCCTTCGGCCTCGGATTGCACTGCTTATAACCTTGACAACTGCGCAGTTCCATTAGCTGTATGTGCAATTGATTCAAAATGCCTCTTTCCACTGTGTGTACTGTGTTGGTCAGCTGAGAAAGAGAGCAATGGAGGGAAAAAATACTTGTTAAAAGAGAGAAAAGAAAACCCCACAGGAGTCTGGTGAAAACATTTTGTAAGAGGGAATGGGTTTACCTGATAGGGATCAGTGTTCATATCAAAATATTCCAAGAAGCCAGTTGCAAACTCACAAAAGAGAAAATTGTGGGTGTCATTAACTGTTCGCAAACACCAGTAAGTGTTGTTATTTGAGCTTGTGCAAGCACAGAAAGAGCCCACTGTAATTAAAGAAACAAGTTATTAGTTTTCAGTGAAAAATTATATGCTTGTTTCTTCTACTAGTATGTTTAATTCCAATAAAAAAAATAAACATTGCCTTATATTTTTATTTAGATTTATTTAGTTTTGAGTACTGTGATGTAAGTACTGTGATTAATCACTAATTGGGACTAGCTGTAACAGTATCAGTATTTTGAACAAAATTCATAAAAATATTAATGGTATCATAATGCATTAATAATGAATAGTAATGGTATTATAATACATTAGCTCTTCTTTAAATTATGGACTGTGTCAAAGCCCCAGAATGCACAGCAATATGACAGTTCTTTTCATAACTGTTTGTTACTCCACAGTTAAAAAGTAATTAGCCAATTTAATTGCTGTCTTTAAAACAAACCTTATGCAGATGACTACTTAAGGTAATTTTAAAATGTAAAATACATATTAGCAGAAATACATATTAGCAGAAATCCTAGTGCACTCAGAACAGATTATCACTAGGAGGCAATTTCTTTCTCCTAATGAAAAGTTGTTCTTAGCAAATTTTCTGCTTGGAGTTAAGTATGTTGTAACTTAATCGTCACCTGATCTTGAAGAAGTTTTTGAAAGTAACGTTTTCAATTTTTTTAAAAATGCAAAATACTGAGAAATGTAGAAGTATGCCTCAACAGGATAGTTATCTATACACCCTGATGTTTAGAGAGACTTAAAATACCTTTTACCTCTAATATTTTGTTTATATACACCAGGGGAGCACTACGCAATTGTGATTTTAAAATTATTTTAGCATACAGAAAATGAGAACAATGGGAAGAATTCATAAGGGAAAATACCTGCATTTTCTTCATGATAAGTTGTTTATTATATACTTTGAAATAAAAACATTAAAATTAAAGTAGATCTTTTATGTGCTGAAGTTTCTGACAGCACTAAAGGTCAAAATAATGCTCCAATTGCACTTAGTGGAAAAACTGTAATAACAGCAGAGGGTAACCTGGATCACATCTGCATGTGGATGTAAGACTTACAGTTCCAGAATGGTGCTGTTTGCCAGTGGTTGTTGTCATGGGTAAAGCATGTCAGTCCAGGAAGGCTACATTCGTCTCCTTTCTTCTGGCGCCTTTTCCCCTTCCTTTCCTTCTTCCTTCTCCGGTTCTCTTTGAACAGCTGCAGTTTGCCATCCACTTCCTGTGCTGCTTCTCTGTGTAGAGATGAGTTTGGGCATGACTGACTAAGAACAGTCTCTGTTTGGTTAACAACAGTACCAGCAGTTTTTGTATCTTTCTGGCTTTTTCAAAGGTGTGAGGATGACAACATGACCTCCTACCTCAGCTTCCACCCCAGCTGCTGTGACAAGGTGTTCCCTTCAGCAAGCATGAGAAATTATCCACTGCATCTTTTTAAAAACCATTGATCAGTTTCTGATATTATTATTTTCATCCATTTTCTATTAATAGGTTTAAAAATTATCCATAAACTTTTGCAAGTTGGTCCAAAACTACTGAATGTTTCTTGTGAGAGCTTGCTGCATGTGACCTTTACTTTCCCTCACCCTTTCCCTTTCTCTATACACAAAAAAAACCCCAACAAAACCCAAAATAAAACCCCACCAAATCCCAAAATCTGCATTTCTCCAGTTACAAAAAAGCCAACGGTGAGAATGAGAGGATAATAACAATCTTACTTGAAGGGATGAAGATGGCTTTTGAGTTTCTCTTGGGCCTTCACCCCTTTCTCTTTGTTGTAATAGCTACAGCGAAAATTATTTGGAATTATTATGTTTCAACATAAAACCAAAACAGAAACATACTATGTTTGACATTTTCTTAAGAAACTATACAGAATGACTTACAATTTTCAGTTCAGTTAAGAAAGCTAAATCTGTGTGAATGATCCCATGCTAGCCTGCAGCAAAACTACGGCTGGGTTCAAACATGTTAGTAGCATACAAACATATTTAATCTCAAAATGTTAAGATTTATCTTCTTGTGATTCACAGTAGCTTCTGCTCATAAAACTATTGAACTAAAATAGGTACCTACAATGGTTATAAATATCAATAAAGCTCAGGTTCTTTATTTTCCATCTCAAATCCCCTGGAAAATGTGTAAGCCTCAGAAATCAGTGTATCTTTCAGTATTCAATGCCATCTCTCTTACCTCTGTTTACTACAATCACATTCATCTGGTTTTCTTCTTTTTAAGTGTCCTCTAACTTCCCTCAAATTCTTAATTTTGTCTTGGAGAGCTTCGATCTGCAGAGAATACTTCCAAGTCAGGATTATTCTTTGAAGAGGTAGCAGTGCAAAGACTTCACCCAGACTATAAAACACCTCTTACCTCCTTATCAATATAAGCCTTGTGGTCCTTCCAGGCTCTGGCAGATTGGTACAGCTCTCTCTCACAGCGAATGGTGTCATTTGGGAGAATAAAACATCTGTAGACATGAGTTTAACAAATAGAAAAAAGCAAGCCAGTGATTTCTCAATGGCCTACTCATTTCTGCCCTTTCTCCTGACATTCCTAATCAATTAATCTTTATATTCTGCTAATAAATAAATAAATAATCTCTACAAGGCCTTCGTATGCTGACTTAATAATACTAATTGCATTGATCTGTTTTTGCTGGAAAAAATCATCCTTGTCCATAAGAGATACTCTGTGCCTGCTAATAAAAAAATTGCAATAATATTCTTAATTGATCAGAAATTAAATTGAAACTGAAGTAAAAATCTGTTCAGAATTTAAAGCCTCTTGTTATTGAAATGAACCATTGTTTATTTAACCACCAGCTTCATCAGAACCTGTAATTTTTGAGAAGAATAGCAGAAAAAAAGATGCAGATGCCTATCTCTTCCCATGTTATCCCATTCTGGTTTTTCCTTCACTCAAAGAATTCCTAAATTCTTACTGTATTCTGTAAAGGTCAAAACACTTCATGGAGAAAAAGGAATTTTCCTGAAAAAACTATTTAAGTCTTTATTAATTCCATGGTTGGAAATTATCAATGTGAAAAAGGGATAATTTTTACTGAGTCAACTTTCTTTTATGTTTTCCTTAAAAAAAAATAAAAGAAACAAGAAAGAAGAAGAAAAGAAAGACATGCTTATGTTTTAAATACAATAAAAAGGATCAAATTGAGATTTTTGTTGCCTGCATCTTCCTGGCTTTTCAGATCAATCACATTAACTTTTTCAAACTAAAAAGTATTTAAAGATGTTTGGCTTTTCATTCAGATTTAGTGTAGGACTAAAAATTGAAGTCTAAACATCTTCCAGGATGGGAAAATGTTTGCAGGTTTCTTCAGGATCATAGAATCACAGAATGGTTTGGGTTGGAAGGGACCTTTAAGATCATTTATTTCCAACCCCCTGCCAGGGGGGATGCCACCACTAGACCAGGTTGCTCATGGCCACATCCAACCTGGCCTTTAGGTACTGGAAAGCTGCTATAAGGTGCCTCCAGGGCCTTCTCTTCTTCAGGCTGAACAGCCCCAGCTCTCTCAGCCTGAAGAAACAGGTCTAATGTATCTTAGCTAATGGTAATGGCTGCAAACAACTATGCATTAAGAAACATGATGTAACTGATCTAATCTATCCTCAAGCAGAGTGGGATCTCAGTCATCTCAAATTTAGGGCTCTACACTAAGCTGGTAGCCTAGACTTTATAACGAACAGCAGGAGTATCAGTTTAACAGGGTGATTAATCCATCATAAGATGCATGTTTTGATATGGAGGATGAATTTCCCTCCAGAGATGCCTACTGCCCCTCAGAAATAAAACCTAAACTACAGGTCTTCTTTTAAAATATATATACTAAATATAAATAATTCTGCTTACTAAACAATACAACTCAAGTTTATCTAAAATCTATGATGACAGTTTTAAATTACTAAATATTGTATGGAGAGAGAGAAACCATAATTAGAAAATGAAGATTTCGTTTTAGAAGAAAAAATACCAACTTCGAAAAAACAATCATACTTGTGTGTCACTCTGACAGAGCTGGGTTGACCTATAGCATCAGTGCCATCAGCAAACATTGCATCACTGACAGCACCAGCAGTTTCCTCTGTTTCTTCCTCATTTTCAGCATTGTGACGCTTGGTGATACGTCTGGTCTTTAACACCTGTAATTCTTCTTCTTCCAGATTTATGTCATATATTTCACCTTCAAATTCCACAGACAAGGACCGGGTTTGGCGAGTGTGAACAAATCGAGGTTTGTATTCTGAAGCAGAAGAAAGAAGCATTCCCAGTTGAATATACATATCTACATGACCCATGCCATGAACACAAAACATATCCCAAAGAGCAAGAATGATGTTCAGTAAAACCAGCTTATTTTTACTGTAACTTTACAGCAACTTATTTAATGATTTTTTGATACACTGTGGCCCACACTTTCATGAGTAGCATGCAATTTCAATTGCTTCAAGGTTTGCATTTCATGTTAATCTGATCTTATGCCACAGTTAGCATCTATATCTTCAAATAAAATCAGTACCTCAGAAATCATACATCTAGATAGAGACACTCAAAAAAATCAGAGATCACAGGATTAGAAACCACTTTAGAAAATTAAACCATTCAGTACTGTGAAACAAGGTCACCACCTATAAATTGGCATGTGAGATTTGACTTATGCTTTAGAATAAAAATGACTTTTTAAACGGTTAACACTTTGCCTTTTTAAAGGTAAGAACTAAAAGGGTAAGAATCCATCAGATACCAGTCCATATGTATATATGTACATATATTTTGACACACACATCATCTGTATTTATGTGTGCAAGTCATAGACCACCAAAAAATTGCTGCATTGCAGAGCTACAGTGAGATTTATTATGTCACTTTCACCCCTTGAAAGCTGTGAGCTTAGTGGAATTGCAGCTCTTTCAGTTAGTGTGTATGTGAGTAGGACTGACAAAGACAATTAACTCTTTGAGGGGTTTTTAATGCTATGTACAAGAAAACCTGTGCCTGAGCTCAGTCTGAAAGACCTTTACTTCTTTTGCTAAATGCACTTGACCCAAATTAAGATGACAAAAGCCATAGTCAATACCATACCAAAGCATGTTCTGTCTAGCAAAACCACACACACAGAGCTCTAGACATACAAAATTCAGCTTTGAAAAAGATCAGTTGTAGGGCATTTCCATTTATTATGTCTATGCAGAGCATACCTAACAATAATTCATGCAGCAAAAATGGTAGCTGTAAGAAAGTGCTGCCTTTGGCAGGTAGTGTCAGCTCTACTCGCAGTTTTTATGTTACTGTCTTTAAGAGCCTCACACTGAACCTTTCCTGAAAGAATCTTTTAGAAGTGCAGATAGCGAGCCTGATTCAACTTTTCATTCAAACCACCCTGTCCTAAGCCATTTCAGCAATTGCCTGCTGTCAGGTGAAAAAAGAGGTCTCAGTCAAGGCAACGAGACATTAAACTTCCTGAAAAGAAAACCTAGTTTCAAAGCATCTTTCTGATCTATAGCCATATTAATCTTTAATAAAATTATGCAGAAACATTCATAGGGTCAGATGGGACAATTTCTTCCATTTAACAGCCTCTCATGATACTACTTCATAATCAAGTGTCTGAAAGGATGGAATATGTAAGTATCTCATCTGCATGTCATCTGAAAACAGCCTTGAACTCCTCATTCCCTTAACAATGTCTCTTCATCACGAGTCTTTCCCTGCTATACTCAGAGGAGTGTTAAGGCTGATTTGGAGGAGGCAGAGGAAGGAAGAGGCATAAGAATGTTGTAAGGGAGAAAAACATAACTTTTCCTGAGGCCTCCTTCAGATGTTTTCCAACCTTTCCCTACTTTCTCTCCTTAGGTAACTTCCCTTGGTCACAATCCCCATTCAGCCCTTGCTGGTGACTTGGCAACACCTCTTTCCAAGGCATGCAGCAGTTATCTCCCTTCGAAAATCTCACTTGAGGGAACATTCCCCAGTTTGAGAATCATCCTGGTAGTCTGTGGCATGTAGACTTTCCAGCAGAGGTCTGCTTGTATATATTGTGAGGTTCCTTAGATCATACTAAACAAATGGAAGAAATTATATCAGGGCAGCATTTTGTCTGAACAAAGAGACAGCTTAAGACAGACAGTGTTGTGGTTGAATATACAAAGAATACCAGGGATTCTTGTTCACATTCAGACTGGAGCTCTAAACAATGAAATATTTTGAATTATACTGACATTATTTTCTTATTTCATAGACATCTGTGCAGCATCTTCTAACTTCTGTGTTTCTCACATGACTTCAGTATATTCTTGCTTTAAAGACTTATCTTTATTTTATTCCCCAGTCTGGTGTCCTAATTAGAGATCAGAAGAACACAGACTGCTCTTGAACTAAGTCTAAAATCCAGGTCCGTGTCTATTGCTACAGCTACAGGACTTCACTTTCATTGCTTGGCAGAGAGAAGAAAATACGTGCTTCCTTTAAAATAATGCCTTTTTTAAACAGCCTTCATTCGTACAAGTCATTAGCAGAAACAAACCCAAGCGCTACGGTCCTAAAACCTCTTCTACATTCCTTGCCGTCCACGCTCCACTAGAGGACACTGCAATCTCACTCGTGTCCCTGCGGGGATCCCGCTATGGATGTGCAGGGAAGCGTGAGCCGAGCAGTGTTTCAGTCCGAGCGCAGCCCCAGCAACACAGTGCCTCCTGTAACAGGTGTCTGCGGGATATCACCGAACAGCGAGTCAATGCAGCGTTCACGATGCACGAAAACACTTGCACAGGCCACCTTGGCAAATAAGAAGGCACCGATTCACCCGCGAGTGCCAGCGGGTTGTTATGTGTGAGCAGAACGAGAGGTGGCACCAGAGCATCGCCGCCACCACCACCGCAAAGACAGCCTAAAGGCTGCTCCTCACTGTGACCCAAAGGATAAATATTGCTATAATTAATTAAAATCACAGAATGGTTTGCCTTGGAAAGGACCTATAAGAGCATCTAGTTCCAACCCCACTGCCATGGGCAGGAAGACCTGCCACTAGACCAGATTGCTCAAAGCCCCATCCAACCCAGTTCTGAACACATCCAGGACACAGACAACCACAGCTTCTCTGGACAACCTGTTCCAATGCCTCACCACCCTCACAGTACTGAATTTCTTCCTAATAGCTAATCCAAACCTATTCTCTTCAAGCTTAAAGCCATTCTCCCTTGTCCTACCACTACATAACCTTGTAAGAAGTCTCTCTCCAGCTTTAGGCCTCGTTTAGGTAATAAGTGTTACCCCTTGTTGTGGTGTAAGTCCATTAGGCTTTTACCCCTTTAGGTACTTATTACAGAGGCAATTACGTAGAACCTGACTACGAATTACTGATGTCTTCATTAGACACAGAGGTGAAAGCAAGAGCACACTGTTAGAACAATGTTCTGCCAGCCATTTTCCCCTGCTCTTTGCCTCAGAGCCCAAGAGATCAAATAACACTTACTTTGCGCATTAGGGTTTCTCAAGAACTGTCTTTGATTTTTTCTTTGGGTCCTGCTGTTTCGGTAATCAGTGTCTCCACAGTTGCAGTCTTTGTCTTTACCGCTGTATCCCCGTGAGTGAATGCTGCGAGTTCTCTTTCTGATGGCAAGGATGTCGCTAGACACCTTACACTTGTGAATTCGAAGTTTGCCGGAAGCATCCTCTGTGCACTGCCATTTCTGTGAGAGAAAGAGAGAAATGAAGATGATTTCCCAGCAACCTTCCAAACCCCTGTTGCTTTCAGGTGGATTCTAAACCAAGACAGGTAAATTTCTTTAAAAATTTAAGCAGTCTCTTAAATAGCAAACTGAGAAGGGAAACATTTTAGGACATGAATTCACTTGCATTCTTCCTAACATCTTTCCCATGCTAGCCAAACATAAGCTTGAATGAAATCACTGCAAATCTGCATAAAAAATATAACCCAGACAAAAGAAAAAAAAATAATCAGGAATATCTAGACTAAACACATCCCTGAAAAGAGTCTTGATTTACTCAGCCAAGGAGTACAGCTGTCAGGGCTGTTTTCACCAACTCTTTTCTTTCTTCGAAGAAAACAAACAGTTTTTTTTTTGTTCTGTGACTTGGAATTTCTAACACAATTCAGGGAAAAATAAAAAACTGCCACAGATGAAGAACAACTGGTTAAATTGAGATTTCCCTGGAAAGAAAAGGACAAATTGTGGATGTAATCTACAGAAAAATACATAAACCACTCCCTTTAGCCAGCAGGTGCAAGTGAGGGGAAGAACCTTAGGGACAGAAAACAAGAAATTATCTTGAATAAACTCCTTTGGATATATAAGTCTTGAGATTGTGTCAGACTTGGAAGGAAAAGGTGCAGTCTGGAAGGAGTACCTGTAAAAAGCATTGTATGTGTGCTGAATATCAGAGCAAGTGTGGGAGAATGAGGGGAAACAGAGGTTTTTTTCCAGCTTGTCTGCACAATATCTGTCTGACTTAATTATCAACATCACTGAACCAGATGGAAGATTCCAGGTGGATTTTTCCAGTGGATCCACTTACCTTCACGTTTCAAATTAAGAAACAACTGGGACTTTAATTTTATTTCCACATGACACTGCCTTAAAAAAGATAACTGTAATTTTTTAAAAAATATGGGTAGATGCTGAGAGATCAGGGGTCCTTTGCCCATGCTCAAAGCTTGCCATATACAGCACTCACAATACACTATACAAAATAAGAAGGCTGTGAAGATTTTAAGTCAGTAGTAGTCTGAATAACAATAGGGAGAACTAGAAATAGCAGTGTTTATTTATAATTTTGATACAACCATAAGTGACTATTACCCTGTGAGTTTTGTTCACTTTATGCATCTTAAGCCACAATGACTGGAGTTTGCATACAAAGCAACTAAGTTTGGCTGGATATTGTAAAGAACAAAATTCAATAATGCTATTGATAACTGGAACGTTTTAGCTACAGTTTCAGTTAAGTTTCCCTATCATGTGTCCTTTTTTCTGTTCCCAGGACTGAATAGCATAAGTAGCTTTCCCTTGCCTCATTAATAACAACACAACAGCTAGATGCCTAATGGAGTCCCCAACTTAATTTTTGAAATGGGCACTAATATCAGAGCATACAAATTTCAGTAAGTTCCATTAACTAATGGCTGGTCTGGACAGTTTTGGGGATGCTGTCATGCTGACTGAAGAATGAAGAAAGAAAACAAAGCCTTCAGGTAGATTTGCAGACCTGATAACCTGAGGGATGAGCTGATTTGGGTCTGAACCACAGTACCACTCTTTGGCCTAACATGTGGGCTGAGTTATAGATGGATTCCATGCTGAGATCTTGCCAGTGGATTGGCATGACTCTGATCTCGGAACAGTAAGTCATGTCTAAAAGGACATCAACCTGACCAAGTCTGATGGCTGCCTGAGACATTACACTCATGCCCAGGCTTTAAGTGTAAATGTATACCTGCAAGTGACAATGTGACTTTCTACAAGTAAAGGTGTCCAACAGCTTTAAGTTTTGCAGGCTATATTCTGCAATAGCATGTGTACTCTTCCTACCACAGCAAGAGATGATTGTTACAGGATAAGAGCTGACTGCACCACTATATTTCCTGTGTTTATTGGATTCGTGTTACAGTTATAAACATATGGCACTAGTCTTTAATGAGTCTCAAAAGCACCATTTTAAAGTAGAATAAGTATTCTCTTTGTCTAGCATTAATTATAGCAAGAGGTTCTAGGAGTGGCTTCAATAACCATTTAGATAATTTTAAACAGTATTATGACTAACATTGGAACAAGACTCCCTGTGTCTAGTACAAGCCAATAACAGTTCTCTATTTAAAACAGGGATTAAATGTGATTCATTTCCTCTTTTTTTTTTTTTAATTTTACTTTAAAAAGTGTCATTATAAAGATGCTTTAGAGTTCTAAGATGGAATTTTCAGCCTAACTTTCCTGAATCCCTGCCCATGCCAGTGCAATCAGGCACTGAGCATGCATTATGCATTAAGTTGTAATGGTCCTTCTGCTCATCTTTAGATCTATAAAATGCATTAATGCACATAAAAGATGATCGTGACTGAATGCACTGCCTCTTCCCTTCCCCCATTTTCTGCCTGCCTTCCCACTATGAATACCAAACTATTCTTTGAAGTTCAGGACTATTAGGTTTGGTTTCTGGATCCCCATTCCTCCAACCATTAAAAAAACCATTAGCATATACACAAACTAAATATGCCTTCATTAGATTTTAATTTCTATATCTTTTCTTATTTTCTCTGTGTTTATCTTCTTTCTTACGGTGATATTTCACAAGACACCTAAGCCCATCTAACAATTCACTGTTGCCATAGGAATATGGGATAGTCCTTGCTTCAGGCTGCATGCTGATTTAGGAACCACTGCACTGATTTACTGTCACCCCAGTAGGAGAAAAGAGTACTAACTCAGAATTATAAACCCTAAACTAAGAGTAGAGAAAAAACAGGACCCTGCCATTTGGCTGCAACAAGCTGTTACATCGTTTCAGTCACATTATGAAACTTCACCTGCGTCAGCCTTTTTCCCTGTCATTGACTCATCTTTTCCTTCTTTCATCTCATTTCATCACCTACCCTCCAGCAACTACTTCCCTCTCACCTCAGTTCCCCACCCTCAGTTTACATTCTGCCTCAATTTAGCTTCAGAGGGGAAGTAAAGGTGAAAGAGGATCTTTAATGCTTCCACACCAATCGAAACCTGAAACCCCACACCTGAAAGCTGGTGGGACTTACCCCAATGGAAGGGGCTTTGCTGGTTTACAGGCACCCTGAACCAAGTAGGGTCTATTCTGCATATGCACTTGGAGCGGTGGCTGGATCTGTGTGTGCTGGCTGCCAGCTCCTCCCAGAGCCCTCCCTGTCCCTGGCAGCAAATTGCAGAGGCAACTTAGGAGAGGTAAAGGTGTAAAAGGACTGAGCAGCCAAGGACTTTACATTTGTCCAGCTTGAAAAAAGAAGGCTGAGGGGCCACCTCACTGCTCTCCACAGCTCCCTGAGGAGGGGAAGCGGAGAAGGAGGTGTGGATCCAGTGACAGAACATGTGGGAATGGCTCAAAGTTATGGCAGGGGAGGTTCATATTGGATATTAGGAAGCCTTTCTTTACCATGAGGGGGCTCAAAACCTGCTATAGGTTTCCTAGAGAGGTGGTTGAAACCCCAAGCCTGTCAGTGTTCAAGAGGCATTTGGACATGCTTTAACTTCTGGTCAGTCCTGGAAGTGGTCCGGCAGTTAGATTCAATGACTGCTGTAGGTCCCTTCTAACAGAAATAGTTCTGTTCTATCCTATTGTAGTGGTTTTGGCTGGGGTAGTGTTAATTGTCTTCACAGTGGCTGATATGGGGCTGTGTTTTGGATTTGTGCTGAAGACAGGGTTGATAATACAGAGATGTTTTTGTTACTGCTGAGCAGAGCTTACACAGAGCCAAGGTCTTTTCTGCATTTCATACTGCCATGCTGGCAAGGAAGTTGGGAGTGTGTGGAAGGTTGGGAAGGGACACAGTTGGGACAGGTGATCCCAACTGATGAAAGGGATATTCCATACCATATGACATCATGCCCAGTATATAAAATTGGGGGAAGAAGTAGAAGGGGGGGGGGATGTTTAGAGTGATGGTGTTTGTCTTCCCAAGTCACCATCACAGGTGATGGGGCCCTGCTCTCCTGGGGATGGCTGAACACCTTCCTGCCCATGGGAAGCAGTGAATTAATTCTTTGTTTTTCTTTGCCTGTGTGTGCAGCTTTTGCTTTCCCTATTATACTGTCTTTATATCAATCTATGAGTATCCTCACTTTTACCAGTCTGATTCTCTCCCCAGTCCCACTGGTGAGAGGCTGAGTGGTGCTTGGTTGCTGGCTGGGGTTAAACCATGATACCTATCCAGTCCTATCCTAACCTAACCCAACCTAGTCTAGCCTTCAGAAGTAGAGCTGCTTTAATCTCTGCCAAACCTGAAGTTTAAACATGCAAGTACATGTTCCTGTGCTTTAGTGGAGAGGCAAGCACTGCAGCAGTACTGCAGCAGGAGCTCTTCCTTGGATAATGGCATTGGTACGATGCATTTTCTTCTGGGGGTAGAAGTTTGCCCGTATAATGACATTTCAAAGACAAAGGGGAGCACATGGGCTGGTTAAAAGGTATTGTTTGTACTTGATGGCTTTGCTTTTCACTGCTACTGGCATGACTCCAGAGCTGCATAAGCAAGACAACACCAATTGACTTCATAAGTACCTGGGGTTCCAGTTTCCTGGTATTAACCAGTTGTGCCACAGTCTTAAAACTAAGTAAGTCTATTTCACTACTGATTATAGCTAAGGCATTAAACTGTATATTCAGCATGAATCATTGTGATGCACTGCACTGTAAATAGCTACCGAGGCAGAACTTAAATCAACTTTGTGTAGTTAATAGACTGTGACAGCTTTGAAACAGTTGCTGCCCCCTTATATAGAGGGGAAATGAATTAGAAAATTCATGAAAGATGTCTCAATAGTAGGTAAGCTAAGGGTTTCTATGAAATGTAAACACCTCGTATTTGCAGTAGACACATCAGTGTTAAATACCTTGTCAGATTTATCACAAAGCTATGAAACCCTGGAAAACATGCAACCGGAAATATAACACAGCAGAAATATTTTTACAGGTGCTTTTTCATTTTTGTAATGTATGACTGACTTTGAGTATTATTGCTCAGCCTAGGGAATGTTAAGATAAGGTCTGAAAAATGAAGACTTCATTAATTTAAACATGTCCTCAAGACCTCATTTCCCTTTTTTCATGTTTCAAAATGTATGCTTTAAATTTGAAAACAGTTTAGATGAAAATACCATCATGGGCTGTGTATGTGTGTACTGTTCTCCTCTATTAGCAGTAACCAGATCTGAGTGAGTGCCAGGGGAATTGATGTGATAATGCTGGTAAGGAAGTCTGGTTCAAGGCTACTTGATTGCTACTGCAATCAGAACTGTCTTGCTTTTGTTCTTCCTGTGCCATTCAAAGTGGCCATGCCACACAGCATATTGAAAAGTGCCCCGTAATTAGTTGGCTGTGGTAAACAGTACAGTGTAGCAGCAGTTCATTTCTGCTGAACTGGACCTGAATACTGAGAAATGTTTACGGGCTAAGGTCGTGTCCTCTCTGCATTCCCATAGAGCAGTCATGAACCCTGGTCCTGACCAAGGCTCCTAAATGCCCCTGGAAATACTAATCCGTGTTGTTACATCTCAGCAGTACTTGAACATGGCACATGACTGCAGCTGTTTAATGGGGCTGGTTTGCCAGGTTCGCTCAGGGAATTTGGAATTGCTGCATTTTTATGGAAAAAAAAAATCTCCTCCTTCATTTTAGATCTGAGTTGACGGTGCCTGTAAGGGCAAATCCCAGTTTCTGTACCACTCTCTCATAACTGAACCACCTTCTATTGACTCATGCTGCAGAGTCTGCTGACGTGAATATATTCAAAGTTACTTATACACAGCCTTACCCCCTGAGAAATGTTCCTGACAAGTGCAGTGGTCAGTGGTTCAACAGATGGGGAAGCAGTTTGTCCTATAAGAACTGATGTAATCTAGGCAGAAATGTATGACAGACTTTAGAAATACATTCAGCTAAATGCACAGGAACAGAAATGGAGGAAATAAAGAATGGTATAACTAATAACTATATAAAAGTTGGCAATTTTGAGCTACTTCACAAGTTTAAGAAAAAGGAAGAAAGAGAAAACTGCCTAGGAAGTTAGTAGACTACACAATTTTGCATTCTTGATGTATAGACAAGATTGATTTTATGTGTCACAGTTATAGCAGTTCTCTAGTTATAAAAAATGCATGAACTGCTTTGTCAGCTCTAGAAGCGTAGGCACCTAGGTTGAGACAGAAAATATTTCACCTCCATAGCATTCTCTCCCAAACCTATTAACTTGTCTATAGTAACAACTCAACATCAACAGACTTCTGCTGTTATGCAATAAACATCAACTCTCAGGTGCAAGCAAATAGGACCCCAAAACCAGGATAAATTTAGTATTTTAGTTATAAATAGCAATACCAATAATAATTTATTACTATTGGATCATACACATTTAATTTGCAGAGGACTTAGTTTATACTATATTTCACTGGATAATTTAAAATGGAAATTGCAAGAAGAGAATCTCTAAGGAGTACTACAGAAAGTGCTAAAAATGATTCTTGCAGAAATGATGTTTTCTCTTTAAATATTTTTGGTACATAAAATTATCTTAAAAAAGGTTTAAAAAAATTGTTTTGTTAAAAAGGTGCCATTCTACCAAAAAGTCTTTCTGTTAGAGAACACTGATAAGATGATGGTGACAATGCTGAACACAGCTGTGCATTGAAGGAGATGAAACTGGTGAACCCAGTGATCTTCCTGGAATATCTCTGGATTTTATCCAGAACAGAGCTGATAATTCAGATTAATATTGCTTAAATTTGAAGAGTTGTCAAATCTGGGAAGAGCTGACCTTTGTTTAATAAAAAACTTAAATATTTAGGCTGAAATGTGAAATATTTAGGCTGAAATATGAAATAGCATGCTTTGAAAGATTATTTATAGAGATAAAGGAACTTATCTTCATATTTGGTTTCAAGTCATAAACAGATTGGTATTTTAACTAGAGGTATCATAATTTCTGGCAATTCCTACGAATTCTTGAGCAACTAATTTGCAGGCATGTTTCTGTCAACTATGAGGGATGATTTTGCAGGGTCTAAAGTGAGGAATTGCTACAAAAGCTGTTCACAAAAGCACAGAAGTATGCACTTAGTTTTAAGCACATAACTGGTACCAAACACATATGCTTCCATTTAAGCCTGTATATAGGTGCTCTGCTGAATTATTACTAAGAAAAGATGGTATCAGCAGGCAGATGGCAAAGACAAGCCAGCTTTGAATCAATGCTCTGGTAAAACAGGTTGATCACCAGTGCCATTCGACTTCTGCAAGCATCAAGAGGTTGTTCTGGAATTAGGAGGATCCATGAGTGATGTTTAGATGCCATATCATAATTTTAGTTGAGTTTTAGTGCGTGCTTGGGGTCTGGCTGTCAGTGGCTGGTGAGTCACCTGACACTTCTGGCCAGCTCTTACCAGCTTATGCGTTTTTATTCATACTCTGCAGCTGGTCATAAAGCTGACCTATACAAATGTATGGTCTGTGATATTTATTTTATGAGAACATAGATACTCGAGCCAAACCAGACTACACCTAATAAGCCCCATTCTAATTTCCTTTACAAGATTATCTGCAAGCTGATTGATGGCAAGTGTTCTTTTAGTATGACAAATAGACATGCTTTTGACTGAACGCTGATACGATAACGTGATAAATACGAATCTGAATAATAAAATTAAATTCTTATGCTAGGTTTCTAAAGGGTGAAGAATACATGTGAAATAAGAGTACAGACAATATAATGTGCTCTTTGGATCAGAGCCAGGAGAATCTCTCACATTTACCACAGGACTGATGTTTGGATCCAGCAACATGTCCCCAGTGACTACCTGTAAAGCCTCAGATCACTGTAAAATGCATTGAGACATAACCTAACTAAAATCCCACTGTATAGTGTTCAGGCATTTTCTCCAAACAAAACATTATTTCCTCGGGGTAGTTTTGGAATATAATTCCTCTGGAGGAAACACAGTATTATGCATCTCTAAAGCTGAGTTGCATGAAGAAAGAGCACCGGGAGGGTGCGGCTACAACATCATACCTGTGTAGCACAGTTTGAGTTCATGGGCTTGCATGTCATACAGACATGGGCAGCATGATGCATTTTTCCGCTCTGCCCACTGTCAGTGCTCACTGAGGCTGGCACCAGACCACAGATCTTTACAAGTTTCAGATGTTTGCTGTTCACAAACTGGCAGGTAGTGCTGAGCAGATGGTAGGAGATGTATGCCCATAAAATAAACAGACCTATGTCTGGGTTTCATTGCTGAGTCATCCAATCTAAGAGCTGAAATTTTAAACACAGTGCTTCACAGTCCTCATTTGGGGACGATGGTTCTTTTTGTCTCACTGTGAAAATTTTAAAATAAGGCTGTAGTTTGTGTAATTTTCCTAAGAGGATAAAAATGCATGTTTGGCTACGGATTTATACTGATTATAAATAATGGATTGAAAGTACACTGGAGACAGCCTATCAGTCACAAGACCTGAAAAGGTAACTGTGATCTGCAAAAAAGTGTTAAGTCCCAGAAGCCAAAATTATGCCTCAGGAAAATTCCTATGACTCAGACTGGTGGAGAGAAAAAGAATGAATACTTATGAATTAATTCAACTCCTTAATTACACATTTAGGTAAGGGAAGAGAGAAAGAAAAAGTATAAATGAAAACACAGTTAACATGGTTTTATTTGATATTTGCTAAGTATCCAAAAGAATTTCATGGGTGAGAAGATGGAGTGAGTTCAACAAAAATAACCTGCCAGAGGATTTAAGAGCAGCTTGCCTCTAAACCTCCTGAACTAACATATATTCTCCTCTCAGGTAATTTCAGTGGAAATCTGAGAAGAGATTTGTGTCATGATAAGGTCATATTAATCCAGAGAAACATTTGTTCACATGCTATTACTTCTGCTCTATTGGAAAATTAACAAAGCTTTAGTTATAAGTTAATACCAATTGTTCCTCATTTTAAAACAAGAGTAGGGTTAGCAATGCTGCAGATGAATTGATACTTCTGTACTGTGTACCTTACTAAAATAAAGCTGAGAGGGTAAATATATACCAATGAAATATAGAAGTATCCTACAAACCATTTAAGTGTTAAAACCCATCAGTATCCACTGCTAAACGAATGGGGTTCAATCAGGTGACCTCAGTAAGTTACACCATGTTAAGTGGTGACAAATTTGGCACAAAAACGATGAAGGAAACCTCCCATTCCCATCATAATTTCTTGAGCATTCTCTTTGCAGGGACTGCAAAGGAAACTTTCACCCTGCTCCAAGACACAAAGCTATGCAGAGAGCCGATCTGCTGCTGCTCCCTTGGCAGGAGAAGTGAACTTGGCCTGGGTGTGATGGGACGGCCTCTGCTTTGGGTGAGCAAAGGTAAACAGCTGGGTCAGGGTGGGAGCTAAAACCTAGTCTGTATCCAAATATGGTTATGAGCAGGTGACCCATAACTTACAAAAATGGACAAAATTAACAGCATTTCCCAAGTTACGAAGCTGAGGAGGAAGAAGCAAACATGAACTCTTCAAGTTCAGGTACTAAGCAAGCAAAAAATTAAGAATGTGTGCTGGAAGGAACATGTGGAGGTCATTTGGTTTATCCTTCCTCTCAAAGTAGCAACAAAATTATTATGTTTTGGAAGTACCCCTGGATGGACCTCCCACAGCCTCTTTGGGCTTCAGTTCCTAATCATGCTTACAGGTAACATTTTTTTTGCATACATCTTGTTAAACATTCCCTTGCTGCAACTTGTCTCTTGGTGATGACCACTTTGCTGTGCACCTCCAAGAAGTGCCTGGGTCTGTCTTCACTCTAGTTAGCCATTAGTCAGTCAAAGGAAACAACCAGATTCCCCCTTTGCCTTCTGATCCCCTGGCTAAAAAAATCCTCTGTCCCTCCTCAGTTCTGTCTCACCATCTCAGAGGTCCTCCACTGGACTTGCTCCAGCTTACCAAAGCCCTGCTGCTCATGGAGGTCCCAAACTGAATGCCGTGCTCCAGCTGCAGCCCAC
Organism: Acropternis orthonyx; assembly: GCA_035583155.1. Lineage (NCBI taxonomy): Eukaryota > Metazoa > Chordata > Aves > Passeriformes > Rhinocryptidae > Acropternis > Acropternis orthonyx. Next base: position 119,538,428 of record JAWWEU010000081.1, on the reverse strand, counting down.
AGGCTGCACCAAGGAGAGACGAGTGCGCGCTTCCCATGACCTGCTAGCAGTGCTCTTGTGAGCGCAGCTCAGCAGGAGTGCTCCTCTCCTTGGCAGGGACTCACTGCTGACCCAAGTTAATGACTGCCTGAACGTAGATCAGAAAGTGAACAGACCCAATGCACATCTCATTTCTGATACGTTCTCAAGGAGGTGAGTGAACTTTTGGAAACTGTCATCCCATAAAGGGATTATGAAAAAATAGCAAGGACACATGCTCTGCAATGAAAGCACTGCGATTTGTCAGTGGTGCTAAAAAATTTAAATACAATAAAAAATGGTGAAAGTAATTTATATTTATATTATACAGATGTTTAATATTTTCTTTTCGCCATCCTCCCCCCATTTTTTAGGTTTATCTACTTTCAGATAGACTTTGAACATCAAAAAATTTAATTAAAAAATTGTCTTTACTATGCCAGGCTCTTTTTTTTTTTTAATAGAAAATAAGCTGAAACGATTATTATCCTGAGCACCATATCCTTGGAGATTTTGAAACTAGAAGGTCTCAGGATCACACCTCATTTTAACACAGGAAAAACTAATTTTTCTCTTTTTCAACCTTCTCTTGTTCTCTATTTCAAATAAATCAAATATTGACTTAAGTAAATTTAAGTTAAGAAAGTTAAGAACAAGCACTAAATGTGGTAGACAGTACATTGGTGTATTAATTCCCCAAATGTTTATTCTTAGTTTCAGACATTTAGCAGCAACTTCCCACAGACCAGTTATTCCATTATTTAAAAATGTGGCAGCAATCACTCATTCTGTGAAGGCAATTTTAATTTAACTGACATTAACTCCAACTGATTAGAGTAAACGTAGGAAGCATTATAAACCATGGTAATTAAAATGAAGATTTTTTTTTCTATATATGCGTCTATGTAATTGAATTTAAATATAATAATCTCAACAGATAAAATGAACTTAAGCCTCACATATTTCCTTTTTCTCTTTTCCAAGAGGTGCAAAATAACTAGGGCAAATATGATGGAGGAACCTCATATTAAACTACAATGCCTCATAAATGCACATTGGAACCTATCGGGACTGAAGTAAAATTTTAATTTTTTTAAGAAGTTTTCTAAATGGACAAATCCCACAGAGACTTATTTCACACTGCAGTGCCTCACTGCTCATGTTATTTCACTGTTGCTTTTTAAATCCACACCCTTACTGTTCTATGTTGACTTCCCTGTAAGCACTTCATGTAGTCCATCCCTGGCAAAGACACTGCCCTTGGTTCTCAGGGCAATGGGGTGGGAGAAGCAGGTCTGTGCACCAGGGCCTGAGCGAGCCCAGAGGATGCGCTACCATCCCTCGTGATGCCCTGCCTGATGGAAGGTTTCAGTAGGCATGTTTAACTTCAGCATGCCTTCAGGATGTTAGAAGTATCAGGGATGATTCTGATCTATTTGTTCAAGAAAAATAGTTTATATATTCCAATGGCTAGGCTTGAAATTGATCTTAAAGAGGTCAGTTCAGCCCTGTCTTTCATTCAGCTGTGAGGGATGGCTGATGGGCCTTGTGGAGCCAATAAATCTTCTGCATTTGAAAGACCTCGATGGGAGTTTGTAGGTGGGAGACCTGCTATCAAACACTACTGCCCTCATAACCTCCTTGGTGACTCAAGCCCTTCTTCCTTCACACTTTGATCAAATGGGATTCACCAGTTTGGGATGGTCTACTGCCCTGGGCTGAGAACAGAGCTGTGAGTAGTGTTTCCTACTGCTTCAGGTGTGATATCTGATCACGACACTTAACCTTTTCTACTTACATGTGGAAAAGTAAAGTTATTCCAAACCTGGATTTTGGCGTGAGAGGTAATAAATATATGGAATCATTGCAAAGAAAATAGTTTGGTACTTTAAAACTAAACATTTTAGCGTCTAACAGTCTAAATGGCTTCATTGATCTGCTTTAGTTTCTGTAAAATGTTCAGATTTTCAAATTTAATCTCTGTTTACAATGGCAGTACTTGAAATCCTGAAAACTTTGCCCTTGGGTGAGACTGCGATATTGTGTATATCCCTTCAAAAGTGGCTGCATTTAAGGAGCATGTGTGAGGTGAGAACTGTGGCAGAGGACCTCACCAAGGACGTGCCAGCCAAAACACTATTCCAGTCCAATCTAATGAACCACAATTTACTGTAACACTACGCTAAAATGAATGAGAAGGGTAAAGGCAGGGATGGAGCATTTATCCCAGCAAGGGACCTCTCCCCAGCACCCTCTGGTTTGCTGTGCAGAGCTCTACCTGCACCATGGGTGGCTGTGGAGGGGAGTGGAGCACAGTGAAGGCTTTATGCCCTCGTTCAAAACAGCCTACCGATGTTTCAGTGCCAGGTCTATGGCTGGCTGCAGTGGTCTGAGCAAACATCTGAGGGAAAAGTGCAAGTGCCTGCCTGGGAGAAATCACCTCACACTTCTCTGGGGAGGTGTGTGGGGATGGGGATGGAGTAGGAGGATGGCAAGGCAGGCACAAGCCACTGCTTGGGGCCCCCTGCATGTACCCCAGCATGGCTGGTGGTGGTGTCAATGAGAAGGCATACACATCGTACACATCCTTTACACATCTCCCCAGTGAATTCATCTTTATATGTTATCATAAGTATAGCATTAATTCAGAACAGATTGAAAAGAATTTGGAGTCAGATTCACTTTTTCTTAATTTAGCTGTCTCCCTCTATGCACACTACAGAGATTCAGGTGTGAGCAGAGTAGTCAGGGGTGCAGTAACTTCTGCTCTTATGAGCAGGCAATTAGACCTTTCTATCAGAGTCAGGCCTTATACTGAAATAATTAAGGCTACAAGAAGAAAAAGTAATTCTTGGGTATGGGTATCACTGTCTGAATCCTTACAGTGACCTTAAACAGCAAGCACTTCTGAGCAAGGGGACTGTTCTATTAAGTGTTTCAGTAAATAACAAAGCATGATGACTACTAAGTGTATTGTTCAGTTGTTCATCCCAGTAAATGAAATCTTGTGCAACCTTTCAACTCACCAGTTTGTTTCAGTAATTCAGAACTAGCCCCAGGAGTACAAGCTTTCACTGCTCAAAAACATTCTCTCCCTTACTCGTAATTATCACTGAATTATCTTGCATATTTAGCAACACACTGAATCAAAGAAAAAGTAGTCATTTCATAGTCATTTCATGTTGTTTGAGCATGGGAGTTTTACCATAAGACCTGTACCGAGACAGCAAAATAGGGGCCAGTCCTTCAACACCTTAAATTGGAGCACTGCTTAGAGCACTTTGTGTCTGTTCTTTTTTTTCCCCCTGAAGATATTCACAACAATGATCTTTTAGTTATCTTTCAAATGCCATATTCCTCAAATTTTTTTGATCCACAGTGTAAAATACATATCTCCCTGTGGCACCTGGAAGAGTGCAGTTACTTGTGGCTTACCTGTCCTGGTTGTTCACAGGCTGTCTGGTATCTTGCTTGTTGACACAATTCTTTTACTCTCTCATATTTTGGTAGTTGATTAGACTGCTGAGTGTTTTTGTTGGATTCCTCCTTCTTGCGTAGAAATTTGCTTATAAAAAAATAAAGTTGAACGTTTTAAATTCATTTTAGACTCTAAACATGATGAATGTAACTTGGAAAGCAAAGCTACTTGAAGGTTTACTGTCTTCCCAGGGAAAACAATCCACACATTTCTATTACAGACCTTCAGTGTAGGTGATGTAGTGAAAAAAAGGCTCAGGTGATTGATTGAAAATTGCCTAAAGAGAAACAAGAGTTGCTAAAATACATCTAACTCGTACAGTTCATCACCACTCATGCAGAAGTGTAGGTTCTTTCACAAGGCAAAACTCCCTGAAGCAGTACTTGCCTGACTGAAAAACCCAGCTGAAGACACAACAGGACTTTCATACTCAGCACTAGCTTGGCTGTACCTTTTATATTACAATGTCTCTTATATGCACAGTTTTGTAACACTTTACAAAAGATTTCCATAATCTGTAAAGTCATAAAGTGCCAAAAGGAAATGGCTGTAAAATTTTTACCCAGAGAAAATTTTCTCAGCAACAACTGGCAAGGTGAGAGGATTGAAGGAGGAGCAGTTATAGTCATAAATCTCATTTAAATGTGAGTATTTTCTTAGCTGGAACAAAAATAAAGAATGCTTCCAATATGTGATGGAAAATACAAAATCAGTTGATAAGAGGATTCTGCACAGCTGGATATGAAACAGAGATTTGGTAAGAAAATAAGCCAGATGGTGGCATAAGTGGGCATGAGCACAGTGCCATGGAAATAGGGGAAGAGGGGAAAGAGGGAAAGAGGCTAGGAGAATCACCTGAAAAGCATCCTTCCAAATTTTTTCAGAGATAACCATTTGGGAGCATAGCGCCTTGCAAAGGCAGTGGTGGCAAACTAGGAAATAAGTCAGGGCTGTAAGTTTGTTTCTCTGATGATAAAAAGGAAGAGGAGGGAGCAGAAAGGAAAACACGTACAGAACAGTGTTCACAGCAGGCATGCTGTCCCAAAACTCTCTCACCCCTAATAATTACCCTCTTTCCACCAGAAATGTGTCACGCCAAATTTTGGTCTTCTTGTTTGTTCGAAACCTGAAAGTAAAATAATAATATTTACTGCTAGCATTTATGTATAGCACTTTTAGGTTTAACAAATTATTTTTGAAAAAACAAGTCTCCACTTATAAATACCTGCAATTTTATGGATGTGCTATTTAAGAGACTCTTCAAATGGAAAAGCTGTGGTCATTGCCATGACACAGCTCATTTTCACAGAATCTCTTTTTCTACTCAATTATTGAATTACTCAGGTGTTTGCTTCTGAAATGGCTAAAAAAAAATAATGTTGGGACCCACCTGTTTCCTGGTCTCTCCAAGTCCAGAAGCTTTAGGACAGATTTGCCATCCATATCTGGAGGTGTGTCAAGTCCTGCTATATCCAGAATTGTTGGAGCGAGATCAATATTCAGAACTATCTGAGGCACTCTGCAAATCAACAGAAAAGGTCACAGTTGTCATGTGTTCGATATGTAAGTCTTCACATTCACTTGGAAATAGATTGGTAATTAATGTTTATCAGGACTTTGAAGATGTAAAGCTCTACACAAGAGCTAAGTTTAGAAAACCTCCTTTGAAGTCTATAACTCAGAACAATAGGCCAGTACTGTGGGCTGTCATCACAAAAAAAAAGCTAAGCACAATAAAACAAGGAGATGCAGCAGCCACACTGTTCTTATCTCACTGAAAATGACGACATGAGGCCATCCATTCTGATAAACCATAGGGTGACCAGTAAAGATGATCACACAGTTTTTAAAAGCAAAACCCAGAGTCTAACCCTACAGGACTATGCCTTGCACAATTTTCTCATCTCCATTGTAACTTACTTATAATATGCAAAGTCAAAGACCTGCCTCTTTATGAGACTCACAGCTCTGCAATAATAGGGCATGCTTTATGAAACAAAGCTAGACAAAGTGACAATTACATGCTCTTAGAATATTTTACGTCATGCTCAACAGTTGTGCTAGAGACATAAGAGAACGTACACTGATCCCGGCTCTATACTTGGACCACGAATAAAGAAAGGAACTCGAATATCAAAGTCATACGGCATTGACTTTCCCTTGACCAGTCCAAACTGTCCGATATGGTAACCATGGTCAGCAGTGTAAATAATGTAGGTATTCTCCAGTTCTCCCATCTCTGCAAGCATTTGGTGTAACTGCAACACAGCATAGAAAGAACTCTGAGAGAAATGTAGCAAAACATGTTTTGTGCATAATCATGCATAACCATAATTTATAATCCTTTAGTATACAGGATCAAACATGGCAGCAATGAGATTGTCGACACAGACATTCTGCAGATGGGCATTTTTACATCCTGTCTTTATTGTGCTGCTAAAAAATCAACTTACAAGTTCAATTTCACATTTGACAGAGGGGACAGTGAAACAGGTCCAGAAAATTAGAATAGAAGAAAAAATGGTGTAGTTGCATTAGTATGTTTAGAATTCACTGTGTACTCAAATACAGACTGTGAAAAGAGTCCACTACAGCTTTAGGGGAAAAGGTATTCAAAATTGATTTACTGTGTTAGTCTACAACTTTCTCATTCCTTACAGTTGTGGGCTTGGGAAAAGGCTGTAAATTTTTATTAAAGTTTGAAGAAATCTCTCTAGGGGAAGATCTTTAGTCACGGGGCTTGATTTTGGAACAAAAAGTCATACAAAGTACACCTAATGGTTCATGTATCATGTTACCTGTAATTAGCTGTACACTGCATTGCCTAACTTTTGCAAACACTTGTAGACTGACACCTGAGTTGCTATGATTTGCCAGTTCCCAGATTTCAGCTGAAGGATGAACAGTGAAGGGAGTGTGTGAAATGAATAGAAGTTATCATGTGTGCACCTGTGTCTATCCACGTGTACACACAGGTGATGCATCTTCTGCTAATACCAGGCTTTATATTAGGCCCAGTGACTTTTGCCTTTAAAAAAAGTCATCAGTTTATTGACCCAGCAATTGAAAAAAGAAAGCAAGGAGCTTGGCATTATATTGCAGAGAATCAGAATTGATTTCTACTGAGGGAAGTGGAGTAATTCTTCATAGCACAATGACTTTCCCCAGAACGTGGTTGGTGAAGGTAAAAAATGAATTAATTAATTTAATTTTGTTTAGTAAGATCATATTCACAGTAGTTTCTTGAACTCACTCTTTCCATAGAGTCGTCAACTGACATCAGGGTCTGAAGTCTTTTGCGCTGCAAGACATTTGTAAACTCCATGTGGATAGGCAGCATGGGCCCCGTGTACTGCATAATCCAGTGCTTATCCATGTTTGGTGCATAGTTATAGCTGGGAGTGCTGCAGGAAAAGAATAGATCTGAAAAGTTGTGCAGCATTAAAGGCATCAGAAAAGGTGGGAACTCCTCTAGCAGAGAAGCAGTCAACGAGCTGTTAAATCACAAATTCCATGTGTTATCTGACAAATACCAACAAATGTTATTTCAGTGGCTTCCAAGATTCATTGGTTCATGCATCACTTCCTCAAAATTTGAAGAACTCAAAACTTGCTTTCTAAGCTTTTTTTCAGACTCAAAGACCACAAAGATGCATGTTAATATTTGGGATATGCCAAAATGCATTCCTTAAACAAACCTGTAATCATTAAAAAGGCTTATCTGAATGATGCATCCCATAAAGACAAGCAGAAAAATGAAGAAAGTCAGAGATCAAAGATAATTGCATCTCCTTAATATTAAGGTAAGATGCCCTGATGCTTCCAGTAGGAAAATTACCTTTAAACAAAACTCAAAGAAAGATATTTTCCACTGGGATAGAAAAATTTAAGAGTAATTACTAAGAATAACACCAGTGCTATCAGTTTTCAAGACACCCCAAAGAGTGAAAACACTGACTTTTTCCCCTTCCCCATCACCAAAGGTGAGTGCAGGCATTGCTAGGACTCTGAGTGCAATCCCCTCAGGACTGACTGCCTGGGTGTAGGGTCCTGACAGGAGGCCATGTGGTGGCCTTGAAGGAGAGAACTGAGAATGTGATGCAGCCAGCACTGGTGACTCCAGACCCATGTTCAATCTCCATCACCTGCCCTTGGCCCTCACCTGAGCTATGTTCTAGCGATGCCTGGCAATGTGGTAGACATGCAAATCCTACCCATACCTGAAAGTTAATTACCCACTAAATACTGTTAAGGTACTATCTTTTCAATGTGAATGTAAAGCACGTGCATTACCAGCATAACATGAACTATGACAACAATATTGGGCTAGCACTGCTATCGATACTAGTACTAAGAAGAAGTAAGGGCACAGTGTCCTATCCAAAGCAAAGAATGATACTTTAGCAGTTTGCACAAACATCAAAGGAAAGATTTAAGAGCGATGTTCTATCTATAGCCAGTGAATTTTTGAAGGATATAATATAAGAAACAGGAATATGTTCACAGATACATCACCTCAGAAGGAAAGGTACTGCAAAAAACATGCCAAGTAAATTTGCTGTAGAGACAAGCATGTTCAAAAGCTCTCCATCAATCCTGGTTTTATACCTAGCTTACATGACAACCAAAAGGTAAAGAGAAAACAAACAAAATCTATGTCCTGTAGTGGTTTAATCTATGTATGAGCAGCTTCATTCTCTAGCAAGAAGGAATCTAGGCTTTGTCATTTTGATTAAGTTCTTTGGGTTTTAATTTTTTTGCAGTACATGGTAAATGAATCGCAGCATTATATTTGAAAAATAGGCACAAATAGAAAGTGAAAAAAATGCTGTTGTGTGATTAGATTTATTTGATTCTTATGATTCTCTTTTCAGTTTATAATAAAAATACAATTCAGTATTAATCTACTGTTTAGGTCCTGAAAATTGTAATGTGCATTAACAAAAAGTACATTTCCCCCACTGAAATATTTGTGTAATTGTCTTTTCTTCAGAAGTAGCACTGAACAATATCAGAGCACTGAACAATATCAGAGCACTGTATACTGATAACTTAAAGTCACACCTTTGACCAGTCCTTCATTTTTCTTTACATGGTTGTATGTGGATAGTGGAAGCAGTTGATTTTACTGTATCAGATATCCTATGTATAATCTATAACTATATATTCTGAGGATAAAAATCAACTGAAATGATAATATAATGGACAGTCAACTGCAATAAGGGAGTTCACATTCAAAGAGGAGACCACTTTTTAGATTTTAGGTAGAATTTTAGAAGTATGCCTCTAGAACACACAGCTAGTTTTGACTAAGCTACTTAATCATTAGCTTCAAGGAAAAGAGAAGTGAGACAGCAGTAGCACAGGATTTTTGAACTTTTGATAGAGATTAAGAAGCATGAAAAGGTTAGTTCCATACTAAGCAAAGACAAGCATTGCTTTTCTGCTGGAAATTCTTTTATTTCATGTCGAAATGGCAAAGTTTTTGTAATTTCCCATGGTTGAAGTCTGATATTTAAAATGAATACTGCCACAAAATTAATAACATTTATCCCAGGAGCACACCCCTCTGTGTTGTTGGCTAGTCAGCAGTCCCAGCAGAGGGACTGATGGAGCCCCTGACCTTGAAGAAACAAGTCTTAGGAGTTTTGGTCACCTATCAGTTATCAGGCACACTGACAGAAGAGGATACTTCCAGTGTAAGCTTTCCTCAGTTTCTTTGGAAGTTTGTCAAACAAGACGTTTTCCCATGAAAGAGCTCAGTTTTGATTAATCAGCATTTTCTAGTAAAACCCTACTTTTTTCCAGTGGAGCCCTGAGTGCCCCTGCCAAGGAGGAATGAGGTGGCTGTGAGCTGCGCTCAGCCGGCCGCACCGTGACAGCCTGCTGCTGTGCCAGGAAGGAGAGCCAGCTGCTGAGGCAGGCTCAGGTCTCATGTTCCCAGGCCATTGTGAGAAGCCTCCTCCACATAATGGATAGTCTTAAAAAGCAGCACTCAAGGGTTTAGCAGGGCGGTTAAAACCTTTCACAGACACTTTCCAAATGCATTTTGAATTTTCTGGGTGAGAAATGCAGCAGGCAGAGAGTGAGCAGAATTTTCCTCCCAGACAATTCAAGGAACAGGACCTTCTGTGAAACATCCAGTGTCACTGCATGATGGAAATGTGAAACAGGGGTTCAAAGTGTCAGAGAAAGAGCACTAGGGAAGAGACAGAAATGAATTCCAAAACTCCACAGCTTGTCTATGTTCTCTCTGCACCCCTGTTTATTGGGCCGTTCAGAAATCCACCAGAATGGCACTGGTTGCCAGGCACAAGATCTGACTTTGCCCTCAGATCTATGGACCTCTTTTTTGCTGTAAAAACAAACAAACAAACAAACACACCACAGAGGTGACTCCTGGGAAGAATAATTCTAATTTCTGAAAACTTTTCCAAGTAAACAGACCTTTTCCCTGCTAGTGATAATTGTTTATCACAAAATTTTTTTCTTGAAGCAACTGGAGATACCAGCTAAATGTTCAGCTGTTCTAAGCTTTGAAAGCCATTATGGTACAGTATGTCATTGTTTCTATTCTTTCATTTTGGGAATGATTTTGCCCTGTATTGACAAGTACTGCTGTAAAGTAACACTGACATCTACATTTCCTTGATTCCTCTTTGCACTAGGAGTATAAAGTTGAAGGTATGTACCGTGTCTTCCGTTGCCTCTTCTCAGTCATGGAGGCTACGTTAGTTGATCCATAATCAGCAGACAGTGCCAGGTAGCCCATTATTTTCAGGTTGTCCATGGCCTCTAAGTCTGGCAAGGAGCTACTGTAGGATTTGTCATTCTTGTAGAATACATGAATTTGGGCAAATCTAGACTGCTCAGTTACTCACCTACATTTGTCCAACACATGCTATGCAGAACTTAATACACAGAGACTTCTTGGCACTTCATGACAGATCTGTTCTGGCACTAGGCAGGACACTGGAAGATGTGAGGTTCATAAAATTTTGAGTTGATACCCTCAGTTTAACTAACAAAAAACCCCAAATACTTAACAATAACAAGCACTGAATACAATCAGGCACTTTACTATAAGCACATCCTCATAATGAAAACAGCAATTCACCCTGAGGTTTTGCAATCATTCACCTACCTATGTAAACAAAATTACAGAGATATCTGGTGATAATGAAATGTTCTGTAGGCTATGGAAGGAGTAAATATCCATAAGCACTAGTGCACTTTTCTCTTTAAAGGAAGATTCATCACAAAATCTATCATTTATTTATCTATAAGCATCAGCTCAAATAGGTATTTATGTTGAGAGAAAAGGAGTTGTGTTATCAGTCACTTCTGTGGTCAAAATGCCTCAGTAACTCTTTCTGAAAACATGCTTACTATATTTATATATATAAATTCAAACTTCAAAATGAAGAATGCATCTTATGTGGCTTTTAAGGTACCACAGTAAGTTTGACAAGAAATAAAAAAAGTCAGATGCAACAACCCAAAACAATGTATGCTTTTACTTGAGGATCTATTAAAATGGGTCCCCAAGCAGCAATTATTTCAGAAATTAACTTCATTGCTTTCTACTAGTAACTGAACTGAATTGTGATATTCAGAGAAGTAAGTGGAATATAGCCCTTTTGCAAATCGTTATTACAAAAAGATATTTTACAGTTTAAGAAAAGAAAGGGACATTCAACTTGACTAATGCTGTTTACACAGTTGTGGTATCTGTGCGAGAAAGAAATAAAACAGAGTACAGCATATTTTAAGAGCTTCTAGAATTCAGTACAACTTAAAATTAATGGTTGCTTTCTAAAAAAATAATCTAAATGTATACAAGTCGTTAACAGATGGGCTAATGTGGAAAGAAACAAACATATTTACAAACATTTGTTCAATTGCTTGTAGTAAAAATCTGTTTGCCCCTATTTACAATCTCCTAATTCCCTTCTGTTTCTGTTCAACAGAAGAAAATTGTGTTCACAAAAATACTGCCTAAAAATTTTTGGGTTTGAATAACTCCAGAGAGTTCTCTGGGGTTTTTATCTCAAAAGTGTTTGGCTAATCTGTTTGGATTGGGAGTCCTCCAGTTAGTGAAAATAATACAGTACTTAGGTGTCCCAGGAACATTGGAACATTTTTCTTTAATGAAAATAAAAGTCAACAATGTTTTAAAGTAATACCTATGGTAAAACTGATTGAGAAAAATGAATAGTTTCTGTACAGAATTAACACCTCTATTCTTCTTTGAAATATGATTAGCAAACACAGCATAAGTGGTCATGTTTCTTCAGAAGAAATGTAAATAAAAAAAGGAAGCAAACTCTTTGTTTCCAGGGAAAGCAGACTTCCAGGTTTAGACACTGTTCTTGGAAAGCAGGAAGCTTAGATTCTGGGCAAAATTAAAAGTAAAAAAAAAAAAAACAAAAAAAACCCAAAAAAAACCCAAACCCATGATTAGTGGCTATGGCCAGTACTAATGTGAAGTTGAATTTCACTGTACTGGGTCTACTTTTACTGCATTTTAAAAGGGGCATCTTTTAAACTCAGTGACATTTATAGACCTGGGGATGTGAGGTATGAAAGTTTCACTTCTGAAAAGTAACACAACTGCTATATTTCAGAATAAAGAAGTAAATATGTTGTTACCTGTTAAATATAACACATTATTTTAGGAAACATTATTTGTTGCTGTTGCAGAAGTTAATTGTGCAACCAGAATCTTGCATTTCTTTTTCACACCATTTCTTCTAGTCTTGTTTAAAGTCACTCCCAATGACACATGATGATTTTGATCATCAGTGCTCAGGTCAGCACTGACACTACATACTGACATGTCAAGATTTACTACTGATGCAAATGGATGATCCCACTCTAACGGTCAGATGTCCACATTACAACAGATAACATTGTAAACTGCCAGATGCTTGAGACTCGGCCTCAGTGACTCCATATGACACCTCAAACTCCCAGTTAAGACTTCTCTGGACATCTAGAGGTGCAAGAGCACTTCTCTTCATGCTTCACTCCTGCAGACACACTGCTACCTCCACATCTGGTCTACCAGGACCTATCATATGATCTTTAAACAGAAATATAAAGTTCTGCCTTTCATATCTGTCTACCTTTGCTCACATTAGCTTGGGAAGGTTTCCGATCTCTCCCAACATAACATTTCTTTCTGCTCCTCCTAAGATCCCTAGCTTGGCAATAGGGTTTCTTCCAGGTAGTCATTAAATCTGCCTGTCATTCCTCCTGCCAGCCGAAGGATCTTTAACTCAGCACAGCCAGCAGTGTTTCAGATTTCCATTTTTTACATTCTTCAGTAAACCTGCCTCCTGCAGATTTTTGCTTCTAATGTTTGTTTACTTCACAGCTTATAAACAGCTTAAGTCTGATTCACAGTTCCCCTAAGACTGGTTCACACTGGAAGGTAAAGGAAAGTTAAAGTGCCAGAGACCCTGAGTGTAACTGAGAATTCAGTCTTTCCTTAGAGTATCCTTTGAGTCAGAGCTTTCCTGCTCAGCTGTCTGATGGAACAAGATTATGCCATAACACAACTTCATAACTACACATTTAACAGCAACATTTCCAAAGGTCTAGCAACCCTGCTCGCCAACAGATGATATTCATTACCACAGCAAAAATCTATGTATTGCTTTCATCTATTGCATCTTCTCCAGTCCTATTTTCTTCCACAGAAGTAATTTCTGGGCATAGCTAGAGTACATGCATTAGTATGATTTATTTTCAGAAAATATATTACTCATTATGGTGATAGCAGCCAGGATAAACCTTCAGAAATACTTTTAGATGTCAGAAATAGGACATATTTTAAGGAGAGTAGAAGTGAGAGAGGGGGAGGGAGAATGAATGGTTAAAAAAAAAAAGAGTGTCTGCTGCTTCCGGTATGATATAATTTGTGTTTCATTTTAAACTGGAGTTAATAAGAATTAGCACGAATCACTTAATATTGGTAATTAAACAGTGCACATATAATTACTGTTCTTGTCCTTGTAAGACTTTTCATGCCACTCCAGCAGGCTGTTTGTGCTGAGGAGGACAGGACTGTAACATAATGATGGTATGTAATTCTTCATTTTCTTTTTGGCTTCGATTTTTTTTTTAATAAATCTTATGGACTTTGCTGCTACATTCATTTGATTTTATTCTTGCCATGTTGGTAAGGGAGGAAATGAGACCAACAGACGCCCATATTTGAGGGCAGAACTCTTCCTGAACTGGAGTATTTCCTACCATAGCCACTCCCGTCTTTATATGTGCCAGTGGAAAACTTCTTCTAAACAAACTTCTGGGTTGTGGGTTAGTGTTTTTTTGTTTTGTTTCAGGGGTTTTTTTTTGTGGTTCTGTTTGTTTGTTTTTTAATTTATAGAATCAGCATTTTAATCAAATGACAGGCATTTTAGCAGCAAAGAGATATCATATAATTTAAGGGTCTGCTTCAGCTACTGTTCTTTCAAGTAAAACTTCCCCTCACATGCGGTTGACAGGCTATCTTAATCCTTGGTTTGTAGGTATAACCTTCCATCTCAGTTTGTTAAGCCAGCAAGCAGCTTTTGACCTGTTTTCCCTTCTTTGTTGGAGGTAGGCGTTACAGTAACATGATACAGCAACTACATTTTTAAAAACAAAATCCAAGGTCAGATGGCTGTCACCCAAGGTCAGAAAGAAAGAAATTCAAATGGTGCTTGACCACCAAGGAAGAAAACCTAAGGGTTAAATGTTCAAATTACACAAACCTTGGCAGGAGAGATTTTATTGTTCTTGTGCTGTTTTCACAGGGAGCACCAAATAATTCTGTAAGAACTGAACTTCGTATACATTTTAGAGCATATTGCTAATATTTATGGTAGAGAAATCAGTTGTTTGGAATCATCAGCCACCCAAATTGGCAGTTTATCTTAATTTTGTCTCATTTCTTAGTCTGCAGACTGAACTTTAACACATGCAGTCAGTCAGTGCAAGAAGAAACACAAAACAATGCAGCAAGGATCTCTTGAGGTCAGTAGAGAAAAAGACTTTGCAAGAAGATTGCCAAGAAATCAACAATAGCAGAAGAAAAGAAGAAGCACAGCTGAGGGCTCTCACAAGTAGCCTAGCAGAGCAAGGTATTTAGACCTCAGAAGTCTACACAAATAAAAATAAATTTACACTCAAGTACTTAAATGAAACTAAGCCTCAAACAGATAACTAGGATCTTTGCTTGATCTTTGCAGGTAACATGAAACCTGTACAAGGTGGAGAGGTAGTTAAAAATCTGGAGACTAACTAAATCCATTTGTTCTAGCAGCACAAACTAGAAAACAAGTAGGCTGGAAACACCAAGCAGTAGAAAGTGTCAAGAACATGGTAAACCAAAGCAAGTTCCTACGAGTACTTTTCAGAAGACAGTGAGCAAGGAGTCTAAAATTAGTTGTTTTGGCCTGGGGAGGGACAGGGGGAGATTCAGTGATTCCAGTGCTTTTCTTCCAGACACTGTCCCCACAGCTGAGCTGAAACAGTTGGAATCCTACCCTCCTGTATGATGGATAGTCCCCCAGCAGAGAGGATGGCTTGTCTCAGGTGAGGCAGTCTGTGCCACTAAACAGGAAGCAATCTGTTGAACGGGGTGAGAACAAGTAGAAATAACTCTTTTGCTATGAAAAGTGGCAATTGAAAGGAGACATTAAATTTGATATAGTGGCTATTCATTATTCTTCACAGGATGGGAAGTAAGAGGCACAGGTGGCATAACCAAGCTCCAGGTTTAGAAGGAAAGAAAAGGTGATCTCTGCCCTCAGTGCACCGAGTGACACTGTGGAACTTGTTGCCACAAGATGGTGGGCCTGCCACCAGAGCTGAAAAAGAGATCAGACCCATGCAAAGCGAATGGGGCACACTGACCTGGATGCTTCACTTAAAGTGATAATTTTCAGAAGCTGGAAAAACAGGGAAAAAAAGTTTGTGGGCCCAAGCATTCCCTGCTGCTTTCTGCCAGAGCATATAATTCAGAATACTGACTTAAAAAGGTCTTTCTTACAACTCAATGTAATAGGTTTTATGTGTTCATGTTTATCTTATTTGCAAACTAAAATCTCAATTTCATTAGTTCTCTATACAGTTAGAAATTATTCTGAATATCTAAATAACTACAAAAAAGGGCTAACTTGCAAAGCCTAGTCTCAGGAATGTGGGATCATTGAGAATATAGGATTAAAAAGTCAGGGAAACTGGTGTACCTAGAAAGTAGCAGCCAGTAAGAGGATAAAAAAATACAAACTAACAAAGACTTAACTATATGCCATGAACAGCAAATCTCTTTCTGGCTCCAACTAGTGACCAATTTATGTATGCAGTTTATGCAGTAACTGGTACATTGAAATTTTAAAGTAGATAATGTAACTCCAAAAAACATCTTTGGGTGTCAGCTACTGCAGTGTGCAAACTGCAATTTGTAGACCAAGAAGCTCTCCCACTGTTTTATGAAACTGATACCTCCTCATTTTGAGAGGCCAAATGAATATACAGTCCTGCTGAAATATTTTATTAAGGTGGGGCTTGATGTGCAAAGACATTGTTTAAGAACAAATGGAAAGACTGATCTACAAACCCGTGGTAGACACAAGTGCAATGGAAAGTTTCCATAGCATCTCACTGTAAGGAAAAGGACCCAGAATATTCAAGGTATGAAACATGATGTGGAATCCAGGACTATCCACAGATTTTTAGCTGGAGCTGGTTTCAGTTCTAAAAACAAAAGGAATAGTTCTTTTTTTATTATTATAGTTAATCACCAGAAAAGATTAAGCATGTTATTTTAAAATGCAGTCTAATAGGCTATTTTGGGAATCTGCCAGTATCTAGTCTATAAACAAATCTGGTGCACTAAAAAGCTTCAAAAGGGTGTTTTTACTCTCAATGCATTCAGTTAGTTAGAGGCCAGGAAGCACATATCTTAGAGGAAAATGAAGGAAGTAATATCTTTCCAACAGATCCTGACCTGTGTCTACATATTTTCAGGGTATTGTAAGAAGCTGCCCTTACAAAGCCAAATACTGACCTTTTAATCTCTCACAACTTCCCAGGAGGAAAAGAGCTTCTCTCTGCTTTAATAATGGTCAGAGCTGTCACTCTCCCCTGCAACAGGAGCAACCACAGCAAAAAAACCCAAGCAAACATTCACTGCTTACTATGAGTTTATTGTATTTGAATTCTCTGTTCCTGCGATGTCTCCATAAACAACCACCTCACAGGAGCAGATACAAGGAGCAGGCCCAGCAGTGTGTGATTTTGACTTACATATGCTGTGAAGCGTTGGGGTAGAGCTCTGAGAACTGCGGTGCAGAATCCTCGGGGCCATGGGGTGCAGCGTGGCTGATGACCATCATTATGGGCCTATGGGGATATATCCTCTTAGACATTCTGAAGTAATTAATGCTCTCATTAGTGATTAGGTCTGTGAAGTAGTCCTGGAACATACGATTAACACAAAGCAAAAGTTACAAAGTGCATGATTAATTAGATCACATACTATTATGCTATTATGTTATTTTCAAGTCCTCATTAAAGCTCAAATCAGGAAGTAAAAACATACCATCAAAGAGATATATGATTTGAGGGAGCATGGAGGAGACTGAGCAGTAATTACATTCTTAAGCAGGCAAGGCCACAGAAAATGAGACAGTATTTTGCAAATCAGATACAACAGAAAGCATTAAGAAAATTTGATTATCATATTTTGTTATATAATGCCATGTAACATTCAAAATGACAGACTGTACTGACAGATAGATGTTTCTTGAATTTCACTGATAAAGCACTTTGCAAGGTATTGGCTCCCAACTAACATTGACTCTTAGGCTGGTTTTATGTTTACATAAACTTTTTTGCACAGTCTTTGTTCAGACTCTACTTTTGCATATGTACAAAGTGGAACAGATTGCAAAAAATCTTTATCAAAGAAATTGCAAATGAGAATGCAGGGTGCAGTTGGAATTCCTGCAGGCTCTGTTCATTTAATTGTGCAACTTTAAGCAGTGCAGCTGCTGAGATTAAGGTTGTGACTCACTAATAAACTGGCTTAACCCACAGCCAAGGTGGCAAATGGAAGCCTACAAGGGGAAGGGAGGAAATGGAACTAAGAAAAAAAGATGAAAACTTAAATTAAACCACCTGCCACCTCACTGTTGGCCTGGAGGTCTAGTGCAAGCTTCATTGAGAAAGTGCTGAGACAATGTTTGTAATTTCAAGCACTTCCAGGCATGACTAATCTTATGTTGTGGGTTCGAGGCCCCAAACAGCTGCAAAAGCAGAGCCTGAGGGACAAGGTCTGTGTCGCATGTCAGTGCTAGGACAAGCCAACCAGCTGTGACCTCCTCACTCCTGTACCCCTGCCCCTTCCCCTCTCCTGTAGCATACTTGGTGCATGCACAGTAGCCCTGGCTGCTACAAACCCTGAAAGCATATGCAAGAGACAGTGAGTGATCTTTTAGTTTCCAAAATGGATAATGAGTGCGAGGCACCAGGGTTGTGATAATTTTTGGGTTTGCGTCCTGTTCAAATGAAATGCCTCTAGGAGTGCTCTCCCAAAGCATCTGATCCCCTCCTGCTTCCCTGTTTATTCTAGCTACATACACAGGCTGTGTAAGGAATGTATAACTAACCAATATTCTTTATTTTCTTTTTTTTTTTTTACTCTCTATAAATATATAATCAGTATCATGTAATTTCTATGGTTGGGAAAAATCAGAAACAGGCATTGCGAGCTTCCAATAAAATCTCATTACATGGGTCAGAAACCACAGCTGCAACATCTGTATCATCTTCCTTGAGCTAGTCTGAGGAAATTCCAGATTGCTTTCTGCAGGCTGGAAAGTCTGTGATCTGCGCTCCTAAGCCTTTCCGAAAAACTCCATGGCAGTGGGCAGGTCACCCTGGCATGCTTTCCACACTTTGTGAAGAGCACAAACAAGCTCTGAACTTTTCCAACGGCCATGTTCTTGTGCTTATCTATTCTTGTAGTCATATCCGGAGTCTGACACCACAGGCATACAGCCTTTCTTTGGTGTGCACTGTATCATGGAAAATAACACTAACTGAGATTTCTTCTGTGGGTAATAACTCACAACACTCAGCAAACTTTAAAGTTCAGTAGCGCAAGGGGCACAATTATTCTGGGTAAAAGCTTTTATTTACTATTTGCTCCTGCCACCAAACCATCACTCTCTAGGAGAGAGAGAGCAAAGGAGGGAGGGAGGGAGGAAGGGAGGAACCACTAGGCTCCACTGAAGAGCCCTGGGAAACTTTCTTCTGTTGAATGATTAATATTCTCACACGGAAATTGATCTGCAATGCCCTGGAGAGAAAATGACATCTCAATTTCATGGTTGTAGTTGGTTAAGTAACTAATTACCTGGTTAATTAATTATCTGAAAGCTATTTTTATATGGATTAATCATGTGGCATTTATGTGTCTGGAAAATACCTTTGCATAATCAAATCCATGTTTCTCTTTGTTACCATTGCGAGAAATGGTGTAATTATAGAAGCGAGAGTTCTTCACTAATCCAACCCACTCTCTCCACCCAGGAGGGATGTAGCTGCCATTGTATTCATTGAGGTATTTCCCAAAAAAAGCTGTGAAGCAAAAAAAAAAAGAATACACACACACACATGAGGCTTTGCAATCCAACTCTTTTAGTCTGAGTCAAAAGAATGCATGAATGAAGAGAAAATGTGTTAGAATGAGTCAGAGTTGCTTTACCAAAAATCTTCCTTTTATAGCTTAGAGGGTTTTAAAATTAAAATAAGTTATTTCCAGAATTTTATGAGAGTTGGAAGGCTTCATGACACTATGTTTTATTCTTAATTTTTTAGAATCTAATGTTCATATTGTCAAGGTGGTTTTTTTTTTTTTTTTTTTAGAAAGAGTATGTTGCTTTTGGTTTCCAGTTGAATACAGAATAAAAATTCAGAGGAAACATCTGAGAAACACCTTGTGGTTTTAAGCAAGTGCTGTGATGTTTTGAAGCTTGGCTTCTGACTTTTGAAAGTTTGGGCTTGCTGTCCTGGCTCATTTGCTGGTTTGATTAAAGATTTGGAAAGTCCAGATCTCCATCCCACTGTGACACATTTCAGTTAGAGGGAATTCCGACCCTGCTTTGCTCTCACATCTTCTCTAAGGCAAAACTGACAAGAGACAAAGGCTTGGAGGTCAAGCACCTCTACCTGGCCTGCCAAACTGCATGTATTTTTTTCCATTAGCTCAAGGTGACAAGTCAGAACCAACTCAGGCTGAAAATTTCAGCCTTTGCCGTTGGGTTTGTAAGAATTCCTGCCAATTCCTCTGGAAGAAAGTTACAAGAAAAGCAATCTCACAATGCAGCAGGCTCCCAGCTATTTGAGAGTGTGGATTGCCTATGCCAAGGATAGGCAGACACCATAAGCCAGCCAACTGGCTTTGGGAGGGAGCATTAATACTGGCATGGCACCCTGGCAAATGCAGCCGTGTTGCTTCCAGAGAGAGATGGGTATGGAAGATCTTTAGCTGCCATATGTATGGTCTGTGGCCTGAATAGAATAGTCAGTTGGATGGCTCTCCCCTGCCTTTCCATTGTCTGGGAAGTGCAGTGACAAAACACCTGATCAGGTCTACAACTTGGGTTTCTAGGGATTTATTATTTCCAGTTCAGTCCCATCAAGTTACTGTGTGGGCATCTCAGTAACTTCACTGTTTTCATCTTTAATTATCTTGAGGTTTAAAATACCCTGGAGGGTCACCTGTGCCAGAAGTTCTGCTGCCTGTATCCCCAGCAGTCTGTGCAGGTACTCTGGGTGCTCACAACATGAGAAATCACTGAAGAGGAGGGAACGACAGAGATCTCTCCCTTTCCAGGGACTTCTCCCATTCCAGGGAAGGAGCTCCGCCGGGTAATAGCTGCCCTGATCCCTGCATCTTCACAGTGCCCCCCACCTCTTGCTCTCAGTGCCAGACCGAACTCAGCAGTCAGGTCTGCCCACAAAGAGTTTCTGCCCGGAGCTGCAGTCCCTCAGCTGGGCCGTGGGACACACCTCAAACTCTGTACGTGTTTCCTACTAGGAAATGAAGTCACATTGGAAAACCTCACATCCAACCTAGACACATTCAATCTAACCAAAAAAGCACATTAGTGGAAGGCCTTAAATTATTCAGATCTGATTGATGTGGGCATGGTGAACTTCTTGGGAAAACTAGTGGAAAAATGAAAATGTTCACAATTAAGGCTTGCCTAAGGCAAGATAAATATGATGCAATACAATTGTGGAACTGCCAAATGTTACTAACCAGAGATTACAGTCATATATAATGTTACTTTCCTATACCATGTGGAATGTGACATATAAACAAGTCCTAAACTAGTCCGACAGTAGACCAGGCTTCCAGCTCTTCCTTCCAAGCCACCAAGAATGCAATCCAGCCTGTCTCCTTTTTACTCCTGAGGCCAACCAGAAGTCGAGAACTGTGAGGTGAAGAGGGTGACAGTGGCCAGGAAATATGTGCCCAGCACTGTTTTCTCCTGGAATGGAAACCATACCTCTCTCTAAGGCAGTCAAATCGGGTTAAACTTTCAGTCAGAAGTCATGGGAAAGTATAAGTGTAAAGGCTGAATACTGTGAGAATGGGAAGCCAAGGAAAGAGTAGAAGAGGAAGAGAAGTCAGAGAGAGACAACAGTGAAGAAAAGTATGTGAGTGACGTGAATGAGAGAGAGGAAGCATTGTTGAGCCAAGCAAAATCAACGACAGTCTGTGGTTACAGGGGAAATCTAAGGTCAGTCCTCTTGAGTGCCATTCCAGATTCACCAACAGCTACTGCACAACCTTGGGGAACCTCTGAGTGCCAGGCTCATTGGTAGAAGGCTCTACTGCCAACCTGCCTCCCATAAACATCAGAAGTTTTCAAGCTGTGAAATGGAAGTTATGGCAATTTATCATATAGGATGGTTTGATCGCCCCATCTATTATTAAGATTGACTCATACAGAGACCTGGATTCTGCTATTTACAGTCTTGCCAAACTTCAGTCCTTAGTGACGATAGTTTCCATGCTATCTGACTCAGCCTGCATTTTGTTCTATGGAACCTTTCAGCCAAACAGTTCAGTGATTTCCAAGAAAAAGGCTATGCAAAAATAAATGGATTTGCCCATTTAAAAATCAGAGTCAAGCTTTTCTCTTAAAAGTTCTAGTGTTTGTAGGTTTTGATGCAGTGCCTTTGTAAATAACAGAGGTGGCTATGAAAATCTGTCACAAAATACCAAGCTCTGAAAAACTGCAGCACACAGATGATGAGGAAAGTCTTACTCCAGCTTCTCAGTTTAACATCACCATGGGGTGTTCCCTTATGGACCTGAGAAGGTTCCCACAGTTTCAGTTTTGGCACTAAAACACAAAGCCATCACAGCTTTTTTCTCTCCTTCTCTCCTCTCTCTTTTGATATTCATTACCTGAGAGAAAGCCACCAGCACAAAAAGCAGAGATGAAGTGACCTGGGGCATATGGATGAGAACAGATAAACTGAATTTAGAAAAGGAAAGAGTGGTTTGGAGCTGGTGGGGGCCAATTCATCCTGGAATTTCCTTGTTTTAGATTACTCAATTTTCTAACTTTAATAATGTTTTGCTACCTCCTTTTTCGCCCCCTGAACCCCATATTTTGGATTGACGTTCTGAACCATTCACCTTTGTTTTGGCAATGATTTAGTATTTTATCATAAAAATAATCTCAGTGCTGTCAAGTTTTAAGCAGCTCCCTGAATGACAGTTTGCAGAAATAGATGTTTCCCCCAGTTGCAGAGCAAACCAGTTTCCATGTCAAACATGTAGCAAAGCCCTGAATACAGGCAGAAGCAGCAGTGGCTGTGATAATGGATCACATTTGCCAAACTGCTTTAACCAAAACTGGTTTGTTGGTCAAAAGCTCAGGAGGATATGAATAATTAGACAGATGAAGGGAAAAGCCAGGTTTTTACTGATATACAACAGTTCAGGCCCTGCACAGCATGGTTTTCTGAGTACCACCAAGTATAGGACAGGGTGAGTGAGTCAGAGCTGGGGCTCAATGCCAGCAGTTGGTGCCTGGCTCTTCACGCTCTGAAGGAAGACAAGTGCCAGAGTAAAAGGAAAGCACAGTAGTGTCCATGGGGCCAAATAACAATCAGCAAGTAATCACAATGGGTGTCCTAGTTGGTTTTTGTTTAACCAGAGGATTGTAAAAAACTAAAGAACTATGGAATATGTCACAGAACTGCCCAGGAACTGACACTGGGATATGCAAATGTCCTCGATGGGTCTTTACATCCTTGACTTGTAGAGTCAACTCCCACCCTTAACTCAGGTGTAGTCCAAATCCTCCTGAATTGTCCAAGTCTGAGTACAGACTATGAAGGCTCAGCTTTAGAAGTCACTCATGCTCAGCAGTTAGAGGGGCTTAGGAGGCCATTTCTGCTTGTTATTAGTAAAATGGAGATTATGACTCAATGGGTAAAAGCCTCATTAAAAAGTAATGCCATTGCAAGAGACATCTTTTCATTATTGAATGTAATGGCCCCCATAGGGATAACAGGAAAGATAAATGCCCACTTTTGCATTTTTAATAACACAATTTTTATCTGCACTTTGGCAGTTTTGCTAACTGTTCCCTGGACACATTGTTAGTTTTTAATCACATGTAGTGTAGTTTAATATATCAGAATAATTGTATTTGGTATGAGCATGTTCAGTTAAGGTTATGCAAACAATAACACATGGCATGGTGAACATTTATACAGACATCTATGTATCTCTGGCAGGGCTGCAGAATATACATGTTTGGTAGCTAACAAGAGTAGATGCCTTAATACAAATTTTTGTTTTCCTTTTAGCAATTAGCTAATGATTTCTCAGTTGGACTGAGAGATCCAGGCAGTTGCAATGGGTGCAAGACAAAGAGAATCTGACCCAGGGGATCTCTGGAATTTGAAGCCAGAATACTTAGAACTGAATGTGATCCGAATTCTCATAATTCCTAGGATTTTTTTCCCTAGCATTTTTTACAAGCAATTATGACTAATGTTTACAGTGTTACACAATAGGGTTAGTCCTCTAAGTCCTGTCAGCATTAGTGGATTAGTGTACAGGTGAACCAGGCTACATCTACTAGCGAGACAACTCTGCACTTCCACAGATCAAAAGACATATATTATGGTCTATACCCTTGCTATTTGTTGAGACTTACGGGAATGTTTCCCATTTAAACCAAACCCAAACCTTAACAAAGGCATGCTGCAGAAAGGTTTAGTCACCGTGAATCAGACAAGAGCTTTAAGTAGACAGCCCACTTCCTTTAACAAAGTCAGGAAACCATTTGTAGGAGTTGCAAAGCACTGTTTATATGATATTTCAGGGCTGACACACAATGATTCTGTGCTTCTGGGGACAGAGCCCAGTATAACTCCAACTTCCGGATTACTCCAGTAAATTCTTCCTTGCTTTCTCCCCATTAAGCAAGCCATAGATTCAAACCTGAGCAGTTTGATTTTTCCCTTCTGTTGAAAAATTACAGAGGATTAGTGTATCATGTCACTGAAGTGCAGAAAGCCAGCTCAGTATGCCAGCACCTGCAAGGAAATGAAATGAACATTGTCCCAACAAATATGGTGAGGATACCAGCACCAAAAGGTTAACCTTCAGCTAAACCTAAGTCATGCAGGAAGCCTGTGGCATTGCCAAGAAGATAATTCAGATTTCTCAGTTCCCAGTCCTTGTAACTTAAATGCAGCAGAAAACCTCAGGTATTCTACTTTTCCTCCAGCTTGCGGGTCTTTCCCAGTTGCTGCCAGGTTTACCACTGCAACCAAAAAGATCATTAAAGATTTTATAACTCAGCAGTTGCAAAAGGCATTAGCCTATAACTTGATACAGCAATTGTTAGCCTGGGTGATGTCTTTAACAAAGCCTATATTATGGGCCAAGCTGGTAGCAGTTTCCAGTATTGATGTTGTCTGACACTCCTCATTGTACGACCCTGTTTTCAGCTGCTTATAACTCTCTTTTAGTTGGACATAAATTTTCCACACTGGATGTCTGCCTCAGGCTGAATTTTTTGAAACTTCTTAGCCCAAACAGTAGCCACCTTTGAGAACTGCAGTTATGGAAAAGGAATTAAGCTTAACATCTAAAAAAATTATGTGAGATATCATTTGATAGCACTTACATGCTCTGCACTGAGAGCAGGAACTCTGTCAAAGACATGATGGACTCCCTGCCAAGGAGACATCTATTAGAGTCCTTTGAAAAAAACCCTGCAATTTGCATGTGCTGGAGATCAGGACACCTCAGGACATTATTCCCTGCCCACCTGTGAGTGGTGTCAGTAGGTGGGAGAAAGCTGATTGAAATGCAGAGGGCAGGAGGTGACCAGATAAGGACAAGCAGTTTGGGGAACGGCAGGAAATCCAGCAAAGGAGTGAGAGGGGGAAAAAAGCAGTGGGGGCCCAGGACTTGCAATGTCAACCAAGAAACTGGACAATGAGTGCAGAAAGGAGGAAAAAGCTGACTGACAAGGGAGGTGGGAGAAGGAGATTTGCTGATCAGGCTGGGAAAGGAGATTGTTAATGGTAAGCAGTGGGAACAGGACATATCTGTCAAGAACTGACTGGACCTGGGAGGGGAGGGAGAGATGGAATGACTTGAGGACAGTCAAGCAGGGGGACAAGGCTCAGAGCAGAGGCCAAGGTGATCTCTTCCTGGGCCAGAAAACTGGGACAAGAAAACTGAGGAGCAGACACTGCTCTGCCTAACAGGGTAGGTGAAGGGAACCAGAAGTCCTTTAGGACAGCAGGGAGGACACAACAGTGTCTGAAAGGACTCCTGAGTCTCACTGGCACCTTCCTTTCATCAGACATCTGAAAACCTATAGCTGTATCCGCAGCCCTATGTATGTGATAAAACCCCACTTTGCTTAGTTTCCCAGCAAGTGAGCACTTGAGTGTTGCAGAGGGGATCTGAGACCCCTGCAGATGACAGCATCATGTCTCTTGATAGAAACAGTGTCTCTTTTTAAACTGAGGAAATTTCACCCTCCAAGAAGTGGTACATTATTATGCAGTTAAAGCCTATAATTTGGCCATGTGAACATGAGATGAAATGGTTCCACAGGCAATGTTCTACCCAGATTTTCCTAAATGAAGCACTTGAATATATAAACTTGCTAAAAGTCTTTTAATGTATGGTTTTCTGTGTGATATTTAATAGCACAGAATTCTGCTTTAAGCCTAAGTAGGCAGATATGCTGTGGTTCTTGATGAGGTCCTGGACAGAAACCAAAAAAAGTTTCACTTCACATGATACCATAGAACTAGAAAATCCTGCATGTTATCCTCTTTGGCCTCTTTCCTCTTCTACATTTCACTTTTTGTGGACTATGTGTGTTTATTCAGCATATTTCACTTTTATTTACATATGTTTTCATTGACTGAAAGTTCAAATTATTCTGAAAACTGTGGCATATTTTTTATTATTTAAATATATAGAGATTGAAATATATAGAGATTAAATTATGTTTGATGCTTCCCAGACTTTTATACCAATTAAGGAAGAACCTGGAAGCTCATAGTTCTCTCTCTTTTTATTTTCACTTTAGAAATAACCTGAAAACCAGGACTCATTCTCTGTTCACTCATTCCCACCTCTCTATCATATTCTGCCACCCTCTCTGCTTTGAAAGTGTGCATGAGGCAGGATACAAATTAGGTCACTGAAATGATGCAGATTAAAAATAGCATGTGCTGGCAGTGATTTGTGCTGTAGGGCTGTGAACAGGAAACACACTGGCTTTGCCTTCAGAGGAAACGTATTGTCTGTCCACACCTTCAGGAGGCATAGCTTTTGCTTTTTTCATGAAAGATTAACTTGTCCCGGTGTGTGAGAAGCGAATGGTGCACAGTTTAAATACTCCTTAGCTTTCAGTGTCCTGTCGTCTTGTGTTTTATTAGTTCTTTGGTCATTAGACTAAGAAATGTACCCGTAAGTGACAGATGTCAATGGACATGCTGATGTGTACTGCTGAACACATTAGCTAGTTGTCAACCAAGTGACCATTTGTGTTCATCACTACACAGAAGTCTGTGACTAATGTCAGCACATGTCAGACAGGGGCATCTTGGTATCCAGTCACTTCCTGAGTTTTGAGTTTTGCAAATGCAGTCATTTAGGAATTAATGCTTGAGCTGCTTAACTTTGCTACGCTAACATTTTTGTCCCACAAAAGCTGGAGAATGACATCAGAACGCTCACATGAACAAATTTTGAATGTTATTCTGATCAGTTGATACAGCAGAGCAAGAAATAAAATACTGAGAAATACATCTTCCCAAAGACAATTTTGAAAAGTGTAAGCAAATAAGTGCCTAATTTGGTGATCCCTGTTCTTTCAGGTGGGATTCCATAAAGGGAGAGCTTAGTCCTGCAGTTGGCATGATGCTGTGAGGCTGTCAGCAGCTGCTGAGCCAACACAGACTCCCATTCTCTCCTGCACAGTTACACTGGCTGTGAAGGGCTAAGAGGAGTGAGGATTAGAAGGTAGTAATTCTACAAAGTAACATTAAGCAGAGGGCTTTGAATGCATAGGTATGTTAAGTCAGGGTAAGAATTTTTAACTTACGTTTCTTTTCATGTTTGCAAAGGGATGGAATTTAAGCTGGTAAAAATGTAAAATCCTGCAGTATACAGATCGTGACACACTAAGCATAAAATATTTGTTATATTTACATCTTCTGGATATTGGCTGTCCTCATGTGATGATTTTGTCTTCTAAAATATAAGATTATGCTTGGCTACCTCTCAGTTATTAAGACGTAGCACAATTCTACTTTTCTACTGAAGGAAGCCAAGGTTGAGGTAGTGCACTCCTGGGATTTTCCTTTGTGTTTGTGTAGGTGAGTGGCAGTGGGAACTGGCAACAGTAAAGGGCACTCCTGAGAGGCAAGGTTACATGTTGTAGGACTGGGGCAGAACAGAACAGGATAGCAGAAGGTGAAGAAAGTGTAAGACTGAAAGAACAGGAAATAACCAGCCAATACTTTGGAAAGAGCAAAGCAAAATCTCTAACTCCTGAATCTAATAATCTTACTAATTAAATGTCTAAATCTAAATAGATGAAGGGATACCTACTGACATTTAAAACTATGAAATGAAAGAAAACTTCCTAAGCTTTTCTCGCAATTTCCAGAAAATTTGAAAGTGATTGACTCTTTTTCCTTTTTAGTATGAATAGATGGAACCTATGGAATTAAAACAAATGTGTCATCTCTCTGAAGTTCTCCAGAGTTGCTTTGTTCTCTCTCTACCTAATTACTGTGCCTTCCCTGCTATTTCCTAAATATTCTAGTTTAATATTTCCAATTTTGTGGACTTTCAACAATGAATAAGCTGTGCAGTTGGCTCATTGCTGCATTAACATACATCTTGCGAATAAGGGAAACCGTAAAGACTGAAAAATCCTTAATTATTTAGGGATTTAAAAGAATTATAATTAGAAGCAAAAGTGATTTTGGTTTGGCAGTGTGGTTTCTGAATATTACCTGCTCTGCTACTGCCCAGCACAGTTCCTGCCTATGATCTATGATTTAGCACTGATGTATACTCTTCAAAAAGGGACATTTCCATGAAATCCAACATTGCCATTAGGTCACATCAGAGTAGAAGAGTAAAACAGAAAAAGGGGGAAAAAACCAACATTCTGTTCTTTGCCAGGTTTTCCCAGTGGGCTCCAATTATAACTGCAGTTTATTAGAGCACATTTCAGGCCTCTCTTTAAATGGCCTGCTGTGCTTGTGTGGAGTCCTCGTGGCTTCAGCAGGACTCCCCTCATAACAGTCTGCCCACATGTGATCAATTGCAATACAAGGGTTTAGTTAATGCTGCAGCAGATTTAGACAGCGGGTGCTTTATAGATACTGAAAACTATTTGGAGTGAACAGAAGTGAGGAAATTTTATAAACACTCCCCCACCCCTTTATTTCCACTGACATGTAATAATTTGATCCTATGCAAAAAGTGAGAGTTAAATTCTCATGATGTCAGAGTAGGTTTGAGGTATTGTACACTGTCTCATCCAGACTGGAGCTCTCTGGTCAAGTGCCTTATAAGGACTGGCACCAAACTCTGACTGGCCTGGGTCATTCACTTCTCTTTCTCTGTCTCAGTTTCCCATCGAAGGGGTTACTGATTTACTCTCAAAACACGTAGAAATGCACAGGGTAAATGCCCATAACATCTGAAACATCAAAACAGGGTCACGACTAGCCTGTGTGGGGTGTAGCCACTCTCTCTCCACAATTCCTTCATTTTCACTCCCAATTATTTTTGACTCCCAGGTATTCTTGAGTCATTATAATTTTACTAACTTTCTAGCTGTGAAGTGTAGATTATTACTTGGCTAGAACACTTTTGATGACTTTTTAATAAGGCAACAGTAGCCTTGAAAAATATATTATAAGATCTGCTGCTAATTAAGCTACCACCTCAAAAAAGTAATTGTGGCTTAATTAGAAGGTAGGCTCATCTTACAAGGAATAAAAAGATAAATCTTTGGGGCCATAGTATTTTGGGTCAAATATTTTTACAAGTATTTTCATTTGTTTCCATTTTCTTTTACTCCTTCCTGCTCTTTGTTAAAACTCACCTACCCTGATGTTCTCTCTGCCCACAATTGGAAAAGGACTCTTTTCCTTTTCCTTTTTTTTTTACCCCTTTTTCCGTTTACTGTAAGAGGGACAAGTCTGTATTTAGTAGACATCTTCACATGCCTTCATAATACAAGGCAGCACAAAAGATATGCCCAAAGCATTGTTTACTCCCAGAAGGGCAGAGAGGGCTAGTGACAGAGCTCTGTCACCATCTCTGTCCAGCTTATGTGTGAAGCACTTAGTTGTGCAAAGATCAGATGACAAACCTATAAGATACTAATTTTTTAAGAATGTGAAAGCCGTGTCCTGCATTAAGCAGCCATACATCAAGTAGAAAGGATTTTGGAGACAAAAATCATGAGACAAAGCTTGTATTTTAGGTCAAACTCAGCACCTTTTCTAGCAGTGATTGTCAATTCTCCCTTCCCTCCTTTTCTTCTTCAAAGCCTTGATGCTGACTTATGCAGGTTTAGCAGTGCTGTGCTCAGATGACAAGTTCACTGAGACCAGCTTAATAGAGACTGCAGCACTATTCAGCTCATGGGTCAGAGCCAACACCACGTCCAAGCAAATTAAAGATTTGTCTGGTTTTGCTTTTTACACAGGAAGTAGAAGGTCTTTAGAACTACAGATGCAGAGAGACAAGAAAAAAGTGAACTGTCTGTGTGGTGAAGAAAAGATGGCAAACAGGCAGATGAGTTTGAGGCATCGGATATAGCAGCATTGAGAGATTTAGGACGAGCAGACAGCATGGAGACATTCACCAGCTATATGTTTTGAAAGCAATCCATTCTTGTGCCTAAGACGCTGATAGAAACAAATCTCTTTGCTGCCAGCTACATTGTAAGGAAGGCAGTTGACACCAAAATTTGTGCCTCAGTGGTCCTGTGAAGGGGAGTCTTTGTAGCTGAATGACACTTCTGGACAAATTGCACTCTGATGACCTTGCACAACTCGGGTACCTTGGGAAGGGAAAGTCAGGCTGGAGCCTAACATGTCTACAGATTGAATCTTAGGGGATAGGTGATGCAGAAATGAATCGGGTTTTACATCAAGCCAAAGCACAGACGAGAGGAATAAGAAGAGTTCTTTGTAGACAGGAAAGGGATCTCCTGACTACGGAAAACCACCAGGAATTTACAAGAAAACTATCAAATCTTATTGGTGCAAAGTAGAACAATCCTTCTTAAAGGTATACTTCTATTGCTTTTCAGAAAATGCAAATGAAATATCGCCCCATGGCAAAGTTTAAATTATACCATTCACCTTATTTCTCTCCCATGACAGGCAGTCCACTCCTGTGAGGTCTTTGGCACCCATCCCCAGCCCAGCCCTGACATCTTCTTCCATAACTGTTAGCAGCTGTCCACAAGCAGGCCATAATACTAACCATAATCACGGCTGGAACTGCCAGTTCAGACCCACAATGCCACTAAAATGCACCTCTTTCACAGTAGGTGTAATTGCCCAACAGCTTATTCCCCACCTGGGACATCCAAATGTGAAAGTATGCTGCTTCACTGCAAGTGAGTTTCTTTACATGGCTGTTACTGCAGATGTGGACCAGCAGGCAGTACTACCTTCCCTCTCCACAACATTCAACCTCTGCTCTGCATAGCCAGTTTGGGACAATAGTTGCTTCTTTTGTGATTTAACCCCAGCCAGGAGCTAAGTATGATTCAGTTGCTCCCTCACTCCCCACCTCCAATCTCAGTTGGATATGGAAGAGAATAGGAAAGCAGGTAAAATTCATGGACTGAGATAAGAACAGTTTAACAATTGAACTAAAAAGTAATAATAACAATAATAATGACAATGAAAAGGGAGACAACAAAAAAAGAGAGAGAAATAAACCCCACAAAAACTCCAGAACCTGTAAGAGATGCACAGTACAATTGTTCACCACTGATTTATCAATATCCAGCCAGTTTCCAAGCAGCAGTCAATAGCCAGCCTTCCCCACAGTTTATGTACTGAACATGATGCTATATGGTATGGAATATCCCTTTAGCTGGTTCAGATCAGCTACCCCAGCTGTGTCCCCTCCCAAATTTTTGTGCTTCTCCAGCCTTCCTGCTGTCAGCTGAAAAGTTCTTGACTTAGTGTAAACACTACTTAGCAACAACTGAAAACTTCACTGAACACACTGAATCAAGATTCAGTGACCTAGATTATCCTCATGCGAAATCCAAAACACAACATTATACCAGCTATACCAGCTACTAGGAAGAAAATGAACTCTATCTCAGCCACAACCCAGACAGTTTCATTTTAGGCAGTGATTCGAGACCGACTGCTGAATATGTCATCTTCACTTTAAACAAAGAACTACTGTTGATTTGTCTCTTACCTGTTCTATAGCCAGTGTTATTGAGATACACAGCAAAGGTACGTGGCTCATGAGTAGCCTGCCATGAGGGAGAAGAGCAGTTTTCATTGTTGGTGTATATGTTGTGGTTGTGCACATACTTCCCAGTCAGCATTGAGGAACGCGATGGGCAGCACATGGGGGTTGTTACAAATGCATTGATAAAAGAGGCCCCTCCATTCTCCATAATCCTTCTGGTTTTATTCATCACTTGCAAGGACCCTGAAAAGAGAGGTGCTGATCATCACTGTGTTGTGAAACATTGTGTGACTATATTGGCTGTTACAATGCTATTAAAAGTAAAGTATCAGTGATTAGCTTGCCTTTGAACATTACTGTGTGCTACTCTGTAGGTTGGGTAATTTTAGGAGAAAAGATCAGATTTTTATTATATCACTAAAAATATTTTACATGATTCAGGAAAGAATGAGCTCTTTTCTCTCAGGCTTCAAAACAGAGTTAAAATATGGACTAATCTAGAAATAGAGTGTTAAAGCTGTATCAAATTTATAGGTCAATAGTTCTTCCAGTGTGGCTGTAGGAAAGCAGTATGTTACACAGATTGAATTATTAGTCAATATACCAGTAAAATATGTAGAATGTTGAGATTATCAAAGAATATGCTAATATTCTTTCCATTTTATAAGTTGACCAAAGAGAGAGAGAGAGAAAGAGAGAGGAACTGGGTAAAGGAGGGAGTGAGAGATGGAGGGAGGAGAAAGGGAGAATTTGGTGGAAATTTTTCTACAGGAAAGTTCCTGTGGACACAGGATCAGTATGTCTGGCTCTGATACTAAAGCACTGTGCTCAAAATCAGTTTCTGGGGATAAATACATATGCAAAAATATTGGCAAAATACAGAATCTTTGTCAAGAAATTGCATTGATACTGTTTAAAGGACGAAGACTTTTCTTTCTATCCTTCAAAACATGTTTGTGAACAGCAAGGTGGGAGAAGCAGGGCTTGCAGATTTCTGACTGCAGAAAGGCTGAGCAGCCCCATATAGGGTCTGCCAGTATTTCCTGACAGCTGTCAAAGTCTGTTCTGTCTGTTATTCAACAGAGTAGAGATTGAAGGGTGAGGGTCAACTGTGGATGTATCAGTATGAGCCCAGGAAACAAGTTTATGAATTGTAATACTTGCAGCACAATTTTGGTGGTAATAAAAAGGTTTCTGGAACTCTTTACTTCTTTACTTTTTTT
The DNA here is from genome assembly GCA_035583155.1 of Acropternis orthonyx. Classification (NCBI taxonomy): domain Eukaryota; kingdom Metazoa; phylum Chordata; class Aves; order Passeriformes; family Rhinocryptidae; genus Acropternis; species Acropternis orthonyx. The sequence continues at coordinate 119,505,658 of JAWWEU010000081.1, read as the reverse complement.
TGGTGTTACAATTAATTTTGCACAGTTGACAGTCATTGTTTTACATTTAAATCCATGGATTCCACTGAAACAATAAGAGCTTTCCTTGATGGTTTTGTTTTTGTTGCCTTAAAATCAAATTTAAAAAAAAATGTTTAAAAGCAATTGATGGCTGTAAAACCATAAAACTCCCAAGGAAGCTCAACTTTAGGTGTAAGAAGTAAAATACTACAAATTATCTTACTAGTCAAAGCTAAACATGCTCTGTTTTCATTTTGGGCTAAGGGGTCAGTGCTGAATATGAAATCTTTTGCATAAAAAAAATGTTTAAAAGGGGAAGAAGCAATAGGGTCTTCAGCATTTTATTGTGAAATGCAAGGGCCTGTGTCCTTAAGGATACATTTAATACTGTGCATATAACTTGCCACCATTTTAGACTCTTCTTCTTTCACAGCCCTTTTTTTTCAAATGCAGAACATCTGCATTTGTGCTTTCCTGAACCCCACGTACTTAGGGATATAGAGAAGTCGGAGACTAACTAAGAGGTCCCTGAACACAAAGGTCTCCATTTACATGAGGGGGAGCATTTCACTGAGTTGTTGAGTAAAAGACAAACCAGAGACTGTCCTCATTCTACATTTCTTTATCTCGGACTCCAGGCTGACTTTTTTTTTTTTGTTTTGTTTTGTATTTGCCATAGCTCTTCCATTTTTGAAAAGTCACAGTTTATGACTGAGAACTCAGCTGTAAAGTGTTTCGTGATGCTCAGATAGAAAGTGCACTATTCAGGTACCCTAATGCATGGTAACTGGTGCTTTCCTGCCTCCATGTAGTATAAATGCGTAGCTGTTAGAGCACTTCCTGATTTCTCCAGCTTGTCAGCCCTCTCCTCTTGCAAACTTGCTGTTTGTGGCTAAGTTTTCTCTCCAGGTATGCACTTACTGACACTCATAATAGACTTAGCCCCTCTGGAAATTCTGGAATAGGCACTTCAAAGCAGGTGAGACTTCCTCATTTGGAAAACAAAACACTAGTAGGAAATAAAACTTGCTGATATGAGTTATAATCCTTTACTGTCTGTAGCTTTCCTCACAGCTTGTGCTCTTTACCATCTGGCCCAGAGTCTTCAGGGCATATGTACTCGTGCACTGTCTGTCAGCAGGACACTCACACTCTTCATGACCGACTGGGGAGCACCTGAGGGGAACCAGATAACTGGGAATGGCCACTTTGGACACAGAAGTTAGTAGGTTTTGTCAAGCAAGAAATTCAGTGACACTTCTCAGTGTATCCTGAGATAGATAGCCTAGTCTATCTTCTATCAAGGAATATGTTTAGTAACCAAGGTTTCATATCAAGTCTTAAAGTTGCTACGGATTTTCCTCACAGGTGGGCATCTCTACAAAGGGATAGCTAGGAGCACCTTGTCTTTATACGTGTTGCATGCAAGGCCCCAGGAAAGTAATGGACTTTCTCATTTCCCCATTTTTTCAGCCTATGCTTTTCAGTGCTTTAGTTCCAGTGAAGATGGAAAGCAAACCAGGCAAATTATGCCTGATGTGATGTATCTAGCTGATGCTGTGATCTCTTCACCTAGTGCTCTACTCCGTGGGTGTTTATATAGATTTCACTGAGTGGTGCATTAGGCTGTAAACAAGGATTAGAAACACCAGAATTACCAGCATATTCATTAGGTTTTACTTCTTTCTGACATTATGCAAGATATTATTTACAGTGAGGATTTTAAGAGTGATTGGGGGGTCATGTTTTGAGGTACTGATGTGTGCAGATGATAAGAGAATCTGGAGGACATGGGAAGAGATTAAACGGTGAGCAAAATGTTGGACTGAACAGAGTGTAGACCTGACCTGAATAGGAGCTGGGAACACTGCCCTAAGAGCCTCAATATGTAGTCTTCATCAGGGAAGTAGTTCTGGGTTCTGGGAGCTGGTGCTTTGCCTTGAGCAAGATGCCAATTTGCCTCAGTATTGGGCAGTTTTTTCTCTATCCTCAGGATATTGGTGTGGGAAACAAAGTGCACAGTGGCACAATTTAAGATGTAATTTCCCAGCTTTAGAGCCCAAGTAATTGCTGAGTTTCTTCAAGAGCTGTGGGCCAGGCTCCTTCACACCACTTAAGTTGCCATCCACCAGTCAATATACAATATTCTTCCTCTGTGACACATTTCTCCCAGCATAGATAGGAAGTAACTGGAGTTGTGGAGCAATTTATGGGTTTTATCTGATAAGTGGAATGAGATAGCAACTCTGCTGAACTTCTTTGCACTCAGAATGCAAAACTCAGTGGGGTGGTGCAGATCAATAGGAAGATGTGCATACTCCTATGTGGGAGCAGTAACTTAATGTAAGCTCCCTGTGTCTTGCAAATTTTACTATGAATAACTCCTCTGTATATCATTTGCACTCAGACAGATGAGTATTTTGGTTCAATGTTTATACATGCTCTGGAGACAAATCCTTCCTGATTGAAGTCTATAACATACCTTATATGCTTTTATGTTAAGGCATTCATTTAGAACAGCTTTTAGAAATGTTCATGCTGGGAATACAACAGCAAATAATCTATACTGAGAGACTTTCAGTCTTGTGAGTTTTGGATACTAATTCTTAAGTTTTATGCTGTTTGTGGCAGAAAGTGTTACTTCCTATTGACCTTTGGGAAATTTAAGATTTTTCTCAGGAATCAGTGAAGAGCAAGAGGAATATTCACACATGGAAAACAGTTTGCCTTTATTTTTCAAATAAGCAGAATGATTTATTATCAGAAGTGCAAATAATGCAGTACAGTAAGTCTTGGGGCTGAATCCTGTTTCCTGTGAAATGATCTATGAAAAGGAGAAACCTGTGTCTTCATTCAATGCACTGAGAATGCATGCATACCCAGGCTATTGCTCAGCTGCCTGCTAATGGGAGCCAGAGTGCCCCACGAACATTCAGAGCAGCTTTCAAAGAGAGGAGCTCCCAGGACGAACAAAGTGACTTGCCACATCCTTCCTCCTCTTTCACCACTTGCAAACCTCCTCGCAAGACTGAAGACAGCAAGTTGGTAACACTGTTCAGAGATGTGTGTCTGCTGACCTACCTTCTCCAGAGCCCTGAAGAAAGTACAGTCTTTCAGACCACAGAAAAGGAAGACATGACTTGAACCTTTTAACAAAATTTTTTCAGAACAACTCTAACAAGAAGAAGTGCATTCCTATTGTAATAGCTGTAATTTAGACCAAAAATAGAGCTGGGAACAGCTATTCATTATGCAGCATGGCTAAACAGAGCAGACATTTGAAAGAGTGAGGAAAAAAAAAAGATAGGATGCACTCAGATCTTAAGGACTGGTTTTGGAGCTCTGCTGCATAAAGGCACCAACACTCAGTTACAAAATACAGTTTACTAGTTATGGTCTCAGAACCCTGAAGGGTTGTGAAATTATTATTGCATCATGACAAATACAAAAATGCTAGAAACTAAAGAATTGCTTTTAGAGCCAGATCACTTTTAATCTACAACTGTCTGTTGTAGTATGTGATTTTAGATTCTAAGTTTCCTGGAATGAAGCATTTTTAATTTTCAATGTCATATGGCATGTTGTTTAGAAATTCACTGTACTTCTGTTAAAAATATGATTTTCATTAAATAAAAAGAAAAGCTCAGAATGCAAGATGTAATTCCAAAATAACTTGCCATTTTTTCACCTTCTTGATCTCACATCCCACCCTCAAAGCCAAAATATTTGCTTGGGGGTAGCCTAAAACGATCCTCTTTCTCTCCTTGAATTTTCATTTTGGGCAGTGAACCAAAAAATCAGCTATACGCATAACTACCATTAATATCTTTCTAACTTACTTAATGGAAAACATTCAAAGGCCTCCTGGAACATTATCCAAGTGTTTTAACTTTTTCCACCCTAAGAAAAACATGTGAAACTCACTTCTGGCTAGTATGTCCAGGTTGTGCTCAGATATTTAGTATACTTCTGAAAGCAAAACTAGCATATTTTATACATAGATCATAGGTTCAAAGCAGATGGATGTTAAATAGTCAATGATATGTAATGCTTCATATTATGCATAGAAATATTATGGACTGAAACCAGACCTGTTTGTCTGTGTGCATAAACATGTCAGATGACACACATGCCTGTGACAAATATGTGAAGACAGAGATACCTATGCAGCAGTGAGGGAAAGGTTGACCTCATAAGGCTCAAACTTTTAAATGCTATGGAAAGTCATAAAGTGAGAAAGGGCTTTTGATGCAAGTTTTTTACCTGCATGTCCATGCATGCATTATTAAGTCCTTCTGTGGTGGTGATTAAAGCCTTCCACGGTAGATTTTGATAAGCATGTATTTCCTAAAGTCTATAACTAAATATGATGAACGATATTAAATAATATTTGTTAACTCATTTTCCAAACTTGTCCCACACTCTGATATTGTTCCAGGCAGAGCAGCATCCCTGAATTTAAAGTACTTTTTGCTTAGCAGAAATTACTACAAGACACATGACAAAATGTAGTAGCAAGTAACAATTATTTCTCACCTAGCTCCACATCTTGATCATCTGTGAGTACAAGGATGATGTTTGGTCTGATATTTTTTCGCTCCTGCTGCACACGTCCTCTGAACCTTGGGGACTTGATGGTGGAACAGTGACTTGTTAGCAATTCAGTACTGAGCACTGCCAAGATGAGTGCAAACCAAGCAGACTTCATAGTAGCTCCAGTATTTCAATGAAAAGACTGATCCAGAAGTGTCTGAGCTCTAGTTTTCAAGCCTGTAGGGAGCAAAAAGAAATTCAGTTCAAGCAATAAATAAACTTCCAGTCATACAGTGAAAGGATGACGCTCAGAGAAGTCAAGCCTGACACATACCATTTAACATGATTATAAGCCATATTGTTGAATAAGAGCTTTATTCTGTCATTTTCTAAGAATAAACTTGGTCATTCTGCAACTATGCTTTCTCAAAAAAATTTTTACTTGAAGTTATGTCATTGCCTGCATTTTGTAGGCATGACTTCTGGTATACTCCTCCCAGTGCTCCTTCTCCTACACCCCACGCTTCTTTTTATGCAGCTTGTTCCCTATATTCAGTACCTGGGCGCAGTAAAGATTTGCCGGGATGCAGACGTGTTCAGAACATCTGTAGGAGGAGCGCTGTGAAAAGAAGAAAACGGTAGGCTTGTCAGTCAGAGACCTTAGTACTGTGGCTGTTCTTCAAAGTTTCCAGAATTGTTTGTTATACCTTCTTTTTCTGTCCTGAAAGAAAAGAGTAGAAAAAAAATTGCATTCCCCTAGCCCCCTTATTTAATTTAATACCATACCTATGCAGGGGCTAGATAGCACCTTGGCTGCTAGAGATAAAGGACATACAGCTCATGTCATCAGGCACAAGTGCTTTTCCAACATTTACGGTCAGATTAAAGTGAGATTCTGAGAAAAAGAGTTAATTTCAGCCTATGGCACCTGGCAAGCAATTGAGCTCTTTTAACATACCTGCACAAGCGACTAAACCCTTAAAAATTAGAGGGGAGAGCATGGCTCTCATGTGAAATCTGCATTGGATCACTACATGAAAAGTCATCTTCCCACTGACAAGAAAGCTCATATTAAGTGACAGTCCATATGATCTTACCCAGCATTGTGAGAGCATAACCATCCCTCAGTCAATCAACGACAGACCTGAGTGCCTCATCCATAATGCACAGTATCTCTACCACAGCCTCGCCCTTGATACTCTGCTTCCAGACTTGGCTCGGTACGTTATCAGAACCCTGACTCTGTGCCTGTCAGTCAAACAGCCTTGCTTTTGTAAGACCTGCTGCAAGCACAGAGGCTTGGCTTTGCTGCAGCAGATTTAAACCTGTGACTGAAAATGACTGATTGGTCTGGGAAGGAAGGGGTAGCCACTTTAACATTTTTGGCATTACTGACTGAAGCTCTGCAAAGATGTCCAGTAACACAAGGGAAGGGAGGGAATATCTGGGGGCAAAAAGGAAGGAGGTGGGAAAGAAAACCACGCAGTCATGCCTGTTCCCTCCAGGGTATTGACCTGCCACATATGTTTCTTCTGTTTTTTTTCTGGGACTTTGGATAAGGCACAGTGATACTGGTCAATTGAAAAAACGTCACGAAACCACCCAAGCCTGAGAACAATCAAGAAGTCTGCCCAAGGGGAAGACTGCATGGGAACTGAGGTGTGCCTTATATAATTAGCATAATAGAGCATAAATCATGAGATCTGTGCACCCACACCCGAGACTTCATATTCAGACACACAACAAGAACTACAAACAGATTAATAAGCAGAAATAATTTAATGAGAGCAAGACAGAAGACAGAAAGAGTCCCATCACTCACCTAAAAATGCACTAATAGGAAGATGTTCTAAATTTCAGGGGGAGAAGCCACAAGAGAGGGAGGGGCTAGGACTTGATGCTGGACTGCTAGAAAAAGGATCGTGTTCGTGTTTCCACATACACCTTTTATTTTAAGCTTCACAAGCTAAACAGTTTCATGCTCCTCACTCTGGCAGGCTGTAATTACACCAGAAGAGTGTGAATGTCTTTAAAAGGAAAATCCAAGCGTCTGTGGCAGAGAAATCCTGTCTTTCATTGTCTCTGCACCAACAAACACTCCAGCCTTCCACTAACATTACAGCACTGCAAAGTCAATACAGGGGATCACCATTTAACATTAAATGCTATTTCAGTGATTACACAACATTCAGATAAGTAACTGGAAGTCTGTAATTTGTCTGGAGAGACTTTTAAAAATAGTTCAACTTCCATGTATTTGTTCTTCAGTCACATGAAAACTGACAAAAGCCCTGAAGACCAGGGTTATCGGAGAAGTCAGCCTTCTTCTGACACCAGATACCACATGCTCATGGTGCAAAAGCAGAAATACAATGTCTCTAAATATCTGATCTTTAAATAGCGAAACTTTGACTCACATCACAAAGCACAAAGGGCTATGTGAAGTGAGACTCAATGTTTAGTTTCTTACCTCAGTTGTACCATACAGCAAACTTTTCAGGCAATGCTGACCCAGAAAGTGCAGTCATCCTGACTGTGTTGAGCAAACACTGACACCAGCATGTTTGAATAATCCCCCACCCTACGAAACTGCAAGTTTCCGACAATTATACCTCAGTGCTAATAAAATTTACACTAATCCAAAAGGACACTAACAAGTATTTTTCATGTCACCCTCTGTGGTCTATATTATTTAGTTTAAAAAAAATTCTTTTTCTGGAGTAAGTTAGAGCTACGTTTGGCAAGTCTTTTCTAGAAATAACAATATGAAGGTTTCTTTTCCAACCCTAATTTTTTCTTATTGATGGATAAAGGAAAATATCAGGCAGGATCTACACATATAAAATTAATTATTCAAGTTTCATCGAACGGTTCTTGCACAAGAATACAGTAATGTCACATTTTGTTCCTCATATTTCAGTTTTGATTAAGGCAAATCTTTATTAAAAGCTGATCTTTGACAACTTGTTCTTTTACAGCCTGTTTCCCAGTCCTAGAAGGAAATGAAGTAAAGAAAACTGTCAAAATACAGGCTTGATAGGGAAGACAAGGCTGCAGTGTTTGTGTTGGATACTGGCTGGTAGCCTGTAAGTGTCCCTGCAGACACTGCAATTTGTCTTGAGAAATGGACAAAAATAGGAGAAATTCTAAAAAGGACCTTTTGAAATTTACATGGGGAAGCAAACTTAAATTTTTTTGGTGTGTGGTGTTCAGAAGTCAAGATGGTACCATAAAATGCTTTTCTCTAGCCAAACAAACAAGTGCTATTGGTGAAATTTAAAGTATCTTTTTCCTATAGAAGATATCTATGACAACTGAAACGTCTTCAGTAAATAAATGAAACCAGAGAAATTCAAAGAAACTACTTTTTATCATCTGGATACAATTTTCTTTCTGTCATTTTTTTTCCACAGGAGCAGAAATTCATAGTTTACAATCACCTTTCAAGGGATAAAACCCTAAAACTTGACTCTTTAGTTGTTTCTGTCCTGCTAGTATTATAACAGGCAGTTTAAGGACTTGTTGGCATGGAGAATTAATTACTCATGAAACTTGAATTACATTGGCCCTGTAGAGAAAGGTTACAGTGTCACTTTTTGTGATGTGGCATAAAAACTATGAGGAATTTATTTCTAGGTCTCTTTAAGAGAGGATTGTGCAGTGACTAAGAAGAGCATTTTCCACTTTTTCATGTCCACATTTTTCACTCTGTTCACTTAAAATGCCATTTTGTGTTTGGCCAATAAAAATATGTCCAGAGTCATACACTTAGCTTATGAAACAGGGCACTGAGTATCCACAAGAATACTCCATTATAGGCTTTAAAGATACATGGACTTAACCATATTTAATAGTCTACAAATGCGACTTTCACATACCCTTGTACAGGGAATCTGGCTTACAAGAACACATTTCTTGTTTGTAAATCTGAAATCAAACATCGGGATAATGAGTAAGGATACTGCACATATGCCCATCCCCAGTACCATGTGCTGTGTAATGCCCCACAACAGTAATTCACAGCCAAGTGGTAACAAAGGGCAAAGAACTTTGTTTTCTCTATACCACAGCATTGGTGTTTTCTTTTAGCATGAGCATTGAGGATATTACAATACCCAAAGTCATAGGTTAAGGCCCACTGTTCTAGTGGCCTTTCCTTAGAAGAAAAAATGGATCAACTATGACCAATAAAGGAAACAGTGTTAATAATAGTAACAGTAATAATGTGGACTGTGACTGTGGAGCTTAAGGATCACAGACTCATAGAATCACAGAATCACTAGGGTTGGAAGGGAACATCTGGAGAACATCCTGCCAAGGCAGCACAACCTTCAGGGGTATCAGGCACTACCACTGGTTTTGTATCATTAGCAAACATAAGAATGAGAATACTGGTTTCTATTCCCCAAATAGCAATAAATGTGCCCAGTGAATGGAGAGTGTAAGGTATCACAGGGATTCTAAATCGAGAGACTCCTAATGCAGCAGCAGTTTGTGTTGTGTTGTGTTCCTTGTTGGTATCCAGTATCCTAGGGATTTTATCTCTGTAGTTAGATTTCCCTACCTTCAAAAATTGACATAGTTGTATATAATTCAGCTATAGTCCAAAAACAGATGTTTTGCAACTTAGGACATTTTTTCGATTCTCTTACAAGTGCTAGGAGCTTGCACAAAAATATGTCAAACACATGGAAAAGAAGCAGAAGGCCTTGTCAGTGCAAGTGTCAACTTGCCTCATTTCCTTTATGTAAAAGATAATCTTGGACAATTTCTTCTTACAGGTTTCTCTGATAAATAAACAGATAAAACTTCCCAAAGAAACAAAACCTCATATATCAATCACCACAATAAAATGAGCTTTTTTTTCTCATGCCAAGAAGAAGAGCATCTTCCTATGTATTTCACCTATGACCTGCTGACTTGACAGTGTTGGTTTTAATGAGCACTTTTTACAGGAATATGACCCCACTGTTCTCTGTTTCCTTAAAATCAGAGTCTCCATAAGAAAAATAGAAAGGCAAAGGACAACTAGAAGAATTTTCTTAATCCAGAGTTGAGATTCTGCTACTGTCAGTATTTTGTAATTTCCAGTATGACCTTGGAGGTTGGTCACATTGGTGGACACCTGGTGACCATAACTTCAAAAACCTGCCAGTTTGCCTGTAGTGTCAGAAATCACTGTCATTGGCATCATGTTAACTGGAGGTAGCTTCATCCACCCATGACCCTACAAATGCCAGATTTAGTGGTTTATAGCTACCATTTTCAGTTCTCTGCTTCATATTGAAATGTGTCCACCTGGCAATGCTGCTGTACTCAACAACATTTTGCACACATGGAAACTCCAAGGTAAAAGTGAGCGAAAGGGGTTTTCTTGGCCATAGAAATAAAGCTTCTGTGAATCTTTGATGTTTATGTCAAAGGGTGGATGGACTGTTTAAAGTCTCACATAGTCTATGCTATGAATCATAACAGGGGTGTAGTTACAGACCAACAAAATTAGTAACTTCATGAGATTAGTAATTGCATGAAGATTGTGCACACAGATTGAAACTATATAATAAAAGGTCAGGGAGGCGAGATGTTGATCTGCACCACAGCAACCCAGTGGTTCAGAGGTCTTAAATCACATTGCCTTGACAACTAGAGGGTTGTGACACACTACAACAACAATAACAACTCTCACTTTCACTAATATAGTGAAGCACCTCAGCGGAAAAAGCTGTTGACAGATGACTGTTTTAAGTTTAGTAATGTTAATGCTTTCTCACGTCTTACTCTTCTGTCTTGTATTTAAAAGGCAAACGCTGCAATCTCAGACTACCAGGCACGACCGCATAAATCTACAGGTCAGTTTCCTGTGGGAATATTGAGCCTGCAGCCATGGGAAACACATTTACAGTACAGCAGAAGTCAGGAAAAAGCCAGACCTACCATCTCTTTTTAAAGGTTAATCCCCTAATCTAGGTTGTAAAGTATAGGATTTACAGTGAACACAAAGAATGTAGTTCCTATCTGGGTTTAATCTAATCCTTATCTATTGGATTTCCAACACACTTTACTAATCAATCAGCTATCTGCTCCCCTTTCAAATGTAATCTGTGTATTCTAATGATGTATCCTTAGTGCCTCAGGCTAGATTAATTTAAAGTAACTATAATTTAAAGTAATTGCAGGTAGGGAGAATCATAACCTTATATTACGTTTTTACATTGTAATTTTGCAAGCAGTTACAGACAGGAAAGGAAAAAGCTTGCAGTGACTTGAAAGTATAATGCACACTTGTGAACCCACTTTTATAACCTTGTACAGGTTAAGGGATATTCTTAGTAGGTAGAAGTTTCCAACATTTCATCTGTTCGGGTGAAACAACAAACTCCAATAACATTTTAAAAGTACATAATTGTGGAAGAAATTATCTGCTTTTGATAAAATAAAAATATGCCTTTGATTTTAATGCTGTTAATATAGCTGAACAGAACATTAAAGAAAATTAAAATTAATGCTTTTATATTAACCTCCAATCTGCAAAAGTTTTAAAAGAAAATTCCCACATATTTTTCAGTAAAAACAATGTCTTCTGCTAAGTTACAAACTTCTAATAATATACAGTTACTTAAATTTATTTCTCACCATCTGATTTACTTTATTTTAGAATTTCATATTTCAACACAGCCAAGAATTGCACTTGTCATACAAAAGAGCCTGGTATAATTGAGCCAGATGACGTGCCCCACAAGTAAAATCAGCCATTCATGAAAGCTGGTCACCAGAGGCCATTTCAAACAATGCACGTCTCAAAGTAATCTAAAGTAATCCCTTTTTTCTACTGATTTGGTTTCCAGGCAGTCTTAAGCACATGTGTGCAGCAAACAGGAGGCTTATTAAAACCTGATGTTATATTGGAGGTTATAATGCCATTGCCTTGTGATTGAATTCCATGTCTGTTAGTCTTCAAAGAGAGGGGAAAAAAATCAATTAAATTTATATGCTTATTAAACATGAGTGTCATGATACGTGCAGTTTATTAGCACTTGCTGAATAATTAAGACTGAGAGAGATAATTAGACGTGTGCTAGGCTCCAAGCAGGCTTCTGATATCAGATTTTTTTATCTTTAAAGAAAGTGGTTTTCCAGCTTGAGATAATATAATTGCTAAAAGACTCCACGTATTTTTCAAATATAAATAATAAACTCTATGTATGAAGGAATATATGGTAATTTTAAAATTCCATTTTAAAACCACATATCTTTGCTATACTCCTGATCACTTCAGCAGTGTCAGCCATTATGAAAATATACTATATAATAACACACTGTTAATTCAGTGATTCAGTAAGTAGTCTTGCACTGGGAGATCATATCACAGAAGTTAACAACAGCAATATAGTTTGCACATTTCTTTAAAATCCTGCTTATGTCCACTGGCTTTAGAAACTGCAAGAGTGTAGCTTTCCACATCTCCTTTAGATAGAAAACTCTTAATTTTAAAAGGTTTCTGTCTAGATATTTTACTTCCCCTCAAATGCCTGAAACTCCCTTTGAAAGATGGAGTTTTGATTTTTGATCTTGGAATCAATTTGTTTTCCTAAATAGATGGACATGATTAATTTGATTACAAATACAGCATCTTTAGGACAGAGTGCCTAAGGATCTACATAGAGACCATGCCCATTTCCTCATGGCAATGTACACACCTCCATTATCAGTGGGAGAGGTTAGGGTAGGTTGTGCCATCAGGCAGGTGGGTGGTCTTGAGTGGAAACTGAGCCTAATGCATGGCTGCTCTGGCCACTATCCTTGCTGACCGTGCAGGGGAAGCAACAGGCACTCACAGGGATCAGAGGAGTCTATGTAAGGACTGAAGAGAGAGGAAATATCAGTAGGACTTTAGATAGGTGCCATCCCCTGGATAACCAGGTGAGTCAGGGAGTTCCTCTAAGTGCTTTTGGAAAACTTTAATACTACAGTGCAGAAAGCGAACTTATTTGTAGCATCAGCACTTTGTGTGCTTACATGCACTGAGAGTGTGCTCATGTGAATGTGGAGCCATTACAGACTGCATGTGGTGTCTGCTGACTTTTTCTTTCACTTTCAGGTCTAAATCCCAAGACTAATATTTTTTTTTTAAAATAATCCCATTATATTCAAGTAAGTTTTACATTCAGTAATTTCAAACTGAATTTAACAGGACTACTAAGATAGACTCAGTGGATCAGGTCCTGAGTACTGATTGTAAAGTGCAACCTCTCTTAGTAGGCTACAGATTTTTGTCATGCAGTTTTTCCAGTCCTGGCACAGTATAAATTCTATCTTCACTGATATAAATGTAAAAGCTCCTTGACAGACCAAGAAATGCATTTTCAAATAAGTTCCTCCCTGACAAACCTGTACTAAAGAGAAAGAAGCCTACCAATAATAGTAAACAGTCAGTCAGACCAAACAAAACAATCTGTTACAAAAACAGATGCTTCATATCCTTTCCCATAAGGACTAGTCAGCAAGGGAGTTGCACTGACTTGAGGCACTGGTGAGAAGAACACCACCCTGCCATCAATCTCACTTTTCATTGTCTTTGTAATCAGGAAGCCGCTGGTGTTCCCCAAGCTATGTTACCTGGTGGGGCACAAGGTAGACCCCCAGCCCAGGAACACTGGGACTTGTGTCTGCTATCACAGTGTATCTTCCAGACCCCTCATGTCCCATCATCTCATTGTCCCACACTCCCCACTCCAGGAATCCATCCCTGTTTACACTTCTGGGGAATTCCCAGAGTGACCTGTGACTGACTCATCACAGGGAAACTGAGTCACCTTCACATGGCCATGTTGTGTCAGGTGAAACAGTTTTGTGCAGGAATATGTGCAAATATGAACAAGGAGTACAACTGATAGATTTTACTGCCAAATCAAGTGTCCAAGACTTACTTAGACCCTGATACATATGTTCTGCTGTGCAAACTAAATACATCTGTTGGATTCAACAGGACGACTCACCACCTGCAGGCTCTTCAATACATTCCTGGTGCAAGGACATTTTAAGCTCACTCTTACTATTTCAGAAAAAAAGCTAAGCATCAGTGGCACATGAGGAAAGGTCAAATGTACGAAGTATCTGAATACTGAATTTCACCTAAAAATTAGTATTCCTATCAAAAAAGCCTGAAATTAGAGTAACATTTGCCTGTTCAAGGACAGCTTATATCATATACAGCTTCTCTGTCTGAGGAATACCAGCCTGAATTTTGAAAATCAGTTCTCAAAGAGCTGTTTGAAAATAACCCTCAGTCTGAGACCTAAAAGACACAAGACTGACTTGCTGAAATTATTCTGTGAATAGCTTTATCTCAGAAAACATTTAGAAAGTTTAGAAAGTGCACATGTAAATGCACCTTTATTTTCCAAGTGAAAATGCCTGCAGAAACACTTCCTTCATCTTTCAAGTGCACATACAGGTATTTCAATTTCACAGTACTGGCTTCTGTAGATGAGAGAGCAGTTTTAAAGCATGAAAAATGAAGCTGAATACATTGAGGCAAAGCGGTTTTTTATTTCCAAAGTACTTCTTACTAAGCAGAGTTCCTATTTGGCAATGAAGATATGTTATTTTATACTATCTTCATAAATTTTGCACATATATATATAAAATATCTTTATATATAGTTAATTGAAAGCCTGCTCATGAGCCAAGATTCTGCAAAGATGCTTGACACAGCACATAATGAATTATTTTCTCTAGCAGTAATGGAGCAGGCAGTCAACCTTATGTCACAGCACCTGACTGCACATTATGCACAAAGAAAAGAAGACAGGAATGGAAATTGGTAATCATTAGGTAGAAACTTATGAATAATACAGCATGGATCAGGAATGGCAAGGACCAGGACGTACAGGAAATCACTCCCAGAAAACTGAGATCAGATAGAAAGGCAAAAGACAGAACTGTACTGGTTTTTGTTTTTTTTTTTTTTTCATTTTGTGTAGGAAGGAATTTGGGAGGCATCCCAGTTTACAGTGATTATTGTGGGGAAATCATCAATGCTTGCTTTAGTAGATGGTTGTTTTTTTTCCCTAAATGTAGATGAGCTGTTCTTATATAAAAGGTGTCTCATAAACTGTGTCAATGACCCAATTCAGAAATGTTTAGACCAACATACAGAGAATCAAATTCTCTGTCTTTAGCAGGCTCAGTTGTGAGGTCAAACCAGGCTGCTCCGGGTTTTACCAAGTCAGGTTTGAAAACCCCAAGAGTGGACACTGCTCAAATGCTCTGGGGCCCTGTTCCACCGCTTGACTGTTCTGAGGGTGAAATTTGTTTCTCCTTATATCCAGTCAGAACTTCTTATATTTCAAGTTATGTCCATTGTCTCTTATCTTGTCCTCCTGCCATGCATGACTGTCAAGAAGGAGGCTCCGTCTTCTCCATGACCTGTCTTTAGGCACCGTGGTGCTACTGTTAGACCCCCACAAGAAGCTCTCTTTGCTGCAGACTGAACAACCCTGCTCTCATAGTTTCCTCACACAGGACAAGAACTCCAACTCCCAACCATCTTGATGGCCATCAGCTGAACACAGTCCAGTTCACTGATGTCTTTCCCATACTGATGACCTAGAGCAGGACATTTTATATTAGTTAACCCTAGAATTTGGTATATAGTGGCATCATGGAGCAACATCTGTGTCTGTCATTGCCCTTAAGTCTGAGATCCTTTCTATTGACTTCCTGTTCCACTTATTTCATGACTGTACACAATTTATAAGAAATCCCTGATACTTGTCCCCTAATTTAAGATTCTTCGGGGTTAAAGACCAAATTTTGCTCCCAGTCAAAGGAATCAGCCAAAATTTCAGGCTTTATCCCAAGTCCTTTGAACTGGGGAGAAGTCTTCCAATTATTTCAGTCGTCATTGCTTCAACAGAAATGAAAGCTGGTTTAGAAATCTTTTTTGTTTGTTTGTCTTGCTAATAAAAAAGTTAAAGCAGTTGGGACTTGGGAAAAAAGGTGCAACTTTATTATGAGAAAAGAGAGACTTGAAATACCCTCTGTCCCAGGTCCCATGTAAATGTAAAGAGCACAGTTGGAACAAAACAAATGATCTCACTGGTTTCTGATGAGCTGGGTGGTGTAAATGTTTCACACTAACCACACTGCACACTCATAATATAGGAGCTAATTCATCTGCCATGAATACATTCCTGTGTATGTTGTCCTTTAAAATAAACAAGCAAAAATGAGTAATTTATTGAGTTAAATGAACAGTTTTCCAGAGGGACCACTTTCTGTCCCATATGGCTGATTTTAAAGCCTGAATGAAGGCAGCTCAAATGCTACATCCTCTGTCTCAATATGTGACACAGTTACTGCTTTAAAATATGGGAATTCAAATTTTTAACAGTGTCAACAAGTTCCAATTGTTCCTGAAAATATCATTCAGGCTGCTTGTTTCGTACAAGACTGGAAAACTCTAAACACAGGGCTGCAGATGGTGACTCATGACAATTTTCCAAAGCCTCTATTTACAACGGCATTGCATTTGCAAAATGTGTCTATTTCTAGATTTAATTTAAGAAATTTTGATAGAAGGTTTTTATACCCATGATAAAGCAGTTTTTATAGGAAAAGTCTCCTGGAAAAGAAGGCAAACCATAACCAGCCCTGCATGTGTTAAATTTTACAAATCCTTTTTATTTCTCAATATCTTAAAAGTTATCAAAAAATTTATTATTCTTGAAATATCAATATGATCTGTTCACAATGATTAATGTGTTTCCCAGAGTTTTTCTACACTGGAAATGAGGTTATTAACTTGCATTTGTTCCCATAGAATCCTTCCAATATTAAGGGTTACTCATATAGGCAGCTCTGATCATAAGCTCTTATTAATAGATAATCTGAGACTGAGGATCACAGGTTTCTTAGACTAACACAGACTCCTAATAACTTCCTTCCAAAATTAAAGGTGCTTTCCAAGGCTTACAGTGAAGACCAAACAATGCCTCTTGGACAGAAGTTTCAGAAAAAGTCTGCAAGGAGATTGCGGCATAATCACAATTTTCTTCTCAAACATCTTCCTTTGTTGCAGAAGAATTCAACAATGTACATTAATATAGAAAAACTTTCAGATTGAAAATATTCATGTTTAGTGTCCTGATGCATATCTGGAAACTATAATTTGCACCTAAAGAAAAGCATTAACGCTGTTTGGAAAAACCACTTATGGTGGTGGTAGTGTTAAACAGAGAGGCAGTACTGGCAAAAGACTTCCACATCTCTCTGTTCTTTTATTCAAATTTATGTGCTTTTATAAAATTCTTGGCTCTCCTTTGCACCTCCCTTAAAATAAGCAGGGTGGTTTCAAGCAGATGACACACCTTAAATACCCTCCCTTGACCTTCAGGATGTGGATCATGACACCCACACAGTACAGAGTGTAACCCACTACTTGCATTACCCCATCTTCTTGTTTTTCCATTTTATTTAAGGCTCCTAGAAGCTTACCTTTTCCCTAGCTGGTAAGATATGTTTAGGTAATGGACATGTTTAAATCTGGTCAAAAATACACCAAGCATTTCAGGGTATGAAGAGGGAGAAAGGATCTGAAATGAAAAATGCATTGTGCTAAAGTATCATATGGCACTAGCTTATATTTCCATTATCTCCTACATTTAAAAAGCTCTGTTGATCCCTGTCAAAGGCATTTATCTTAACATTGCAGTGATTTGTAAAACTCTTGCACATTTCTTTGCATGATTTTATTTACCAAAACTAGGCCTTTACTAAAGTATTGAGTTACATATTCTGCTTTTCATGGAATAGAGCTGGGAAAGAGATACAGCAAAATGCTTGGGCATTGGCATTGGTTTCCTACACCTGCTAATGTAATTTTTATGTATCTGCAAATGAAATACACCTGTGTTTCCAGTAACATCTATAAACATGTTTTCAGGACACAGTGTAGGTCCTCTCAGCTGTGGCTGGGAGCAGCCAGGCAGGATCTGGCAGCCTGTCCCATCCTACCGCCCAACCAGCAGCTGGGCACAGGGACAGCCCCAGTTCCATGAATTGGGCACCTCCCTGGGGATGAGGGCAGGGCCAGGCCAGGCTGGAAAGGCCTGGCAGGGCTGGGGCGAACTCAAAGGGCTGAAATGGAGTCCTGGGCCATAGGCAGGGAAGCGAAGGCCCTGGAAGGGGCAGGGGCTGGCAGAGCCAGAAGTGCCTGATGGCCGTGACACACATAGGCAGCAACAGCACCAGTTGTAAATGACTGAATGACTGACCTATCCAGCTCAGTAAAAATTAAAACCATTATATGTAACTGCAGGAAAGTTGCCCTAAAAGTCATAATGGGCAAGTATGTCCCATCAGGAAATTGTTACAAATAAAACCACAGAATCAGCTATTGTGTGGGGAAAGGAGTAAACAGAAAACAACAATTGTGACATGGCAGAATGTCACAAATCATCTTTACCAGCATGATAAAGAGGGGCTCATTTATTATAAATTAACCTATCTTCTATGGTTTAATATTCACTTCAGCATCTATGGAAAATACATATCCACTGTCAGCAGTCAAATGACACAGGTTTTAGCTTACAGGTGAGGACACAGTGGGAAAGCAATTTTAGGAAGCAAATAACCATAACCAAATAGCAAAGAGCTATTGCGAATATATTTTCTTTTTAGCATGAAATTGCTTAAAACCAAGGCAGCTGACTGACTAGTGTGAATCAGATGGATCTCCTAGACAGTGTGATGAATGTTGTAAGTTAGCATCTAATACCTGCCTAAGGCTTGAAAAACTACTCTGTATGCCATCTGTTATGGAAATATCCTGTTGAATAGGACTTTTGGACAAATTTTTAGTCTGTCATTCTCTCTGTTTGTAAATGGTATTTGGAATATAACAATTTCAGTAATTTGTCAATCATAATGTCTTTCATATAAGTTCCTTGATTCACTGTGCAAAGAATTAGCTAATTGATTATCACTGGTATCAATGATATACCATTGAAACTAAAACAAAGAAGGATTAGCTTGACTACTCCAAATCCAGACTAAGCTTTCTGCTTACTCCCAATACCGTTTCATGCTAGGGAAAGAAAAAACCAAAAAACACTGGAAGGCTTTTGTCTTCTTTGCAGTGTGAAATGAAAAAATCTGAATGCTTGAAAACTAAACTGACATCCTCTACCTTTTATGAAAGACATAGTGCAGATTATACACCCCATGATATTAAATTACAAGAGTTGTAAGTGCAAGGCCTCCCCTAAAATCCAGTGATATTACTACTGGGGATGTTATATCAGAAGGAGTTTCCAAAACAAACACCATTCTGTAATTCATTATGGATGATGACATGTCAAGCTAGACTGGACCATGCACTTGGATCTTTAATGATCACCTAGATAAGACACCTTGAAGATGTGTTTCTGAACTTCTTTCCATTCATTAAGCTTGCATATGAGCTAATACTGTCTTACATTTAATTAATCTTTTTACTTGCAAATTGATCACACACTATTCAGAAATTATTAAGAGAAATGATAAGCTGACAATGTCGTATTTGGGTCAACGATCAAAGTAAAACCATTGCTCCACTTACTCGTCTATACTGCAGGAATATAAGACATACTGTATGTCCTGGTTTTCATCTGGGATGGAGTTATTATTCTTCCTAGTAGCTGGTACAGTGTTGTGTTTTGGATTTAGCACCAGAATAAGGTCAATAGCACACTCATGTTTTCAGTTGATGCAAGTAGTTTTTATACTAAGTCAGGGGCTTTTCAGCTTCTCATGCCCTGACAGCAAGAAGGCTGGAGGAGCATAAGAAGTTGGGAGGGCACACAGCCTGGACAACCTGACCCAAACTGACCAAAGCGATATTCCACAAGATATGGTGTCATGCTCTGTATATAACTGGCTGGAGGCTGATGCTCAGAAACTGGCTGGACATTGGTCATAGAGTGGTGAGCAATTCCATCCCTTGTGTATTCTAATTCTATTATTATTATTGTTAGTAGTATTAGTGTTGTTATCTTCCTTTATTGACCCACTAATTCTCTTTATCTCAGCCCACAAATTTTCTCACTTTTACTCTTTGGACTCTCCCCTGTCCTGCTGGCTGGGGAGTGAGCAAGTGGTTGTGTAGGGCTTAGTTCTTGGCCAGGGTTAATGATGTGTTACCTTAGGAGCTAAGTAAGGGAACTTGGAAGGATTTACTGATAGTTACCTATCTCGTAATACAAAATATATTTTATATAGACAGGTTTATTTTACAATTTTCATCTGTGTTGGTTCTCTGCCATATATAAATATGCAGGCATCAGACATTCCACATTTAAATTCTCAATACCATGTATTTTCTCTCTTTGAAGATAAAGGGCATTTAAACTGTGCAATCCACAGGCCATTCAGACCTCAATAATGAAAATAACAGTAAGGACTAAAATATGCTTGCTGCTGTGTTGTGGACTATCACGGCAGATGCATCATCTGTTAACTGAGCATGTCACCTGTTCCAGCAAGTGCAGCACATCTTGAACAACTGTAAGACAGCACAGTTAGACCAGTAGATGAACTCACTGATCCCACAGTCAGGTTATTGGTATTATTTTCACACTTTGCTCACAGGTCCCTAGACTATGTGCTGTCACAGAGAAAAGTCCTCACAACATGCTCGTGCCTTAAGGAAAAACACTAGCTGGCATTTGAACAGTAGTCACCATCTGTTGTTGTTTCGGTTCCTTAGTGGCACAGATACAGGTAAGATGTCCTGTTTCATCCACCACTGTGTTAAAATCTATCTAACCGTATCAATTGGCATCTGAACCTAATTTTTCCCAAGCACCTTTCCCCTTCCTCGGAGCAGAAAAGGAGCTTAAAATGACTGTCAGTATAGAGACAAGGTTCCTAACAAGAAAGGAAGCCATATTGCAGATGAGAAGAACCAGGAATGGTTATTCTAGAGAAAATGCTTGTAAAGTACCATTATCCATTTTATTTTCTATACATGTAACACACCAAAACTTCAGTAAAAGGAGACTTTTATAGTCTAGTGATCAACGTTTCCTCTACTTCCAAAGCTGTTACTCTCTTGTCATCTGTCCTCACAGTGAAGCATCTCCCTCTCAATTTGGGCATTATTCTGTCTTGCACTAACCAGTGATTATGATTCTTCTTATTATTTTTTTTATTAACCAGTCTTCTAGGAAATGACATTGACAGCTGAAAATGGGATACAGGCATTAGTAAGCCTTCTTTATTTACAAATATTTCCTGAATTCTTCAATTTTTCTCTGATGCTAGGTGGTTATGTGTTTAGTGAATATTTCTGGCCTTTTCCATTCCTCCAAGAAAATCACATAATGTAAGCACAACAAAGCTGTTGGCTATGAGGAATCAGCAAAAGATCACCCTTTGGATGGTCTCTCTACTAATAAGGTAGTTATGAGAGTTTCCTCAAAATGTAATTGCTTACTCTTCATCTCAGCAGGTTTTTCTTTACCTAATCATCAGCAAAATAACCTATGTAAATCACAGAATAGTCTAGCTGTTTGATCAGTCCCTTTCTTTGTGTCAGCCCTTTGATATTTAACCTCTCATTCCAGCCAGCTTTACAAGGATATTTTCCAGAGAAACAGTATGTCTCACTGGATGCTGTATTAATCATTTGGAGAGAACGTGTATGTTGCTAGGCTGGCAGTAAGTGTATGCATATGAAAGCAGGGCCAGGCCTGCACCACAATGAGTTTCTTCTGCAAGACCAAGAGCCCTTCATCTTTATCGACCTAGGGAGCAGGTCAGATATGATGGCTGCTATGACAAAGACATTTCTTCAATACAAAAATGCCTTCGCAGTCACACAGCTAGGCAGTCTGAAAATCTCAATTTTATTTGTCTTTAAAATATTTCAAGATAACAGTACAATATGACTGACATGCTAGAAAAAAGGCTAATACGTAGTATTTTCCAAGCCATGACAGACATGCAAATTAACATCTGACTGGAGATGGTAAGCCTTTTGGCAAACTCTAAGTTAAACTTTTCACCTACTAACTAAAGCAAGGCATAACTCCAGAAGAAAGTAACTTCACCAGATAAATAAAACACTTGCAGCTCTATTACAAAAACAAAACAAAACGAAAACCAGAAAAAGTTGGTTGTGTTAAGCAATGGGCAATATTACCTCTTTTTTCTCTGCAAACATTTTTCTTTTCACCCAGCTTGTGAGAGAGCAAGCACACTGCATGCTAACTATAGCACATTTCCCTGTTATTTCCTATAACCAAGCAGATGACAGTGAACTGTGTTCAAGTGGATGTTGAAAACTACTAACTTAGGATCCACTTGGATTCAGGTAAAGAATAAAAACTTTCATGCAGATCACAACAAAAGATGGACAATTCTTTAGTCATCTTCCTATCCTGGGGCACCTTATCCAGTCTGCCCTGAAGAATAAAATTTCTATGGTCACCATCATGGAAAATTAATACCCTTACATTTATGTGTGTGTTACATTGGAAGTAAAAACTTAATACTTTAAAAAAATTTAATTTTATACAACAATTTCAAAAGAAGAAAAACCTAGCAGAATTAATAATCTTTTCAACAACAGAATAAGCTCTTCCCCATAGAGATATATGACAGTCTGTAAAACTGCTTGGAGATTAAGGTTTGTAAGTTGTGTGGCAAATATTACAGGGATCTTCGTTTCTATCCCGCTTCATGGGATGAAAAGGAGCGTTTAACTGCTTGGCTCCTGCTGTTTTTGAATGAAAATCCAATGCTTCATTAATATTTATCCCTTTTTCTTCTAACTCTGCTATACATGCTCTCTTTTGGGAGTTTCAGGAAAACCAGCAATTATCACATCAAAGGTCATCAGTCCACCAGGGAAACTTCAATCCTTAACTGGTGAAGAATTGCTGCAGCTTTTGCAAACAACTCAGATCAGGCAAGAAAGTGTTTTCTCTCCTCCCTTCCCTCCTGTTACTCTTGTTGGTTTTATTTAATCAGCTTAGAAGACCTCCTTAGTTTTCCTGTGATGACATACCCTATCCTAGACATCAAAAAGACTTTTATATTGCTGTTATATTTATACAGAGGGAATAAAAGACTAACAATAATTTAACCATGATGCACAATAGGTCCAGTCTGAAACAGTCTGAAGGACTCTGCTTAGATTTCCCAAAAGATATTTTTGTTAAGATATGTTCTGAAGTTATTTGCAGCACTCTTAATTCAACAGTAACAGTAGCATTAAAGAAAGAAAGCGGTCCATGCAGATGAAAATGATGTTCAAGTTACTGAACTACAGAAATCAGAAGAATCACTGAAAAATTCAGACTCTGCTCCTGCCAGCAGCAAGTGTTAAAAAAAAAAAGGTGTGAGTCAAATCCCCAAGATAAATCAAGAAACTGTTTTCGAAGTTACGTTATTTTAAAAAATAATAAATGTTGTGTTCATGTTACTTATCTTTTGGCTTCATAGTCTTTATGATAGTCCATTTTGAAAGTTTTTTTGGCAATCCTAAGTACTAAAGAACATTTTTTTTTTCTTCCAAATGAGAGATGTGTTTTCCTAGAATCACATGATGCCAAAAATGAGATGTCTGATAAAGCAAAGGGAGCTCGCGATGCTAAAAATGTGGTTTTTTCAGGACTAAGAAAGACAGATCTGATAACATGCAACGTGAAGGGCACCACATTCATTTCTGTTTCCAACCTCACTGGAGAATGGATGACCAAACATCACTCATTCTGAGTATTACTTTTTTTGGCTCTTGTACCTTTGCACAATGAATTGATTTATGTATGTAGGAATCTTGATGTTAATCAAAACATGACTTCAGTGTCGTGTAGCCTGCTAGCTTGGGCAGGTTACTTCCACTAAACAAAGTATCATTCAGTGCTTAAAAAAATAATAAAAATAAATCAACAAATTTGGCAGAACTGTCAGGGAATACTGCTCTACTTTGTCTGAAATATCATTTCTTTCTGACCACTCCTTCTGTCTCTGGTGCTTTGCACAACTCCTGTGGTCAAGTCCCATTACATAAGTCTTTTCTACTTTATGTGTGAAGCTGTGCAGGGAATTTTCCTTCATGATATTATAAAGCAAATCTGAATAATTTTATTCAACTTACTGCTTTAATGTAATTAGTTCATTGATTTAAGTTAATAATTTAATCCATGCTCCCCAGTGCCTCCTTTAATGACAGAGGGTAGGAGGGACCACTCCTATGTACCAAGCCAAAACAGCTATATGTTTCTGAAGCATGGTTTTCATTTTGATAGAATTAAAAGTTTTTGATTCCCCATTTCTCTTCTTTACAATAAACTAGTCTCACATCTGTGAGAGTGGGGACCCACATAAGAAGCCACAGAACCATATGAATCTGAAATTTCAGCCCTTCTCAGCTCTGCAACCATATTTATCAAGATATGAGCTGGTGTGTCGCTCCTGCATGAGAGACGTCTCTCATGATGTAACTGTTTTGGTGAGGATCCTGTCCTTGCACTCATTTTGACAGGGAAGGAGTTGAGTAGTGGGAGACAGGCAGAAGGGTTATTTCTTCCTCTAGACAAAAGAAAGAGCTGTTGTCTTTTTACTGTGTGCTGGCAAGGCTGGGAACATCAGTATTGCTACTACAGCTTTGCATCACATAATTGCCTTAAATTCCTTGGTTACTCTGCTAATGCAGGGCCTTCCCTACAATTAATTTGCTTAGGTGAATATAATAATGTGTTTTTATTGTACTTTCATATTACTGCACCTACAACTTGGGTATGCAAGAGTTAAGTGTGGTTGGCCTAGCAAAGTAAACTCAAGAATTACCTAGGAGCATTTTTTGTATATAAAATGGACTTTGTTAAAAAGTGACTTGAAATGTTAAACAGTTGGTTTGTTCAAATAGCTAAAGTGACTAAACATTTGAACTTGACTTCAGAACATGAATACTCTCACAGCAAAATATAGCGTGCTGAGGAATTTTGCCTCTGGCTATGGTATGAATGAACTAAATCATCCCCTGAAAACGAGACATTTCTTCAATCTTCCACTGAGCATGTAAAATAAAGGAATTGGTGTAGTATAGCAGTAAGCTTTCATTCGCGCAGTGAAACTTTACCGTTTTGTTTTATGATTACTACATTTGGCCATACTGGTATTACCAGCTTCATAATTCCTAGTTATTGCTTTGGTTTTAGCCCTGCTAACTTTGGTACAATTCAGACAGCTAAAAGCTAAAAGAGTTTCACTCTCATTGACTTAAAGTCCACTCATGTGAGCTGAAAGGAGCTTCCCAGGTAGGGAACTCTTAGTGAAAGATGAGGGACACGTCACAGGTCTGCCATGTTAAAGGTGAGTATGCTGAACTGCCCTTAAGCAAGATCCTTCAAGGTGAAAACGACAGCAGAGACCACAAAGGCTCTTTTTCAGCTTTCTGTTATAAAACCAGTTACACTGTTCCTCCTGGACAAAAATCCACTATCAATATGAAAATCCTTGTCCCATCAACACTCAGCTATAGTATTATATCATGCATGGCTATGAGCTTTTAGAAAGACACTAAGGCTCTGAAGCTGCTGCAGAACCTTCAACTCGGTGAGAGTTACAGAGCAGAAATGATGCGCTAACAAAAGCTGCTCTGGTTAGCTATTCTGATGATGTGATAAGCACTGAATTTAATCTACAAAGAAATGGTTCTGAGCACTGTACCCAGCAGATTATCCTTTTTTCAGAATTACAATTCTGCAACAGGGATGTCTTGAAGATAGATTAGTTTGCCTGATGGATACACTTAAAGTTTCTGAAGCTTTAGAGAAACATGGATTTTTATGACAGAGAATAGAACAGGCAGTGTGCTTGTCGCATAGGTCCTCCTGTATTTGCGACTTTCTTTTTCCAACAGGCTGAGGAAACTCAATTGAAGAATACAGTAGCTGTATTATACCACTGTAAGGGCAAAGGTTGTAAAAAATACATCCAATTTTGCATTTAAATCAAGTTATAGTGTCTCTATATGCTATCACCATCCCAGTGAAATAAAGGCTTCATGTGAGATACAGTATTCTTACCTACTGGCCCCAGGGACTGCATATTGCAAGACTGCTGCTTGTCTAGACACAAGGCCGTGACTAACTGATGATTAATTAGCTGAACTTATACTCTCATCAAATTCATTACTTTCGTAAGTAATTTCTTAAATTACTTAACTCATGTAGGCAAACGTGGGCAATTATTGACATAGTTCAAATAATTAAACACTTGTAGCAGAAAGGCTCAAAGAAATACAATCAAACTGAAGTCTTACCAAATGTGAAGTTTTCTCTGGGGTCACAGGCAACAGATTTTTCTGACTCCACAGAGGTTTTTTTATTTCAGAATCTGTTCCACATGGTGTGTCTTTGGTCCTTGTTTTGAGAGGAAAAGATTAAGGGACTTGCCCAGGTAAATATCAAGGCATGGTTGGAACAACCTGTATTTATGGCAGTTCCCAAAGCATTTAACAGACAATACCAACACTAGTTCCCTAAAAGTTTAAGCAGTGTCTTAATTCTGCCACTGCTTAGGAAGTTTGGGTCAGAATCTTGATTATAGTTATAATCTAGAAATACTTACTAGATGTGATTGTTCCCATCTGGGTCAGCAGGGCTGTATTTTGTCAAATATCAATCACAAATGATCAGACTGTACTCTAGTGATAAGTGAACCATCCCAATATAACCCTTATTCATCTTTCAAATTGTGAGGCTCTATTAATTCATATTTTTAGAAAGTTCTTGATGATAAGTTGCTATAGAAATCAAAAATAATTGCAGCCCATAGAAAATTTTCTTTAGTACATTTAAGAAACTGTCCTTGTTACATTTTCTCTAATTATGTTTCAGTCTTGTCCATGGATCTAGGTTTTTCATTGTCTGACAGAATGTTTCTGGTTCCTGGATTCATTTATACACAAACTGACATTATAGTTTTAGAACTTCTATTACTTGAAATAGAAGACTGTTGAAGACAAGAGTAAAAATACAGACATTAACACAGAATCAGAAAGAAGCTGATGGAATATCACAGTCACCATAAAATCACTAAGATTTTAATAAATCTGAGGCTAGGCTTTCAGGATTAGAACGTCTCACTTTCGTATGAAGAAACTACCTACGTACAAATGTTAAAAATTTGGAGAAAGAATTATTGCTGAAGTGCTATTTCATACCGTAGCCTTTCAAGAGCTGGCCAGGTCATAGTGCAAGTGTCAGCCTAGGATTGATGCACTGGAGTCTCCTGACGTGAAGTACAATTTAAAGATGAATATACAACCTTAAAATTGATCACTTGCTGGCAACTTCAAAACATCTATCCTACTAAAACTAAGTCAGAACTAAAATCCCCTCAATTAATAGATTTCTAGGGTGGACTTCTCTGACTGAACACAGGTCCATGCAACTCCACCTGTCACTTCAAAAAGACATTTTAGTTGAAATAAAAAACAATAAACAAAAAAAGAACAAACTGTCTGAAATATCATGGCACTCTGCCTCCATTAATAAATTGCAAACTCCCCTTTTAGAAAAATGGACCATGGTACAGAAGCAATTGCTTCACTTCCTCCACCCCTTGTCACCTGTCAGCATCAGGATTGCCACCAATGTCAGCTCCACTGTGAGTTTGTCAGAGCAGCATTGAGCACAAATTAATAAATCCCAGCTGGATGCAGGTTGACACCATCAAGAGTCTCTGTTTCCCAGGGAACTGGCTTACCATGGAGCCAGCTAAGATTTACATGGGCTTATTAACTCCAGCTCTGTGTAATGCAAAAGCAGCTGTACTGATTATGGAGTTGAGATGCTCCTGGAAGGAGGTTAGAAACATTCATACGGCTCTGAGCTTCAGCTAAAATCTGTGGCATGAATAATCTGCAACACTTGGATATCAAGTGCTGAATGTACTCTGCTTCTAAATGGGTGCACAAACAACATATCCAGTGAGGCAGTGCTGAGACAGAAGAATTTAAGAGTTCCGAGTCTAAAAGAAATTCAAATGCTTCTTTATTTCTAGGCTGTCAGCAACTCGTTTTGCACAGAAAAACAAGACTGAATCTTATTATTTAAAGGAAGGTCAGAGAGTCAGATTCACCTTCATGCATGGGATCAAGCATAAAAATCTATGAATCACTTCAGGTCTCTTTTGACCACTTCAGTGCTTCTTAGGTCCTGGGCTGAGACTCTCTTGTGGTATGAACACGCCCTTGAGGCCTTCATCATGCTTAGTGCTAAACAACTTCTGAAGGTGACGAGTGTTCCTACTTTATGGTACTAATCATTATCTGGAATTGTTCAGACTCTACAGGACTAGCTGTCTAACTTCTGGTTTTAATATTTTCATTGGAAATGAATAAGTGTAATTGACTTATGTAATGTTTAATGGGAGTTAACATTACTAAAAGCTTACTGAACATCCCGAATCTTAAACATGAAAAAAATAATCTAGAAGTGCTTGCCTCATGAATACAAGCATATGTATCCCTCCTGTGATAGGTGAATGCATATAAAAGTAACTTAGGCATACACTGGACTTTAATTACCCCTGAGGGCCACGTAACAGAATAGGCTGGAATTCATTCATGTTAAAGTCACACTAGTTTTAATTCAATCACTGTCTTTACTTCATACATACATCTGCATCTACTTAAATAATTTCACTGTGTGGGAGTCACCTTTACATCGTAGAAACCAAGATTTAATTCTAAAAATGTTGGTGTCACTACATGAGGTAGGTGTCTAAGCTCCCACAGCATTCAGAGAGGAATCTCGCTTGTACAGTTAGAGGAACCTGGAAACTCTCTGACTGTCCAGGCACAGCCCTCCAAGCTCCCCTGGCTGCATTGACTCAAATGCCATTGCCTATAATGGGAGTCCAGATATTCGCACACTAGCACCTACATCTAGGTGTCTGGATCCTGTTCAGTAGATGAGGCAATTGGTGTAATTTTTGAGCTATTGCCCAACCCTTCTACCTGAAAAGATATTGAAAAACACAAATTTGAAAGTTTTAGGAATCAACATACTGCACACATATGGATTAAAATCTCCCTGGTGATGCTCCTTTATGTTGTATGCAACGCACAACTATTGTACAATTACAAGATTACAGAGGAAGAAAATGAAAAAGTCACACTGGGGACAGTTTCTTAAATTTTCATGATTTCACAGCTTGTGCCTGGAGAATCAATGATCACCACTACCAAACAAGGCTAGAGATTACACCTGTGTCTTTATCTATATCTACCTACAGGTGTACACACACACACACACACACACACACACACACACACATAGATGCATTACTTCCCTACTTCCCTTTCTTGTGGATGTATTTAAAACTTAGTGCACTTATTTCCTGATAAGAGGGAGAAAGCATATTAATGTCCTGTGATCTGCAGTTGGGAGGAAAAATATAGCCTTGTGCTCAGAAACAACAACTGTAATCCTCAATTTTATCAGTATAAGCCAATAAAATACTGTTGTCTTTGGAAAAGTGACACTGGCACAAGACTACACCTGCAGTACTGAAAATACTGCCTTTTCTTTACGCTTCAGGGAAGCTGTGCCTGAGTACCCAGTGCTAATGTGAGGGAAAGCATGGCCAGTTTGGCCCTCTAATGCCTGAAAAGGCTTTCTCCTGAATCATAACTTACCAGAATACTCAACAGTGCCTTGTTACCCTTCCTCTGCTCAGCTGTGCCAGCAAGCTAAGGAAAATGTGCAGATGCCAAATTTTGTTGTGAAAAGCTTGGGGGCAAATGACATTGCATTTTCAAACCTTCTTTACTCTCATCTTCCATCTGTCATTTTTACATCTTCTGCATCTTTCTACAAAGATAAAAAGGCAACTGGAAAGAGAATAAAAAGGAAAAGGTTCAGGGAAGTGTTAAAGTTAGGGAAACTTTGATAAGGAAAAATTTGAGAAGAGGAAAAAGAGAAAGGAGGCAGTGAAATAAATGGCACAGATGTGAGAAAGGCATGTCCTTGTACAGGTCTGTGCTGATAAAGCTAATCAGGTTCAGTTAAACCCTTTTATAGACACTTCCAGGAACTGTGACACATATACAAACAAATTAACAATGTCTACCAGTACTTGGGTCACTATAGCATGAACCCATGTGCTTTTCAGCAAGCATCCAACAAATCACATCAGTGCCCTTTCAGAGAAACTTAGAAGCTTAACTTCACAAGAGCAATTAAAACAATCCATACCCATTGTGCTGCACAGCTTAAGGTACCTAAAGTTCCTTAGCGACCTAATGGTAGGCTTCTGGGTCTGCTCAGTTGTCACCTTGTCTGTGTTGCACTAATTGCTTAAGATCCTGCCTTTTAGCTAAAGCTGTTTGGGAAGTGCAAAACAGGCATAATTCGCCAAAGGAGCCAAATTTGTGAGGCACACATCAGCCATGGAAAATTCATGGGATGTTGGGGATCCATCAGAAATTGGAAGTCTGAGGTTCAAGCACTCCTCCTCATGATGACATCTGGAGCTCCAGCTCCAGTCCCAGGAGCATTCCTCAGTCATCAGGCAATGGTGATAAAAGGTTCAGTCTTCTTCTCCTGGGAAAGTTGCCCCATGCAAGATCCATATGCTGGGGACAAGGAGGAGCAGAGCTTCATTCTGCAGCTTAGATCACTTGATGTGGGGACAAACTGCTGGCATTCTTGAGACATTTCTGCTCTTTATCAAATGACAATTTTGTGATAATGTAGAAGGAGTTTAGGAGCAAGCACTGAGACTGAGGACATGACTTCAGGCTCCAAGTATCTTCTCAGAGAAGCCTGGCTGTAGCCCTGACCTAGGTATCTGTGTTGTGCAAAAGACAGCTATCTAGGGTATCCATCCCATTGTCATCCACCATAAACTCTTTCCATTTCCCCTTGCTCAGATCTCAGTCTGGGAGGAAAAAAAACCTATCCCACAGATTGCAGGTGTCTGATAATACCTAACAAATTCTATTCTCAGAACATTCTAACCTAAACTCTCTTTGCGGCCTTTTGCCCTAGGGAGCAAAACTTTTCTCTGAGCACTCTTCACTGCTCAAATATACAAGCGAAGTCATGTGTACTCTGTGACTGCTTGGGAAGTTTCAGGCTCCCATCTGAGTGGCTCAATGCACTTTCTGATTAGCTGTTAAAGATGACTCACAACATTGTGTAAATCCTGCTATTGTTACACGACTTACTTTGCCACTCAACAACCCAGGAAGGTGCCGGGAAAGCAGCACTTCAGCGCTGCTCCTGTGTTTCAGCTATTTCATCAGGTTTCCTTCCTTAAGACGGATGCTCGCAAGTTTCACAGAAGCTGTTGTTTTTTATAACTGCAATTGTAAGGCTAGTTTGACCGACTGCACCTAAATATATTTAAACAAAAAATGTGCTTAAAAAGGACTAAATATATAAATGATTCTATTTCTTTTTATGGTCCAGAAGAAATTTTCTATCCAGACAAAGTTAGCTTCAAAATTGTTTGCTATTTAGCTAAGGGCATAGAAATTCCATTGGGAGGTCTGAACTAAATGAAGCTATAGATTTTATAACTGGAGGTTTAATAATTCCCCCATTTGTATGCTCGAGGGCACAGGACCCTCTTGGGCAGAGACTACAGTTTGCCAAATTCATTGAATGGAGCTAAAAAGACCGTCATCTCCTCAAACACAGAAACAACTTGTCATTACTTGCACTCTCAATACCTGAAAACATGTGACCTTTGCTGCTGGCACAGTAACATCTTATAGCCCAGAGGTATATTAAATGAGCTTAACATAGAATCAGTTTGACACTAACATTAATCTAGGGCTTGCAGACTTAGGAGAATCACAAATCTTCTTTTATAGCTTGAAGCGGGTCAAACATCTTCCTGTATTGAAACAGTTTTTGAGTTCACACAGCTAAAGAAAATACCCATCATTTAAAATAAAAACCATCTCTGAGACAAATACAAACTATTTTAATTAAGTAGCTGCAATCTATCCTGCTTACCTTTTCTCTGCAGTTTTAACAGCATGTATTATTCCACTGCTCACTAAATCCTTGTTCAGTTTGCTAGCATCCATAAAATTACACATCACTGAAACAGCTGTATTTCAGTGATGGGTGAAATGATCTCCCTTGTTTTCTTCATATAGTGAAGTAACACTGCTACTTGAAAATGGTTTTCTTTATTTGTACTTACAGAAAGGAGAAGTCTGGGAAAAAAACAAAAGAAACCCCCCCAAAAAAAAAAAAACAAAAAACCAAACAAAAACCAAAAAAACCACAACCCACAACCAAAAAAACCCCAAAAACCAAAAAAACCCAAAGTGAAACATAAGAGCCAGAAACTTCTTACACTGTTTAGACAGGAGGTGCACCCATTTCAGGTTTGCACTTTACAACTCTGGTCTATAGAAATATTTTGTTGCTATTCAATATCAGATCAAGAATGCACATAAATTGTTGCCCTGTATAGAAAATTCGACTTGCAAAGTGATGCCTTCTTATTCAACAATGTTTGCTTAGTGAATAGGAAACTTCAGAAAAAATCCAATAGCAAAATGAGAAGTCCTCCAGAGACAGATGTCTTGTTCAGATGTTAAAATGGTGATAATCTAATGAGTAACTCTATATAGGGCATCTAAACTTCATAGCCAGTAAATCTTTGCTACAGGAATATGTCTAATGTAGCCTATATACCTTTAGTAATAGTGATTTGTAAGACAGACGTTATGTTTGTAAAGTTGCTTTCAGAAGCTGTTGTAACTTTAATACAATCACTGTAAGCATCATAACTTTTTTCCAGTTAATGACTGTAAGTATCCCTGTGTAGTCTACTCCAGTTACTATCCTTTGAGTTAACAGTTAGATCTTTGGTGCTGCTGTATTTCAGTATCATGCTTCACCTTAACTGCTCTATCACCTCTATTTTAATCCCAGCCTGTGCCATGTGTGTGATACAATATTCAAATTGAGACAAAAGTCTCAACAGGGATCCAACGGAAAGTTACTATGCACCTGAGCTTCAGACAATACATTCTGAAGGTGGTACAACAACACTTGGTAGTGAATAGAAGGAAAATAATGAGAAAAAAAATTAAAATCACAACCTCCACCCCAAAATATTCTTAAAATATCTTTCTTCTTTAATGATGTTAAAAATTCATGATGATCCAGCTGAGTACCTTGAGGTGTAAAGCACGTCCACTATGTTCTGAACATCACAGAATATAATCCTTGTAGAATTTTAAGTGTAACCTAAGCACAAGGGTGTGGAGACACAGTTCACCACTTCCATGGCATCATGGCCACTAGTTGTGATATTTATGAATTTATCTAAATCACAACTGAAATTCAAGGTTCAAGTTTCCATAGAAAAACTGTTTTCTTTTGTTGTCTTGTGGTATTCTGAGTTATTTCAACAGTTATGCACAGTTTAAATATTCAGGAACACACAGCGTACCTGATGGTTTAATTTGGTACCATTTAAACTATGAAGAGTTGTGGGGAAGGCCTCCCAAAAGAAAAAGTTAATGTGTGTAGAAGAATCTAAAAATGCTGGTGAAGAATGTTTTCATTTCAGTTACAATTACTGTGTCACCATATCTTTATTTGTTTTCAATTAGTTGCATTGTTGAACATCATCACTCAGTCATGTCTCTGACTATTTATAAATATAGAATTAATGGCTGTAAAGACCTGCTTTGTTAACCCCTGGTTTTATTTTATGGCTTTAGTCATCTTAATTTACATCTCACAGGATTTCAAAATCCCATAGAAGCTTTGGACGCAATCATTGAGGGGTCTGAGAATGCCTTCAGTGGGAACTGGCATGACCTGCAGCTTCCAGGATCGGTTCCTAGAGATAAACATGCTCCCTGCGCAATACATGGCTGCTGAGCTGTGAAGCCTGGGATTTCTCTGTGGCATTTATGACCATCCCATTAATGCATTATTCAAGTACTCCATAATCTTAAATGTATCTGTCCTGTGAGATGGTGAAGCAATATTTTCCCTATGTCATTTAGGAAGTCTTGCCTGGAGCAAGGAGGTGAGACTCAATTTCTCTAAATACCAGCTTAATCAGCTAACAAGTACAACAGTTTTCCCACTGCATCGAAGCAACAAAGGAGCTGAGAAGGCCATGATTACTTTGATAATCTCTCATGTACACCTCTTCTCTCCTCTGTACACGCTCCTGTATATTAAGAACTACAAAACTGGCTGGAAAACCATGAATTTTTCTTCCACATGAGGAATAAAGTGTGAAACATGGTTGAATTCTTCCCCAGAAGTAGTATCTTCACTCTCAACATTTCTTTACTTGAGAACCTGCACTTCACTTGCACATAATCTGGTTGCATGTCAAGACAAAAAGCCACCAGACCTTCACGTGACACAGATAATAAGCCATTTTCTTCTTCCTTCTGGTAACAGATTGAGGAGGTGGTAGGGAAAATGCTTACAACTTGAGGCAACGAGAAAGAAATGTTGTCTTAGATCTGCAAATCTGCAAGGCAACAACAAATGCTGGAAATTTTCCCATTACTGTTTCTTGGCCCCAAGTCAGTAAGTTGCTTCATTGCTATGTCAATAGCACATATACTTTATATAAACACTTGCCCAAGTGCTTTTCTCACTGCAAGTAGATTTAAGCAGTTGCAAATATGCCATTTTTTTCCCCTATATGTCCAAAAAAGTCCTCTGTGAAGGAATGTCAGTCTCATCCATATACCTCACTCAAAAACTATTTACAGTTTTAATATTACTTTATCTTGCCACTGATGTCACATTAGGCAGTTCTGCTTGTTTGTATGGTTTTGCTTTAACTGCTTTCTTTTGTAATTCTGGTCCTAATACATGAAGTCAGAAAAGAGTTTCCTTTCTAGTGTTCTTTTTTTCCCATTCTCTGACTATATCATGTGATATAGTTCCTGTGTGAACCTCCTGAAGCTCAACAAAACCAAGTGTAAGGTCCTGCATGTGGGTCAAGCACAAATATGGCCTGGGCAGTGAATGAATGCAGAGCAGCTGTGAGGAGAAGGACTTGGGGGTGTTGGTTGACAAGAAGCTCAACATGACCTGGCAATATGCACTTGCAGACCAGAAAGACAACTGTGTCCTGGGCTGCATCACAAGAAGCACTGCCAGGACTTTGAGGGAGGTGATTCTGCCCTTCCACTCTGCTCTCATGAGACCCCATCTGGAGTACTGCATTCAGCTCTGGGACCTCCAGCACAAGAAGGATGTGGAACTGTTGGAGCACATCCAGAGGATGGCCATTAAGATACTTAGAGGGTTGGAACACCTCTCCTATTAAGATGGGATGGTAAAGACTGTTCTGTCTGGAGAAGAGAAGTTTCCAAAAAGACCTTAGAGAAGCCTTCCCAGTACCTAAAAGGGGGCCTACAAAAAGCTGGAGAGGGACATTTCACAAGCACATGTACTGATAGGACAAGGGGGAATGGCGTTAAACTGAAAAGGCTAGATTTAGATGAGATATTAGGAAGAAATTCTTTACTGTCAGAGTGATGAGGCACTGCAACAGGTTGCCCAAAGACACTGTGGATGTCCCATCCCTGGAAGTATTCAAGGCCAGGTTGAATGGGGCATTGAGCAAACTGGTGTAGTGGAAGGTGTCCCTGAGTATGGTGGGGGGTTGGAACTAGATGATGTTTAAGGTCCCTTCCAAACCCAACCATTCTATGACTCTATGATTCTATGATAATTACAATTTTAATAGTGCTATAGGTCTACTTCCTAGTAAAGGTATTTTGTACTTTTTCAAAAAACCCAGTGAGATAATTCTGGATCAAGTTACTGGCAGTAGAAGTGTATGGCTAAAAAAATCTCAGTTCTTCTTATATGCTCACCTCAATGGAAATATTTGGAAGGGGTAGAGGAAATAATGACACATACAATTCCTTTACAAAATCCACCTTAAAATCATTTCTTACATGAAATATTAGAAGTATTTTTATCAGACTACACGTCTTATTTTGATGACCTTGCATGGCATCATTTCTACAGTAAGACACAGTAATATGACTGATACTGGATAGGAAGGAAGTGACTTATCCCTTACAGGAAAAAAACACCACCAAAATGTAGGAAAAGGTTCATAAATACTTCCAGAGATGGGCAATTTGACAGGTTGATCTTGAAATCTTCAGAGTACACTTATAGAAAAGTTCCTGCCTTCATTTTGGTGCAGGTTAGAAAGGAAGCTATTTGGATCTATTTTGCTCTTGCCCGTCTGTCTTTTCCTGAGCGTACTCTCAGCATACTGCCCACCAAACTGCTGACCGCCTGTTCCTCATTAAGGCATGTGGTGCAGAGAAACATGCCAGCAAGAAAACCAATGAAGCAACATAATCAGCAGCTGAGAACCCCTTCCAACTAAGTAGCAGGAGGAAACGAAGGAGAAAAGCCTCATCCTTTCTCTTTGGAGCTCTACTGGTGTGAACTAATTTAATAGGGATGAGCAGCCACAAAGGCAAACAAGTTAAGTGACATGTGGTAGGTTACTGATATAGTAAAAGCAAATCCCAGAATCTTCATTTTCACAGCTTGTAGAAGGAAAAGTCCAAGATCACAGACTTTCCACTGTATTGACAGTCTGTAAAAAAAAAACCCCTTTAGATCTTAATCAACACTGTGTATGGAAAAACATAGAAAAGGTTTATGTATGAGAGTGTGATGGAAAAGAAAAACAAATGTAAAGGGCACTTGTTTACCAGGTCA
Source organism: Acropternis orthonyx (assembly GCA_035583155.1). Lineage (NCBI taxonomy): Eukaryota > Metazoa > Chordata > Aves > Passeriformes > Rhinocryptidae > Acropternis > Acropternis orthonyx. Next base: position 119,469,362 of record JAWWEU010000081.1, on the reverse strand, counting down.
GATCAGAAATGTGATGTGGACAAGAAAGTCCCAAAACAGAGAGGAAATGAAGGGGTAAAATTGTGTCTTCTTCGAATATCTGATTTTATCAGCTGTAACTATTGCAGCTAAAAATCACTTATCCTAATGGATTTAGGGGGAATCCCCCTTATCTTTCAGCTAATAATCCTCTTCTACATAATCCTCTTTTCCAAACTGAGAAACTTGCAAACATGTGAGGAAAAAGAGAATGAATCAGTTTGTTTGCAAAAGTGGAATATACTAGTGAGAGCTAAAGTCATTGATGGCAGAGATCACTTGGGAGGGATGCAGAAGCAAATAGCTTCTTAGCATGCTTGTTAGCAGATAGTCCTTCTGTGGGTTCGTGTCTGAACATGTATGTGCAGGCAACACAGAGATGCACCTCCATGTCAGACAATTTTTCCTAAGGGACTTCTCTATTTTTGGTAGGTACTTCCTTGTCACATCATAGCAGGAGACAAAGAAAAAGCCTCTAGATAAGGAGATGAAGATGCTTTACAATATCCTGACTAGAGAAAGGCTGCCTCACTGCAGATTCAGCAAAACTTGGCTGCATCCTGTGTAGACAGCTAATAACAATGAAACATCACAGCACAGAAAGACAGTAGTTCTGCTGTACACCTTCTAGCAGGATATTCAGCAATACCTTTGCCAATAGACCAGTGACTGTGCCCTCAGTGCACACACACTAAAATGAAGTGTGATGGAGTGAACTGCAAGAAAATGTTACATGCTCTATGTCTCTGCTCCTCAGTTTCCCAGCCTCTCCAACAAGCTGCTGCCTGTTGGGATTTTTGCAAATTATTCTGACCATATACCCAGGTTTCTTGCTTGGAGACACCACTGGTCAGCCCAGTACTCTTAACCTGATGCAGACTCACTATCTTAAGTTCAGTAACGTGCAAGCCTCTCCAGTCCTTGTTTCAAGATCATGCTCATTTCAGGGGAACTGAAATGGGTTTTTCAAGCTCTTATACTTCCCCAAAATAAACCAGGAACCATATAAATATAAGTTTGGAACTGGGACTGAAATACGTGTATGTGCAGTAATGAAACTACATTTCTAAAAAGTCTGACCCCAAGGGTTAAGTTGTATTCAATTTAATTAACTGAAGTTGGCTCTTGGAATGTCAGCAGATAATGTGCCAGGAAAGTCTTTGCGCTGAGTGTGTCATTAATAGATTATATACATAAGAGATAAGATGTTTAAGCTTCAGGTCAAAAAGCCACCTTTTCATTTTTCTTGGAACTTTTCAACTATTTTATCCACGGTGCAAGTGATAACACTTTCTTTCATAATAAATATTCTAAAGACATTCCTAATACTGACAAATATGAATTACATTTATGCATACTTCACAGTTATAGGTTCATTGTATGAGATACTCTGACCCTAAATCTGTAGAGAAAAAGTATGTTTATAAACTTTTCTTGCAAAATCACTCTAGAACAGCAGATGATGTAGTCAATAAAGAGTGAAGCACTAAAATTTCAGGTTATATAAACAATGTCCAAGCTTTAAAAAAAAAAAAACAAACCAAAACTCTGGATCTGCAAAAATTGCTAGAAAATCTTCCAATGTAACGTCCTTCATAAGACTATTTGTGCTTCCTGACTTTGGTAGACTGGGAACATGACCAAAATGTTCACTTGTCATTTCACTGAATAGAACTGGAAGGTATGGCAAATAATAATCCAATGCATTCTCTTCATCAAAAGCAAGATCACTCATTAAAATTATATAATTTCATAACTTCCACTTCTGTGGAAATCTAAGGCATGCATTTTCTTGGCCCTAGTCTAGACAATCCCTTTAATCCCAGGAAAAAATAAGATAAACCTAGTAAAAACTTAGATAAAGTTGGGAGAGAACATTAAGATGGAAATTAAATTAATGACTAGATCATTGGTATAGGACAGCCTGGATATCCTGATATGCTGTAAGGAAAAAAATGATGAATGCTTTATATGGTACCAATATACAGCCACACATCTGGAGGGAAAATAAAGCAGATTGAATAATCTTACATTAATTCCAAACATTATGAAACATTATCTAAAGATCTGGAAACTTAAATATTCTGTAATTAAAATAAACTATGAGCTAACATGTCAATGTGTAATTGGTTCCAACAAAATTCCATAAAAAACTTGCACGTGAAATAAACTTGATGTATACCAGCTGTCTTTCACTGCTAGTAACATCTCAATTTTAAATCCAAATTTACCTCTGCCACACATATACCTGCTATTAAATCACATGTATTTGCAAATTGTTTAACCAGAAATACTTTATGTAAATGAGGTGACAGAAAATGATACAGTTAAGGGAAAAAATGAATCTCAGAGCATTTCAAACTTCCTGCTCTGTGTTCTGTCATGTGGCTTTATGTTTTTATTTGTTAAGCTCAGACATATGATTTGATACTCAGTCTAGTGCCATAATTCCCACATCACGAGGTCACCACACAACTTGCTGTGACCTCCTAATTCCACCTAAAAGTCAGTCAGACCTTGAAGGCACATAACTACTGCACATAGTTTGGAATTGCTTTGGCAGAGTCAAATACAACAGCTTGCATAATGCTTTTTCTTTACCATAACCAGCTGCAAACAGTGGGGTTAGGTTCAAGTTTTCAGAATTGTCATGTTCACATAAACAAGGGAAAATTCCAAACCATTACTTTTCACTTAATGTATAACTTTCCCTGCAGGAAACGTTCACTTTTATCTTGACATAACTGAAGCCTATAAAATATTCCTTTTTGTAAACTCAAGAAAGGCTTATATTTTGTTCACAGGATATTATTCAATAACCACAAAACATACAATCCCTGGATGTCTTAAAAAATAGAAAGTTAATAGTAGCAAACTTTGGATTGAAAAGTTATCTGCGTAATCATTTACTGGCTTACTAAAATATTAAGGGCCCTTGGGTTAGTCTTGAGCCTTTAAAGTTTGGCAGTATAGAACCTCCAGAAGATTTACTACAGCTTAATTATTGACCTGACATAATACTTAGGCTATGTAGCACATGCTGATGGCTTATTTGGTTTAACTAATTACTGAATAAGCACTATATTTTTGTACCTTTGAAGAATTCCTGAAATCAATGTGCCTTGGTTAATTTTCATAGCACTGGATAGAAGTCTGTATGTCTTGCTCAGTGAATTTATTATAGGCAAAACCTGCAAAAAGGGTAGAACACATTCATACTTAAAACTGCTAGGAATCACACAGTTTTAACATAAGCTCTGTTCATACTGGATTTAGAATTTGTTTGCAAAACTAAACTAAATAAAATAAACTAAATTCCTGTTTACTTTGCTGAATCACTTTGCAGAACCAAGTTCATCCATGAATAATTACTTTGCTTACAAGTTAGCAAACTGCCATAGTTAAAATAATTGAAACTTTAGAGACCATATATTAATTTTTAAAGATCCTGACTTTCATGTGTTTTTTTTCATTATTCAGGTATCTATCAATGTGTACCTGCTTTTTCAGAGCCTTAATACAGCCAGGATAATTTAGGGCAGATATTATTCTACATAAGAAAAAAATAAAAAGAGCAATTTCTACTACTGTGAAATAACTGTACAGAAAGGATAAGCTATATTTTATTTAGCTATCAAAATCAAATGAAAGTGCTTTCCTTTTGCACTCCCTGTGGGAAAGCTCTATCAAGTTTAACAGAATTGTAGAACTTCAAGTTCAGTGTAGTTTTACTGTTTGACTAACAAAATGTTTAGATCTCCAGACCCAGATTCTAATGAACAGTTCAAAAACCTAGAAGTTCATTATTAAGTTCTATAACTTGTGGAGATGTTTTCTTAGAGTATTTGTAATAATTGAATAGAAATTTCAGTTTTGGAGATACTTGCCTTGGCTTCCAGAATTGTTCATTTATTTATCTGTTCTTTACTAAAATGAGGTAATACTGAATCATATATAAATTAGCACAAAGTAGTCCATTTTGTCTTTAGGCAACTGAAAGGTAGCTACCAGTATCTACTACATTAATCTAAATTCCTTGCTCATCTGCTTCTTGTGATAACCAACTGCTTTATATGTACTTTCTCCTTTTCAGATCTGAACTACTATTAATATTCAAGATCTCATAGGTGACTCTAGTCAGGACAGTTTCACTGACAGAAGGAAGAGTTTTGTTTCATTTATTTTGACTAACACAGGAAATATTTTGTCATGAGCTACAGTTTCAATCTCGACTAGTCACAGGCTTCTGACAGAAGAGACAACACCTTCCGCCTCTGCCCTGCCAGTGAGTCTCTCCAGCATGTGCCCACACACAGACTCCTGGAGCATAGGAGAGACAGGTGAAAGAACTAATTTATCCAAGTACTAATTGTGCCAACCAAAACCATAACAGCAAACCAGTAAGCAAGATTAGCTTTCAGTTGGGTCAGCTCTGTCAGCTGGTTCCCTGTGTTGTCACACCGCTTCCAGTGCCACCACAAGAATGGAGGAGAACCAGGGCCCACCCCCTCAGCAGTCAGCATGTACATCATGATCCCTCGCCTTGAACATGGGGGCACTAAAGCTATCAGACAGTGTCTTTCTGCCTGTCAGCCTGTCAGTCAAAAGGGAAGCTCTTTAGTTTCTGTCTGTCAGTCTGTCTGCTCTCGTTCTTCGGATCTCTCTGCATCTGGTGCACCGTCCTTCTGGGAAGGCACAGCCAGACTGTGGCTGCCTAATGCTTGTGCACTCCTGAACGGTTCTGAGGCCTGGCTTTGGTTTTGGAACAATCATACTTTACTGGTTCTTACAGTTGTTTATAAGGGCAGTGGCAGGGAAGTCTATCTCTTTTGAGGCTGAAGAGTGCAGTTAGATTCTTCATTTGAGAACTTGTGAAAGGTCAAACCCAACCTTATTAGGAAAGTTCTGGTGACTTGCACAGACACCAGCAACGAGAACAATGAACACATATGGGGAGCATTATTTCATTCACAGCTGGGTACCTGGGACAAAAATAAACCCAAAACAAACAAACAAAAAAAAAACCCTAGGAAAAATTGGGGCATTTATAGCTTCCAGGGAATGGAGTGGAAGGAAAAAAAAAAAAAAAGAAAAAAAGAAAAAGTACCCTTGCTTCAACAAACCCAAACTGGAGATAGTGTAAATCAAGGAACCTGAAATACATACCACCCCAATACCCAATATGCTTCTACAAAATTAAATGTAACCTTTTATTCTCTAATGCAGAACAGGTTAATACAGTGGCATAAACAGTGGACTCATTGTCTCAGTTAATTGGAAAGGATTGTGAATTTTAAATCACCAGTTTTTAGGCAGCCAAGACTATCAAGGTCTGAACAAGTTTAAATCAAAAGCTGCCAGTATTCGGAATCTTAAAAAATTACCTCATTGCTATTATTATGCAATAAATAAGTCCGTGCAGTATTATGGTCCTCTAAATCTTACCTTTTTCTTATGCAGGAAAGAAATATTATCATTATTTTTCCACTCTTCCTCAGTTTAGTCTTTTTTTTTCCTGTAATAAATAAACCAGTCGAAAATTATGACAATTTCTAAGCAATAAATTTAAAAATATTTTGAAAGAAAAAAACCCAAACAAATCACTTTATCTATACATTATTTCTAGGAATAAATCCCAGCACAGAAAGAAAAACACTGCATAGAGGAATGTTTTTTTGGGCTACCCCATAAGCCCCACAGGGACTATTGCCTCAAATTTCAGCAGGGAATGGGTATAGCAAAGTACATTGGGACTGTGATTTTCTCCATTTATCAACAATTCTCTTTCCTACATAATATTTTCTTGAGAAGATTATATGGATAGTATACAGTATCTACAGAGGGCACTAGCTCTCTAAAGCCGCTTCTTCAGGTGCAGAGCAAAAATCCAGCAAGACTTACTTAGATTCCAGCCAGTAAGTTCATTTAAGCCTCTTCAAAATAAATCAAAACACATACCAGTGTGGCATTAGGTTTTCAAGTTGGTAGTGGCTGTGAAAACCAACATATCTTTTGCAATTTCACCTTGAAAATTCAAGCCCAGAATCTAGACTGAACACTCTTAATGTTCAAAAATACAGGAATATGAAATAACTGGAGAAGTGAAAATTAATGTTACTACTGTATTACCTAATATGTGGTTTTGGCTCTCTTTATTTGAAAGATTAGTCTGTGCAGACTTTAATAATGTTTCTTTTTTGTTGATTGGTTTCCGATTTTTTTAGCAGGGCAGTAATAGCTAGCATAATCAGACCGAAGGGTTTCTTTGACATTGTCACTATGTATTGTTGAATCTTTGTTTTCACCATTAATGTCATATAAAGTTATGGACAACTAATGAAGGTTGCCTTTCTCTCTGAATACACTCAGCACTCATGGGCATGTATACTGCTTGGTCCAGGCAGTTAGGAATTAAAAAAAAGCACTTTCATAGTCAATCACCCTCAACACAACTTATCTGTCCTAATGGCCACATAAGCTCTCCTTTGACCACATCATGGGAGCCAGCAACGCTCTGCTGACCTTCTGAGTGCAATAACTCCTGGGTGACCAGCACTAGAGATGGTTGAGTGCACCAGGCCACCTCCCACAGGAGCTGGTTGAATGAACAGTAGTGTTAGAACAATTTTTTTTTCCTACAGCATAATCTGCAATATAATGAAAGGCCACAAAGTCGTGACATATTTTTTCCACTTACTGTATTAGCTAGTCTTAAGCACATGATGCAATAAAAGATTAGCCATCAGACACAGTACAAGAGGATGTGAAGGAAGCATAGGTATGCAAACACTAGAAGATGATTAACCATACTATTCCCTCCATTTTGAAAGAGAAATGAAGGCTTACTCTGTTTTATTACAGTCCTTGTAGTTACACGGAGGGGTAAGCTGTGATGCACAAGGCCAAATTTCTAGCTTCAGTAATGTGAGTGCAAATCCCGTTGAAAGAGTGACTGCATATAAGAACCAAAAGATGAATTGAATTGCTATTAAAGGTAGTATTCTTTTCCTATTGTTGTTGTTGTTGTTATGGGAAACAAATTAGGCAAAGAACTTTTGGAAGGAAAGAGATTTCTAACGGCCAAGTATGTAACAGCAGAGAAAACAAAGAAAACAAATTATCAAGTTGAAACTCAGCTATTGAAGAAACAATGGTTAGAACAGTGAATTAAACAGAGGGAAGATGCTTAAAAATAATCCTCACATCATTCCTGTTCACAGTCAGCAAGCTGACTGCATACGGACAACAAAAGCTCTTTTTTTCTTAACTTTTAAAAGTAGTTCCCTCTCACTGTGAGAGATCCATGATTTTTAATTTTTCTTTCTTGCCCACTACTGCACTGAAGGTGCCAATTTCAAGTAGATGTCATAAGACAGAATCACAAATCACCTAATCGCACCAGCTGGAGTGAAACACTGACATTAGGAATCTCTTTATCTACACATGCAAAAGAGTAAGAACATCAGATGATGAAGCAGAGTCATGATGAATGAAGTCCTTGAATTATATACAGAAGAATGAGTCCAACAGCACTGGAATCAACAGAAATCTTTCCATTTACCTTAGCAGGCATTGAACAAGTCCATACAGAGCAGAAAAATACACATGGAGGTGGTAGCTACCATTGTCAAAATTTCCAGATTCCTGTTTTCCACATTCAGGAGCATAGGAAAATATAATACTTTCCAGTAGGTGCACAAAAGAGTTCATTATGACCTAACTTTAGAGAGGATGTTATGTCATAATTTGATTCTATGGAAAAATGACCCACTCCTTTCTTTAAATGCTGCTGTGTTTAAAGAAATTGCAGGAGATTTTTAATTTTTCTTTTTTCATTTTTCTTCTTCAGGTTTCTGGACACCATTTACTATTAAAATTCTGAATACAGCCTTAGTCAGGAACCTTGCCACAACACATTTCCAACCTGTGGTACAGATGGAGACTTAACGGCATCCCAGGATGAGAAAGGCTTACAGCATGCTGTAAGCAAGGTAAATATTTATTGTTTCTGCCTTTGAACAGCAGTTTAGATACTGCTGAATGGCATATTGTTTGGGAATTTAAGGGAATGTAGGTGTATGTGTGACACAGAGGGAAATCTTCCCTGTGTGACATAGGTAACCAATAAAACATAGGAGGGGTTACTATGTCCAGGACTTTTTCCATACCTGGGACACCTTGGTGATAAAACGTTTCCCAGATCATTCCAGAAGTGGCAATACGTGGCTGTTACCATCTCCTGGGGCTGCAAGGATCTTATTTCACAAAAGAAACATTGTCACAAAGCCTCCAAGGAAGACCTGAGGGAGTGCAGGGAGTGTTGTGTGTGATTCACTTCATCTCACACAGACCTAAATTTATGCAGTCAGTTTTGCACCAGAGAGGAGGTCTTTCAGAAAACAGACAAATACTAGAGCACCTCTTTCTACAGACTCGGCCAGAGACATGTTCATTTGTTCCTCAAACCAATGATGTATAAAGACTATCCTTACGCAGCAGCTTCCAATTTCACTCAGGAACAACTTCATTCCAGTGAACTCAGTGATTTCTTCATGCATAAAGTGCCTTTGCATTTCCAAGGCTTAAATATTCTACACACAAGTTAGAAGTGCAGATGATGGCAATTCTAACTCACTGAAAAGGGAATGACCCAGAAAATATTTTGGTGGCTGACTTCACAGTTTCCAATAAGTGGACAGGAGAATCCAATTCCAGTTATCGAATGCTTTTTCTGCTGGATCATCTATAAGAAAGATCGCAGAGCATTCTGAGCAACTACAATTTATTCAAGCATTCAACTCTCCTCTGGCTTTGTCTTTCTCATTGGCTTCAGCAGGCACTGTAAAAAGGACTTCTAGATAAGGATATATCCTAGTATTTCTCAGAACTGCAGCTCCATTATTGACATATAAGGGATCTCCAGCATACTCGGAGCTCTCCCACTGCCCAGCACTGCCATCATGCCATCTAGCCTTGCTCATAATAGATTCAGAATACAGAGTAGTAAAAAGGCACCAAACGTGAGCAACTTATATACCCTACTGATGTCACCACTCATTCAGCGGTAATGCAGTAACAATGGAAATATCTACAGTTTAAAAAAACAATTGAGCAGCTTATGCAGACCAATATAACATCTATTTCTGTATGTAAAACACTGTTATAATTAATCTCGTACACTTCTAGATATTCTAACTCAGTAGGATTATTTCAGTAGATTAATTTAAGAAGGACTTGAATCATTTACTGCTAAAGATTACTTGCTGTCAATACAGTCGATATGCAAGGGACAATTCAGCATCAGTCCTAAAATGATCCCTGACCCCCACTTCTGTGTGAGAAGGTGCAGAAGAAAACTTCTTGCTGTCACCTTTTTGGAGAGCAAATACTGCTTTTAACAGTCATTAGCAAAAACCCTTAAATTACATAAAATTGAGCTATATACGTTTTTTTTTTTTCCTGAGACAACAAATTCTGCTAATTTAATTTTTCCTCACGTTTTTGATGGATAGAACTAAAAATTACTGTAGTAGTTGATCGTACATTTGGAAAAATGTGTTAACCTGACATAGGAATCTATTTTGCTACATTTTGAAAAAACACTGCCTAGAGGATTCAAGTCTGCTTCCCAGTGCTTAGCTAGCTATCTAGCCAAAACTAAACACAGCTCTTAACTTCAAAAGAAGAAAGGGCAAATTCTGCTTTCTAACATAAACATAGAAAAACAAACTAAAAATTCAAACATAAAGAGAAGTAAAAAATACAATAAAGCCAATATAGTAGGTGATAGAAACATATTAAGCAGTCTATAACAATAGAAAATATTCCATTCAGGTCTAATATAGCAAGCCACTTTACATATAACTTGCTATTTTTCCTACTTGATTTAACCAGAGGGGTTGCAGTGTTGGTGGATGAGGGAAGAGCAGTCAACATCCTTTACCTGAATTTGTGTATAGCATTTCACAATGCCTCGCATGACATCCTTGTACCTAAACTGGAGACATGGATGGACAACTTGCTGGATAAGGAATTGGCTGGATGGTCACATTAAAAGGGTTGGGGTCAACAGCTCAATGTCCAAATGGAGAGCAGTGACAAGCGGTGTTTCTCAGGGGTCAGTATTGGGACTGGCACATTTAATATCTTTGTTGGTGACATGGACAGTGGGATCAAATGCACCCTCCTCAGCAATTTGCCAAAGACACTAGGCTAAGTGGTGTGGCTGACACGCTGGAGGGAAAGGATGCCATGCAGACAGACACTGACAGGCTTGAAGTAGGCTTGAGGGAACTTCATGAAGTTCAGTAAGGCCAAGTGGAAAGTGCTACGTCTCAGTGGAGGCAATCACGAGCACAAATACAGGTTGGACAGCACAGGGTAGAAGGACTTGGGGGCCTTGTTTCACAGGAAGCTCAACATGATCCAGCAATGTGCGCTGGCAACCTAGAAAGCCAACTGTGTCCTGGGTTGCATCACAAGAAGCATTGCCAGTGGGTCAAGCAAAGTGATTCTCCCCTTCTACTCTGCTCTCATGAGAGCTCACCTGGAGTACTGCATTCAGCTCTGGGACCTCCAGCACAAGAAGGATGTGGAACTGTTGGAGCACATCCAGAGGATGGCCATTAAGATACTTAGAGGGTTGGAACACCTCTCCTATTAAGATGGGATGGTAAAGACTGTTCTGTCTGGAGAAGAGAAGTTTCCAAAAAGACCTTAGAGAAGCCTTCCCAGTACCTAAAAGGGGGCCTACAAAAAGCTGGAGAGGGACATTTCACAAGCACATGTACTGATAGGACAAGGGGGAATGGCGTTAAACTGAAAAGGCTAGATTTAGATGAGATATTAGGAAGAAATTCTTTACTGTCAGAGTGATGAGGCACTGCAACAGGTTGCCCAAAGACACTGTGGATGTCCCATCCCTGGAAGTATTCAAGGCCAGGTTGAATGGGGCATTGAGCAAACTGGTGTAGTGGAAGGTGTCCCTGAGCATGGTGGGGGGTTGGAATTAGATCATCTTTAAGATCCCTTCCAACCCAAGCCATTCTATAACTCTATGACTGGTTTTATTTGGCAAGTGTACCAATACTGAATAGAAAGATATTCTGGGGGGATATTCCCATTATCATTATTCCAACGGCATCAGTCACTGAGGAAAATGGAAGCAAGTAAGTCTCAGCTTAGAAACACCACAAAGGTAGCAAAATCTCCTTGAAACAGACTGAACCTGACAAGCACATTTTCCTCAAAACCAGTTTCTATACAAACTGTTAGTTGATAAAATATCAGCATCTTCCTCTGCCTTACTGTTCTGGCAGATTTTTCAGCAGCCAAATACAGCCTTTTGTTTAGCAAGAAACAAACCACTAACAAGGTTGTTTTAGATAGAAAAATAACTCGGGGTTTTAATAAAGTAGACTTTCCCTAAATTTCAGCACTTAAAATAACAAAGTCAGTGTGACTTGAAACCTGACCACTCCTTATCGCCTTCTGAACATAAAGAACAAGGTCACTACAATCAATGAGTTAAAAAGCAAGATGTCCTTTATTTAAATATTTAAAGAGCAATCTAAGAAAGTAAAACATGAAGGCAAAGAAGGAGGGAAGGAAGCCTACTTGCAGGAAATTTGCCTTTCTGATTTAGAGAAAGCACAAATTTACCAGAGAAAAAAAAAAGAGAGAAAGAAAAATAATTATAAGTAATATATCTTTTATGCTATCTTGTTAATGTCTGTCCTTTTTAAAATTTTTATGAGTTTGTTTTTTGTTTTCTTTTTTTGAGAAATATGGAACCATTCCATAGACACAACCGAGCTTTGCCTTCTGTTAAGGTTTGAAATTTGAAATAATTTAAGCAGTTCTGTTGGGCTTTCAATTCCCCCTACCTTCTTTTTTTTCTTTCAGTGGATTGAAATGTGACCAAATAGCAGCATGACTGTGAATGGAAAAGATAATTCTCACACAGCATTCTTCTCAGTGCTTTGGGGAAAACACACACACAAAAACACATTTGTTCATGTCTGATTCAAGATGTGAAAAAAAAAAAAAAAGCCAAATCTATGAGGTTTTTTCCTGAAATTTGAAACAGACTTTAAAACTCTCCGATGATTTGTTTTGTTTAGACTAATTAAGACTTCTGCTTTATGTTGCCACAATAGACACTAAACATTTGCAATACATTTACTGAGGTTTAAGGAATTATGGGATTAATTTGTATCTATTACACCATTATCCTTGAGCAACACTGCTTTAGTAATCAGTGTGAATATATTTTTAAAAGTCAAAGTGGTGACTTATCTGTCTAACCAGATATTTTGCATTCTCGGAACATTACATAATAAGAGTGCTGGGAAATTTTGTTTCTCAGGAGAAACATCCTCTTTTGTTGAAATCTTATATTGCTATATTGGTAGAGCTGAACTAAGGAACTCATGGACTGGCTGGGAGCTATCGTTTGCACTGCCTCTCTCATGTCCATGTGATTTGTATATTTGTTGCTCTTATAATGAACTTGAAAATGGAAAGTTCCTGAAGTAAAATACATCCAAAAGAGTGACAACTATGCAAAATATTCTAATGCTAGGGATACGGGTACTAAGGATACAGATACTACTGTTGTTTTGCCTCCCATACACACATACAGAGAAAAAACATTCACTTCCCTTATTAAAACATGATGGTGGAACTAGTTCTTACTAAGACCATTTTTTTCCATGTCCTACTCACAAAATCTAAATTAGATTAGATTCAAGCTTCAGCAACATTAAGTCTCCGCTTCCAAAGAGAAGGCTTTCTTAACATCTACAGATCTTTTGAGTTTCTCCAGAAATATGAACTGTGAAAGCTCTTAACTGTAAAAGCCATTTTTGATCTTAAAAGCTCAAGTCTACTTTCTTTCATTCAGCTTTTCTATTGTACATTGTTAACTATTTCTGAAGTCTAAAGCTGGAAAACTGGTATTAGCATCCTTCCCTTGATATCATGGTACACAGGACAGCACAGTAGCAATTCCCCAATAAAACTCAAGGCTGGATTTTGAAAATCCATACACTATTAAATTAATAAATTAGTTCTTCCAGCTCTTCCATTTTATATATCCTTATCTCTGGACAATGTTACTAACTCTCTAACACAGACAGCAGAATAGGAGGTCTGTCCTGATGGGAGAGCTCTCCAGTGCTTCTTGTTCATAGCCTGGCATATAAACTGCCATTTAAAAATGGCAACTTCAATGTGCATCAGGATGCAGCTTAGCTGCGGAGATGTCATGGAGCACATCCATCTTTATTTGCAATGGGACTTCTAATTTCGAAGAGATTAATAGAGCTGGGAGGAGTGATTCTGAAATCTTCCCGAGGCACCGGAGATAATGGATCAGTGCAGAATAAAGATCTGAGTTGGGGCTCCAAGCTTCAACTGAGGAGTTTAAGACTGTGTTTCAGACCCATCACCTTGCTAGCAAAGAGTAGACCTAACTAGCTAGTGAGAAGGAAACCATTGCTTTGTCAGAGCTTGAGTGTCTAAATTATCCTGATCAGGAACAGACAATTCATTCTCTTCAGTAGGTTATAGGAGGTACTCAACCATTGTATGGTCAAAGCTCTTGTGGTGGAAAGAACACTGCCAAAGAAATTAGAAGCATCTTCTAGAAGAGAGTGGTGGTCACACACCTCTTTGACAGGAGTAAGTTTACCACACAGCTGCAAAGCTCATGAGGGTCTAGTGTCACATTTATTTGAGGAATGCTGGCCAGTTTCAATGCATCTGTACAAGCAGGTTTGCACTGATTTTAAAAGTCAATAAATGCCACTGTAGACATGCTGTGAGTTTCAGAGACATTTACAGATTTGTTGTGATGACTGCTATTATTTATTGGTTACCTAAAACAAGCTATAAGATGATGGATAACGATGAAGGGCAGATAAAAACTGAATCAGATCATGCTTACTAGCAACTCAATTCAGTGAAAAGGTCAAAAATAGCAGGGCAGTAACCAGGTTTTAAGTAGTAAATGTTACTGAAGTTTAGGTTACTTTGAGCCTTTTCAATGCTAAACCTCATTAAAAAGTATCAGAAATAAGTATTCCCCTTTACCGCAACCCTATAAAAACCCATGGAAGTTCCTTTATTTCCTCACACTGTGAAATTCTGACAAAGATAGTTCAGATATGGACTGAGCTTCAGGAAACATACAGGAGGTGCAGTTGTTTGAAAATGATCTATTTCAGGACTCATGAAGTTAATTTAAAATCCTCCCAAAGCTCTGTAACAGGCAATAAAAATCTATAATTGAAAATAAAGCCGAAATTTAAAATAAAAATTTTGCACAGTTCTAGCTTATATGTTTTAAGTAGTAGTCTTCAACACTGTTTAGTTGGACTACACAGCAAACCACTGAATTTAAAAGATACTCTTTGAAGATCTTCTTAAAGATGTCCAGTGTTACAGATCTGGCCAAAAAGAGGAAGAGAAGCATCACATGTGAATGTATTTTGGAGTAATGTTTTCCTGCAGCTCCCTGTGAGTGGAAGAGCTATCTAAAGGTGAGTTAGGAACAACCTGCATACATCATGAACAAACTGCAAGCTGGCATGAGGGATTGTTTTAATACACTGCTTTTCCTCAAAGACACTGAGAACTCAGGATGAAAATCAAGAACAGAATTTAATTTAAAGTAAAATAATGAAAACAACACTTGAGGGCAAGTGCTTTAAGCAAGATAAACATCTGTCATCAAGTTTGAGAATGACACAGCAGACTGAGGTAGCAGTAGATCTCCTTAAGATGGGACTGCTAGTCAGAAGAACCTAGGTGGGCTGGAGCAATGGGCCATCAGGAACTTAATGGAATTCAGTAAGAAGAGATGCTAAGTCCCTTTGCTCAGAGCTCGTTAAATGGCACCTACAGTATTGTGCTCAGTTTTGGGGGCTACAGTATAAAACCAGAAATTATAAACTGGAACAAGTTCAGTGGAGGGCTATCAAGATATTTTAGGGATGAAGTACTAGCCCTGCAGTGAGTACCTGGGGTTGTTCCTCCTGGAGGTGAGCTGGACTCTCCCTGCACTACACTCAGCTCTCACACTATCACTGCACATTGTCATGTGTCTCATAACAAAGCTACACAGAGCACAATTTGTTGTGGTATAACAAATGGAGAAATCCTAAACTGCAAAATTCTGCAATGGCTACTACTGGGACTGAGAGCAAGAGACAGGTTCAGACCTAGCTCTTCTCCTCTCAAGAGTGTGGTAACTGGAGAACATGTCAGCCTTCCCATTAAAAGCAGCAGTGTCCTGAGGACATGGTTCCTGCTGTCTCTGAAACTTTTTTACAGGGAAATTGCCTAAGTATTTTGGAGCGAGCACACCAAGGACCAGAAATAGACTCCTCAACAGCAAAGAGCATTCTGTCTCCCTCTGTATATGTTACAGTAGGTACAAAAGATGCCCAGATAAAGACAAAAAATATGGCAATGTTTCCAGGTTTTTTCAGAAGCAGTGCACTCAATATTAATATGCAAATGCAGCACTTCTTTACATTTGTTTTTGATGCCAATAAAGATGACGCTTGGAAGGAAGTCATTAAACAAACAGATTTTTTTTCTGAGATTTGTTAATTTCTAGCAAGAGGACTGGCAAAATAGAGCTGGAGACATGAGAGAGGAAGGCTTGACACTTCATCATCATTGCCACAAGCAATTAATTTCTTTCTGAAAATCCAACAATTTTGATTGGGGAAAGACGAACATCCATAGCAGGGAAAGTACATAGGAGTTGTGAAAAGTCTTTCTGGTTAAGCTGGAAAAGCTGCAGCCAAGGTATTTCCCACTCAACCTTCATCAAGGAAGAGGTCAAAAAAGGCCAATGTGTTTAAGCAGGGCACAGGATGAAACAGATGAACAAAAAAACCTTCCTATGAAAAAGATTAAGTTCACATCCTTTTAGCCTTCATTAAAACTATTCCACATCACTCCACACTTTCATTTAAAGCAGTTTCCTGACAGCATTGAAGACAAGATCTTAAAGTATCTTTTTTATCAAAAGATGAAAGAGCAAATGGAAAACAGTTTGTGTACTGTATACAAACTGGGAAAAAATATGAAGGACACATGAGAAAAAGCAAAAGAGAAATAATAACTTCAGTCTCTGCAAATTATATAATTGGTGGTGAACAAGGTAATCCTCCAACCTGTGTACTTCCATGTACATGTACTCTAAGCTGAGTGGTTCTCAGGGCATATGTGGCATTGCCAAAGTGGAAAATTTTTGTTTTACATGGGGCTTCTAAGGAAGAAAAAATTTTCTTCCCGTACTACAAAAAATAAGATGGAAATTAAGGTCTACAGGTATGTTATTTCCAAACTTCTTAGAAAACAGATCAGTTCTGCTTTAAGACTATCACATCCTTATGTCCATTGGAGCAACTATAGGTATTGGACAATAGAATATAATACATGGTAAATGCTCTAGAAATGTTTGAAGGTGCAATACCACACTTAGGATTTCTCCTGGAAGAACAGATAAATATATCCTTCAGGAGACTGATATGTGAATGGATCAACAGACATGTGCAACAAGCACACTGAAATGCCTCTGAGAGAGAAAACTAAATGTATTTTCTTTCCACCCTCCGCTCAACAAATCTGGTCAGTGTTCCTTCAGGATATCAGCCATGAATCAGACTCCTACTCTGTCTATTTTAGAAGTTGCCTAGTCTCAGACTCATTTGTGATCCTTCTCCCTATAGTGTCAGCATGGTACTCTCTTGCCCACCTCAATTTTCATCCTTCATTGTTCAGCAACACTGTACCTGTTAAAGAATATATGTTGATGATTCATGATGAAGTGGGGCAAAAAGCTGCTTCAAACAATGAGAGTGGTCCACACAGAGCTTTGAAGACAAGGACTGAGACATGGGTTCCTCATTTCATACCAGATGTGACTCAGCAAGATGTCTGGAAGAGAGGAGCAAGATATTCTTGGAGACCTGCTCTGCCCTCCCTGTATTAGGCTTTCATCCAAATTAACTGCAACACTTTTTTTAGAGATGAGATGTTTGACAGTAAGGTATGACTTCAAAAACACCCAGACATGCATTACTGAGATCAATTCCGAACTGAAAAGCCCAGTGTATTCTGCTGTTGTAGGCAGAGAAACTGAGCAGTTTGGGCAGCCACTGGTGATTGGAGACTGAAAAACCAACAGTGAACAGTTCAAATAGCTACCAGATTCAACACACCGGTGCCCCACATGTCCATATCTTTTTTCTCTGTCACAGTAGTGTCACAGTTCAGGCTTCAGTACAGGGCTGTGTTACTGCAGCAAATGCAGAATGACTGAATTACTGTTGCTTGTTATCTGAACTGTCTCTGGCAAATATTCTTGAGGCAAATTAAAACTTGCTCTGCACTGGATGTTGCCCTAGAGGTCCTGAGGTGTGTGTATGTGCTCCATGAGTAATCTCCAGCAGAAGGGTGAAGCAGACAGATCACAGCAGTAGCGTCACTCTCTAAAGTTGAGCTGCTAACACCCATATCGATGACCTCATTAAACTGTACACACGGTATGTAGAAAACAGCTTTATCCCAAGCAACTTTGAACCAGCACCCAAAAGCTGTGTGACAGGTATTTAAATATGAGTGCAGAATTCACTCAACACAGGGATATGTTCAAACTCCTCAGCACACGATTCTCTCCAATAACCCTGTGGGGTTTCTTTGCAACAACCAAGGATTCTTCCACATCACAGAAAAGCAGGAATACACAAAGTACACATGATATGCTCACAACTACAAATACTGTACAGCTATCAAAAAGAGCAGTGAATTCTCCAAGCTTACATACAAGGTAGACAAGGTTCCTCAAAATGGACAATGTCAAGATATAATTGCACAATGTCACTTGTCCAAGATAGCACAGACATCAGTTCTACTTAGCTGTGTCCTTCTTTTACCTGGCTTTTGCAGACCATGCTGGCAACTATTATCTAGCATAAAGGATTCATAGGATTTGGTAGATGTCCTCATTATGTTATGGGTATCCATAACCCAAGACCAAAAGAAGTAGCTATTACACAGATCTGTTTCTTGAGATATGGTTATACTTCATCTCAAACCCTTCACAAATTGATGAGGTACAAAACAGTGCAAAATTTGTGGAGAGGAAACATTTGCAGAGCAATTTAGTGAAAGGAAAAACTGGATGTGAGCTGCATAGGATGGAAAAGATCTAAAAAAAATTAAAAAAAAAGATGTAGCTGTTTCAATACATCTGTATAGCTGCACATCTTCCTGTGCTGAACTGCTATTTTTTTGAGGAATCTGGTAAATCTTGACTATGCATACCTCAAAGTCGCTTCCTTTTACCCTTCCTAACTTCAGAGGATCTGTGCTTTAGAGTAACTGTCCACACCGAGCAGAAGGAAACCAAAAAACAAACTCAGTGGCCTTTTGCACTTAGGACTTGAGTTGCAGAGCTGTAGAGCACAGGAAGCCTTCCTCCATAAGTCTTTATACCAGCAATGGACTGAAGTTTACAATGAGACAAGAAATGCTCACCCTCTACTGATATAGAGATAACAGAAACTACTGGAATGCCTGACAGATAAACTTGTGTTAATTTCAGAACATTTTTATTGGTCTGACTGTGATAATGGTCTCCCTAAATCCTATCACCTACTGGTGGCCAAGCAGATACTGTTACAGTCTCAGTTCATAAACTGGCTATAGATGTAAAATAGGTAACAAGAAGGTAAATTCACACATGCTTTACTAAGGACACATTCAACAATTCAGGTATTATAGCTAAAAAAAAAAGTGAGGAACGACACCAATGGAAACTTTGCTTAATGTTGCTACAAAGATTGGCTTAAGGCATTGGTGTTTACTGTCACAAAGTTACTAAGCTCCAAATATTATTCTGAAATCTACTATTATTAGCATTTTTTAAGTCCTTGGAAAAAAGTGATAGTTAAAAGGTAACCTATGCTGATTATCTGCAGGATTTTCAGTTTATTATTGCATTACTGTTCTCTGCTTTGTGACTGGCATGCCCTTAGGCAGCCAAGTCAGTGGGAGATAATCCACAAAAGACTTAGCACAGGTAAATCCAGAAGCATGGGTCCTGGATATTTTACATTTCTGGATTTAGCATAGGTAAATCCAGAAAGATGGGTTGTGAATATTTTATATTTCTGCCTTTCTTCCATTCTTTGTCCAACATTGTATTCCTCTAAGATCATCCATTATTCGTCACTACACCTTTACTACTTGCAGGCACCAACAACATCTCTGATCCCCCTAAGCTTTATCTGCCTCACAGGCCTTTGATACGCTCTTCAAGTAACAACACTAGGTGACTTTTAAAACATTTACCTGTAAATTATATAATTTACAAAGAAAAGGCTAAGCTGTTTTTTCTTCTTTTTTTGGGGGGGGTGGGGGTGGGGGGAGTGGGGGAGCCACTGGAGGAGCACAGTGTTCCATTTCTACAACCAATACCACAATTACACTTAAATGTAAGCATCTTAGTCTCTTTAGGTGAACTATATCTCCTGCTGTTCAAATGAAGACCTGCTTCATGCATTCTTCTGTGGCAAGTATAGGAGACACCTTAAAGAGCTGTGTAGGAATTACATCACAGCTGTTCAAATACAATGTTTATCCATGGCATCGCTCATCTGTGGGCCAACCAAGAAACTCAAGATACCAAGTTCTTCCAGCTTAAGCTCCTCAGCAATCCTGGCAAAGCAAGTAGGTAAGTTCCATCCCTACATAAGGAAAGAGGGAGGTGTTTCTGAACATTTGCAAGAGGAAATCTTGCTTGCCTAACTGCAATGCCTGGAGGTCTTCAGCGGGACTCTCTTCATTAATTCATTAGCTGCTGTATAAGTATTTAAGATCCAAGGGACACCTCGAGTGCCTTGGCTATGCAGGCTGGATCCCACCTTCAGAACCCCATTCACATTTTTAAAGCATCAGCTCAGCAGCCACTTCCATTTCTTTTTTCTTTTCTCCCCACACTGCTTATAAGCTTCTCTCCAAAGTCTATCTGTTGATTTAGAAAGTCAGAAACAGTAAGCAAGGTCTTTCCATATTCTGAGTGACACTGCAGCAGTCCTCTAAATGAAAACAGATAGGCTTTAGTTAGAAGCACACATTTAGCCTTCTGCTCCTGGTGACACTGCCACAGTCACACATCTGTTGTCATGCCTTCTCCTGTAGAGACACACAGTACCCCAGTTTGCAGTGTGAGGTGTCACAGGGTAGTTGATTATCTTAGAGCTCACACTCCCCTAAAGGGCTGGTCATGTTTTCTCCCCCTCACCCCAAGCCACCAGCTCCAACCACTTTTCTTGCACTGTGTGGACCCTCTGTCCACTTGCTGAGATGAACCAACTCAGTAGGCAGGCAGCCAACACAGCTTCCTGCTGTTCTGGTGAACTCATTCATCATGCCAGGAGGTGAGCCAAGAGCCAAACCTGAGACAAGGGAGGAGATGGGAACACACTGCTGGAGGCAGAGGATAGGAGGATCAAGGATGGGTTTCTCCAGGGCAGCAAGCTATTCCACCATCTGAGAGGAGTCAAGAAACCTCACCCTCTGTTGCAATAAAAGCTCTTTAACAAAATGAGAGTTATCAGACAACCAATCAGAAATTTCAGGGGGAACTGATTATGGTAAACCTCAGGAAAAAAAGCTGGGTTATTTTAATTGTCAGGCATGACATGCACAAACCCACCATGTTCACACAGCCTGCATGCATTTACATGGGGAGATTTGGAATTTCTGTTAGTTTCCTTCATGTTTCTGGAGCTGCATGCAAGCCAGCTGCCTCAGCAACCAGGAGGATTAGGTTGAAAAAAACCAGAAAGTAGAGATCTGAACTTCTCACGTTGTGTCTTGACTTTAACACTTCAAGCTTTAAAAAGGAGGCTAAATATCTTGAGACTACTGATAAAAGTCAGCAGAGTTGGCAGTTTTGCAGACATTTATGGGCTTGGGAACACATTTTTCTGTTTTTAAGTGAAAACAGACAAAACAGTGCACATGCTAGAATAACGAGCATCTTGGCACATTGCAATTACAATGCTGGAACAGACCACTATTCGGTTTTAGTGGATGCTTTTGAGAAAAACAATCCCCTATGTTCAGCTCCCTGTTACATTTATTCTCCACAACAACAGTGCCAAAAGCTTCCCCATCTTCTCTGTGGGCTTTCCAAAAAGAGTTCACCTCCTGTGAAGCATCACAAAAATACAGCTGCTGTTGAGCAGCTCCTTTCCTTGCTAGGATGGGCTAGAGTCACATCACAGAGAAATGGTAACACGCAGTGCTGTAATTACATTCAGACAGCACCAGGAGAGGTTTTTTTAAGAATATAACATCATTGACTTTCCAGTCTTTTGCTTCCATTTAGAAACTCTGTGAAATACTCTATGGATAATCCAGCACTGATCTACACACATCCTGGATTTCCACAGCACAGTACCATATCTAGCAATCTTCCAGTATTTGGTGAAAAGGAGTAATTTTTTTTTTTTTTTTTTTGAGTTCCACCAATATTATCACCTTGGCAGGGAATATTACCATGCAGGGTTATATTTAATTGTAAGTTAATTTTTGCTATAAAAGAAATAAAAAAAATAAGAAAATCATGTTAAACTCTTGGTCAACTATTACAAAAAGAAAGTTTCACTGTAACCAAATCACCAGTGATGGTTAAGATTGGGAAGGTTCAGAGCCTATGGGATTAATAGAGCACACACAGTAACAAAGGCTTACCAAACTTTTAAGCAGATTCTAAAAATGGAACCTAAAGTTCTGGGAAAATCACTGATACCAAACCTGCTGTGCGCATAAACCATACGATGAAATAAGCATTAGTTTTCTCGGAAAACAAAAGTCTTAATACACCAAAAATTAAAAAAGAATTACCCTAATGAGTTAAAAGTAACTTTTGAGCATGGACAAGCAATGTTAAACAAGGATTGTGCCAGGGCTCTCAAAAGCACTCTGCTGACATAACTGAAATATGCTAAAATAATTCAACTAAAAAGTGCCTGGTTTGGCAATCCATATATTATTGTGCTGCATTCTGAGGTGACAGGCTTAGAGCCCTGAGTCTTTCCACTTTACAGCATCCTCTCCAAGCACATGACAGCATTGAACTTGCCCTGCTTGGTAAAAACAACTGCATTCTGATCATATGGAAATGGTGAATTAGTGTTGAACTAAGAATAGTGAAAGACAAAAAAACCCCCAAAAACAAACAATCCAAGGGAAGCGGGAGGGAATATTATGTTGCTGATCCAGCTGGGAAGGCAGAGTGATGATTTAAGACTTGTTAAAGGAAGAAGCAGGCTGACTTGCCGCTAGGGCACAGCAAAGCGGACTGTATCACCTCCCGCTCCCCTCTAGTGCCGCTTTCCACACATGTAACTGCCCAGGGACAAGGTCTACACGTAACTGAAGTGCAGGGACAGCCACAACTCAGCAGATTATCCATTATACACATACAATCCCCCTACTTCACCTGGAGCCTATGTACAGCAGCTCTACCTGCGATGGAGGTGTTAGGAAATTCTAGTATGAGAAGAACAACTATTGGGTGACACGTGTGTCACGTAGCGCTCTTGTGAACTGTGCTATTCAGTGCCTTCTAATTTAATATCATCAAAATCTCCAAAGACAGCAGTTAAAATTTAAACAGGCATTCTGAATGGACGCTCTTGATCCCATTATCAGTGCCATGGATGGGATTACAATGAGGGTGGTAATGGTGGAAATGTTTTAGGAGAGATCTAGTATCAACAGCAGGAGTGGCCACTAATTGGATTCTTTCTGTGTCACCGCAGAGTTGTCACGGGACCCTCGTTCTCTGTTGAACACTGCAGCTCTCAAGGCACTCAGAAAGGAGCTTTCTCAATTGTTATCGCATCAGTCTGCCTTCTCACTCAAACACAAATCCCCCAAAGCTCTTTCTAAAGCCGAGAAAATCATGGAACCCATGACTCCCATGACATCCGCGACAAGAGCCCAGCCTCGCCTCAGTAAGAACGGGCCCTCACATAACACAATGCTCAAACTCCTGATCCTGCATCAACATTTGGTCATATATATATAACAAAAGTGCAGGATGTAAGTTAAACAAAGCTAGATAAAAAACCCTGCAAACTGTCAAAATAGTCTGCAATGCAGTGTTCTAGCCAGAAGAGAATCTGCAAATCTTTCAAAATATTTTTTTCCATAGCTGTCTAACATCCACTGAGTGTGCATTTTATAATGGCTTCCACACTGAGGAACACTGTCCACAGCATCACAAGATTTTAAATAAACTGTTTTTATCAGTTTATGACTGGAATGAGAGCTGTTACAATTTTCACTTGCCATCTCTAGGATACTTCTGGATTTCTACCTCAATCTTTTTCCTAACGACCTCTCATTTAGCCTACTTTTTGAAGGTGTATTTACATGCCCTTTGGCAATTCACCAAGGGAGGTTTTTTTCACTGTGAAATTACTCCAATCATAATTAATTTTTTTCCTCTGAAACAGAGACAAAAATCAGTGAAGGGCCAAGAAGACATGCCAAGAAGCAGAAATTGAAGTTGCACATTGTGATGGAACAAGCTCACCCACCTCGATTATAAAGTGCTAAGAAAAGGAAGCCCCTGACAAGCAATAAACTGACACATAATTAGGACAATTCAGGGCAGAACACATTTTCTTGTGCTCTATCTCACTGCTCAGAGCAGTGAGAGAGGGAAAAAAAAAAAGGTGACACTTTGAAAACTCTATGAAGACAATAAGTATCCCCCCTAGTCTTCACTAGCTGGGGGAGAAAGAAACACACCAGCTTTTGTACAGTGTGGGTTCAGTTGATAGTACAGACATGCCTGGTATGTTCAGCATTCCATACCAAGCAAAGACGAATTAGCCGCAAAAAAAAAGCATTACAGCTTTCACACAGCAGTTTATGGATCTTTTTGTACCTCTGGAATTTTTTACCTTGAGCATCGTAGAACTTGTGCTGTTTCAGATCTTTTCCTTAGATTATTTTTACCTCACTGTGAGGAACATCTTTGTGAGTTCTGAACACTTTTACAGCTGCTAGGATGCTAATGGGAACTTCATGTGTGTACCCAGCACAAGTGCTCTCAGAGAAAAAAAGCCAATGTCAAAGGAAGGTATGTAGAAGTCACCATAAATATGTCTTTGAATGTTTACCATCTGGAACAGTAGATTACATTTTGACAAGAAGCCGGACTGCCCCGTGGGCATTGTCTTTTAAACAGCCCCATCATTATAAAGGAAGGAAAAACATGATTTGCTGTTCCTAGTTTCTCAGCAAGATTTTCTGGCAGTGCTAGAGAAACTAGTTTTTTTTTTCCTAGTAAAACAATAACAAGCTGGGCAAGTGTAGTCAGCTACGCACTTTCTTGAAAAAATACGGTTTCTTATAGATCATCCAACCCACAAAGGGGGATGCGTTTCAGTTAGTCAGTGACAGCAGCAGACTGTGCAGCTCGCAGTGCTGCACCTTAGCTTGGGAGACTAAATCTCTGTGTGCCGAAGGTGGCATACCAGGCATCTCACAGGACACACTGGGAGAAAGAGGAGAAATCCAATATACAAGACTATAACACAGAGTCATAGCAAGGTTTTTCTTTGGTTTTGTTTTTCATTTTAAGCTTGTAAAAGTTTCCATCACATTTTACAATGAGAAAGTGTGGACTGAGGCAAAAATCAAAAGGGTCAAATGTATTCACATAAACCCTGATCTGGTTGTGCAGTCATCAGGGGGATTGAGCTAATTCTCTGTGTCAAATTGCTGTGGGTGACTTCTGAGGATACATTTATACTAAAGAGTGTGTTTGCAAATACAGGCTGAGAACAACCCGCAAAGGGGCCAAATACTCTGTTCAAAAACAAGTTAACAACAAAGTTGGTTTGAGGTAAAAATATATGTGCAACCCAAAACATGGGGTTATGGGCATCATTACACAGTTGAATGCCAAAATCACAAAGCACCAGCTATAAATCCCCTTGCTCAGCCTGCTAAACAGATCTTATTTCAGAACCCATTATATACAGTATTATTTATAGAATATCTCACCTGTAAGTGGTGAGGACAGTGTTAGATTTCTTTCACAAGTAGGAGGCCAATAATTCATAAGCACCACAGGTATGTGAGAGTTAGTGTGAAGATCTGTTACAGTGGAAAAGAAACAAATAATTTTGTTACTCTGCACAGGAAGACAGCATATATATATATATATACATATACAACAAATGTTTTATTAAATAACCCAAACAAATAAAAGGAAAATAATCCATCCTCTATTTTCTCCATTTAGATAATTTAGAGTAAAACAATATCTTCTCTGATAAGCTAACATACTGTAATTAGTGATAACATTTCTAAGTTAGTTAATTTGCTGGGCTTCCCACGCTGTAAACATCAATGAACTTATTAGCGGAATTAAATGAAAATT
The DNA here is from genome assembly GCA_035583155.1 of Acropternis orthonyx. NCBI lineage: Eukaryota > Metazoa > Chordata > Aves > Passeriformes > Rhinocryptidae > Acropternis > Acropternis orthonyx. The sequence goes on along the minus strand of JAWWEU010000081.1, from coordinate 119,443,849 downwards.
ATAGCAGAGCACTTCCATAACTAATTTCTAATTACATTTCTGCCCCTCTTCTTTCCTAAGCATAAATTTTTGCTTACTTTTAATTAACACTTCAGCTCACTAATTTAGAAACTATAAATATAGTGAGACTTTAATGATCCATTATAGTGATGCTACTTAGTTTTCAATGACTTGTAAAACTTTCACAAACAGATCTGCAAATGAATTACATCCATCTGCCTGCTGCAGCTGCAAGAGCAGCATTACATTGCACCCTGCCTTTCCTACTTTCCTGATTTTCTCTTAACTTTACGCCCATGTGTAAGCCAAACCATCCCGATGCCGATCATCAGAAGCCCAGCCCGGTCTCTATAAAGGAGTCTTCAAACTTTACAGACATCTCAAAACAGCCTGGTTTGCCTCACAGCTGAGCCCCAGACAGGCTGCACACTACTGAAGCATCCTCCTCAAAGCCTAGGAAATACTCTGCCGCTGTTCCTTCTCCCGCCCGACCGCGGATCTGTTGGAAGACAGAGGCGTTTGTACCGCAGCCACAGCACCCACCCGTGCCCGGTGTGGCTTCCCCCGCGCCGCGCCGGGCACACACGTGTGTGCGGAGCGGACAGCGGTGCCTGCGGGGGGGTAGAGGCGGCACCCGCAGAGCGGGGATACACCGCTCCAGGGGATATTTTCCAATCTACACCTTCGAAAGCGTGACCTTAGCGGCGCTAAGAGTGTTAGCTCTATGAAGACAGCCAAGCATCAGGCTGTGCTCGCTGTTATCTGTCAGCGGTACAATAGCAGCATTGATAAGGCAGCAGCAACTGGCTTTGACAAGTGTGCTGTGCTAGCATTCCTCTGAAAACCGTGAAGGAAAAAGGAAAAAAGAGAGAGAGAGAGAGAGAGAGAGAGAGAGAGAGAGAGAGAGAGAGAGAGAGGGAGGCATGAGGTGCCTTTTACTTTACCTGAACAAAGTGTGGGGTTTTACTTTTCCCTCTGAGCTGCTGGAAACGATTCCTCCCTCTTCTCCCCCAAAGCTAGATATTTCTTCTTTTGCTTGCAGCTCACACTTGGGGAAGACCACACAGCTCCAGAAAGGCTGCCTCTCTCCCCTAATCCCCACTCGAGTGTGATGACACACACTAACCCCAACCATCTGTTGAAACACGTCCTCAAGCACTCAGCACAGTGGTGTGTCAAGACGGGCTGCCCAATCCAATCGCTGGGGTTGGGTGGCTCTTAAGGAGCTGGAGGCAGAGACAAGGGCAGAAACTATAGGGCTGAGAACTCTTTAGCAAAGTAACCTGAGATTTTGAGAAAGGGCTGCTATTGAAAAAAAGAGCAGAAGGGGGAGGTATTCGCGGGAAGGTAGAGGGAGTGGATTAGTCTGGTGACCAGTTGTGTAACTTCTCACAACTCCTTGTATTCCCAAAGGACCACTGGGACCCCCTCGCAGTGGGATGCACAGAAGCACAAGGGCAACACTAAAATGTTTTTATGGCGCGTCTATTGAGGGCAATCTCCTCCAAGAGACGCTTTTCTAAAAGAGATAAAAGATGCAGCTTGAAATCCTGATAAAGTGCTACTGCGGGAGTCGTTTGCACGGCGATGTGACATTTGTATCCCGAAATTCCAACTCCTTAACGTGCCGCGGTTACCCCGTAGCTGCCTCCAGCCTTCCCGGGAGAACGGCGGAGAGAGGCTGGAGGAAAACCGAGGGGCGAGGCGGGCAGAAGAGGGGACATCGAAGGGCAAATACCTCTGCTCCCGCGAGGAGCCATCTGCGAGTCCTTCCCCCCGAGCCCGCGCTCCCCGGAACGCGGGTTAAACGCCTCGGCTCCCCGGCGTGCCCAGCTCGCCCAGCGGCACACGCTGCTGGCTCGCCCGCCCGCCCCGGCGCTGCTGCAGCAGCGGGTCCGCGCCCGCCGCGCTGCTCTGACAGCTGCGGCCCCGCACCGGGCTCCCTCCACCGGGGCCCCCGCACCGGGCTCCTTCCCCCGGGCTCCCCGTACCGGGCACCCCGCACCGGGCACCCCGCACCAGGCACCCCGCACCGGGTTCCCCGCACCGGGCTCAGCGCCGGGCCGCCGCGCCCTCCCCTCCCGCCACCAGCCTGTTGCTTCCCCCACTCCCCTCCCGCTTCCGCCACCTTCGCGCCGCCTCGGACTGCCTTGCGGGATGTAGCCGGTTTCAGGATCTCCGCCCTTCCCCTCGGGACCCGTCACAGCCCCAGTCCGAGTTGGGGGCTCCCGGCGGTGCCGAGACCGCTCTGGACTGTCTAGACTGTACCTCAGTTTCCCTCGGCCACAAGGGAAACATTATCACAGCTTACTCTCTCTCGCGGACACTGCCAGGAAAAATCCACTAATTTACAGAAGATGTCCGTGAAGGATAGATAAGGGACACAGAAAAATTGCTAAGTGCCAAAGAAACAGTTCTTTCATTTCCCCTCCCCGTAACAGGATAGCGTGGAAGACTTAAAAGCTCAAGGGTTTTTACCTCATTACCATGTGCCTTACTTGACACTTGCATTAAATCTACATTTCACATTATGACAGATGTTGTGTTTTCTTTGAACTGAAAAAGAAGGACGTCGTTTTTGCATTAAAAGTTACTCTAAAAGTGTTAACATCCAACTTGAAGAAAGGTTTGCAATTGTGAAAAGACACACTCTGCCCAGCAATATGAAAGCCATATGAGAGTCTTGAAATGTTGATTTGGCTTACTTGTTAATACCTTACACAATGCTATAAAGGACTAGTGGCAAAGTGAATACTTAATAAAAAGTGAGATTCAAGAGCTGGGGTCTGTGCCCAGTTAGTTGTTATCAGAGGTGACCTGGAGAAGAAAGAAAAAAGAAGAAACTGTAGTCATATGTGCATTTGCTCAAATTCTTCCCCAAGTAATGATACAGTATCTGTTTCAGCCTATTACCTGAAACTGCTAACACATACGTTGGGTATCCACTAAACCGCTACTCCCTAACCTGCTAATTCCAGATAAATAAACAGCTGAACATTTGTTTTTTGACAATAATGCGTGGTGAAGAAGGGATGCAACTACTGTCCCTGGGGTATTGTAAGATTCTTAACGTTGCCAATTATGTCTTCAGGGCAAGGGTTTGGTTGATTTTTTTCGTTCTGCCAGACTGTGGTCTGTAAACAGGCTGGATAACCTTACATCCTTTGAAAGCCCCAGAGACTTTATTAAACTCATTTGCATTCTCTTTAGCTGTGCATCCATTACCAGTATTGTATAGTAACTGCATTAAAATCATTAGTGATTAGAAATGTGGAATATCAAAAAGCCCCCAAATTTGTGCTGTATCATCCTGTGTACTGACTCATTGTCTAAAATGCAGCTCAGCTCATGGCTGCTCTATTTGATGAGATGCAGACTCAGCAAGGTTTAACCTCTGGATAGTTCTAACCAACATGATTGACAGTTATGTGCAGTACAATTATTTTATGTTGTGCTGTTTGTATGCTTACACTATGTTGGGTATTAAGCTGTATATAAATATATGCAAGCAACTTACTAAGCATTTGTGTGCTGAACAGGCCCAGATCTGTTAGTTTTTATGCCTGCGTAAGTCAGGGATGCCTCAGTTGATGCCTGTTAAGTCACAGTAGTTTAAAATTGACATGGTTAAAAAGACCCCCAACTGAGTGTTTGGTACACAGAGACACATGCACACCCGTGTTTATCTTCAAAGACTCTGCAATGACTTGAAAGACAAATTTTCATCTCCATAATCAATGTTAGTAATAGCCCCCAAACCTGTGCATGATGATTTTTTCACCTAAAAGCTACTGCTGATGTTGCAGGATAATTTAACTGCTACTTGTATGACTACAGCCAGATTTAGTTTGTTATGACGGTTTATAACACACCTTTCCACTACTGCTTCTCTATCCAGACTGCCATCTGCAAAGAGTTTAGGTTTTAAAGGCTGAAATGAAAGCTGCACTGGAAAAGCCATACCTGAAATGCTGTTATAATTATGCATCATAAAACAGGTTCTCAAGTTGACTATCAAACCCATGAACTTTTGCTAAGGTCAGGCTGCCCCCACTCACATAAGACTTGTAGCAAAGTGAATAATGCTTTATGCAAATAAGACAATCCTAATATGCAAGATTAATTGTAGGTAATTGTGATATTGAGAAACACTCCTGTTTTGTTCCCACAGATAACATGTCCTTTACATAGTAGCTCCAATTGGTTTCCATGGTAGCCAACAGCATCTTTAAGCCAGGGCACTAAGCTTCACTGGGCGCCGCCTAGACTTAAATTCTCCACCTTTCCTCCAGCACAGACAGCCTTGGCAGTTTTCTGTGTCCATGTGGACATATCTACACATTCACACACATGCAATTCTGCTCAAGAACCTCATGCAATTCCCAACTCTGGCATTTTCAGCTCTCAAGAATGGTTAAAGGGGATTTTTCATGTTCCTGAAGCAATCTCAATCTATCTCCTCTGCAAATATCTGATTTTTTATTTCCTTGAATCATTATAAGTCTGCTCTGGATTCAATTATTTTGTAAGAGTTTTTTAAAGAGGAACAGAAGAGGTTCTAGAACACAACTACAAATCCACAGAAAAGTCTATTGTCAAATTCTAGCCTAAAATGTACTCATGCTTCTGTTAAGTTTGGGTGATACGTCATCAATAATGAGCTATAACAGAAAGGCCTCTAAAATCCTGAGTGGCAAGGAAAAGATAAATAAAGAATTCCAAGCAAATGTTTCTCACTGAAGATCCCAGAAAATAACAGGTTCAAAGAAGCACAGAAAGATATGCATCTTCATATGGAGCACAGTGAAGCCTTGGAGCTACTTGCTGCAGGATGCAGTTGGGATAAAAATTACATGCATTCAAGTGTTTGGGAAAGTCTATGGAAAAAAAAATATACTCACAGCAATTAAATACAAATATATGACTTCTGGTACAGGCAATCCTTGGAGTAGATCCTGGACAAGTATTGCTCTGTGCTTGTCCTATTCTTACACTTTACCCCAAGCATCCACTATTTTCCACTACTGGAAGGTGCCAAGCCTAGTATATCCATGATTTAGTGTGGCACAGCTGTTCTTTCTTTTTTTCTTAAAGAATTTAGCCATTGGTAGTTTTTGGGCTTCATCGTGGGTAGTATAAGAGAGATGAATTCCATCTAAGAACTTAAGCCAAGATTTTTAGAGGTTAGCTCATAAATTCATATTCAGGAACCTAAGTAAAAATGGTCTGATAGAGAGTATTGAGTATGCGGTAGCTTCTAGTGAAGCTAGCAATTAATTTTGTTTTCCTCCATATGTAGGCATTCCAAAGTCAGACATAGGCTCATGTAAAATTTGGATGCTAAATCCCAAACTGTACTCTGTGCAAAATGTTGCTCAGCTATTTCCTAAACTAGAGTTACCTGAATTCCAGAAACACATGGTCTTTTAAAAGCATTCCCCTGGCACCCCTGTATATTCCCCCATGCTGAAAGCCCAAGGCCAAGCAAGACTCAGGAGTCAGGCATTCCTTCACTACAGTCCTCTAAATTGCTTCACTGGACTCTCAGAATGCATCTACCAATCTTGGAGAGCTTTGAGTGACATAGCTAAATGTCAACTCTTTCTTCTAAAACCTGGCCAGAGGAAGAAGAAATAGAGAACTTGTAGGACATGCAACCAATGGATAGCTTTCTTCTCACTGTGCCTGTTCAAACTCATTCACTTGTACATAATATTCCAAAAATTATGGTTCTGTGTAAAAATACAGTAGGGTTAACGTACAAAAAAGACTGAAAAATTCAGTAACATCCAGTGCAAGCACAGGAAAACGCAGAGTACTGTATCCTAGAAGCATGGTGCTAATTCAGGTATCCCAGAACAATTTCCATATTTTCCAGGGTAATATGCATGGGCATATACATGTAGTCTCTCACTATGAATCCATACATATGCTAAGTACAAAAGGACTTTAGAAATGCATTAAGGGAACAGTTCCAGAATCAGGATTACCTGCTTGAGCATAGCTGTTGTGGGATCGAAGAGTTTAGACTTCTTCAATTTTTTAAGGAAGTTCTCCTGCCCTCCTACATCTTCCTTTCAGTGGAATCAGATAGCATGGAAGTTATACCCAACTACAATTTGTCTCAGGACTGCAGCACTAAAAATAGTTCCCCTGAGGGGTAACCAGAGCAGAGGATAGAGTGCAGGTGAGACAGACAAAAGTTCATAATTGACTCAATTCATCACAGGACTTTTCAGTTTGTCAGATTGTTGTCATCACTATCACTTGCCGCCAGAAGAAGATTAATGGTTGAAATAATCGTCAGTTTGACATTCGTGTTTCTTCACTTACATTCCCTCCTAAAATACTGATTGTCCTTGGTTACCATTTCTTCTAAGGTAACTCCTTTATTAGTGGTTGTATCATAATTTAGTGCCAAGCAAGGCCACTGTAATAATGAGAAAAAGACATGTTTTTTTACCCTAACAGGAGAGCTGGTTAGATTTGTCATAGCTAAACTTTTTTTTTTTTTAAATATCTCAAAATAAAAAAAAAAAAAAGACGAAGGAAAAAACCCCAAAAATGAAAACCCCACATATTTGTCACGTCATGCTTAGAGAAAAAGAAAACAAAGCCAGTAAAAGTTTTTCCAAGCTAGAGCTAATATGACAATTTAATGCACTGAGAAGCTGTGGTTCTTCCCTTCTCAGCTGCCAGTTGGCCAAGAGTTCCAACTCCAGCACAGTAAACAAGTGATCAGTGAGTCTGGGAAGAGCTCAACACACCAGACAGCTGGAAAATAGGGCAAATAAAGGCAGGAAAATCAACAGATTTAACCAGTCAGCACAAGGTAAGTGATCCCATGATCAGCAGTAGGGAAAGAGCTAAGGAGAGAGTATATATGGAGTCTATAAGGCTTTAAAAGTGTGAGAACTCAGAGAGCAATGTGCTCTCAGAACTTGTGCTGACTTCACATTTTGGACAGAGTTCAATTTCATTACTGAAGAAATTTGAGGTAAACCATCCAATACTTAACAAAAATTGAAAAAATGCCAAAAATTTAGAAGCCAAAATGTCTCATAGCTTTTAATGTTAGTTACTAGTAAACTGACAACCAATGGTCATCTTTTAAGTCCTCCTTCTTACATAATTCTTATTTTTGACCTTATTCAAAACTTTCAGCCTGAAAAAATTGCAATAACAAAGAATGAAGGACTTGAATGAGTCCTAGGTTGAACTCACCAAAATCAGGAAAACTTTAATTATGAAGGTTCAATCTTACCATTTCCCCCTTTGAGTAGCCCTCTAATATAGTCAAGGTACCACTTGCCTAAAAAAACAACTATTTTCATGATGTTGTTCTGGACAGAGCGTGGGAATACACATAGCTTAACATACAGATTCATTTTTTCCTAGAGAGTCAAGGAAGCAACAGCCCCTGTAGCCCTTTTATTTTTATAACAATGAAGCATCAGCAAATCCCATAACACTTTAGGAAAACATTTCATTTAACCCTTTTGTGGTCTCATCTCAGACATAATGGTGGGAGCAGAAAGACCAGACACATTGCAGGGGTAGCTATGGTGTAGCAATTTTTATGGAGTAGCAGGGACCTTTCAGTCTCCCTTCATCTGTTCTTTCTGAGAAAAGAAGCCAATATGCTTAGCTTGCCTCATATATAACTAACTTTAGAGTTACACCTGCTAAGACAGTTAACCTTGAAGAAATTGGCACTTAAGGTAAGGATCTACAAGTAAACAGGTAGGGTAATGCAGCCATAATAGCTGGCAGACTCACTCAAAGGCCACATGATCATAAATCTTGACATAATCACAACAGCCAAGGTAAGCACATACGAAAGTCACAATACAGCTTCAAGTCACCAAAAGAAGGATAAGGCAGTATTCATTGCATGGGAAAATGCATTTGCTGGAGTCAAGTTTTCCTAGTGTTGACTTGAGTATGAGTAATACCTTCTTCTGCATATGGGAATGACTTAAATGCCAATATTCATCCCTAAAAAGGTATGTCTGGACATGTACAGATAATGTTGATATGTAGAATTAAATAAATAAATAACTAATATAGATATATATAAAAATATATATATAATAGATGTAATTATGTATACACGAGTATATAATTCTACATCTAAATTCTTGTTGCTGGACCTAAATTATGGATATCATAGATTGATAGCTGAATAAAACCATAATAAGCCAGTACATTTCTAAACATGACCTTTAGATAACAATTCAAATGTAGCCGGCTACTTTAAGGAAAAAAAAGAAAACATAAGGGGAAAAAACAAAAAAAAGAAACTTAATATGCCTATCCCACCAACCCAAACCAAAACCACTTGTCATTCTCTTTCTAGGTGCCAAAAACCCATAATGTCCTCACTCTACTGCCAAAACCTCTAGTTCACCTCCTGAAAACATCTATGTCTCACATCCTGTGTCAGCAAAAAAAAATAACTCATTGTAGAGAAAACTGAAAAAGTGAGAACAGAGTGAAAATTGAAATGTAATACTGAGAAAGGCCAAGAGAGAAGAGTTAATGTGGGGTGGAGAGTTGCTGGAAGACATCATGATTGCTTTGCAGGTCAGAACAATCCCTCTGGATGTATAAACAGTCCCAATAGCAGGTGTGGGTCCTGTATTGATGTTGATGAGGGTGTTCAGCGATAAAGAAAAGAGAGATGTCTTTTCTTTCCAAGTAGAGCTAGTTTAGGCAGGTGTGAGTGGTGTCATTTGAGGAGCCCACAGAGCAGTAGATTTTTTGAACTGTATTTACTAGTTGTAAATGTCTTGTCCCAAGGATAGGCATAATTCAGTGTTGTAGTAGTAGCAGAAAGATTTGGGCGAGGAAGGAAGGAAAAAGTCATGGTACCTTGGAGAACAAGAAGGTATTAGTGAAATTTCAGGAAAGCAAAAGAGGTTGAGGGCATTCCATCTGAGCAACAAGGAGGGAAGGTCTTCAAAGAACCAGTTTTGGAGGGGTTAGCAAAAGGACTTAGGGGAAGCCTTGCAGGAAAGGGGTGCTAACAGGGTTTGATCCATTTCAAGGAGGGTTTCACGAAAGTGAGAATTTGAAAAGAAAAACCTTTGGGCTGCAGACCCTACTGGACACAGCATTTCTAAAAGGCTATGGGTTGAAAGAAAAATTCCTGACCCTTCTGCCAGTCTGCCTCTCTGTACCTTCTCTTCAGTTATGGCACAGGAGGGTGTTGTTCCTAATCCTCATGGCTTTCCCCTTTCTCTCTCAGTATCCACCACTCTCCTCCACTGCCCTTTAACACAGCAGCTATGCTCCCTCTCTCTACTTAGAGAGTCCCTTGGCATTTCCCCGACTGTGAGCACTAAAGGGCAAGAGACAGAGGAGAGAGGAAAGGAGCAGGACTGAAAGAGGCAAAAGGGGAGTCTGGCTGGAAAAGTATTTGCTGCTCCTGATGCCACCATGGGCCTGAGTGCCTCTTCCGTCCTCTTCTCCCCTTCCCTGTCCAAGCAAAACTTACCACAGCAGCAAAGGGAAACTCCCCAACAGATAATGTCATCAGCTGTCCTTAAGCTGACACTTACCCAAAACCTCCTGTCATGGCAAATGTAATTATTGTTTACTTTCAGTGGTAATTTAGGGCACTGAATCTTTTCCAGGCTTGTGTCAGTGAAGTTGAATTTTAGAGGGACTGTAGCAGGAAGTTGTACTATTTGCCTGGCTGGTTTATTTTGTTTTTATTTGAATTCCACATTTGGTTGAAGGGAGGGATAAATATTTTTCCTCTTCCTTCATTCTGGTATCAATGAGTGGGAAGGTGGAACCTTGTTAGTTAGACTAGTGTAAGAGGCAGAGCCATTCTTACTTCTGTATCATCCTAGGGAATTCAGAATATTTTTTATAGTTGTCTCATTCTCTTACCAAGGCTGTACACGTGGTTCTAAAAAAAGGACAGAAATGCCATTTTGCAACTAGTTTTGAAACTTGTTTTCATTCTGCATGTTAATAAATCCAAGGCCTTTCTAACATTTTCTTCAAACTGAATGCTATCAGATAGTCACCTTTATGCTGAAAAATCAGAATTTGCAAAGGAACTGTACTAAGGGCTGTGGTCTGATGTGCAGACCAACACTCGACTCCACAGAGGCAGCTAGGAGCTACACTCCAGCTGCAGATGATGCAGTTTCCAAGGACAGGTTCACATCCAGCAAAAACTCATGGAAGGAATCCGTTCTTTTCCCTTGGTCTGATGCTGACTCTTTTACATAAACATTAACTGACCACTTTGGTTGTTGGGTTTTGTTTTTTTTTTTTTTTTTTTTTTTTTTTTTTTTTTTTTTTTTGTGGCTAAATTTCAACCATAAAGCTATGAAAATGCTAGAAATGAAATAAGAAAAGGCACAGAAACATAGAGCCAAGGGAGAGAAGCAATAAAACACACCTCTTTTCAGATGTAATCTCATCTTAAATGGGCTTGAGTTGATCTTAAAATCCAGTTTTGGAACTCACACAAACTTCCGACAAGTCAGGCTGTAGAAGCTTTACAACAGTCACCTTCTGAAGGATGGCACCAGGGGGGCAGAAAGTGTTCTAATAATGTGCACCTGTCCTACTACAGGAGATGACACCTGTCCCTGAGATGCTGAATTTCCTCAAGGGGCAAACTTCAGATAACAAACCCTTTTCTTTAGATATTAGCCCAGATGCTATTTACACCAGTCTCATAAACAATACAAGAAATTTTCAGTGGCGTTGAGCTTGATTTCCTCATAATGATAGACTTTGATTGAGGTTAGAGTCTTTGCCATGCTTGATTGGGACTTGAGGAGGCTGACCTTTCCTGTCAAGGAAGATAGCTTGACACAGGAACTCCATAAATAGCCTTGGCTTGTGCTGGAGGTATATTCTGCCAAAGAGTGCCCTTTTGAAGTCATCTTCTTGGGGTCTGAAGAAGGCCAAGACAGCATTTTGCAGATAAATAAGTATAGAGTTTTTTAAACCTGCTGTAAGGGTTTTTAAATCTGACTAGACCCACTCTGTGCTTTCATGACTTTGCTTCATAGGTGGTAAAATTGTCTACAAGAACTTTCTGAGAAGAAAAAGCAACTATATTTTATATATATGTAAATATATATACACATATATACACATCGTGTTTTATTGCATTTAAGATTTTTCCCTATTAGTAGAGAGTCTCTGAGCAACAGAAAAAAGCTTTTAACCTGTAGTTTTTCCAAAAGCAGCTGACAGCCTGAACTAAGCTTTGTGCTTTTACAGCCTCTCCCTGCAGTGGGACCAAACAGACAGATCATTTCACTGAAATAAATCATGCTTACCTTTCTACAAAAATGCCTTTCACACAAACCAATCCACAGCTAAGTTTTAAGACAGCAACACCTGAATTTTAAGTAGCAAAGTGATGGCCAATCAATAGCTGTGTCACAGCACTAATAATAGACATGCTAACAAACCCTGCGTTAGAGCTAATTACAGATCTTGATCCCTGCCTGTGCTGATGTGAAATCCCACTAAGTGAAAGTCCTGGAATTTGTTGACTAGTTTAGACGCAGTTTAAGCTGGAGATCTGATCTGCTCTCTTGCGATCTTTCGTTCACTTAAGAAAAACAAGAGAGAGGTATTTTATCACTGAATGACAGTAATCATTGGCATATCATCAGTAATTTTTAAACCTTTCCACTTGTGGCAAGTTACTTATTAAAATAAAAATTTGTCATTTTTATTGGGACAGTATAGTTTCCTGCAATTTTATTCCATTTGACTGTTATTCCTGAAATTAGCACAACCTAAGGCAGCCTGTGTTAACTCTTTCTTATGCTAAACAGCCCTTGTTAGTTTAACAGAACAAAAGCTTTGATTGTAAGTGCAAATATGTGTGAGAATCTAGAGTCAAAGCACATTGGTGGCTTTTTTTTCTGAATGAGTTGCTTTGGTGCAAGTTTCCAAATAAAGATTTAATTGCGCCCACTTGCATCAATTACAATATCAAAGCGCAGAAGTTATAAAAACAGAAGGTGCATACACAATGGCTATTTCACAGTCTGTTTTGAAAACAGATTAGACACAATTACAATGATCATTTCTTCAAAAGAATTTGGAGATTATCAAAAACAGAACAGACTGTGGATTTTAATTGAAAACTCTGTCCAAATTCTTTGTATCCCTCCACCCCAGCCTGGTCTCCTTCACAGCATTTAACAAAATAGTTAATGTGTGGTTTTAACAGGGGGGAATTGAAACCTGGAGGTAAATACAGTTGCAGTACCCAGTTCTTAATATTGCAATGCCTGTGGTACCTTTGGGTGATCTCATTTCCTGCACTTACACTTGGACGTAATCACACTTAGCACCTGTTCGTACAACTTAGCAATTCATTCCAGCAGCCCAGTCTTTGTGGACCCCTCGAATTTGAAAATAATTATCTGTACTTTTCCAAGGAGAAATCTGACTACCATATACTTGAAAGCCCTTTGTGATTCTGAAATTTCAATTTCTCTCTCAAGAGAATAAAAAAACATGCAAAAAAGAAGAGGGCACCTTTTTGTATTTTGAATATTAATGATCAGAAAGACATTTGTTTATAGAAATTCCCTGGAAAGTGTTCTGATACAGACTGTACAATACAATGCATATTAAAAACAAGTGACGTCAGTAATGCTTTTGAGAAATACAGACCTAAATTTCAACCTCACATAGGAAAATTAAAAGTGCTTAATTGTTACTGGTAATAGTTGTCAGATCAAGATTTGAACATACACACATTCCACTACATATTGATTGCTGAAAAATGTGGAGAAAGTTGATATAGTGATTGACAGAAAGAATTCCCTTATGAACCTGATGCATGTAATTCTTCTTATGCAAAGATTCTGTTTTCTGAGGGTCTTGATTTCCACAAGCAGAATGACATTGCAGACCTCCAAGGCAAGGTCCTTCACATACTGTGTTTTCTGAAAACTGTTTCATTGGAATTTAATTCTGATCATTTTGGCAAAGCAACAGTCACTGCAGAGAGTGCCTCCCATCCCAAGTTAAGCCTCATGTCTTGCCCATGAGGTGAGATCTGGACCACTTTGATTCTTGCTAAAAAAAATATATGTGGTCTCTCAATTGTCCCCAGTGCTGTGTCAGCGCACACCACTGCTTGCTCTCACAGTCCCTTAAACTGCTTAGAAAATCTGTGTTGGCCTGGAGCCCTACTCCTGAGGCATCCAAGTATTATGAATGCAGAAGACAACCCCTGTATCCATATAGTACTTGTACCGAGTTTGTCTCTGCAAAGAATCTGTCCCAGTGTTTTAGGAGACTGAAAAAACTTTTTGGAAAAATTGTTGCTTCCTAAATTTACTTGACTTTTCACTCTTCTAAAACTTAAAGTTGATTTCTAACTGTAGTTTCAATCATTGTGAATTCCTCTGAGGAGATCACACTGACATGAAAATATCCAGTGATATGTCCATTGCAGAACTGAAAATAAAAATTGAAATATTCTAAAAATATCAGCTAATTTAGAGTATCAAGGACACCTTCAAGAATATTAAAGGATTTGCAGTCATAGCCACAGGTAGCCAGGTGACCAATTCAAACACATTATAAAACCTTTCTAAAAAGTAAAAAACCACTATGATTTTACTTCAGATTGTATTTCCGTGGGGCAGTCCCGTGGCGTAATGGTTAGCACTCTGGAGTCTAAATCCCAAGGGCCCAAGTTTGAGTCTCAGTAGGGACCATCCCCTGGGCAGTTAAATGCCTCCCTGCCATCCGATCCCGTCAGATCTCGGACACTCAGCAGGACCAGCCCTGGTTAGTGTACTGGGTGCTGTAGACAGTCCAGAGGATTTCACTGTCACTGTCCGAGCTCGCTTGGCTGTGGCAAATGGACCCTTAGGACTTAAACTGTGGGGCCAGTTGTGCGTACGCTGTGCCTCACCTAAAAAAATCCACTGCGCAGGCTGGAAGGGCACACCCACATGGGGAGAGCCCTTCCCCAGATCTTCGTTCACGAAGTCTGGCCATTATTATTATATTTCCATGCAGTTCTGTCACTGTCTTTTTTTATATTACAAGCAGTTTTGGAAACAGGCTTACCAATCACCTACATCTCACATAAGTGCAACTGCTGGCTTCACAAGAGCTGTAATGAACATCCTCTCCGTGGTCCCTGTGGAGCTGCTTCACATTCTCTGCCAGGCAGAGATGGCCGCCCTGGCACACAGTGGCAGCCAGCATGGGGTATTTGTGGGGACACCTGCAAAGTTACTGCGGGAAAGACAGACAGAAAAGCCTCTCATGTGCATAGGGTTGGAACTGCAACATATTTTGCTTGTGATAGACTTATCCTTGGTGACTAGCAGCAGCTCTTGAGTTTCAGGCTAAAACCTGTATGTATCTCCCTATGTAATCCCAATTCACCTACTGTCACGAAGGGGAAGCATGCAGGGTGCCCCAGATGACATGGGCCATGACAATATCTAGCAGTTTCTCCTAACTTTGGTTCATGGCAGGGAAGTTAAGGTGTCAGATGCAGGGTGGTGTGAAGAAAAGGGTGCCTGACATGCTGGTGTGTCCCCCTCAGGGTCAATGAGCGTGGGCCAGGCAAGCACCTTATATCTAATGTTGCCACTGAGATCACTACTTCAAATCATTTCCCTTCACTTCCATACTCTCCTCACAGCATCTCACGATTGCTTTCCTGATTTTAGATGCATATGCTTTACCTTTAAAATAATAAACAGACAATGGGAGAGGGATACACTCTTTGAGAGAGGAGGTCATTGAGTAACTCAGAAACCTTTGAACAAAAGAGCAGAAATTCTACCTTACTTACCAGTTTTAAATATCTGGTATTCTGGGGCCAAGAGGTTTTGAAGTCAAATGACTACAATAAGCCTTTAAAATCCATATTTGGGTAGATGAACAGATAGTGCTGAGCATTGCTGTTGCCTCCATCTTGTAAGAGATGAGCAAACAACTTCCAGGAGTTGGGCAGCCACTCACTCAGGTAAGAGAGTCAGTGGCTCTGATGAGCCATCAGTGTAAATGAAAAGTGGGAACAAGACCTTGCTCTGG
Source organism: Acropternis orthonyx (assembly GCA_035583155.1). NCBI lineage: Eukaryota > Metazoa > Chordata > Aves > Passeriformes > Rhinocryptidae > Acropternis > Acropternis orthonyx. The sequence continues at coordinate 119,428,783 of JAWWEU010000081.1, read as the reverse complement.
GAAAGATCCTGGGATAGAAGACTTACATACTTTATGCCTTTGTATTTTCAGAAAGAGCAGTGCAAACTGTGGTCTGCCCTGCTCTCCCATTCCGTAATGCTTGATTTCTTCTTTCAAACATAGAACTAATGAGACTTAAAGTATCTAAATTAATGAAGGCTATTGGCAGAAGAGGGAGAACATTTTGGGGCTAAATTTTTGGATCGAATAGAAATGAGCACAGACATTTTGCTAACTAAACAGCATGGCTAACCTCAAAGGCAGAAGAGTGAAATGCTACACTTAAAAAATGCCTTGTAGAGGTTTTCTCATTTTACACATTTAGGGACAATCCCAGGAGGACAATGATGATGTGCGACCAGGAGATTTACTCTTACAGCAGAGCTATGCAGCAGAATTAGTATCATGGTCTCTGGGGAACAGCTCCCTTTTGGTCAAAGTATTTTACAGATAGGTTGCCAGGAACTGATATCCAGTGGAAATAGCAGTTCCCAAACTAGGACTCACCCTCTGGGAAAGAAGGGGGGGTACAAGAGACACTGGCAGGGCTGCAAACTGAGATGAGCAGCTGTAATCCTGAATGCTGGATGCTGAATGAGTTGGGGAGGAAGGGGGGAGAGAAGGGTCATGAATGGTAGAGCTCAACTGGGAGAAGGGCACAGGAAAAATAGTTTGGGAAATGCTGCAGCAGCAGCCTTTTTTTCAAATCTCTTCTTTTCCATTGTTGCTTCCTTGAACAAAAGCAGCCCATGCAAAGACAAAGGCTTAAAACTATAAGGCCTGACACATATTTCCTCATCTCAGTATCAAATATCTCCTACGATATTTACAATTCTTATACCATAAATAGAAATGCTTGAATGCAGAGCTCATTTCCTGGTTTCTCAGAAAATGACATCCTCTTCCTTCTTGCCAGTTTCCCATGTCCCTGTGCTTAAAGCTGGTGGCCTGCCTTTCCCCACCATTGTAGTGGTTGTTCTCTTTTCCAGCAGCCACAGCTTCACATTCAGTAACCTTTGCCCTTCCATTTGATCAGAGCCAAAATGCCACCTTTAGAAAACTAACGTACCAGAGAAAATGGAAATATGAAGCTGGGTGACCCAACGTGCTCTTATCTTACCCTGTTTTGCCACTGAGATTTATTTTCTGGAATTCACCTGTCAATTTAAAATTCATGATAGATTTTCTAAGGGAGCTGTAGCATCTGAAGATGCAGAATCTCCTTATGAGCAGAGCCCCTTTTAAAACTGAACTTCTATTAACATGGTAAATTTGAGACAGAGCAACTATTTACTGAAAAAGAACAGTATTTTACCTGCAGGCTTCTTTGAAGTCTTCTTGTCATTACTAGAAATTTCATTGAATTATTTTCCATACCTCAAATCAGCTTTCTGCTTACACAAGAGAGTTTCACCTTCTTTTTGATCCTACAAGTGAATCCATGTGGAAAAGATTGAGAGTGACGTCATAAGTTCAGTATTATGATTTAAATTTGGGATCAAGCAGAAGGAGGGGAAAAAAATTACACGCATCCATGATTACTGTGTTTGGGTCATTCAGATGCATGCTTAAAAAAATAAAGTCTTTTCTCAGTGAATATGAAAAGTACTATGGGATCTTTTAATAGGAGCTATTATTTGCCATCATATATATATCCAAAACTTTGGCTTCTTCTTCAGTCTTTCATTGTTTATGTGACTTTTTGATTGTTGTTGTCAGTGCCAGAGGTAACAGTGTTTCAATGACGCTTTATGTAAATAAGTTTTAGACCTTTCAAAAGGAGAAGCACATGTTTTTGTAAGCTCCAGGCCCCTTCTATCCTCTCAAGTGGAGCACCCAGAGATCGAAAACCACAAAAGCACTGAGTTAAAACACTCACCCCTAATTATTACTGATCATTGTAAAATTCAGAGAAGTGTCTGGAGGGTGACCTTTTTAGAACAAATATTTATGCACAGAAAAAGTTGAGCAAGTAAATCAAAGGTCAGAGAAAGCAGCATGAAGGGATAAACTTAAGGAAGTCTATCTGCTTAGTTCATTACAACAGAAGACTAAGAGGGGACTGGCCAGTTTTGAATCCGGAGGCTACCAGGAAGAAAGTTCCTCAGTACCCCAGCAGAACTGGGAGCAGTGCCAGAGACTGGCACTGGAGGTGAAACAGCAACATGCTACATACATGTATTGTGAGCTGAAGTAATGCTCCACTGGAACTCACCACCACAGACATACCATGTCTACGTCTTGAAGAATACGAATGGCCCCTTCTGGAAGACTTGAATTAGTCAGCTGATTCTGCTTTATTCTCTGATTTTTATTGCATTCACAGAATCACAGACTCATTCATGTTGGAAAAGAGTTCTAAGACCATCGAGTTCAGTTCATGGAAAAAATGCAATACATGGGATTGCTGGTTCACTTTGAAATGAATTAACCTAGAAATGACTTGGAAATTTATTTTATTTTATTTTATTTTATTTTATTTTATTTTATTTTATTTTATTTTATTTTATTTTATTTTATTTTAT
>JAWWEU010000081.1:119401463-119418661 GCA_035583155.1 Acropternis orthonyx | reverse complement strand
GTGGGGAAGAAAAAGAAAAAAGTTATAATTAAAGTGTTTCCAATAGAATGCGTATTTTCTAAGAGGCTCTCTTTTCAGGCCACTGAAGCTGGCCAGAGCATTGCATGGTGGTACTTCTCTGTCTCCAGCACACATTCCTGCTGTAGTTTCATAGTATAAGCCAATATCACCTCTTGCTTGTTGTCCTTTGCTATGCTCCTTCTGCTGTCTGGCCCTCTGCCTCTCTCTTCATCTCTCACCTTCCTCCCACAGTTGCCTTGTAGCAGAGTCCTTTAGCTGAGAGATTTAACACACCAAAAGCAGAAGAGAATTTCCCGTGTTTTTGTTGTGTTTCTTGTCAGCTTGGGGAGCTGGGTTGGCTTATGGATGGTAATGCCAAAAAGAAGCCATGGGAGAATGTGGCAGAAAATAGGCAAGGAAGGAGATCTGTGAAGGGAAGCAGGACCTTCCCTCTGGGTAGTGGTAAGAAATTTTGTGCTTAACTCCATGTCTCCAGGTCTGTCTCCATCGGATGCAGCCACCATAATGGAATTATGCTGCCGCTGGATTTTATACACCTTATGCTCCAGTTCTTTAACCATGACAAAGTCTTGGTTTCAACAAGGAGCTGCTAACTGAAGCTACTGTCTGAGTGTCCAGGAAGCAACAACATTTCTTTTTTTCAGTGTTTGATCTAGAGTTATTATGTATTTCACAATGGCTCCATGGAATAATAATAACATCTAGACAAACTTCATAGATTTTTAAGTGCATGCCTGACAGTAATTATGTCAACCTTTGCTTCTAAGTTTCCTCAACATGCCAAGCCTTTCTAGCTGCTTTTCTGTTAGCTGCCAGTACCACAGGCAGCTAACAGAACCATAGGCATGATAAGGCATGTAATGAACTTACCATCACCTCCCATTTTTAACTCTAGAAATTTGAAATGACCCCTATTGTTGTTGAATATCATTTGTAAAGTCAGCGCACAGTTAACTTAAGTGATTAACCACGTCTGTTTCTGTTAAAGCAGAAAATCTAAGCCTGTGTCATCTAAAATCCTAATTATATATTTAACTGCACAAATACAGATGGTAAAACTGTAGATACCAGATTACATGTCATATATTAATAAATTCCAAACCTAAACCCTAAGCCATAGCTACCTCTACTCTTGCAAATTATAAAACAGGAATTATGATCCTTTCTGGTATCTTCCTTGAAAACTATGAGGTACTTTGGGAAAAAAAAGGTAGCGAATTAAATGAAATAATTTTATTCCACCTAAAATGCACCACATAGTGCCATAGATACTTATAGATACTTGGGAGAAAATCAAAAATGGAGAAAAAATAATTTAGAAATCTTTTCTAATGGGGTTTGTCAGAGAAGTGTAAAAAGAATTCCATTGAACAACTCTCATTTGTAAAAATATGATGGGTTAACGTTTGATAAGCAGCTGCAAAGTGACTTCAGTACTTTTGGGGTAACCCTAGCAGTCCATAAATAGGATGCATAAATGTTTAGGCACTCCAGTATTTCCAAGTATCCTCTGATCCAATCTAAAGGACCCATTTCATGTAAGATTGCCTTTCCAACGTTAGACAAACTTACTGTCTTTCTGCAGCTCAGAGCTCAGGTTTTCAAGGCCTTTGGATATTTGGAGATCCTGTTGACATCTCCAGCTCTTCAGCACTGCCTGTCACCACATCTTACTCCCATTGTGGAGCTGTCAGAATGGCTCTGACCCTCTGTCAAGTTACACAGAGGAACCACAGGCTAAGTGGGTAGCACTGACAGATATGCATTGATGTTGATCTCACTGGCAAAGTTAAGAACTATTTTTGGCTTTTCATTTTTAATATCCACAAATCAGCAAGAAGTGAACTGGAAAGTGAATAGCCTTCTCCAGTAACATTAAGAGTTTATACTCCCTAAAATGCTTTGGTTGGTTTGGGGTTTTTTGGCGGTTTTTTTTTTGTTTGTTTGTTTTTGTTTTTTTCTTAGTGTGAATACATACAAATTACTTAGCTCATAATATCCCATATGTGAGCTCAAAATTGAGAGCATCAATAAAACCATTGTCCATTAAAAGTGTCTAAGAGCTTTCTTGCTTTTTTTTGGCATCTGTCCTGCAATAAAGTACCTTACCTTGAAGTAATCTCCCTTTTACTCATGGGGACCACCACATTGGCTGGAAGGATGGAGTCACTCAGTGGGAATGAAAGCAATACCAAAGCCTATAGCCAGCTTAAGCACATTAGTATATTTGCATATTTAAACAGAGAGAGGAATGGGAAACGTTTCTCCGCCCCCCCTTTTCAGTTGCTGTCATTTTGAGCATGGCTAGAGGTAGAATGAGGTTAAAAGTTCAGGAAAGAGAGAAAACACAGAACAACATCCTTTGCATTTACTGAAACTATGACAAGGGGCTTAAAACCCTTCCCACATTTTGTCACATACAGTACTCACTGCAAGTAGTCCCCTAAACTGTCTGGCTGTGGTTACAGTTCATTTCTCAGCCAGGAATGGGGTAGGACAGTGCTGAGTCCAGACAGGCTACCGTGCTTTCAGCATGCTTTATTGGATGGATGAGACCTGGCATTCCCAATTAGGGCAGTTGCACAAAGCAGCAGCCAGGCCGTGGCATTGCCATGCAGCCCAGCTCCATGGCACAAGCTCCTGCTGGCAACCCCGCTCCACTGGCACAGCAGCTTCAAGGTAAGAACTGTGCTCCCTGCCCTGTATTTGGGTGCCATAACCAGGAGAAAATTTATACTTATTTTCTGTATACACTCTCTGCCTCCTCACAGGGAACTGCACTTCGGGATTTCTGTCCAGCATCATGTGGAAAGGATGTGGAAGCACGACGGGTTACTTCCTGGCTTGTGAGGAGCTGCCATCAGAAAGCAACACTTCAAAATGGAATGAGCAAGTAACACCCTATTACTCACAGCAAGCGTAGTACCCCGGCAAGGCAGGGAGATGCCTGCCTGCAGAGCCAGCAGGTATTTGAGGTGGCTTGTAGTGGAAAAATTATCTGCTTGTACTTTCTTTTGGTAGACTCATTCTTTATTCTGATACAGCCAGAGTAGATTTAATAATGCTCATCAAAAATAACAAATGATTCATGCAGCAATTTTTTTTTGGTGGCAGAATGACATTGAAACACAGGGTTAGACAATGATTTTTTACCATGTTTGCTAGCTTTGAGGTTCTGAGTTTAGAAAGAAAAGAATTAGCATACACTGGCAGCAAGGGAGGCCAGAGCATAGATTCTGTGTATTCCTGAGTTTCTACATTCCCACTTTCAGCAGCACAAACAATAACCCCTGAGACCTCTGCCTTTTATTTCTGCTTAATCTGTATGCAAGGGAATATTTTTTTATTCCAGTTACTGTTGGGGATTTGCATAGTATCTTAATTCACTGAATGAATCTAATAGTACACAGCTACTGCCACTCAAAATCTTCTTCCAGCTATCAAGGAAACTGCTCTGACTTCATGAGTACCACCAGATTTGTGGGTCAGTGTGAGAAGCATCATATTCTAGAGAATTCTATCAAAAATAATTTGATCACTTTCATTTACAGCTCCCCACCTGCAACCTCCCAGATTCTAAAGGGCATTTTATGTGTTACACTGCTCCCTGACCTGTTTACCACAGTAGGGTAATCAATAGGGTTTAATCAATATTATTGAGGTTTTTGTTCATTGATAAGAGATTTGCTGTACTGAAATAACAAAAATAAGCTTCTAACAGGTGCTGTGATAATTGTTTCTGCTAGGAAAGATCTAATTCATATGATAATCTATCATCCTCTGGTATTTCATCCTAACTGATTCTTAATGCTATATTGATCTCAGCTTTCATAATTGGCCTCTTCAAATAGTTCACTTCCTTCTTCACAGAGAAAGGGGAATGCAGGTTTTGTTTCTTTTAGCCTGTTTTACTAACTGATATATGCTGCCATGGAATTTAATTATCCGTAGCTTTAAAAAAGGACAAACCAAACCAGACCAAAACAAAAAGCAACCCAGAATCTATATTTCTGGAGTCAAACAAAATATAGCCAACTTGCATTTGATCTTGAAATCCTTATGCAAGCCAAGATTTCTTACTTGAGAAAAGAAATAACAACTAAAGAAATTGAATGGCCATAATTTGCCTGTCTTTATAAAGCAGTGATTTGACTACTTCACTCATAATATCTCAGCTGGAAAAAAAAAATAAAGAATTGTCAATAACAAACTAAACCAAACAAAAAAAAAAAAAGAAAAAAAAAAGAAAAAGAGATGCTTGCAGGCTTTTGTGGCTTCTGAATGGTTGTATTCTAACCTATATAAATCAGCAGCCACAGATGCAGGAGCTAAGATAACAAAGATGTATGGTGTTCTGCGATCCTCATCATCTCTGTGCACCTGAAAACAGAACCGAGAACTATAAGGTTAGTGCGAATGTGGAAAATGGCAAGCAGTCAGGTGTTTCACCAGACTTAGCAAAATTGTAAGAATAAACAAAAAGAAAAGTAAAAACATGTAACTTTGCACACACATGGGGGAGAGGGGAGCATTTTAGGTCATCTAACAGCTAATGTAAACTACAAGGATGGATTCCTTCCAGAACTAAGCTTGTGATTACATTAATCATACACACTAGAGCTAATGCTATACATTACACTTCCAGGATTTCAATAGCGGGTTAGAGCTACAAAAGAGTGAAACACTCCCCAATATTGGGCACACCGTTAATAGAAATAAAGAACAGGAAAATAATTGGCGAAACAGCTAGTCGGCTGAATACTGAGGAAATGGTGAGTGAGTAATTATCAGTTTATAATCGATGTGACCATTAGCCTCTTCTCTTTTTGAGCACATCTTTTGCACCTGGCACTTCAGGCAAACAGCAGCTGAGAGAACTCTGTAACATGTCCATAATAGACTGCTCCCCTGCCTTCAGGAGCAAGTGGCCATTTCAATGGCTGCAGATGTCTGTGTAAGAATGGACACGGCTAGGTACCATTCTCTAGTAATGTCGGAGTCCTTGCAGTCAACAGCTTGAGCTCTTTAATTCACTATACAGTCTTTATGCTAAAAAGTCTCAAGGAAACACTGATAGCTTCTGCTTCAGATATTCTTGGCAGACTGTGTAAATGATGTGTTGGTTTAGAAGATCACATAGATGTCCTGTATTTACTTACAGTAAAGGTCTTCATAGTGTACGGCCTTCACTGTATTTTTCTGATGCTCTCTGCCTAAATTGATATGCATGTCAGCTGTGTAGCTTGCTGAATTCTGAACACAGAAAAAAACTCAACTATGTTATAACTGGTTCTCATTAAACTGCTAAATGGAATACTAAAAGGTAGCTTAAAATCAGGTGTATTTAATAAAGCTATATTTGAATTGGCACACACATGGGTCCCATGTGTTTTTCAGTTTGCTAGTGTTGCAAGTTTATCATGTGTATTACCTATGCTTAAATGTTACTTCACTCCAATAAAAACAGGCATCATTTACAATTTCTCTCAAACACTGCAAAGTCCATGACCCAATTCTTTAGCCAGCCGTTTGAGGCAGCCTAACACACCCATTGAATTTGCTGGGTCTTGGAAAGTGCTTTATGCCTTTAGATTAGATATGGGGTTGCAAGATTAAATAAAATCCACACAGGGGCATGAAGTGAGGATTTTCTGTAGAAGATACATGTTTAGTTTGAACAGAATTATACAGAGCACTCACCACAGTTCACTTTCCTTGTTAAACCTGCAGAAGTCATGGAAAATAAATCACAGGGAGGAGTTTCATCAGTGCAATTAAATAAAAATTCCACATTGAATTCTCAGATCTGTAGTGAGAAAGAGTGTTTTACTATTTCTTCACCAAAATTTCTTTGAGGGGAGAGAGCACAGAGACTTCTGTGGCAAGCAGACCTCTGAGTCTCCCAAGGGCTCCCTGCCCAGTCCCGGAGGGGGCTGGAACCCATCTGGGTCTGGCCTCTTCTGACTCTCTGGATCTGCTGTTATGACTCAGGCACAGGCAAGTCCTGACTCCAACACAGATCCCAAAACAGATTGGTATCCCAGCAAGACTGTGTAATACACATTCATAACCAGACTGCCTTGGCCATAAGGATTTGGTGTCCTTGCAAGTTTGGAGACATTGCATTCCTCAGATATGATAGATCTGTTGAAATAAGAATAGTAGTTTTACAGATTTGCCTCATACTGCACAGTCAAGAGTCAGAGAAACCACTCCTCCGATCTGGGACTTCACCATACCTACATAGTACTTTGTTTGGTTGCTTACATGGAAACACAACAGTAGGAAACTATTTTATGTAATTTAACAGTGAAAAAGAGAGCAAAGGAGCCAGCATTGTGTGATCATTCAGCACTTTGGACCACCATGAGGTTGTGAGTAGAATAAAATTTAGCCATCTCTGCTTTACAGAAGCACCAACATGCAGCAGGTTTCCTTTTTCAGGTTGTGGAACTGAAATAATTTATTAGAAAAAAGAATATGAACTTTAATCTATAATCATGCCCATGGTAAGATAAATTTATGCTTGCAAAGGCTTCAACAGATGTTTTTCATTGTAATGGCTGAGATCCAGAATCTTTTTACATTCTTATTTTCTTTCCTCCAACTGAAATAAGACCAGAGGTCACTCTAAATTCCTTTACTTGTGTGTGGTTTTGTGTGTGAAGAAAGTGGACATACGTTTAAAAAAAAAAAAAGAAAAAGAAAAAGAAAATTCCCTCCAAATAGGAAAATAAATCAGAAATACCACAAACCAGGATAAAACTCAGATTTTCTGAGTGATGCAGACATTTGGAAATAAAAGCCAGCTGAAACAGTAATTTAGAAAACATTGCAACTTCTTTTGAAGTGAAATTTCTCAATGAGGAAAGCAACTTCTTTGGCTCAAGGAATGTACAGTGGCACCACGAATCTTGCGCAACTTTCCCAAATACTTCAGAAACCCGTACTAACTCATCCAAACCAAAAAGGAAAAAATAAAACAAGATATTTGACTTAACAAACTACCCATTAAATGTCAAATGGTTACAGAATGCTCCACCTGCCAAGGCTGAAATCTAGGACAAAGATCCCAGGGGGGTCAAATCCTGTAATCCCTACTCAGACCAAAGGCCTATTAACTCTAACACTTTCCTAAAAAATGAGAGGAAATACATATATTATACAATCAAACTAGGGTTGAATGTTTTTTTATGAAAACAACATGTTTTTAGAAGGTGCCAGGCTGCTAGTCCCAGAAAATAGAAGGCAACTATAGCTGAGGCAGAAGTAGGACTTGCTTGTTCATCAACCTGCCATGACCTGAGGCCAAGACAAAGAGTTCAGTCTCCCTGCCTGCTTAAATCCTTGGCTCGGGAGCTTTCGTAGCCAGCAAGGGTGCTAATTAGAGTCAACTGTGGTGTTGACACACGTGTACTGGGAACCAGGAGGCGACCAACCTCATTTTTACAACAGCATTGCACAGAAAAAGGTTTTGGTCGGTTTGATTTAATGACTTGATTAGAATTTGAGCTGATAATTTACAAGGGATAGGTGTTGTATCCACTGCCAGTCCTCTAAGCCAGTCAGCTTTGTACAGGATCAAATTTATATAACAATCCATACTCAGCAGTGTCATAAATAAGAGTATAAATTTCATGCCAAGTGTAAATGAGTAATAAAGTAGTTACAAAGCAGTATGTCTGTACACTGATTTGGCATTCCATGTGTGTGCAGAAGCAATTTGGTATGCTATGAGGACAAAATTCAGTCCTGGCATAAATCAATGGGACTCACATCTATTGAACACCAGCACTGAAATAGGACTCAAAGGCATTTTAGACAGTGTAGGAATTAGTGATGGGTGGGATAAGTGAAGGGCATATGGATGCGGAACAGTACAGAAGTGGAAAAGAGCAGGAAAGAAGCAAGGAGAGAGGAGGGTGAAAGGTGAATAGGACCTTCTCTGTTCTTTTACTGTTCCTTTTCTTCAACTGGAACTTGAATATATATATTTTTCCCTGCATTCAAACTGTTCAATAAATTAGGGAACTGCTTGGAAACACTTTAAGACCTTTTAATGATCAGTCACACCTGACAAGTAACAATCATTCAGGTCAGTTCTGAACAAGATCCAGAGACTGCTACAGAATTTCCATCTGCTGGCCGCAAACAGCTACAGAGGAATTTGACTGCCAAGTATTCTTGAATCCATAGTGTTATAGTCGAGGTGAACTGAGCCCAACACATACAGTTTTCCAGACTTACTTTCCCACAGTAAACAGACCCCCACAAGTGATAAAACTGCAGTGCCACAAACATCCAGACACATGGAATGAAGCATACTGCAAACCTGGGTGAAAACAGTGAACCACTAACATGTAAAACTGGTAGCTGAAATCAGGCATGGTTTTACCAGGTGGCTGAGACAGTTCATCTGCAACTCATTTTGCCAGGCACACTTGCACCACAAAAAGCGAAGAAGATTGTCATGTCTCTGCTGCTCCCTGGTATAAACTGAAGCATTCCCTGCAGTGTTTACTATTGCGCTGTGCAAGCCTAGAGGAGACCAGCAAACAATGGTGTATGGTATTGCCTAACAGGTTCCAGACTATCCAAATAGTTTGTAAGTGGGCATGAGGGAGCAATGCAGAAGTACTGCAAATTGTCACCATACCTTTCAGACATTTATAAGCTCTCAGGTGTTGATCACAGTGGTTTATTTATATACTATGTGCACAGTGCTAACGTTCTCGGCACTAGCAGGGAACAGAAAGCAGCTTTTTTCGTCATTTTTTGGTTAGGTTTTTCAGACTGAGCACTTGCTACCAATTTTAGACAGTAGGTTTTCATATTTTAGTAAAAGTTCATACTGATGTCACTTTGAACAAACTTCCACTATGCAAACCTCTACAGACATTACAGGCATGGCATTTATCTCATCCTTATGTATAAATGCACTTGGATTATCAAAATACTCTTTGATACATTTTCTGAGGCTTCCCAGAGCAGGAAACAATACAGAATACAGTATAACAATACACAATACAGAATAAGGTATGGGTATGTGAAATCTCCACTGTCAGCAAGCTGTACAATTTCATTACACTTTTTTTTGTGCATATCACCTGCATTTTGTTACCAAACCCAGTAGAATCTACTTAACTGCATTCAAAGCATATTTAAATTAAGTAGCACAGTATCTGAAAATATTTTGTTCACAACATACTGAAAGGATGCTTATAATTAATGGGGTAAGGCCAAATTTATTACAATTATTTACCTCTTTGATGAACATCCACCCACATACTGTCACTCCTTGCTGGAAGTTTCATCCACATATACTTTGAGAAAAACATTTGAATCCACAAAATGATGTCATGTTTTGCCTTGGTGCAAAAGCTCTTTTCTTCTGCACTACTGCAGCAAATTATAGAATAAATAAAAATTGCTCTTGGGTTCTTAAAATCACTCAGCCATAGGCTTCCAAAGGCTATGAGAAACATAAACAGATACACATTGTGGCACATCACCGTCACCCACCAAAACACTGGCTGCTGAGATTTATGAATACTTCCATGACAACGGGTAAAAATTGATAACTGAAAGTGAAATTATGATAAATACTTTCCAGTGGAATATGGACTCTTAAGAATTCTTTTTAGATTCTCTGAGAACAGAGAGGATGGAAACTCCAGGGCAAGTTCATCTCTCTTGTGGACTACACAGAATAATGCTGATGAGATTGCCTTTGATTAAAGTCAGGACATACTCAAGCCAGTTTCAAATAATATTGAGTATATCTTGCTCCTGGCAAGACTCCATCAGAGGATAAAGGCTAGGTTAAATGATATGTTACCTAACCACCTGCTTGAATTAGAAAGATCTAGGTTAGAACATGCACTACAGTAATCACAAGTTTTTAGCTAATTAGTGTCTATGGCAAGGCTTATGCATGAGCACACAGTAAAGCATGTGCATTGTCAGAACTGGGCTAGGAATTGTTGCAGGGCTGCCATTACACTCAGAAGGCTCCATACATTCTTGACCTTTCTGCCATCAAGCAATTTAAGAGTCATAGTGATTCATGGAGCCAGAGGAAATTGGGATGAGAGAAAGATCCTGCAGGATCTTCCTGACTAGCTCAGTTCTGCACAGCAGTTCTTGTGTGCAAGAGCGGATGTGACTTGCCCGCCAGTCTCACAGGTGGTATTAAAGTTCATTCATAATGGATAGAACAGGGGATAAGAAGAAATTGGCTGGCAGAGAATTTAGTTAACTATGGCATCCGTGCACTTCACTCAAGATTGAAGCTCAGCAACTCTGTAAATTACCTGTTGAAAAGAAAAGCTGGTTTGTTCCAGAAGTTGACTGCTCAGGTTTACACTGGGCCTGTTCATACCTGGCAGAGAGTGGTGCAGGAGTGTACATAAGAGAGTTTGGCTCTAAAGCACACAAAGTTATGCCATGGGCAGCTGGGGCTCAACAGATAAGACAGCCCAAATGCTGAGACTGAAAATCCTTTCCTTGCTACCATCTCAAACACTATCATTGCAAAAACCACAGGACAGAGGAGATGCAGTCTCCAATTTTACATTACTGTAGTAGGCCATAGTTTTTCAAATCTCTAGGAATCCCTGATTTACTTTCCCAGGAGCAATCAGCAGCATGTTCTGGAGAGAATCTTACCTGCTCCTGGTTATCTAGCATCCAGCTGGGGAACAGATGGTATGATCCTTTAGAAAAATGGAGATAGATGGGCTGAGGCAAATTAGACCTTTCAGATCAATTTATCTGAAGAAAAATTAAGTCTTGAGCTGGCATCAACTTTTCCTGAGGTGGCAGGGGCAGCAGCGGATGTGAAGATGAGTCAGTGAGATGATGAGATCAAAAGGCACCGAGTGCTATGTTGTACATCTTCATTACGGAAAGCTTGTATCATTCTGGCCAGCTGGCCAGCTGAAATTACCACCTTCTTGAGGTTTAGCTATCAAAACTGGAAGCTAGGTAAGACTGGGTGATGCTGACAGAAGAGAGAGAAATCTGATGTTAGAGTACCTTTCCAGGGATTATCCACTAACAGGGTTTTGTTAATCCTTTTTGGATTCTTGCCTGTAGCCACAGCAACTGAGAAATCACCACTTTCTCCTGTGACCAGGCAAAATGCTGTTCACTCTTTGTTAATGGGGGTCTGGGCAACAGCTTTTATGATTTGATTATTTCAGTTCCTCCCATTGAACAATCCAGCCTCCCTGAAAAAGATCTAATGAATGAGGAAGTAAGATCCTTGCTGAGGTGCTCCTAAAATCTTCTTCACCCTCTCAAGTGCATGTTCAAGAGGTCTTCAAATACCTCTGCAGAACTGGTCCTTAGCACCCACTGTAGGTGTTTGTCATAGACAGAGGCTCCTCAGGTGGTTCCGGTCTCTTCATCCTGGTGAGACAGAGTGGTACATGTGGGTACGGGATGGGACCGTGGAGGCTGCACGACAGCCATGCTCCTTCAGAGCTGAATAGCTGTGTAGAGCATTGCACCAGCAAAGCTCCTGCCGGTCCATGAACCAATCTGTGCGTCTGGGCTTGGGACTGCTGTTCTGTCATAAGTACCTTGCTTTTCCATTCATACAGATTTAGCTGTGCCCATGACAAGTTGGGGGGCACACTGGATTAGGCCCTGTCCTCTTTGCTCTAGGAACTTTCTGCCAGTCCATCTGGGTAAATGGGGAAGGCAAATGCAAGGACAGAGACAGGTTTTTCCCAGACAGCTTCATTCCTCTCCCCACTTCTGTGGGGAATGAAAACCATTAAAAAAAAAAAAAAAAAAGAAAAAAAAAAAAAAAAAAAAAAAAGAAAAGAGAGAGAGAGAGAATAAAAAAAGAAGTTGTCTTCTCCCCGCAGCAGGAATCACAGTGCGAACAGCCACTGAGCGACAGAGGGAGAGTAGGTTGGGCTTCTCTGTCTTTATTCCTCAGTGCATGGGGCTCACAACAAAGGCCATATGCCCTGATTCTAGACATCTTTAGTCTCTTAAGCAGTCTTCAGCATGCAAGTAGCTCTATTAAGAAGTATTAATTATTACAGCATATGTCTGTAAAGATAAAAATGAGAAATCTCTTATCAGCCCTTTGATTAACATAACTATACAGCTAACCACTTAGTCAATGTTTGCAGACAGGGAAAAAAGTTTAAATTAATAGTCTTTTTGGTGGGTGAGTGATTTGCAAGGCACTTCTGATTTCTGCACAAGCACTAATTCTTCACAGAGAATGAAACAAGAAAAAAAGTTTAGAACAATAACTGCCAAACTATGAGGTTATCTGTGAATTGTTCATTTTGACAATCCACTATCAATGACGTGCAATTTGTCCCATTAAATATTTTCTACTATCTCAATGGATGAGATAGTTTTTATACAACAAAAAGAGCTGAAGAAGGCTAGGACAGGTTTGTGAATGCCACCAAGTGAACTGCTATTCAGCTAAAGAAACGAGACACATTCTGCTCCTATTACTCTTGTATTTCTAAGGGACTATTCAATGTAAGATTGATCAAGACATCAGTTACAAATGACATCAAACAAAAACCTGTGTGGCTTATTGATGAGTTTATTTGCAATGCTGTATCTTCTGCTCTTTGCTCTTGCTAAAAACAAAAACATATTGAATTTGATTCTTTATCTGCCATATTTTGGTACTAAGCAATTTTATATAAATTTACAAATGAAGCTCTAAGGTATAGCTCATTTCTCATTTTTCTTCTTTGAAAATGACAGAAATTTGTATACTTCTTAGAATTCAGTTATGCCACTGAGCAACAGAAATATGAGTGGCTCAAGAAACAAAACCTTGACATAGAAAAGCAATTTTATTCCATATATACATTTTGGCACAGACAGCCAGTTGATTAGCAAAACCAGTTGTTTAAAATTTTAATCTTAATAGTAAAAATAAACAAAACTATTACTTCTTATCCTTGTACTTTAAGAAAACTGCTCACTTCAATACAAGAAGACAGAGACCTGAACATTTCAGTAGAAGCAAATGATAAAAAAACCAACAATCGCTATTTTGAAATACGCCTCAAATTTTGGAAAGAAAATACAGCTGGGCCCTTTTCAGTCGTCTGTTAACTAACCTCATCAGGTTGAAGTCCAGCCTTTTCCTATAAGCACCAGGCTTTTGTAGTGTTTTCTCGACCCACAGTCAGCTACCCAGCTCACTAAGTGCTTGCATATGCATAAACAGAACAAGGCATCCCTCCCCCGTCTACCCCCTGAAAGCCTCAATGCTGAAGTAAAGGGGAACCTTTTAAGCGGGGTTTTAATTAGCACCCATTGTTCCCTGGCTGGCAGAACAGGCAGAATGGCCCAGTGGTTTGAAAACGGCTATCACAGTGGGAATCTAACTTTGCAATTGAATCAATCTGCAAACTCCACAGGACTTGTACGCTGAAAATAAAAAAAGAGAAAGAGGGAGTAGACCAGGGCGTTAATTATAGTGGTGTCTCATACTGCTACATTTAAGGGTCTGTGAGCATTTCTCTCGTATATTTTTAAGAGGAAAATAGAATCATATAAATCCACTAGAGAATGAGACCTGGTCATACACGTCTAAACATAAAAGTGAAATTCAGCATTAAGTCTACCACTTGATCTTTAACTTCTAGCATCTGTACTACAGATGGTTATTTCTGAAGATGTTTGAAATGGCTAACTGGGAAAAAGGGATTTCAGGAGAAAGATTTTCTTTGGCTTTAGTAGGCTTGGTATATAATAAACAGGGGTTTAGGTTTAACAGAAATTCCTCAGTTTTTCAGTAGAGAGGTGCATGTGTGATGATGCATGACATGATGCAGCTGTTTCAAGAAAACCAGATTGAAATCCAATGATTGAATACCCCAGATAAGAACTTTAACTGGAGGCTATCTTTTCAAAATTGAACAGGTAAAACCTGACTGACTTTTTGTAGTTCTGTACCAGCCCAGGCAGGGCTCACATCCAGTCATGTTGGCTCACCTTTTGGCAGGCAGGTTATTCACCTCACCATATCATCTAGTTATTCCTGCAGAGGGCTTCTCCCTGCCTTTTCAGAGACCAAACAGAAGTATATCTTCAACTCTTACTTTAAAAAAAGGTGGAAAACAAGCAAGACCAGTGAAAGCAAGCTATATCTAACATCATTTATCAGTACCATCTGTGTGATAAATATATGGAGACTGCAAAGATTTCTGTCTAAAGAGAACATAGAAAAGAATGATATGAAATAACATCTCATCTTGTTATATTTTGGAAAGATTCATTCTGTATATTGTTTTATTTCTTGCTATCCTTTAGGAATGATAAGTCCTCTATTTCTTATGAGAGGTTGCACCATGAACAGTACTGTTTTCAGGATAATGGTCACTAGATCTCAGATACAAGACGACACTTCAAGCAAAAATCTGTAAGTTAAACATCAGTGTGAATAAAATAATTTTAAATACTAAAATAACAAACCATGGGGAATAAAATAGTGTTCTTCAAAAATCTAATTTATGTTGATTTCTGCAGTCAGCTCTATGAGGAATTGTATCTACTTTCAGTGCCAAAAAATACAATAAAGTTTTCTTATCAGCACACGTTTTCTTACTGATGGCAGCTGAGGTTCCCTGACATCAAGACAAGGAAGCAGTGAAAAGGAACAGATATATTTATGGACCCTCTTCAGCTGCCTAGAATCTGATCTGAATCAAAACATGGATGTAGCCAGAAGCAATTTGGGAGCTACAGGAAAGCAAACCTCCCGCTGATTTGAAGAAAACACTTTTAGTTGTATGTTAAATATACCTTAAAAGTTCACAAGAGCTGGTAAGGAAAGCTTTCAGAAGCTGAGAAGTATCAAAAGTAAAATTTTCTAAGTAAAGGCAAATAGAAAAAGTAAACTCAGCTCTTCCATGCCTCTCTTCTCATTCCATGCACAGGATGGGCAGAGTTCAAATAATGACCAACTACACAATATTTTTGCCCACAGGCCTTATTTACTATACACAATTCATATCCTGCTCTGAAGACAGAGTTATTAAATTCCCCATGAACTTCTTCATGGCTCTATTCACAATATTATATCTAAGGGCTTTGTGAACAAAATGAATTTATTTTTACAGCATGTTTCTGAGGACAGGGACACACTGCAACAGGAAAAGTGTTATCATCCTTTCATAGAGGGAGAACCTGAGGTCAAAAGGCCAAAAGGATTTTGGCCATGTAATTTAAAGAACCAGGACCTGATATTTTTGAAAGTCCTTCACCTTAAGAAGAGCTTTATGTATTTGAAGCATGAATTACTTTGTTTACTTCAGCTTCAAGAGTACTTTTTTCTCTATAAATCTGCTCACATCTCTCCAGAAAGGCATGCCAAAACAAGTGACCATCTGAAAATTTTTTTCTTCATGGAAAAGCCACAAATCATAGAGCAACCTGAAATTTAACAAGGTTAATTGTCCTTTCTTGCCATTCCTACTGGATTTGCCCTTAACAAACAGAGGAATCCCACAAACAGTAGTGTCTTTGCTAATTAGTTTTGATTATATCTCAGAAAAGGTGTAACTTCTCTGTATAGTGCAGATGATGTCCTGTGGGATAACAATAAGAGTCAAGACCATCTGGATGCCTTTACACTTAGGCACCTGTGTTACAGTTGGGAACCAAACTTCTGAAGGAAGAGAAGCTAAGGGCCTCCAAAGGGAAATTCTGAACACCTCAGTGGGATGGAAGGCTACTGTCAGTCAGTGTGACTTCCCCCGGCTGCCCCTATGAGCCCATTGAAGCGGAGGAGGATTGGGTTGTATACCCACTGTGCCAGGGTATGGTGCTTGAGAGAAAGAAGATTTGTAGGCAAACTGCCTTCTGGCATTTTTCATCTTTCTTTGCTTACCTTTACATCATTATATTCTTCTAAGCTGATATTTAAAAAAGATAATACTTTGGGAATTTACTTGCTTTCTGTTCTGGTATCAAAACCTGTCCTGGATATTCCCAGAGCTGGAAGCCTTAGTGCCATCACAATGACTACCAACACTTGTGGGTGTGGAAAATTCCTTGTGGCTATGGGATGTGCACCAGCTGAAGCATACCCAAAATGGGCAGCTGTGTTGTGGGGTGCAAGTGCTCTGTCCTGCCTGCAGACAAGCAAGACTCAGAAGCAATGTGAGCTTTTCTTATCCCCCAGAGAAAGGTGTGATGGTGTGATGCACAGACCTCTGTCTATTCCCTACAACCCATGCAGGCCCAGTGACCTTAGGTCCAAATCCCCTGTCCACCCTAATTCCTCTTGCAGTATTATTTTCCAACCAATTTCTTTCCCACTTTAATTCCTATTGCCATCTCTTTCCAGTTTTCCCACTGCTGCTCAGTTGTACAAGCCTTTTTCTCTTTCGTTCAAATACAACACCTTCTTTTTCCATGTTGCTGGGACCTGGCAGGAAATCCTTAAGGACATGGTTAAATGGATTTGATAGCCTAAACAGCCCCAAACAGAATTACATATCCAACTCAAATGTAAAAATATTCTTTGGAAACAGTTTCCAAAAGCTTACAAAGTTTCAACTGAGAGTACTAAAAGTACATTTTAAAAAGACTTAAAAATAGGTAGATTTGGGTAACAGAATAGCAGAGCCCTTTTTCTGACACAGGGCTAGCCTGAGTCACTCTCACCTTGTGTCAGAAATGTGTGTTCTTTTGTATTACACAGGATGGGATTATTTCATATGGGCAACTCAGGGGTGTTTACCTCCAAATACCCTACATGAAGAGTATAATTGTTTTAGCAAGGTAGAAAGCTTTTAGCTGAAGAACAATAGCTGGGACATTGCTTGAGAAAATGGGACATATATGCTAAAATCCTCTGGAGAAGCAGAAAATTGATTCCAGATTTCCAGTTCTGGAAGAAAGACCTAACTGGTAGGCTCTCTGACAAAAAAAAAAAAAAAAAAAGAAAAATTACCAAACTGTAACTTCCTTAAAATTCCCCTTCACTAGCTTTCCCCAATGAAATGCTAAGAAAGCAAGAAAGGAAAGAAAGCAAGAAAGAAAATGAAAGAAAGAGAAAGCAAGAAAGCAAGAAAGCAAGAAAGCAAGAAAGCAAGCAAGAAAGAAAAGAAAGAAAGAAAGAAAGAAAGAAAGAAAGAAAGAAAGAAAGAAAGAAAGAAAGAAAGAAAGAAAGA
>JAWWEU010000081.1:119305981-119401363 GCA_035583155.1 Acropternis orthonyx | reverse complement strand
AAAGAAAGAAAGAAAGAAAGAAAGAAAGAAAGAAAGAAAGAAAGAAAGAAAGAAAAAGAAAGAAAGAAAGAAAGAAAAATAAAGATTTCTGAGGTTCCCTGAAGTCCAAATCCCAAAGGATTTTTCTATCAGTTTTCCTGCACTTCACAGGCAATTTGAATTTTGGGGGTCCCTATGATTTCCCCCAGGAGGCAACATCTAGATGCAAACCTAGTTCATATTGGACACAAGAGACTTTAACACCAATTCATTGAACCTGATTTGGAAAACGGATTCTAACTCAATACTTAAGAACCTTAAAAAAGGAGGAGTGGAGAGAGTTTTATAAAAAGCAAATATTCGAGGCACAAAATAATTTTTGAAAACCTATTTTCCATAGGAAAACAGAATCAATCAAAAGTGTTTGAACAATCCTAATAACTACCTTAATAATATATGCTTTAACATTGACTTTGAATTTTCATGCCTTAAACACAGATGCACCACTTCTCTTTCTGTCTTATATTTAATTAAATGGAATTTTCCTATCACATTGAGCAAAAGTAAAGAAAATCATATAATACCCCTATCTTTCCTTTGGGAGAAAAAGTGCTAAGGTATTTTTAATCTTTAGCTCTCTTTTACTACAGATGGCAACACATGCTTTTAAAAGTCAAGGTCACACTTAGCTAGTTGTCATGGTGAATGAAAACATATGGGAAATTGGGCATATAGCATTTAGTTTTGCTTTCTGGGAGAAAGAACATACAAGAAACCCTGTCATGAAGAGTCTGTGTTTAACCAATCCCTGGTACCTTTAACAGTCATCTTTTGGCACTCATGTTTAAACACAGTAATGAACCTTTTCCTCTCCTCAGCTGTAAATCAATACCACCAATGTGTCCCTGAAAAAAATCATTAACAAATTGTATAAATGCCTGACAAGTCAATAGAAGGATTTTCATTTCAACTGTCCATGAAAAGAAACAAAACTATTTTTGCAACATGTTCAGAGCACGTTCTGGTTGTGCATTGCAACCATTTTCAAAATAAATATTTTATAAGACATAACTGCTAACTCAGTGCTAAATGTTTTTTGGGAAAATTCAGAATAATTTATGTATCTGAGAGCTCATAATGACTGTTTTCACCAAAGACGAAATTGAAATAAGACGAAAAAAACATATGGAAAATGCAATTTCAAAACTAATCTTCCTTCTTTCTAAGTAACTTGAAAGGCTATGTGAGAAAACCTTTCTTAGCAAAGTAGCTGAACTACTGTTGATTAGGTTCCCCTAGAGGAACTCTTCTGATAACTGCCTGCTCGAGGTATTAAATTAAAAAGCTGGCCTGGAGAGCACAGGGGTAGCATTATGAGGAAAGGCATCAACTGAGGAAAGACCAATATACAGTTGCTGTTTGAGCATCCTCTAGAGGTTAAAAACCATTTGAACACATCGTAAATTGGAAAGAGAGACAGTTTGAATTTTCACTAGTAAAGTCAAGAAAAAGAACACTTGCTGAAAAAAAAAAAGACAGAAGAGTGCAATTTTTATAGAGTGGTAGAGCAGTTCCTAATAAAATACTTTTCCCTGAGGGACCATGACAGGCTTGAGAGATGGACCCACATGAACCTCATGAAGTTTAAAAGGTCAAGTGCAAGGTTCTGTTTATGAGTTGCACTCCCAAGCACGAACACAGGCTGGGTGGAGAATGGATTGAGAGCAGCCCTAAGGAGAAGGACTTGGGGGTGCTGGCTGATGAGAAGCTCAACATGAACCAGCAATGTGCGCTGGCAAGACAGACAACCAACCATGTCCTGGGCTGCATCAGAAGAAGCGTAGCTAGCAGGCTGAGGGAGGTGATTCTTTCTCTCTACTCCGTTTTCATGAGACCTCACCCAGGGTGCTGTGTCCAGGTGTGCTCAGCACAATAAGGACATGAACTTGTTGGAGCAAGGTCAGAGGAGGGCCACAAAGATGCTTGGTTTAAGAGATCTTAAATATTATCTCACTCCAACACTTCCACCATGGGCAGGGACACCTTCCACTAACCCAGGTTGCTCAAAGCTTCATTCAACCTGGCCTTGAACATTTCCAGGGACTGGGCATCCACAACTTCTCTGGGCAACCTGTTTCAGTGCCTTACCACCCTCA
This sequence comes from Acropternis orthonyx, assembly GCA_035583155.1. Classification (NCBI taxonomy): domain Eukaryota; kingdom Metazoa; phylum Chordata; class Aves; order Passeriformes; family Rhinocryptidae; genus Acropternis; species Acropternis orthonyx. The sequence goes on along the minus strand of JAWWEU010000081.1, from coordinate 119,399,228 downwards.
CAGGAAAGGTTTTCTTCCTATTATTCTTCTTTGTGCTATTATTACATGCCCTTGTAAAAGCAGGGAATGAAGAGAAAAAGTGGAGTACAAACACATCCACCAAACTGCAGTTTATGATGAGACTTATTGAGAAAATACTACTTTCTAATGCAGGCTCACAATTATGTATCTAGCTCAGTATTTTTATATAGAAGTGATGAATCCCATATTCTTTCCTGGTTGCAAGGAGTGCCATAGCTGACCCATGGTTGTGCAAGAGAAATGACAAAGCTGGTGTTCAAGTGAATACCCTGAGCATGCAGAGAGACAACACAAAGAATAAGTGGGTTTAAATGATAACATTTTGTGAATTCAGAGCTCCCTAAGTGGGGAAAAAATAAGAAAAGAATGAGAACAAGGATTTCTAGCAGTAGTGGCAAATTCTTTATGAGTGCAGACAGCCTTATGTATAGTAGTGACTTTGGAGCACTGCTCTCTGACAGCTCATGCCAGAGCCATTTTGTAATGTTAAAAGGCTAATTAGTCAAGAGGAGGGAGAAGGGAACCAAGCAGACTATTGTAATAATTCCAATTAGTCTTGTAATACTTTCTATCATGTGCTGTTCATAAACCACAAAGGAAGAAATTTTGTCACGTTGTCCTATGGTATATGATCACTCAGACAGAAACTCTTATCGGATGTGTAAGCACAGAACGTGGCCCTGTGACTGCCACTGGAAACAACTGAAAACACCTGGTTTGGTTACAGTGGACATAGCAAGGGTCAGTGTCATGATGTCTCATGTGACTAATACATGTACAGGTACCCCAGATAACTAGTTATTTCAATATTTTACAGAAAGTGTAGGAAAAAATCTCGTGCACAAAGACCAAAATAACAACGAATTTCTTCTAAACTGTAAAAGTCCTATCTCTTTCCATATTTTTAATATCATTAAGCAATGACAGAGCAGAGACAGAGAAATCATTATAACTCTGCCAACGTGGTGTTCATGCTCCCAAGGACAATGTGCTTCGGCTGTTTAAGTGTGGCAAGGGGACATAAACCTGATATTAATTGCACCTCCAAAGTGACTACTTCCAGCAGCTGCAAAAGGAGATAGTTAAGCCTCATTAGCTAAATCCCAACTCTACTTTGGATGCTAATAAAGGATGTGGTATAGCTGTCAGACAGTAATTCTTCCTTCTTGAAATCAATACAGTGTAAATAGACTGAACACAGGGGCTCTGGGCTGAGGGGAAAGTCTTTATAGATGAAGCGTGAGATGAGTGCACAGCTTTTCATTTTTCATCCCAACAATACTATTTCTACATGGTACTTTCAACTATAGGTAAAGGTATCTCTATCAAGAGAAAACAAGGTAACCAATAAGAGAAAAAAAGAGAATTTTCGTTGAAAATGGAGGTGAGATAAAGAGTTTGTAAAGGAGACAAGAACCTAAGGATAACATGAGCAATAAATCAGAGAACATGGCTAGGGAACACATCTGATGGAGGGACAAGGAGTGTTGGGGAAAAGGATGCATATACAGCAGCAGTTGTATTGGGATTAAATATACATCGGTAAAGAAATCGAAGTGTGTGACTTTCTTGTTCCTGAAGTAGAAATCTCTAAGACTTATTGATAAAAAATACTCACTGAATGGGCATGTTTCTCGTCATGTTAGTGTGAAACCTAAATGCAATTACTGTTTCAATTAATGATTTGCAAGTACAAAGTACTTCAAATAAAATCTGCAGATTACTAACATTAGCATACATATTTATGAAGACAGAGCACCTGTGCAAAGTGATCTCAACTGCTGGATAGGACAATCTTTTTAAAAGACAAAATTGCTATGAGTTTTGGCTATTGCAGACTTATAAACCTAGGGCACATGTTAGAATGGCATTCTGAGATCCATTTAGAGTAGTATCTTGAAAAGCACTCTTTGTGAAATGATTTAGGGCCAAACAGGCAATAAAACATAAGTTTCCACTACAATGCAGTGACCAAAGGGCTAATATAACCCATGGAAGTATAAATGTAGGAAAAATGCATGAGTTCTTCATTTTTCTCTATAGCAAAGATGAATTCATTAAAAAGGCTGATATAGCAGGGAAAAAAAATCAAGCTTTTAAAAGCAGAGTCACAGACTTATTCAAATCTCATAGAAAATACTCTACTATGAGAGATTTAAATACTTCAACAGACCTAGTCCATTAAAACTAGAATTGAGACACTTGACTCACAGTGAATAAGCACATTTATGAAGAAAACAGAGGGCCCTTTAGCAGTCAAGAAGGTACGATAAAGGTTAAATGCTAAAGCTGGATATATTTATATAAGAAATTATGCACTTTGGGTTTTCATACAGAATGAGTGATCAACCTCTGAAACAAGAGAAGTTTTGAAAATTTTGTTGTTTGAAATCCTCCTGTCAAAACTGCGTGTTTTTCTGAGGGGCATGATTTTGCTCTATATGTGTATGTGTGTTATGGACTAAGGTGAGAAGAAAGAAAACAGACATGTAATTTTCACAGGTAAACCAAAATACAGTACACTTAGCCAAAACTGAAAATCTGGGGAAAACAGCACTTCAATTTTAGTTGTTTTCTCTATTTTTAAAACTTAATGAAGGTAGATTTGACCTAAAGCTATAAAGCTTCTGTCAAGATGAATTGCATCTTTTGTTTCATGTACTGCTTTACCAACATGTTTTGTCTAGCTCTATTCAGCTCAGAGGTAATACTTTGAGATTTAATGTCTTTGATTTACAGGTTTGATGAGAGAATCAAATGATCTCACCAAATTTAAAGTCTATAAATCTATCAATTTATACTTATTAAAAAAGGTACTTTGCAAGCTGATGTTTATCTACTGCAGTTTAATAACTACCTCTTTTCCTAACAATAATCAATGAATATGTTATCTCTTATATTTCACTTCATTTAAAAAAATTCTCTTTATCTGCTTATCGGAACTGCTGGGAAAGCACACCCATTCATGCATAAACTATTCAATGAATTTGAAAATAAAGCTCTATGTTTAAATTAGCATCCTGCAGTCTGCTCCTGATGACTCCCTGTCTTCCCCATAAGTGACATGAATTGTAATACTGGATAGTGTGCACGAGTCTTTCAATGACACCACATCCTTTGAGGCAAAAACAGTTTGACAAAAGCATCATCAGACTTGTGGGTACCCTGGCAGCAAATACTGACTCTTCTCGTGAGAAATTTTCTTAGGAACCTGAAAAGCAACATGAAGAATTTGAAAGCTGGGAGAGGCAACACTGAGCACTTGGCAAAGTTCTCTTTTTATACTTAAATTCTGCTCTTCAAGATACCCCTCTGTGAGACAACGCAGGTGTCAGACTTCACTGTCTGTTATTGGAAAATTGGGTTGCCTAATCTGTATAGGCAGAAGGCAGAGCAGAGTTGCAGAGTTTCTATGGAGATGGGAGTTGGTGAGGAAGTGCATTTTCTCCTGTTTCATCCAGTCTTCCTGATCTTGTAAGAGGCCATTACAGCCATTTGCCTCTCTCTGAAGAAATAATGATGTCTTTGGGAGCAATAGCAAAAACAAGGTTAAGTTTGACCTGAAATGAGGATATCTGGTATATTTTCACCAGGTCCAGCATTTCAAAATATAATTCGGAACAGGTTTTGATTCTTAGACCTGACAGTGTAAGCTAAATATAGATAAGCCTGTAGGCTGATTTTGACACTCGCTAAGAGGTAATAGAGAATAAGAAGCATTTCTCGAGTAACGCTAATCTCATTAACACTAGCCATTCTATCCAACAATTGTACCCTACTCAAACTCCCTGCAGACCAAGTCTGTTGAACAACACTGGATCTTTGATGAGTATGTGTAGATACCAAAAATGTCTGAGTTACTAACTAGGACACACATGCAGGCAAATTAGAGGTGCTTTACATCTGTATACTTGGCGGATACCTAGAAAGTTCGAGGTAGATTTCTCCAGTTTCAGAATATATATGTTTACTCAAACTCTTATTTCCCTGTCTCATCTGCCTCTTCCAGGGAAGTTTATTTTAGGAATTGAAATGTGTAACTGGAAAAGGAAATTGTTTGCAGGGAGATCTACAAAGATGGATTTTTCTTTTTAAAGCCATTTGTTTGGCTGCTGCTACTCTGCGTGGGTTTAAGGCTGCTCCCTTATCTACACATGTATCTTTTGAGAGACTAAAGGACTGGGGAGAGGAGTTAAAACATACCTTGATGGAGTCATCAAAGAGAAATATATGTCTGGCTTCAATTTAGCTCAGTTCAGGGACAAAATATATGTGGTGGACATAATATATGTGATGGGTGACACTCATTTTCAAGGGCTTGTAAAGAAATATGTTTCCCAATTTGTATTCTTATGTAGAAGTTTTTCCTTTCCAATCTGTAAAGACCAGATGTTTTTACAGGCTTTGTAACACAAGCTGAAGGGAGCCCTTTGCCTGCCTCCCCCTGCTCTCCCTCAGCAGCAGTGGCGCAGCAGAGTGGGATGTGAAGCTGACCAGTTACCTGTCCTCCCCTCTGAGAGCACCAGGGCTGCCCCACACAGCCACAGGCTCCTTTATTAGCACTCCCAGCTCTGCGAGCACGTTCAATACACTTTTGAATCTAAGCCTGATTTATTTAATAAAATAGGCTTTCTAGAAAAAAAAGTGAAAGTCCCAGCAGGAAGAGGGAGGGGAAGGGAGGAAACCCATAAGACTGTAAATTCTGGTCCACCTCTGTGAAAACTCTCACCAGAGCTCAGGAGAGCTAAAGAGCTATTACATAAAACAAGTTTCTCAAAAGCCAGAAGGAGCAAGGGTTAGGAATTTTCATAAAGTCAAGTCAATCTTGAGGGCAGCAATACATATGTATATATGTACATATCTCAAAATGACAGATAACCTGATCACAGCAATTTCTTCTGAGCTTTGTCTTAATTTGCATGTTCCCTTTGGTTTAAACTTTTGCTGTATTGTTTAATTTTAAATAGAAGCAGGATTGTAAAATTAGTATTTAGATAGTACAAAATGATCAATACATATGATCAATATATATTTCAGGGAACATAACTTCTTATTTCATTTCAGTGTGCAGAAACAAGTTATGGAACATTCAGCTCACATTATTACCAACTAATACTTCATTACTATTTCCACTAAAAGAGATCCTTTTCTTAATATAAAGAAACAATTATGCACTGAGGCATTATTAAAAGCAGAAAAGACACAAAACGTATGACTAGTGATCTTATTACTAGCTCAAGATTCAGAAGACATTATTTGCAGTGTAATATTCTGGGTGTTTCAAACATATGTAATAAATCACTTAGTATTTACTTATTGAAACAGTTTTCTTTCTGGTTCTACTTATTTCAGGTTTGTAGAATTACACAAAAAGATCTTTAAGCTTTTCTAAACTAGATTGCTACCTCTCCATTCTTTTTAGTAAATCAAACATATTTCAACTGTGGTAGACATACAGTGATTTGTTTGCCTGATCCATTCTGTCTTCTTCCCCTCTCCTCACAAGTCAGTCCCTCAGCTTGCTTGCCAGGACAATTCAGGAGCCATGTTCTCCTTGGGCGATGTGTATGACCTCAGCATTTTGTGGTTATACACACTGTACAAACAAAAAGGTGTCACATAAGCCACCATAGTTTTTGGAGGCATTTTTTATTTGTTTGATTTTTTTCTCTTGGGAAGCAGGGGCAGCAGGCCTAAACTCATTAAAAGTTATAAAAAAATCAGTAGGTCAGCAAGGGCAGAAAAAGTATGCAGAAAAATGAGGCCTGTAGTATATACAGGCTATATAGCATTTTAATATTTTCCAACATGGATATTCACAGTAATATCACCTTTAAGGAACAGCATAGGGGTTTCCTTTAAAGAAAACAAGGTGTCATCGTGGTCTTCAAACATTGCTTTTGCAACTCACATGCTTCACATTCATGGCAGCTCTAGTTTCCTATAGCTTGCCCAGGAGAATGCTGATGAACGAGCAAGGTGCATCTCCAGACCTGCCCTCCTACTCCTTCAGGAGAGCTGCAGCTGTGTGGCAGCACAATCCCCAGCTGGGGGCAGAAAATGGAGGCAGAAGAAAATGGAGTGGAAATCCAGAACAGGGAAAAAGTGGGTATTGCAGATGACAGAGCTGTATGATGGCACCTGTTAATCTTAATATCAAATTACACCATACTATTTCAGAATCATCTTACTTATAATAGTCAGTATACAGATGCATACACATTGCTGTCTTCTAGTTTTCATATGACATTATGAAAAAAAAAACCCAAAAAACTAATGTTGGATCTTGATGCAGCAGCCAAAACACGTCACTGATCTAAATTTATAATCAGATTGAATGAGCTAGAAGGCGCAAAATTAATTATTACTTCCATTAATTTCTCCATGATGTGACTTTTCTTCAGAAAAGCCAAAGCAAAAACAGTTCTTCTAGTCTACACACAGGAACCATCAATGGAAAAAAACCTAAACCAGTCAATGCTCCAGTCTGATTAAAGATGTATGACATGTGAAAACATACTGCAAATAAGCCACACTCTGCTATGCTGAGTTCAGCAAAAGTGACATCTCAACTATACGTGTAAATATTTGTAACAAGAGCTAAATTTCATCAAGTTCTGCTTTTCTGCTAGGGTGTTAGTTTTAGAAGACAGAGTAGTTCATCCTTTTGTAATGAACAAACTCTTCAGGCATCTGCTGTCCTTTATGTGTTATTCACATCTACCAAAGAAGTATTTGTAAGAACCAGCAAACACCAGCAAAAAGAGTAGATAAAAGGAGGGACTACAGCTCTGACTGGGGCAGAGGCTGTTCCTGAGCCTCAGTGAAGTATTTCTGCTACCCATGAACAACTGGGTCCTATTCCAGGAAGGCATCAGGGGAAATCCAGCAAGGGATATGCACTCTATAGCATCTTTCTACAGTTATGCCCAGGCTTTCCAGTTCTCTTCTGATTGTCCCTTTCTTCCCTCTCTTGTTTCTCAGCTAGACCTTTTAACAGTTTCCCCATCCATCTATCTTTTCTTATTTCTCCTTGCTTTTCTGTGTTGTCCCCCTCCTTCATATCTCCTTACAATCTTTCACTCTGTCACTGTCCCTCCAAACATGACCAATGAGTCATCTTTCTGTTCCCTTCACTTTGCCATTAAACTTCTACTCTTGACACCTCTCTTGTCTGTGTAGTTGGCAAGCTCTTCAGGAGAAAACCACGGGATCTCCTGAAACCGTGTTGCCATTAGATCTGTGATCAGTGAAGTTTTGACCCAGTGGAGGTCACACAACTGCACTTTGGGCTCACCTGGGGTTGTATGCTGACTTTGCAGTGCTGGGAAAACAGGCTGTGGTTGGTTTGGTACCACGCTGGAGGACTGGGGGAAGCATTACTTCATACAGGATCAGCATTTTGTCTCATGTGGCTTTGGTGATTTTGATCCGGTAGTGGGAGGCCTGAAGCAGGATTTATTGTGTTCTTGAATGACAGCCCAAAACTGTGAAGCACCTAGCAAGATGAAGTTCAACTTAGCTTGCGCCTTAGGCATTTTTGGAAGAAGCACTATTTTATTAATGGTAATAGTAATAATAATACTAATAATTACTCATGCATTAAGCCAACAGCCATTTGAGTGGTGCCAAAGTTATTGGAAAAAACCTGGAAACCTAACCAACTTGAACCACTCTTTCTGCTTCCTGGAGGGGAAGGCTTGTACCTCCAGCACAGTGCTAGAGAAGGTGGAGAAGTTTCTGTGCCTGAGCTGCTTTTATCTACCAAGCCCTCTTGAGGAAAGCAGGGCCAGTCTGATGTAGCAAACACCCAGGCTATATATTTGTCCCAACATGCCTGGAAATTGCCAGGAAAATAAAGGTGGAAGATTGCTCCCTCTCTCTGGAACTGCTTCACTACCCAGTAGTCTGCTGATTGAAATTGCACCATCATTTCTCTTCAACAAATACCAAAAGCCTATAAAATGCTGCAAACACTACATAACAGGGGAAAAAAAAAAAAAAAAGATGGACCCAAGAGCCCTGCAAGATTACCTGGACTGACAATGTGCTCAGAAAGGAAGTTTCTGACTAGGTTGCAGAACATCCTGTGATTTCAACCTGTTGGGATTCAATACTTGTTTGAACACACAGCTGACCACAGAGCTTACTGCTTTCAGCATGTATCCTTTTCTCTAGACTCCCTTAACTCTGCCCAGGGTTACCCAAGAGAGCTGTACCCATCTGTGCCCGGTGAGGTCTGCAGTGTACCTGTAACACACCAGCCACATGCTCCTTGCAATCTGCAGCTGGTCCACGATAAGCAATGGTATTAGCTAAGATCTTGACAGAGGACCAAAGTCTCTGTTTTCCATTTAAACAATAGTTCTTACATGGCGGGGGTGGGGGGGTGGGGGTGGGGGTGAATAGGGGGAACAAAATAAAGCAAACAAAAAAATATCCAGAACCAAAAAGACTATAAATTGGGTAGCCCTATTTCTACAAATCTAATCTGCTGTTGTGTCAAAGATACCACATAGTGTTGAAGGGGAGCTAGCTTAGCTGTGCTCAGAGCACATAAAAATCAGACCTTTCCTATGACTCAGAAAGGAGTCACTTAACCACAAACCTCAGAACCCATGACAGTTAAAGCACAGTCAGTTTTTATATGTCTGAGTTCTTGGACAGCTGGGTCTTGGCTGGGCTGCACTGTGGGTAAAATGGAGTCCTTTGTCATATTACCTTTGCTGAGGGATAACATCCTCCTCAGAGGGCAAAACAAATGACTAGAGAGAATGAGCTGTGGCATAGCTGAGCCACAACAAAATCTCTTACTAACCACGGAGCTTGTTCTAGCAGATACCTGCATCTGGACTGTGGTGTACAGTGCAGTGGGATTTAATAACTGCCAATAAAAAATGGCAGACAGCCCTGCTCCTAGAGAGGGGCCATATATTTAAGAACTATGCAAATTATGCAGTATGCATGTGACCAAATTCTTTGTAAAGGAAAATCCCTGGGACTGTGTTAAATTAAATAGGATTATGGCTTTCACTAATCTGTATCCAGTGTGACCATACAAGGGTATTAGTTTGATAATATTTAAGGACTTAGCTCTACAGCAGCAGCAATCAGCTGTCTAAGCTCAGTGACTGTGTTGTCAGTGAAAATATTAACTATTAAAGAGACTGTTATTTACACTGCCCGAATTAAACATGTGACACTCACCAGCTGGCAAATTAAGCACAAGAAAGTTATGCATAGGTCAAGCCATTTTTTCCTTTTGGAATAAGTAGAAAGAGCAAATTGTGGGATGTGACTCCTGTGAGCAGAACCACTGAGCTCTGCTCTTGTGAAGCCAGGCGTAATGCTCTCATCAGCTCAGTGGTAGTGGAGGCAAACCAGCGTGATACTACCAAAAATTTTATCCTTTCACCTGAAGCCTTTTCCCCGAGTGGCACAGACAGAATTTTAGATAATAGCATAGTTCCTAACCTGAGAGCAGTCCTTGTCAACCTGACATTTGTTTACCAAAAGTTGCAATGCTACAGCTGTCTCCAGTAGCTGAAATCAGAGGTAACTGTGGCACACACTGACAAAAACTGACATTGTAATGACTGTCTCCAAAAAAGCAAACAGATAACTCTCTTCAAGCCTGTTTCTACACAATCACATATATGTAGCTATATGCACTCAACTGGAAAACATTAAGAGCCCTCTCAAATGTAAATCCTAGTAATGCAATATGAAAAACATTCAAAGCAGGAAAAGGATCTAAGCCACGGATCATAGACATTTTTTCCACTGATGTCAATGAAACAAAGATTTTCATTACCTGTACTGAAAGCAGTATTATTTCAGTAAATAGATTCATAATCAGACTGTTTTTCTACTTTTTAAACCATATTTTATTGTGTTAAAGCTATAAAAAGCCCAGTATTACACCTTCAATTATCTTGTATGCATAGAATTTTTACCAAAAATAAAATAAAACTGCTAATCAGCTTGCTTGAAGAGGACTTTTACTCCAAGAAAGAACTATATGAAAACAACATTTTTTCCATTATCATTCTGTTCTTAACAGTGTCTGAATATCTGTATTTTTAATAGGAGGGTAAAACATTTTTAATATTTCCATTACATGTTCTACAGCCAGCACAGCTAAAATAAAACAATATGTTTAGCATCATCTCTAACCCTGCAAGACTCTATTTGAAGGTCACATTTTTAAAAGAGACATCTATATAAATCCCATTGATGATAACTGTGTGATTATAATGTGGGCTGCAGAATGATCACTCATAAAAATACAGAGCACGAGATGTAGTGGGTTGATTCTTAACTCCCAGACAAGGCTTGCAGGACAAAATATCCTTTGTTTTTAAATGGAACAGCCATGCAGCAGAGGTCAGTCAGGGACACAAGCATAGGAGAAGCCTAGAGCACCCTCAGATTGGGTTTGTTGTTTGCATAGCCCTATCAAGACAGATTTAATCTGTCCCATCATACTAAAACCCTCACGCACAAGCAGCTGGCTATGTCATCTTAAAAGGAAAGATAAAATGCCCCAAGTAGCCTTACTCACTTGGCACCACAGGTGACTTCTTCAAATTGAAATTTCCCTGCAATGTGGGATGATTTTTGATCACCACGCTGTCGTATCACTTCACTTCTAACTGCACACACATTTAGATATTCATGTGCACATATGGCTATGAACCATCCAGTTACTCTGCACATGCTTCAGAAGGTTGCAATTAACTTTTTATGATCAAAATTCAGTTTCTTAATTTTGTTATTTAACCCACTTTTATTCTTATTTCCTTGAATGAGTTGCTTGGTTTGCTATGGTATTGAGTGACCCAGACAAAATAGCTAGGAAATTTCTTAGTGATTTTCCTTCTGGCTTATTCAACCAGCCAGCATTTAAAAAAAAAAAAAAAAAAAAAAGGAGGTTAAAGAAATACAAACATGAGTTTGAGTCTTACCAAATTTCCTTAGACAATTTTTCCCAAAATCATCAGGAATGCTGCTTATGCTTCCTTAAGCTTTCAGTATGCTTTCCAGATGAATGTTTTGGGATCCCAGCACTATAAGCAAAACCATCCAACTGAAATAAATGTTTGTCTGGACAAGTTCTTCATTGTACCCTGGAGCCACCTGAACTCACGGCAATGTTAGGGCTCTTCTCCAGAAGATACACAAGCTGTGTCTCCTCTTGTTTTACTTTTCATATTAAAACTCAGGGAAAATTCCAGCCTAGACAGCACAACTTTAAGCTAGAAATATTTTATTATCACATTGATAACAACAATGTCAAATGGCTAAATGCTAAACTGCATTTTATTTAAAGTAAGACTCAACAAGCTATGTGGAAACTCATTATTAAAGTTCACATCGTTACATTTTTTAAACATAAAGAGGCATTTTATAGAGGCCTCATTCTGACTTGTACCACAAAACCATCTGACTAGTGAGTAAATTACTACACCAATGCAATGGCACGACAGTAATATTAGTGAGGGTGGTTTCCAGAGTTATGTGCTGCAGGTGTGGAAAAGGGCTTTGGGCAGGATCATCTCTCTTGGTGAGGAGGAATTCCTAGATACTGGAAAATCTTCATGTTGCAAGAGTGACAGTGGATCTCAATGTAATCAAATACCACAGAGACATAAAATGTTTTCTCATGTCAATGTTTATTAAATTACATAAATTATGAGAAGAGAATTTGAATAACTCCAGTTGATGCTGTGCATTGATGTACATTCTCTAGTAATTACTTTATCTCAGAAAAGACAGCATTGATTTTGCTAAGACAAGTAGAAAATCCTCTCCCTCCATGCCTGAAAACCTAAACAGAAACAGAAAAGCCTATTTACATTAAAAAAATATGATCTATCAACTCATTTTCAGTACTGTCCCTTACCTGAAGAGGAACAGGGCAGAAGTTATGACTGTATGCTTCTTTGTAATTACTTTTGTACATCAAGCATGTCGCCAAGAAAGATCTGTGTGTTTTGGCTTAATGTTTTAATCTTTAGGTGATTTTCAAATACCAAGAGAACAAGCAAGCAAAAAAAGTTTCAAATGTATCTGTGATCTCTCATCCAATATGTCAAAGCAAACCCTAAAGACATGGTGGTAACTCATAACTAACTTTGGACATGGAAAGACCAGCATGCAGTGGTATGCACAAATGTATACTTCTAAACTGCAAGGATAGTCCCTGCAGTGCTTTCAGTTTGGGACAGCTTGAAATCTCCTGGCAGTTTTCGGACAGTCTGGGAACTGGCACAGTGCAGAGACAGGCAGTTTGCAGGTGGTCTCTGTTCAGAAAACCACGTAATCAGGTAGATGTGGGATGCTCTATGCCAGCCTCTTCAATGCCGAAGAGCATTTGCTGGCACTTTTGAATTTACTAGAGTAACTATAAGCCATGTGTTCTCTTTTACCTTTGTCAAAATAATAGGATGAAGAAAGTTAAAAACAACTATCCATGCCAATATATCAATCTATACTGAGTTTTAAGGTGCAAGGGAAAAATAGGCTGGTAATTATATTGTTATAGACGCAGTTTGAAGATCAAATTCATCCTTGTTCTAAATTCACTGACCTTTATTTGTATGTCAAATCAATAATAATAAAATATTGGCAAGTAATGTAAAATAAGTTCCTCACAACGTTTGAGCAATGCTTTGTCATCCAAAAAGTTAGGTTAAAATTGAAGCAGTTTGAGAAGAATGAGTCCTTTTAAGATGGATAGGTATGTCAGTGTCCAGGCGCCCACAATATAATATAGTTGTTTGCTTCATTTGTAAAAAGGCTACCATAAACTTTCTGGGTGAAAATTATTTTTCAAGACATAAAAAAAATCAATTACCAAGCACAAAGCTTTCTTCCTAATGATGTTACATACTGAAAATTCAATCTAGATCTTGAAATTATGGTCGGGGCTTCTTCTAGATTTATATGTTTACCATTTAAAGGTTTTTCACTGAAAATGGTATAAAACAGAACCTGTCTCTGTAAGCACCACTTGGGTGTGAAAACAAAAAAAAAAATGGAGCCCACTTAATTTTTCAATTATCATTTTCCTTCCCCACTGCCACATGTATCATTCCTGTTACCAGCTGTAACTCCACAGAATGATAAAAAGCTCTGTTAAAAAGCCATTTAAAAATTGTCATTTTTCTGATTTAAACAACACTTTTCTACATAAGGTTCTTATTCTAGCTATGAGTTCCCAGCTATTTGAAGACAGTTTTATACCCAATTTGAATGTCATGTATTACTTACAGATTTGTTAAATATTCAAAGGACCAAAACTGACTAGCAGTGATTTCTCATGCAAAATAACACAAAGAAACCACAGAATGTAACATGTTATTTAAACTTAATTCCTTTGCAATGTGACTTTGGCTTTATGGATGTGCATATACAAGGCAGTTCTTCATAGGAATTCCATCAGAGCATAAACTAAAAGGACTTAAAAAGTTGTCAAGTGCAAGTCATTGTAAGTAATTTTATCTTAACCATGAAGTTTGGTTTCACTGAGCTATCTCCACTAGTAGGATCCCTCTAAACCACAGCGTACTGGCTTCTCCCCTGGTGAAACTAAACAAAGTACCCAATGTTCCAGTGTGAACATGAGTCAAGCAGTTGTCTGGACCTAAGGACACGCTATCAGATTCACACAACAGGAAATGTGAAAAATAATCAGAGATCGTAGCAAACAGTGGTATTTGTGAAACAGTAAATTCTTCTTAGACAATGTTTATAAACAATACATTATTGATTTGAATACTTCAACAGTGACCTAACATTTAAGGAACAGAGATATAAATACTAATTCATTTTTATGCTACAAAGTGCATCTTCTATTTATTGATTTTCTTGAGATGAAGCTCTTGGGTCTCCCATGCTCTCAAACAGCTACAAATTTAGAAGGATGTGGGATAATAATGAGTGATTAAATACAGAAGAGAAAGATGGTATTTTTAGATAAACATCTTTAGAGTTTTGAAATTTAGGGTAAAAAAAAAAAAAGATTGATTAAACTAAAAACAAAATCTGCCTGAAACCCAAAGTGATTAATAGAAACACAAGGTAATTGTACTAAGTCTCTGTACCAGAAGATTGTAATAGTTCTACCAAAAGTCAGCTTAAATCCACTGTAGAGGAATTCTAGTTGAGACTAAGAAAAATAATAATGTACCACCATTACATTATCAAATTCTGTTAGAATAGTTAATTGCTCACATTTACAATGATTTCATAATCTGCCATTACGGCAGCTGCAGAGAGGGGAGAGAGCAGAGGGACATGTGAATTCTTGGCACTGAAATCACAGAATCTATATTAAAGGCTTATTAAGACTATTTAATCCCTTTCCCTGCTGATTCTGGATTGTCCTCCATTGTACACTTCCTAGTGTTTTGTCTAACGTAGTTTTAAATACCTCAAGCAATGGGAATGTCTTCAGTTCCCTTAGGAGATTACTTCAAGGCTAATGGATTTCACTGGCAGAGATGCTTTTTGATCTCCTGCCTACATTTGCCCTTACTTTATTCCTTTTGATTAAGAAAGTTTCTTACCTTCTCTTTTTCGTTGAAAGATGTGAAATACTCCATGAATATTAGAAATTCCCCCCCCTCCCCCATTGTTACAGTGGTAGGCAGTTTTCAAGTGAGGGATCTAGAGGATTTCCATCCAGATAAAGGCACTAGCATGCTGCCAGCAGTGTTAACAGTTAGTATAGTCATACTTCTTTGGCTGCTCCTGTGCCACTAGAAGTGGTTTCCATATGCAACCCTCAGCCAGCTGCTTGTCACCACCCTCGTCCTAGAGGTTATGCACACACTCCCACTCCTGATTTTCTGGCTGAACTACTGCTAGAATTGCTGCTTAAAATGAGTCAACTTACTTAAAGCCTCTTTAAACAGTGAATTATTGCTTATCCATCTCTTTCTGGCTGACATGGGCTAGACAATCCTCCCAGCCACAGCTCATCTAGCAAACAGGAGAGTGGGTAACCCCCAGCAAGTTCGTGGTGACCTTTGATGCAGCAGAAAGGGAAATGCAAATGCCTCCCTGCTCCTGGTGTTTTGTGGAAACTGGGAATGACTGGTGATGAGAGAAGATTACAGATTGCAAAGAGACAGGTGAACTTTTTCCAGACTGATGGTGCCTACCTGAGCTCTGCACAAAAGTCACTCTGGTTGTGTTTTTGGTTCTTCACCTATTTTGATAAGATTACTTAACGCAAAAATACTTTCTTTTGAAAAAAAAAATCCAGTTTTTTGTTCTCTACAGGGCACACACAGTTAGGTTGTTTGATCCCAGGCACTGTGGTTGTACATGCTGTTCCTTCCATCCTAGCCTGACTCTGGATGGGAGACCCAGACTCCAGCCCAATGGCAGATTCAGTCACTGGAAGTGTTATGCTTCTGTAGAGTAATCAAACAGTTTTTGGTTATTTAGATGTTTTATAAATACTGTAGATATTAAGAGCAGAGCTATGAGACACCTCCGTGATAGAAATTACTAAGAATTAGGAAGCAGTGCATTTTTAATAAATGTAACCCACTACCCTCTCACTGAAATTAGAGTCTCTGTGTGTAAAGTATAGCTATTAACCACAAGTATTTAGGACTCTTTAATGCTTTGCAAATGGCTGAGGATGGGGTGATAAATGTGTTTTTTTCCTAGGCCTGTTCTAAATTACAATGTTTTGCCAACACAGCTATGTCAGTTGCCCGTGTGTGAAAAATTCATGTCCCCAGCAGATATTGCTATGTTTGCAGAACTCCTGGTGTGGACGTAACTTTGCCAGAAAGAGAGAGCTTATATTGGCTCAACTTACATCACTTAAGGAGGTGGTTTAACTATGCCAGAAAAACTCCTTCTCTCACTTTGAACAGTATGTGCTGTGGGGTGCTCTGCCAGCAACAGCAATGGCAGAGCTGTGGGATAGACAAGATCGTGATCTCTGTTGCTCCATACATTCACTTTTAATTATAAGATTAATCAACATGCCACATTTGAGAAATGCATCTCATCAAAGACTGCTGCATTTATTGACACCCTTAGTCTGCATGTCTGCTAATATATCAGAACTGCTACTTTGATGCCTGTCTTGAAACAAGAAACCATGTGCTACTCAAATGTGTATTCTTGGAAACCAGACAGCTAAATTATGACCTCCCTAGGTGTGCTGGCACCTTTTCTGCAGTCATATCATTTTATATTTTCTTGTTTCCCTGGTTGGCATCTACTAGCCTTGTAGACTTGTATTTTGGAAGTAGAGCTCATGCATCCAATCTATCCAATATCTTCTGACTCCATCAAAGATATTTTTGGATTTCTTCTAATCTAAACTAAGTTAAACTGAAAATTTTTTTATAAAAAAAGAGAAAAAATTGTTAAGGTAGATTCTCTGAAGTGTTTTTAATATGTCCTTGATGTCCTTTTCTCCAAAACATCACCTCACTTGCTTTCATGAGACTCTGAATGCTACTCATGCCTGAAATGTATATAGATAGATGGATACTGATTTCAGCAGTTGTTTTCAGTATCAGCTGGTTCCTTCCTCTAGCTAGAGCAGTGTCTGGCAGTTCTTTCCGGTGCGTGTGACCTCCGTATTTATGTCTAGTATCCTGTCTCCATTTACCATGGAACTGTAATATCGTGCACACTTGGTAACATCTATGAAATGTGTACAAGCAACAGAAGTATTACTTAAGGAAGCAACAGAAAGTAAAACCTTCAAAGTATTGCCATGGGGATGTTCAGTGAAAGCTCATTTGTACTAGCTCTACCTTCCATAATTAGTTGGTTTAGTTTTACTTTCTGTAACTGTGACAGAATGGCTTGCAATAATGCAACCTGAAGAGCAATATGTGTCTGTCTACAAAATAGCCGTGGTACCTGGCCTTTAGGAGAACAGAAAAGACATCTATCATTGTTACTATTATTATTGAATATGGAAGTTCAACATATATCTGGATAGCATCTTAAGAGCAGGAGAGCCAATACCTGTAATGGGAGCTAGAACCAGCACCCGGCAAATTCCTGCCAGTTCATTCCTCTTTAGATAATATCATACAAGTGGTTTTGAGCCAGCAGCTTTTCACTCCCCTTGCTTATCTCTAGCTGCAGTGTCATCTGTGTGACAGCACTGGCTGTGGTTGTTGAAAAAAATATAAAGGAGGACATCACAAACTCAAAGCATCACTGAATTTCGCATGTCTTAGCAATGTGTATACCAACAGGTGTGGAATCAGAACAAGTGGAGTAGAATTTGGTTGCAGTAACAAAAATGTGAAGATAAATGGCCTTCACAATTCTGACATGTCTATCTGGACAGCAAGCAAGAAAAACAATACTACATTAGATACATATGACATTAACACTAGCTATTGGCATGTGTAAAGATGTTCAACTAGCAGGGGATGCACTTGGAACAAACAGAAAATACTATGACATTTGTGATCAACTATCTGGAAAAGTTTTAGAGAAGACTTTTTTTCCATTCTCTCAAGAGTGCTCAGGGATCTATTGAATAGTACTCTGAGACCAGTATGTTTATATGCATCTAAAGAGTAGCTAATTTCAAAATAAATTGTACAAATATTATGTTCATATTAATTAAGAGAGCAATTCTAGGTTATATGTAATGCCGAAAGAGACCCATGCTGAAAGCAAACGGGGAGAAAACTTCCAGTTCCACGGTGTGTGGTCATCAGTGAAAGGAGCCTATAGTTTCCTTATATTGTGTAAAGAAGCAAGATCACTTTCTCGCTATTTCTTTACAACCATTTAATTTCCCGAGAGTACAGCTTACTTTAAAAGTTTGCTAATAACTTAATTAACTAACAAGCTTAGACTCTGAGGTGCTTACTCCTGCCAGTCTCTGCTTTACACAGATATGGTTGTATTAAATAAACTTTGTCACAGAACTGTTCCCACTTCCCCCATCCCATTCCTGTGACATTATCTTAATCTACAGGCAAACTTGGAAAGGTCATTTAAAACTTGATGATGAGATGCCCCTCTATGTCTTAATTATGCAAAATGGTATGAAGGGAGTTTAAGGAAGATGAAATTTTTTAACCTACATAGAAGCTTCTAATATAGAAAATGAAGCAAACAGTAAAACTCTTTTTACACACAGAAGATGTGGCAGCGCAAAGCAGGCCACCATTTTACTAAGCTACTCTCGCTGAGCAGGACTGTTACATTTCATAGTACAAGGATATTTGTAAAGAATAGCTGGGATTAGCCAATTTGTTAACCTCTCTTTTAATACTGCTGGCTGTGGTAATGTTCGTAATGTGGGCACCTGTTCAAAAAAGAGCGGAACAGAGACAACTCCCTTTACACAAACTTTTCCATTTTGCAAACCACATCTTAAAGGAGACCACATCCCTCCCATACAGACTGTGGGCCACTTCCCATCCCATCAGTAACCAGCTAATACTTCTGTAACAGCTACAACAACTGAGTTTATGAACTCAGAAAGTAAAAAGAAAAAATAATTTTAAAACCCACACTGAATTGGAATGGGAGTTTTTGATTTCTTTTAATTCTATTTGCTATCTAGAAATGAGACAGCTACCACTCCCTTCAGCTGATAGGTATCTTCTTTTTGACAGCTATCAGACTGGGAGGTACTTTGTGCACCAGCAATAACCACTCTGCAGAAGACAAGGGCATGAAATGATGACAGCCAAGCTAGATGTCACATAAACTGCAGCATCTGTATTTGAGTGCTGATTCCCTGTATTACCATCAAAGAGAGCAAATCACCTCCAGAAATAGATCTGTAGGGAAAGAGTCACACTTTGATTTATCTGTTGTTCCCACGGACTGCCAAGGAACCCACCCATGCACCTTACTTTTACTCACGTTCTGCATTTGGCACAAGTCAGGGGCCTGAAAGGCGGCCAGCTTTACCTATCAGCCAATACTGAGACCTATGTGCCATAGGAAAAACACAGTGAACCATAAAAAGTGCCTTGCAAAAGCCAAAGATGCTCTGGGAAACTGTCCCAAGGTGAACTTGCTGTGGGGACTGAACTTGCTGCAGCTCCAGGGATTCGTGCTCCGACAGGCAAACAACATGTGATTTACTGTATCTGTTGCAGTTTTAAGTTTAAAATGTTTACTGCACCCCTAATGTTTTATCCATTCTGAAACAAAAATATTTTCCAACAGTTTTAAGCTGTGGCTAACTTCATAAAATGTCTGTTATTGACTTACTGGGAAACGAACAAATAAACAAACCAAAAAAAAAAACCAAACCCGAAACTAAAACAACCCAAAAAGACAAAAACAACAAACCATCAGAAACATTTAATTTCCTCCACAACGAAGATGAATTCCTCCGGCTCTTTATAAGTTCCTCAGTGCTCAGCCTCCTTCACAACCCCTCTCTCGTCCCCATAATGTGCTATTTTAAGCTCATTTTCAGTTGGGCAATTAACAAAGCCAAGCTAACATCACTGGGGGTATTGTTCGATTATTTGGGAGGGGTTGTGTGTGTTACCTGGGAAATTTCTTAAGAACCATATAACACCTCCCCTCTGGCCGAGGTCGCGCTCGGCTCGCACAGGCACGCCGTGTCCCGGCGGGACGGCAGCGGCAGCGGCAGCGGGGCGCATCCCGCGGGAGTCCTGCGGAGTCGCGGGGGAGGGTCCGGAGGGATGCGGCGGACTCACCTCGCGGCGGGCGGGAGGCGGAGCCGGAGCAGGAGCCGGGAGGGCGGCGAGGCGGGCGGCGGCGCGGAACAGGGGGATGCCAGAGGGATGCCAGGAGGATGCGCTTCCCGGAGCAGCGACGCCGAGCCGGGAGGGCTCCGGGGACCCACCCCGCGGGTGACAGAGGGGCTGCGCATGGCCGTGCCGGGCCCGGGCTGCCCCTGCCCGCAGCCGCGATCCCCGTCTCGCCCTGCCCGGCACCCGCGGCGCTGCGAAAGTCACGCTGTAACCTTGACTGCTCCTTTATTTTTAAGGCACCACGCTGGATCGTGCCGAAATTTTGCAGAAATATGACAGCTTGGCTAGAATTACATAATTTCATATGAGTTCGTTTAATCTGAGCGAAATTTTAGAGTACTGAAACAGATTTGTTTTCTAAACCTATTTTGCTCCGGTAGCTTCATATCACCCTTGGGAAAATCCCTTGGTAAAATGCAAGGCCTACTCCCTTCTAATGAATCTCTTAGAAAACATCAGCATGGCTGGTACTGTTTGGTTTATCTTTCATTCTCAGGCTTCAGGAGAGAGAACTCTGAACCGAATCTAACTCTAAACCAAGTGGACGGCCTGTACGTTACTTCTGGGAGGTTATACTGGTGATGAGGACGGATGTTTTACTAAGGAATTCAGTGTACAGGTGCATTATAGAAGCCAGAAACATTTAGCAAGTATGTTTTTACAGTTGATTTGATTTTATAAATAAGTTATATAGCTTTTCCAATTGCAAATCTCCACCAGTCTTGACATTTTGTTTCAGCCATTGGAAGACAATACTCATTAAAAGAACCACAGCTGCTCTGCAGGCAGTCACAACTCATTATTTATAATTAATATCCTTATATATTCAGACATATTAAAAAAGCCCTACTTTTATCTTTGTCCTAGTGTTTATGGCAGTGATGTGCCAGACTGCCAGTAAATTTGAAACCTGAGTAGTTTGTTTTTGGAGTCTCCAGTGGAGATCAAAGTTTCAATAGTCACTCTCTCACTGAAAACTTTTGTCAGCATCAGGCTTATTAGTAGAGTTGTTACTATAAGTACTGAGCAATACGTCTTTCATGAAAGTTGGACTTTTATAACAGCAAAATAAATTATTGCTGTCCAAAAATAAGACAGAAAAATTTCCCGGAACTGGGGACCAATATACTTCAGCAAACACTGGCTGTA
Organism: Acropternis orthonyx; assembly: GCA_035583155.1. Lineage (NCBI taxonomy): Eukaryota > Metazoa > Chordata > Aves > Passeriformes > Rhinocryptidae > Acropternis > Acropternis orthonyx. The sequence continues at coordinate 119,378,304 of JAWWEU010000081.1, read as the reverse complement.
AACCAAAGAAATAGTCTCCTGCTCTAGCTCCCACAGACATGGTTTTCCTCTGATACCTTGGAAGGGAAGCTGAGCTACAGCTACTTCCTGACTTATAGGACTTTGGGGGGATCATTGTCCTTCAGCAAACTAAACCTTTCTGTAAAACACTTATTCACATATACAACTAACACACAGTCATTAGCACAATATTTATCCATGACATTACCTTGACTGTGTCAGGAGCCAGGAGCTTGATTTTCCATCTACATCAGCCTAACACTGTTGTACGTCAATGAGCCTCTTAATTTTGGAGAAAGCAAACAGAAAAAGACTAGAGGTGTTTAGAACATATCCAGTATGAACCATCATTCCCCTTCTGAATGTGTAATCATAGAAATGCTTTGTAAAAAGTTCAGTGTGGATAAAAAGGGATCCATTTGAAAGGACCCAAGCCACTCTTAGACTTTCTAGTCATTCTTACTTAGTCAAAGTAGTTCTAAACCTTCCTCACTTTCTAAAGCTGAAGGACAAACATTGTTTGAAAGTCTTTCGGACATATTTATAGGATTTTTCTAGTAAACATAAGGTAATGCTGACTGAAGCGTAAGAAAGTATCACCATATGTGCAAAGCATCTGCCCTTGGTCTGTGAAAGTCTTTCCTTCTGAGGATGTAAATACTTTCTTCTTTAATTTTCCCTGTGGATGCTTTTGTCTGGAAGTTAATCAGATAATTGTTATAGTTTTATATGAATTTTGACCTGTTCCAAAAGCACTCCAGAGGACATCCCACACTGCTGGGTGAAAATAGCTTGTATGACTTTTTTTTTTTTAAATCACATTAACATTGACAGACTGATGATGATTAACAGTAACTCTTCAGTTCTGATCTGGCTCACATGTGCAAAGCATCTTGTCTGTCATGCCTGCTTCCCAACCACAACACCTGCTGTAGTACAGTCCTGTGAGCTTCATCAAATACTTCCCAGTATCAAACCAGCTCATCCTGTAACTCTGAAACACATCTCTGCTGTTGGGAGGAGGCCACATTGCTTTCGAAACCCTCTCTCTTCTCCCAACCCTGGAAAAAAATGTGCTTGAAAAAAAGTATTAAGACATGCAGAGTTTTCCATTTTCATTGCAAACAATTCTGAGTCTGTGCATTCAATCTCTATTTAAAGGAGTGCAAAATACCCCCAAGTCAATGTCCCCAACAGTTGACTCTTCTTGGATTTCAGGTTTGTCACCGGAGCCTCCAGGGCTGGGCACAAGAGGGAGCTGAGGAATGACTGAATAAAACAGACCTGCTGGTCCCCTTCCAAGCCTGGTTGGAAAGATGCAAAATATCTTGACACACTTTGTCCTCTGCTACTAGTCAAAGGACACGTAGAGTTCTCTACTGATGACAGCCTTTCCTACCATAAATCTTGTAAAGCCTTTCTTATGACTTTATTTTTCAGTACCAGGCTGGCCATGTTCTCACACTGATGCTGCCACATGATCCTATGGAATTGCTGGATTGATGTGGTGCTAAAAGACCCTATGAGCAAGGTTATCAAATAAAAAGCATTGCTTGGTAATTTTTTAGCTTTTTTTTTTTTTTTTTTAAGAATAACTAGTCAAAAATGTAACAATTTATTAATAAATCTAAATAATTTACTTATATGCTGTAGGCAATCTGTTGAATGTGACAGACCACATTGTGCATGGACACAAGTTTAAGACAGGATTTTACAGTCCCTACTTACTCCATTGCTACGAAACATGGGAGATATGTGAAAGTCTCCTCAGTCTGATGATTAAGAGGCTGTTTTTCAATTTGCTTTCCCTACCTACCTGCCATAAAATGAGTTTGGGGAATTAAAATGAGGTCTAGTTAATTCTAACTTCTAACTGTAATTATGGAATATTTTAAAGGGAAAAAGACTAGTGGAAATACTGAATCTGTTTTTTCCCAGTGGGCTTAGGGTATGTAGCCATAGCATAATGAAAAACAAAATTCTCTGTAAGAATGAAACAAAGCTTGAAATATGTTTGGTGTTGACTGAGGTTACACTAATTTATGATGGAAAAATGATATCTTACTTCATTGTAATGCTCTTGTGGGTGGATTTTGCAGATTACAGATATGACACAGCAGAACTTATTTATAAGATTAACTGCTTTTAGAGCTTCACCTTGTCATTCTTCCACAGAAATACTGTGTAGTAGAAGTCAGCTACAGATGGCCAAATTTCCAGACTTCATAACTAGATGCTTTTCTTTATTATGCTTGCAATGTTATCAGAATGATCCCAGGTGACAATACGGAAAAAAAGCAATGTGTGTGTGCACATGTATGTGTGTGTGCACATTTACATTAGGCATATGTGCATATACAGACATCTGCACATTGCTGCTGTAACTTCTGATGCCTAAGGACTGCAACTGGCCACCACCTAATCCACATGGGTGAATTTCAAGATAGGAAAAGATTAAGAAAGAAGACAGAAAAAGGTGGAAGAAAACGGGAAAAAATCCAAACAAGGTATGGGACTCCACTCCTAATACCCCTTCACCCTGAGGCTGGGGAAAACTCATAAACAAATCCTCAGCTCTTACCACCTGGATCTCTTACAGAGGTCTCCCGATGCCCAGTTTCCTATAGCTAGCTAAAAAATCTAAACAGGCTACTTTTCTACCTCACCTCTCATGGGTATGTGGAATTGTAGCTGTTTGCTTCCCTGGCTGATGTGAAGGAATCCTCCAAGAAGTGCCGTCCAGGAAGAATCCCTCCAAGATGGAAGTTTCTTGACTGAGAGAAACCAGCTTGTTGATTCTATTTGCCGGCCAATGCACCAAAACTGATGCCTAAATTCCTGCAAAATACTCTCAAAACAAGATTAGATAGATAAAGTAGTGCTTTTTTTTGAAGCTTCTAAGGTGCACACTAAAAGTATGCGCACTTGTGTCAGTCAAATGTTACAATTTTTATAACTTTCAGTAATTAATATACTTGAGATCTGTAGACAATCCATGGTACCATTTTCCTCTGGTGCCCACCCTCAGAACTCCTCAGAACTGTCCCTTGGAGCCCCTCCAAGGATTCTGAGCTGACTCTTCTGTTTTGACTACAAGGTATCTTACTGTCTCAGTTAAAGTTCTTCAAAACACTGTGTCCTTGGTAGTATGTGTCTAACAGAAGTTCAGGAATAGCTTCTAAATACCACCTAATGTGTGAGAAACTTAGGAAAACCCATTCAACCTGTATAACTCCATGAAAATCCATAAAATAAACATCAAAATCCCTAGGCATCAGTTTCATGGCCTTGGAGCTTTCCTTAACCTGATCTAAGCAGTTATCGGTAACTACTACTTTGCCTGTTACTTGCTGTTTGGAAACATTTTCCTTTGATTTCTTCTACTAGTTCTCTCTACCTATCAAGAAAATGTAAGTTTTTCTGTCATTTTAGCAGTGTTCATGATGTGGCCCTTATGAGCGCCTGAGTGTTTTTGTGCTTATCTATCTGAACCTGTTCCTTCTGCCAATAAATGTTCCACACCCTATCCTGTGCCATTACTGTAGTAGGAATACTATCTCTTTTAGGCTCCTTCCTCTAAATCTCTACTTGTCCTGAGGCACTGGTACAATAGGCAATGTTGACAAATTTCCATAAACATTTAGAGTTCACTTATTTTTTTTTTATAATCTTAATGATTTTTGTCCTTTTTCTTGGCTATGGGATATGGTAAAATGTCACCAGATCCGGCTGGTATTTTACATTTTACCATCATACCTCCCTGGGAGCATATTAAGTCCATTGGTGACTAACCTTTGCTCAAAACACTCAGAGATGCCTTTTTTGTTCTACTTAGATAAAATAAAATCAAATATCAAAATTTTGCACTGAGGAAGAGAAACTGGCCAGTTCTGCTCTCTATAATGTAGATACTTGCCTTTTTTTGTGCTGGAAGGTTAAATATTTAAGAATAAGTGTAATTTGAAGAAAATGCCCAAGAAATTGGTAACAAGCCCTTATACCAAGGAGATATCCATACAGAGTTGTATTCTGCTTTGCCCTGAAGAGATTTCTCATATCTAAAGCACCCATTTGATTTATCTCTTCAATAAATGAATACCCAAAAGTAAAGGGCAATGTACTATTTTATCATTGTCGAATACCTTGTTACATTACAATGACCAGGCAACTTTCCATCTGTAGTTTTACAAAGAGGTTCCTGGCTGACCCAAAAGCTGTATTTTTTATCTTTGTTGGTCTCCAAAAGCTTAGCCAGGTAAAGTAGTACAGCTTGAGTTACTTCATCCACAAGCCTCCTTCTGAAGTCATGCCAGCTGCCTCCTTTTGTTTTGAATGATTTGGCAGGCATTAGGGAAAAAATAAAACCTTGGCTATGCCGTGAAACATGTCAACCTCTACTTTGCTGCAAGAATGCTGTCGCTGTCATTCATGTTGACGAAAATTGCTATCACTGCACTTCTTGTAAAATTGCTGTGCTGAGATTTTCTGAGTGGTATTCAGTTAGCAATGCTGGCTGGGTCCATGAGGCAACCAGGTCAAAATAAAATCTGCTTAGAGTTTTAGAAAAACTCAGACCCAGTCTTGGATGGAGTATTGAGATTATGCCTAACTTCTGTGACTTAATTTCTTTTGTTAATCTTGTATGATCTTGTTAAAATAAACATGACATATTAAAGCCTGATCATAACAGCATTTGTGTTAAAGTGTTCACGAGCAGGATGAAAGAACACTGAAACAGGACAGGAATGGAAATCTTACAGGGATAGCAGACCATACACATCCCATTTGGAAATGGAATGCTCCAGCAGTTATCTACTGGCTACATCCCTGCTGAGCAGAGAGATAGTAGGGGTAGGAAATGAGAAGCAGCAATGACTGTACAAACCTCCCAGGTGATATTTGGGACAGAGAAAAACAAAACAGCAATATCACCTAACACTGATGATGCTATTGCGGCCCTGAGGGATCCTGGTTTTCCCTAAGGGCAGTCTCTCCAATGGGAGGATGGGTGGGGTAAGGAAAAGTCTCGATTGCTGGCCGCCTACCTCCTGTCGAGCAGTGGTACGCCGGGGGTTGCCGGGGCTGGAAGATCCTCTTCTCCATCTTCCACTGCCTTCCCAAGTAGATGCCCACAGTCTCATGAATATCAGAAAACCCTAGGGCCCAACGTTGGGCGCCAATCCTGCAGCCCTGAGGGATCCTGGCTTTCCTTAAGGGCGGCCTCTCCAACGGAGGGACACTGGAGACACCGGGTTCTCTCCTCCTCCGCAACCTCTTCGCGCGCTACGCCACTGACGGTGTTAAATGAGCTGACCAGCACACAAAGATGATCACGGGAGAAAGAACTTTATTTCAAAGGCACATTGCCTTATATAATGCATGGGGTGCCAATCAAATCAAGGGGCAGAACATGGGAAGAACTTTGACAAATAAGGTAACCGACAAAGAATGATAACCATAAAAAGAAAACCATAGGCAGGGAGAAAACCAACATAACCAAATAAGGAAACCCACACTGCAGCAAATTTCAACGAATCAGGGCACGGGTACATGGGCACCGAGGTAAGTATAATGAAGGGGCAAATCAAGTCCTCAGAGAGGCAGAAATTATATGGAAGACAATAAGGAAAACAGAAAAGGAAGTTAACTTCATAATCATGTAACTTCATAACATTATAACTGTCACAACCTTGTAAACATTCAATACAAACAGGGGTACAAATTGAGGTAAGTATTCGAGGCAAACACACAAACCCAAATCATTTAACTCCAGCTTCAGCTTCCCTTGTTCTTATCCTGGTCCTTCTCCCTCAGGCAGCACAACATACCCTCTCATCATTCTGAGGAGGCAAGATATTCCGGCTCCTCTTCTTCACTTACTTGATCACGAATCTCCCTTGAACCATACACCCTTTTCCCTCAAGGGGCTCACCATCTCCTCATATTCAGATATTTTTTCTACATCCTCGTATACTGATTCTGAGGTAACTCCCACCAGGTCAAAGGCAGTCCCTGCCCCATAGGGACTGACGGAGTCTCCTCCAACAATGCTATGGCAGCAATAAATTAGAAAAGGGAAATGTCAAACTCTGAGATTAGTTTTTATCCTAATATCTTCTGCACAAAGGTGGACTGTGCATGAAAATGGAGACAGCAGATACCGTTGGATTCAGAAGAAGAAAAAGGCAAAATAGGAATAAAAGTGTAAGCAAATAACAAAGTCTGCACACAGATTTGTAAGTAAATATTTGAGTAAGTTTGGATTATTTTTTGACTGATTGTACAATCAAGAATCCAGGCACAAAATTTAGTCTTAGTTTAAATTTCCAATTCCCTCATTCTCTGTTGATAGAAGTGCCTGATAAAAGGTGTCAGAAGTGCAGGAAAAATTACATATGAAGAGTAATTGCAACTATCTGAGATTTCATTTAGAAAGGAGAGAAATAGGAGAGACTCAGTTGGAGAGATTCAGAATAATGAATGGCTAAGTAGAGACAGAGCCAAGAGAGTTCCCATTTCCATGGAAGCAGAGGGCATCCTTTGAAAATAAATAAGAGAAACCCCAAACCAGTAAAAACAATTACATTTCTGCAAGTCAAATTGTCAGCCACTAAAGCTTGTCACTACAAGGTACCATTAAGCTAAAAAAATTGGGAGAATTCAAGAGAAGTGCAGATGAAAGACTTCCTGGCTTAAATGCAGAAGAATGGGAAAAAAGCCTACCCACTAGGAAAGAAACCTTCTGCTTGAAAACAGACACTAAACTTTAGCCTAATGTCTACAGGAAGAATTTTTTCCTAAAACTGTATTATTTGGTAGCTGTCAATCTACCACAAGGTCCTTTGTTGCAGATAGCATGTGACATTAACGATGGCTAAAAACATGGGTCTTGCTCAATGGGCCACTGCGTAACCTTGCTTGTGTTGCCCTTCCCAGGAAGATGAATTAGGTTTTGTAATTCAGAAAATACTTTTTTTTTTTTTTTTCTGGAAACTACTCCTCATCTTTGCCTTGTGCTAAGGAAGAGATGGACAATTATGTGATATGGGAACAGTTTTTCTGATGGTGAGCCGTTATTTCATCCCAGTAAATCTGTTATCTTTTAAGTGTGCCTGTCTTCTTTACAGTCTTTCTATTGCTCACAGGTAACTTCTTTCCTCCTACCTGACTGCTTCTGCATTTCTTCTCCTTCCTAATCACAACCTTAAAGAACCATTTCTAGCATACCACAATCAAATGGATTAATATTATACTAAACATTGTTTGATCTAATTCATCCCATATTTTAAAAAAAGTAAGTTTCCTTCTCTTTTTATCACTCACCCAATCAGCGACGGGCGAGCAACTCTTCATGCAAGCTCAGAATGTCAACTGCTTGCCAAATAAAACAAATTAAATGTCTCACTAATAAGTGTGGGGTGGGGGCGTGGGGGGAGTGGTTTTAACTATTGTTTTTTGCTAAAGTCGAAAGAAACATTAAAACTATACTGGATATCCATAAACCACCAGGTTGAAAAGAAAGTGCTAATCCTAAGCTTTCTTCTTCAGGTGAGAAGTAGCAGATGGAATGAGACTGAAAAAAACAAGGAGCAGGTCCGTACTGTGTATAGGGAGATTTTTGTGTGTGTGCAACTCTATGAACTGCAGAGAGTCACAGAAGCACAAGCTAATCAGAGATAAATAAAATTGGTCCTGAAAATTATCCATAGGAAGCTGCTCACAACTTCAAATGAAATGCAGATTTTGATTTCCTGTTTTTTATTTGTGGTCTATGAGTAATTGCACAATAATTATGATCTTTGTTTAGCTTAATGAATACTAAGATTTATGTTTATTATCTGAAAAATCAGTGTCTGAATCTTAAGAAATTTTTGGGTAAAGTTAGAACATAGAAGATGAAAACATATTTTCGAACAGAATAGGAAATATTGAGATAATAGTGTTTTGCAGGAATATTGTTCAAGATTTCTTTCAGCTGATCACTAGATGCAACAGCGGGTGAGAACCTAAGAAAGTTAAGTTCAGACAGTGTTCCAGTCAGATAGTTATGAAGCTATATCATTTCCTGTTTCTCATATGTAGTCACCTAATAAATCATTGTCTCTCACTACATAACATCACTTTGTATAACTCCATTCTGTTTGTTATCAGTGAGACAGCAATAAAAGAGTATGAGCAATACACTTTCTGCAAGAGAAGGACTTTTTGATTGACTTATAAAAACTACAGAAAGTTCAACAATTTACCATTCAGTGAATAAGCTATTCTCATAGAGATTTATTCCTTTTTCAGCTTGTGCTATGTGGTAGTAAACACACATAATGAGCAAGACATAAAAAAGTAAAGTATTTTTAAAAGCACAATTTAAGCTTTTCTGAAATACCTTCTGCATTATCCCATGAAAGCTGGATCTACTGAGCTCTGGAATTTTGAGCTGGCCACAGAATGATGGTTGTGATGGTTGTGAAAATGCACCTCTCCCTTAGGGGGAAATGCTAATTAACATATCTACTGTTTATATAGAAATGAACTGCTGTTTACTTTCTATTTTTTTTTCTGGCTTCAACTATTACTTATGATTGGGAAGAAAAGAACAAAACGTTGTTGGGGGTTGTAATGCAATATAAAACCCAAACAAACAGAAAAAAACCACCCACGAAGAAAAGTGCACAAAAAAAAAAAGGAAGTGGTGGTTATCAAGACCCGTCTCTCCAAAGAAACTTCTGAAATGGGTTCAGTAAATCACCCAGTCTTTTCAAATACCAATTTTATTTTCATGAAAGGGACTGTCATCTATCAGTACAGTGTTCTCAAATATCTCTGTATCTGCACTGAAAAATGTGAAAATATCTAAGTGTCCAAGATAGGACTTTTGGAAGTTAAAGGACAAGAATCCAAGTGTTATTTTGGACAGTATACACTCTATATTTTGGAGAAGACTTGGACAAGTAGAAAAGAGAAAAATCCTGTTAGCAACAGAACTATATACTTTATTAGAATTGAGTACCTAACACCTCAGTGGGCGATTCTGCAGTGTTCTAACACCAGATTCACTTATCTCATCTTTGAGATATGAAATACAAAGACACTTCTAGGACTCATTTATTGCTTTAGGAATCGTACTTTTTATCCCCAAGTTTCCTGGAAGATGGGATGGCTGAAGAAGAACAAGGTATTGTTAACTAACAAAAATGCAGTAAAATAAAATAAAATTAGGAAAAGAAAAAAGGGAAAAAAGAGGAGGACTGGGAAGGTCTCTGTTTTAAGCTTCAGATGAATGCTTACTTGGCAGATGGATGGTGTTAGAATTTAACACTACAGGAATGCAAGTAAAAATGTTTTATGGGGTTTTTAGCTTGTATCAGTACATAACTTCATGATGATAAAAATGAATAGTTGATTAAGATGCACTGCTTTAGTATCAGTCTTCTGAAGTTGGATTGTAAAAGTAATATGAGAAATTATAATTTTTAGCAGCTGTTTTGTAAATGCATAGAAAAAACAGCCAGTTTTTAAGGAACTTATTTTAGATATTAAGTGTCAAGCACACTGCTAAAAGGCATATACTTGAAGGAAAGAAAGTCTTGGATTTTAACAAAGAAGGGATAGTTAAAGACCATCTACTTGTGATTTTCTTCAAATTGTGCTTTTTGTCTTTGGTAACCTAGTAGCATCTGAAAAGCTCAGATCACTCAGGTTTCCTCTATTTCCCCTATGCTTGTTACATCTTAAATGTCCCCATCCTTTTAAGTAGGGCTTTAGGACTCATACAATGCTAATTTATCTAAAAATTGTGTGTTTAAGTTTACTGATGGATGACTTGGGAGAAGATGCAAAGAGCTCACTTTTCCAGAGTAACTGGTGAACAGTCTGCAGTGAATGTCTGAAGAATCCCCATCATAAATGACCCTACTGGAGAGTAAAAGATACAAAACTGCTGCAAAGGCAACTTAAGCCTTTTACATACAATAAATTGATCATTACTTCAAAGAACTGCTCACATTTTTTTTTCTGTGTCAACAACTTTTAGTTTTGTGGCAATGCATTTTTTGTTAGATTTAGTAGCAGAAATGAGTTAATTTGAATTTGTTCCAGTGCATAAAACCTAACAATTTGTAATGTATCTACATGGTTTAAAGTAAAAAATTACATGATCAGGGACATGTTTTCCAGAAATAACTGAATCTAAAATTCTTGCTTGAACAGTAATTATTGTCTAAAAGTTTCTATTTGTCTTACTCTTTTCTTCTGAAAGTCAATAGACAACTCAAGAAAAGTGCAAATTTAAGAGGCTTAAAGACAGAAATTTTGCATTATCCAAGGCATAGGGACAGCACAGTACAAGACTCTTACACATGGTTTCATCAAAGTGTTTTAAATTTGACCCAAAGGCTGTTAATCCAGACTGCCTCCGTGTGCTTTTAGAACAGAGCATCTGCTTTAAGCAACTTTGCCCTAAAACCTAGACATTTTAGGAGTTTGGCAAAACCCAGTATACTCAGTCTTTTGGTGAAGATATTTATTGAAAGCAATGAAGTAGTGTCACAATGTCAGTGTCTCCTTGGATTCAGTCCTCCTTGATTTATGTTTCTTATTGTCATAAATTGCAGTCTGGCATTTTACACCAAGCTATAATATTCCTTTCTGACATCTTCCTACCTTATACTTTAAGCAAAATAGAGTAAAAAAACTCACATAATCTGATTCATATTGTCTTTCCAATTTTGAATAGGCACAACTGGACCATTTTTTAAAGTTTAAGTTATCTAGGACCCACTTGCAAAAATTAACTTTTCCCCTCAAACTGTAATAATTTGCAATAATGAGTTTCTCGTCTTGAGGACTTAATTTGTGTTGATTCAGAAAAAGATTCCTAGCACAACTGGGCCAAAATTTATGCCAAAATTATTTTGTTATTGTATTATCTTCAAGAAACAGAAATTAGCTCAATCTGAAATGTTTTTTTAAATGGTTCCAGTATATTTCTGCAGTGAAGGAATATCAGTTTAATAACTGGATCTTACCTGACTGGTTTCTGTTGTAATTTCTTAATTTTTTTTCCTGTTATTCAAGAATAAATTAATTTTATCTTAGAAATTTCCATGAACTTCAATTTTTAATCTAATTACTTGACTCAGAAGCAAAGCATTATGGTTTTGCCAGGAAGAAGGTCTACTTAACCAGAACAGAAACACAAAAATTATGTTATAAATAGCAGCTACACAACAACAACCAAAACTAGTAATATCAAAACAAGAATGATCATCTTTTCCAGTTAAGCTAGAAGTAATTATTTCCTTTAACTGTCAGTGACTCTGATGTGAGGAGTCATAAAGCAGTGATTCAGAAACTTTTAATTCTGGGTATTGGACTGTAAACACTGAGGTTTCCTCACACTAGCTGGGTATCAAAGGCAGTCCCAAAGATCCTAAGACACTACTTAATCATCCAGAATGTTCTCTTGAAGAATGTAGGACACCCTCCAGAAACTGATTCTTACCCCAGAGTCAGAGAAAACATCTGAAACAAAGTAGTGCATCAGGAACATGCCCACTGGATAAATCATATTTGGTAACTTGATGCAAAGGAAATTTTCAGTGCAATCTTTAGTAGTAGGATTTTGATGTCATGAAGTAACCTTGGATGTAGTGAATTAATTGTATCTAATTATCTCCCCTTTTACAGTAAATAGTAAAGTACTAGTACAGTAACTACTTTCAGATTTTGTGGTAAGTGGTCTACAGTAGTTTTAAGTGGCAATAAGCTAGCAAAAAGAATGTGTTAGATGTTTTACTGGTATCTGTGGCACCTCAAAGATTATTGGACCTGCATAACACTTTGTCACATAATAAATCCCAACATTTAAGAATGTTGACCACGCTCTGAGGTTAAACATGAAAATTTTGCTAACACAAAACATTTAGACTTTTTTAGATTTCTTAACTCTTAGATTCATGTGTCTCTGAACCAATGCCTCATGTTCAGTTACTGTTGATTTGTGTTTTGAACAGTTTCAATTTGATAGACTAGTAGACTACAAAATAAGAATGTGTTTTAGAGTCTGATCTTAAGCCAGCGAACTCAGTGAACTCCCCTTTGTTTAAACTAGGTTTAGGTTGAACCCTCAAATCTAGTATTAAACAGTACTAACAAAAATCTTAATCTTGTCTAGTGCTTGACACCTTCTTTTCTCAATGCTCTTTATTGCAAATTAAATCCCCATATCTCTTCTCATTCACTTCAAGCTACGGGTCAAGGTAATTGAAAACAATGTGAAGAAAGGACATTTTGACATCGTACCATTCCTAATGCTGCCAAAGCAATTACAGTAATCCTAGGAGATACAAAAATATGGGTTTACTAGATCATGGTAGACTCAGTGGGAATCTTACACTGCAAAGACAAGAGTACATTGAAGGAAGTGGTGATATGTTAGGCATAGAAAGCTGAGCAATTATTGAACTAAAGACAGAGGAGAAGTCTTGTGTCTGAAATGTCTTGACACTCTCAGCACCCTTTTCCCTTATCTGGACTTCAGTGCTGCCTCTGGAGGCTGTCAGAATTAAGTAGAATTTCTAGATTTGCCTTCAGGACATCCTGTCCAGTCCTGCAAATGGATTTAATTAAGACAATAACACAATTCTTCCCCTTATATCCTATGCAAATGAACTTCTGCCTGTGGAGGTGTTTTTTGAGTGTCTTACCCAACTGGGTGGACACCTCTCATTGTATTGCTTTGTTGACTGTAAATAAATTTTTATATTCTATGCAAATGTGCCTTTTGCTGGCAGGCATAATGGTGGTGCCAATTTGCACTGCCTCTGCATAGTGGTGAGCTCAAGCATGTAACACAGGACAACACAACTTCTGAAATGTCATCATAAAACATAAGTGAGAGCAACAAATGGGACTCATTAGCTTGTCTTAGAAGAAAATATGTGGAAAAAAGATTACTGCAACTGGGCATATGATCCTGGGAATATTGGACATGAATCAAATACCTTTAGTTTTGCTGACTTCAAAGGAATGTGTTTGGAAAAGAAAGTAAATAAAGTTTCTCTTGGATACACTACATTCTTATGTCAAGATAATTTAAGAAAATGTTTACTTATTTTTCTTGTTAGATCTTTTTGTTCTGCTTATATTATAAAGACACTTAGGTCCAATGAAATGCACTTCACCTATAGATTAATCCACACCTTGTATTATCATGCTTGAAAACTAGCCAGTATGAAGGACAGTTTGTGTAGTCCAGTAGGAATGAAAGAAGATGGACACCTATGATACCAGAAAGTCTATTTAACCTCTATTCTTTGTGGCAAGGATCAATCAGATGCAGCTGGAATAGCCCCTTGAAGTTTGTGCCAAGTTGTTGAACAAGGAAGTAGGTTTGTTAAAGCAGTTAGCAATCTCCTCTCTGGAAAAAAAACCGTAAAATAAAATAAAATAAAATAAAACCTTTTACCTCCTCTGATCCTCTGGAGGAATGCCCATTATAAGCAATAAAAATCACCCACTTCTGTTAGCACATCCCTGAGCAATCCAAACAATGGTGTCATCTCATGTGAAGACTTTCACATGATATTTGGATTCAATATTTTCATTTAGGAGTTCCTGCTGGAGTAGAACAGTCAACACATACTAAAATCAAGATAAATATAAACAAATTAAGAAAAACAGGGATGAGGAAATACCTATCATTTAGGCATGAGGTCTCTTTGAAAGAAAGAGCAGATACTATTCCCAAAGGACACTGCATTGTGTTTTTCTACTACAAAGGATGTTTATATTTTTATAACTCCCATGCTTGCATGAAATTTGGTCAGACATAGTGCCTTCACTGTTAAACTATCACAAAAATGCATTACAAAAAGGGCAGAATGAACTGTGCTTCCTGTAACACCTGACAGTAGCAGAGTAACTGTTATATGACCTCATTAGGAGCTTATGCATAACCTTGGCCATTACCACATGTTTTAGTAAGGGAGGGAATGTTGGGAGAGCAACTGGACTTCATCCATAGATCTTTAGAAAAAGTGCAGTACAAATTCCTAGATTTTTCCTTGCTGGACAACCATTAAGGATAAGAAGAGACCATAACTTCAATCCTTATGCCAATGACTATTCCCCTAATACAGATCTCTTCTCTGTGAGTATGTACAGGAAAAATCTCCACTTACAAAAGCTACAGGAAGTTTTTATTCAATTTTTTAAAATTTGTTTTAAATTGCCTGCAAAGAATGGCAACCAGCTGGTTTACATATTTTTTCATTTGTATCACATTATCTGACAAAAATGTTGATGAGATCAAGTTTTAGGACACTTTACCGTGAGTTATGCTCACTCTGGATTTAAGAACAATATCTATGTCCCTTCATATACACGTGTGAAAAATAAGATTCCATTATGAGTTATATAAGTCCCAAATGTGAGCAATGTCATTAATAAATTACCACACTACTAAAAAAGCCCCCCACATTTTCCTGGCTCTGCTCTGTTAGCTGCATACGTGTCTGGCTGGTTGGATGAACCTTAGCTAAGCCTTTTACAAGGAAGGCAGGCCCATCATGCAGCCCTAAATCATATACAAGAGCCTGTCAGATGAGAGACAACCAGCTACACATTGGAAAACACTACTGTAGTGATTAGAAGTGAACACAGACCAGTCCTTGAGGGAATAAAACTGGTGACAGGGTAACACCTTGGTACTGCATTCCAATCTACTGCACTAGAAATTAAGTTATTAAAATGTGACAAGGAGCTGGTGGTGCTGTAGGTCCTGGTCTTGCTGACATAGAGCCCCCTTCCCACAGACAGTCAGCAGCTGCCCACTTTGAGTGTGCAAACAGTTCCTCTAAGTTCAACAGCTTTAAAGCACAATAGAGGAAGAATAGATGTGATGAACTCCAGCCAAATAAGGGGAAAATTACAATGACTCTCTGAGAAGAAGCAACTTTTGGGATAAGACTGTTGTTCACTGCTCTTATATAAAGTAGAGCAGCGTTTTTGCCCCGTGAGCTGGTGAAAAATCAGTGTGTATGATCATGAATTACTTGTTGATTAGGAAGCATTTATTGTAGTTACAGAAAGCAAGTGCAGTCAAAGGTGTACTAGAGAGACATTAGCACTGTGAGTGGGTTAATAACCTTTGCACGATGGGATGTTGTACCTCCCCTCTTCCAGATGTAGACAACACACCAGCATCCAATTGTGGGTCACAGGCAGAAACCAGTACAAGGAGTAGCAGCTTCTGTGGGGGCACAGTTTGGTGGCTGTCTTGTTAAGCCATCCGCGAGTTTTTAGTTTTATGCCATAAAAAAGCAGTTTCAATCTTTAGACTTGAAGGAAGGATGATGTAGGAGCATGGTGTTTTTTCTGCTAGTGTAAAGAATTTCTCTGGATTTACTTTTCTGCTGGGGCAGTGTAATGGATGAATAATTGCTGAGAACTGCTACTTTATGATTAGAGCTGTTTAAATAATTGTCAAGGATGACCAAACCTTGGAAAGAAAGATAGTATGAAAAAAAATCAATAATTAAATAACAAGGTTTTTTTCTCCTTTTAAACACAACTGACCATGGATTTATGTTGGCTAAGTGAATTCCCGGTAAATATGGCCCTCCAGACACATACTGATCTGAAACCAGGCACCTCCTTCAATTAATATTTAATTTTTCTTTGTAAATTCATTTAAAGACTAAACTTGTCTTCAAGTTGTTTTATTTGATTAGTGAGTTGGAATAAATCTCAAAAGATACTATTTTTTAAATCAACTAAGAGAAGAAAAGCTACAGAATGGCAAAATATAACCAAATTATCCAGAATGTCAAAAACTCTCCTCCATCATCAGAGGAAATAACTATCCATTCAGCTCTCCTCTGAGAAGAAATCCGAGTAAATAAATGGCCTTTGTAACATGACCAAAAGTCAACAACATTCAAGCTCTTGCCCAAACCACCAATGTTTGTGCCTAGGAGAGCATCATTAGGGCAATTACTTGATTAAACAGTCAGTCTATTTTGTTTGTTTGTTACACTACTCAAAGGAGCACAGTTCACTCTCACAGGAGCACTTGTGTATCCAGTAAATAGAAGCAGGTTAATTACATGCCTTAAAATCACACGAGAGAAAATCCTATCCCTTTGTCTTCTGCTTACCCTCAAGCAGGAGCACAGTTGTGGAAAGACAAGACATGTCTTGCCTGCCAGGTTATAGGCCCTTGCATGGTTCTCAGGTGCATAGATCTGCTGAGGATGTAGCTCTCTTTCCTTGCACAAGTGTAGACAGTTTTAGACTATATGAAATTATGAGACAGGTACAGTGTTTATTTATTATGGTTAAATATTATTGCTGGTAATTGCTTTGAAAGATGGCATTAAGAAGTGTTTATTGTATCTCAAAACATCTGCCACTTTTACTGGTATTTACACACCGTTTTTCTTTCCTGACCTCAGATCAATTTGTCTTAAAAAATTTTCTTTCATTTTCGGGTTATTTTTTTCATATATTTTTTCTTTTAAAAATCCCTTATAATTTAAACCAAATCTCTGGCAATCAGCATACAACACAAACACTTTCACTAGAGTGGTTTGGAGTTCTTGTCAGGATCATGTTACCAGTCTTTGGCTTTATCAATATCAGTCTTACAGTGGAGTCTTGAAGAAGCCAGAATATTTCCAGCTGAACTTACCTCAGTTTACACAGACAACTCCTAGGCAGCAATTATGATGATTGCAGAAATGCTTGCAGGCAGCCTACAGATACAGTATGGAGGTGTGCCTGAGAGCATCCAAACTGCCTGATGCTGAGCTAATAGCATGTCAGCAAGTACACTGAACCACTGACTATGCTGGTGACTATGGTGATATCTTGTTATGGAAGCAATACCTGAGCCATGTTTCCATGCTCACTATCTGGGCATCTCTGAAAACAGAACATGAAGATATCTACTGTGGTTTGGGGATTTTTTTCTGTCTTTTTTCTTTCATGTCTATTATTCTCATCTTTCTCCTCTCCTACACGTCTAGAAAATCAGCCACAAAAGGCCTCTGCCCAACTACTTTTATCTCCTGAGCAGACTTACAATATGCCTGTATGACCTGAGATTTTGACAGGAGTATCACTTCTTACATATAACTGAAATGAAAGTAGCTATCTATTCTTGGAACCACTTCAACTATAACAATGCTATGATTACCATTTTATATATACATATATGAATAACATGTTTCTAATATAAAGTCCTAGAAAAAAAATGACATTTTTGTTGCATCATTTTTCCTAGATCTTCCATTAAAGTAGCCAGTATCAAAATTGCTAGTAGACAGTGGTATTAAAATATTGGTATTTCTCCAAAATTACATATCCCAAAGTCTAAAGGGATATGGTTAGTGTAAATCCATAAATCACTGAAATATTTGGAAGAAAAACAGACTTTCTAAATAATTTTATGTGTGATTGTGATTAATTTCTATTTCACTCTTTGAAGTTATGTTTTCAGAGATATAGAAAAAGGAAATGTATAATTCCTTTCTCTAGTATAGACTCTAGATCCTCTTACTCCAAGTAAGAAAAGAGTGCATCTAGGAGATTCATTCCTAATCTGTTGATTAGAGACATTACAATGCTGTAGTGGTTCATAGAATCATAGAATAGTTTGGATTGGAAGGGACCCTAAAGATGATACAGTTCCAACCCCCTGCCCTAGTCAGGGACACCTACCACTAGAGTGGTTGCTCAGAGCTCCACTCAACCTGGCCTTGAACATTTCCAGGGATAGGACATCCACAATTTCTCTGGGCAGTCTGTTCAGTACCTCACCACCCTCATAGAGGAAAATTTCTTCTCAATATCTAATCCAAACCTATCCTCTTTCAGTCTAAAGCCATCGACCCTTGTTCTATCACTTACATGTGGTTGTAAAAAGTCCCTCTCCAGCTCTCTTGTAGCCCCCTTTAGCTACTGGAAGGCTGCTCTAAGGTCTCGCCAGACCCTTTTCTTCTCCAGGCTGAACAATCCCAGCTCCCTCAGCGTGACTTCACAGGAGAGGTGTTCTAGCTGTCTGAGCATATTCATGGCCCTCCTCTGGACTCAATCCTACAGTCCATGTTTTCCCGTGATGAGGACCCCAAAACTTGCTGCAGTACACCAGGTGGGATCTCACAAGAGTGGAGTAGAAGAAAAGACAGAATCACCTCTTTTGATCTGCTGGTCTTAATTCCATATGAGGTGAATGTTGAGGTATATCACACAGTCTCACTGTGTTCTTTGCCTATACTAAGCAAATCTCATTATTCCCTCTGATCTTCTGATATTTCATATATAGAGTGAGAGGTTCGTGTATAATATATTATCCACATATGTGATCCACATATGTTTTTAGTATGGAGGGTCATTCTAAACAGGGTTCACACTGAAGACAGCACAGTGTTTAGCTTACTTACTCAACCCGACTACAAGACAAGGAAGGAAGAAAGCAGAGGTGATGCAGGAGTGTGTCTTCATTTAGATAAATCTTCCCTAACCCAGTGTACTGCCTGCATTCAGGGTCCTGGAATTTTACTTTTGGTAAACTTAGAACAACGAGGAGAGAATTAGGTGTGCACATTCTGCTTATATTTTGCTGCTTTGCTGTGAACTAAAAACCCCTTAGTTTAACTTAGATTTCTTCATTTACACTTTTTCTTTCCTTTTTTTTTTATTTTAAATTTTTTCTGTTAGGGATTTGCTCAGATTTCATTAGCTGAAATGTGACTCTAATGTCCTTCTACCCCAATATTTCTTCATGGTTGCAGTACTTTGACTGCCATAAGAATATATGCTTTGTTTTACACTTGAGATTTCAGTGATTCATTAATTGTTCAACACAACTATGCAATTGACTTAATAGCATATGATATCAATCTTTAGTGATTGCAATAAATCATGCTGAAAGTGAATCTTTTACTTTATTCATGTGAAACCATAACTAAACTGGTAGAAGTAAGATAATGCTCAGAATAAAAAGCAGTGCAAAAAGCATAACAGATATGATTGTATTTAGTCAGCTGCTTTTTTTTTTCATCCTATGTTCAGCTTTATTTTTTTAGAACCTTGAACACCCTTTCCTCCCATAGTCCTTTCAGCTTTTTCAATTTAGGAGATATATTTTTCTCCTCGAAAAAAGTAGAAAGGAAACCAAAATGAATGGCAAGTTTTAAAACAACAAAAAAGTACCGTGAACTGGCAGACCAGTAGCTCTGCAGAACAGTACTGAATAGTTGTAAAATTTCAACACACTGCTGTGTATCCAGTTGTTCAGATGCGTTGATCAAAAAGGAGAAAACTCTCATAGAGTATCTTATGTTAAAAAAAAAAAAGAGAACAAGAAGAACTAGAAATGGTTGGTGATGAACTGAAGAACACGTATGAATTAAGCCAGTAAATTAAAAGCTGTTGGGTCTTTTTAAACAGGTATATTCTCATTCAGGTTGTTGGCAGACCCTCAATTGTAATACAACATGTTTCCCCAAGGAAAAGAGTCTCTGTGGGAAACAAGAGATTTTCAAGTCTGGTGCCAGACAGTGAAATGAACTCCCACAGGAGCCAGAAGCCATCATTTCTTTGACCTTGCTCTGTTTAACACTAACACTTTACAGCATGCACATACGATGAAGTAAAATCTACCAGAGAAAACAATTTTACTTCATGAACAATTTCTGCTATAGAGAGAGTATAAGAAGATATAAACCTCATGTGGCAGATGCCACTCATGTCTCCCAGGGTATGGCTGGTAGGCACTGAGAAACCATGCTAATGAAAGCAGAATTGTAACCCATATAAAGGTCTAGTCAAGAAATACCTGCCTGATAATAAAAAGTAGTAGACACCAAAGCAACTGATTGCCAATGCCTTAAAAATGAAGTTCTAGCATTGGAGCTTGAAGAAATTAAATCTCACTGTTTTATGGTGTTTAAGAGAAGATGAAAACCAGCATAATGTGAGCACAGTGGAACAAATCATCTTGAGTACCATCAAACGGCACATATACAGGAGTGTTGATATTCTGGAAGGCAGAAAAGTTCTGCAGAGGGATCTGGACAGGTTGGATTGACGGGCTAAGGCGCCATGCCAGGGGTTGTTGTGACACTACAGGCTTGGGGCAGAGTGACTGGACAGCTGCCTGGTGGAAAAGGACCTGGAAGTGCTAGTTAACAGTCCACTGAACATGAGTCACCAGTGTGCCCAGGTGGCTCAGCATGGCAATGGCATCCTGGCTTGTGTCAGCAATAGTGGGCCAGCAGGACCAGGGCAGTGGTTGTCCCTCTGTATTTGGCACTGGTGAGACCAAACTTGAAATCCTGTGTTCAGTTCTGGGCCCGTCACTACAAGGAGGACATTGAGGTGCTGAAGCATGTCCAGAGAAGAGGAACTGAGCGAGTGAAGAGTGTGGAGCACAGGTCTTATGAGGAGTGGCTGAGGGAGCTGGGCTTGTTCAGCCTGGAGAAAAAGGATGCTCAGGGAGGACCTTATCACTCTCTACAACTTCCTGAAAGGAGGTTGCAGACAGGTGGGGGTTGGTCTCTTCTCCCAGGTAATAAGCAGTAGGACAAGATGAAATGGCCTCAAATTGCACCAGCAGTTTAGATTAGATATTAGGAAAGATTTCTTCACAGAAAGGTTATCAAGCCTTGGAACAAGCTGCCCAGGGAAGTCGTTGAATCATCATCCCTGGAGTTATTGACAAGACATGTAGATGTGGGACTTAGGGACATGGTTTATCCCTGGAATTGTCAGTGCTGGAGGAACAGTTAGACTTGATGATCTTAAACATCTTTTACAGTCTAAATGATCCTATGATTCTATGATTCTAAACCTGCTCACCTGCCCCTTCTTGTCCTTTTTGATAGAACTGCTGCACTGTTAATCTTTGGCTAATGCTGTTCTGTATCTTAGTGTATCTATCAAACAGACCTCTTGGATGAAGTAGCTGCTGTTATTTAGTCTAAAGACTTGGTTTTGTGACCTTCTGTTTCCCATAGAGAAGCTGATGGCCTTGAAGATGTTTTGGAGTTGATTCTTGGGCTTTTCATCTTCCCTGGAGATAATGTTTCTGAAATATTCCCTACGTTTAAAAGTAAAAACTAAACTCAGCTCAACTGTGCCTGCTGTTGGTGTTTTGATGCTGTGTAAAAAGCTGTTGGTAAATCTTGCTATTTCTTTGAAATCTTTGGTGTTTCAGAGAGTTCTACAAATGAGGTGGGAGCAGATGAACCCTCACACTGCTGGCTAGCAGACCAGCCATTTAGCATTTGTTTCTCTCCCTACAGTTGTGACATCTGAAATTGTGGGTTTACTGTTGAAATTTTGGCTTCTCCCAGTTGGAAAGTGCTAAAATGCACTTTAAAGGCATGAGACCAAGGTGGCAGTAAAGGAGTTAACTTGTGCACCCAGTTTTTGCAGGATTCCCTGTTGCTGTTGGGCTCTGTGCTGCAGGTCATGTTTGCATTGCAGCATTACAAGCATTCCTGACTCTGCCTTTTTTTCCTTCCCATTCAGTACAGTGGTACTAACGCCCATCCTGTTATCCCTTGACATCTTCATGGAAATATTTCATGTCTTTCTTGAGGACAATAAAGTCTTTAAGCACAGAAAAACCTCTCCAACTGTGAATGGTCTTTGACATTTGCAAACATGGCAGTAAGTAATGTTAAGTTCTTTTCAATCTCCATGTTTTCCTTATTGCTCCAGGCCACATCTCTCTCCAGTTTTACTTCACTTTAAATTGAAGAAAGCTTCTTTTAATTTAGTGCTAGCTATGTGGTATTCCAGGAAAGGCTGAGGGACAGAAAAAAGACATGTACTGCAATTATGATACATACACATTCCAAAAGTTCAGAGAAATTGTGCGAAAATGACATCTCCATTCCATAACTGAGAATGACCTTCTAAGTGTGAGAAAGTTGTGCATTAAGGCTTTTCAAAACAGAAAGAGTCAGATGATTCCAAATCTTCTGTAAAATCACATTTATTTTTTTCAGATTAAACAATTAGATATTCTAAGTGTTACAATCATCGGTAAAAGAGCAAAAAAGAACTTCACATATAAGTTACATATCTTATTTTTCTGGTGTCTCTTGTAGCATTTTTTCAGATACTTGGAAACTGTCAAATGGACAAGTCTTCTCTTATCCATATACCCCTACAAGTATGACTGTAAAGAGTTATGAAATTGTGTGAAACTTTGCAATGTGAAGACTGTCAGGATTGCACCTTTTTCCCTGTAAGTCTTGCAGAAAGCACTTTGCATGTAAAACTATTTGTTCTTATAGACTTAGATAAACTTGTACAAAACAAATACACATACACCCACTATTCATCAACAAATTTAAACATGGATGTTAATTGTATTACCAAAGAGAAAAAACACCATCTCAGAAAGCACTGTTAAAAGATGCTATGTTAATGATTTCTGCTACTTTAAAATCCTTAATGTTGACTATCTTCTAAATCTGTTCTTTGAAAAAATACTTTTAGGAATAAGTCAAGGGCAGTAAAACTGACTGAAATTCAAGTTTTGGCAACAGTTTCTACTGAGTCTTCAACAGTCTGTGGAAAACTTCACAAATATGAAATTAATTTTATCCAAACATTTTTTGGGAAAGCTTTATATGTGCTCTGGGTTTTCTTTACCCCCATCACTGATTTCTAAGGAATATGTGTGTAAAATTAAACAAATCTGTTTTTTCTCTTGCTTTAGCTATTTCCTGGTGCTGCATTGGCTCTGTTTCATGATGAGCTGTTGATATTGCAAAATCTGACTTGTGGTGCACAAAATAATTCAGTTAAAGAAGCTAAATGATTCAAATACCCCAATACTCAGCAAAGTGGAGGAAACTTAGAGACCTGCTTAAAATAACTTGCTGAAGATTCAGAAAGCTGGTATTTCTTGAAGTTCCCTGAGCTTTTTTTTTTTTTTTTCAAAAAGCAAAAAATGACATCTGTTTAGCACTGAGACCGAATTGGTGGTAGATAGATCCATATTAAAGACTAACCCAAGAGGATTGTCACAAGAAGTGACAGAGGAGACTTCTAGGGCTAATTAAGTCTAACCTCAATTGGACAGCAAGAAGAGTATATGGAGAACATGCTATGGCAAGGACGTAGTTCACGTGACAGAAACAGGCATATGAAGAATACAATTATTTGCATTATCTTTCTGTGAAGGGTATACTCTACTTTGACTCATGCACTTTTACATGGTTCCTGAATTAAAGAGATTCTTTTTTATTTTTCCAGAGCAAGGGGAGTAAGAAATACAAAGAACAAGCAGCGGTCACCCAGGTAGTCACTCTCTTGGCTGTCCCTGTGCCACCAACTGAACCTCAACTTTGAGAGTTTATGGACCGGTTTTTCTCTCTACATCAGAAGGAACAGCTCATGTTAATTTAAAGTGACTGCAAGTGAAAACAAGGAACAAAGTTTTGAATAGACCTTGATGCAGCAGTAGGTGGGACTGAGGACAACAGAGCAAAGCAAGGAGCTCTTTGAGACAAGCCCTAAGCCAGCCTTCCAAAATGAAAATGTGAGGAAGCAGAAGACAAGTGTCAGGTGACAAATATGCACATTTGATTTGTTGTTTACTCTAAGGACTAGAAATACAAAGCATCCCCATTTAAAATCAAGTGCTGTCTTGAAAAGGCAGCTCTGTGTTATTGTGAACACCTATTGGCCTTAAAGCTTCCAAGAAGGTAACCTCAAAAGGATATAGGCTCATGTGGTCCTGTTGGAGAAGCCATCATGAGCACCACACATTAAAGTCAGTGACACAGACTTCATCCCCCTCTGACACCAAGGTGCAGAAATTATCCCAGATATCCTTAGCTGGTGATTGAAAGACAAGGCTTTTGACACTTGGGAATGACATTGGAATGGGACTGTAAGTGAAGTCCTTCCCTCTATGTTTACAGCAAAATGGATTGGTATAACAATTCTCTGAATTGCAGTGAGACTGAAGGTCTTTCTTGTCCAAAATGCAAGCAAGGTGTCTGTATATAAAAAGGCACACCATCCCTACCTTTCTACTTCCCTACCTCCCAGCAGCAAAGGAAAAGTTCTAAGTTCAGATTTCTTCACGTCTCTGAGTGGCCAGAGGAACCCAACAAGGAGCTATAAAATACCCAAAGCTTAGTGATGTGCTCAAGAAAGCTCCTTTGCCTCCTGTGTGAAAAAAGAGCATAGCTTAGAGCTGCTGTGGACTTAGGCTCTGGTCATGAGGAAGGATAAGAAGGTGTGCTGAAGCACATTCAGATGAATGGAGATAAATCCCAGAAGACTGCAAACCAGCCTGTGAGATTAAAGTGGAAATCATGCATGTATGACTAGATGTAAAGACTTGTCAGAGAAGTCAAAAACAGCCTCAGTTTGATCTATCCTTTGGGGCTACCCTGCCTCTAGTAAAAGCTGTGACAGCCTCAGAGTTGCTTGGCTTGATGCTCTGTTCCTCATGGGTCCTTTACAAGCAAAGTCCAGTCTAACCTCATACCCATGTGGTTGTTACCTGACGCTGTGCCACAGGTCAGGTGTCAGCCTGGTGCAGCCACTTGCAGCTGCCCTGTTTAAGAAAGCCCACTGCATGAGGAAAAATTAGGGGGTTATACTTCAGTTTGCCTTTAGGCTTCGTTCTCTTGCCAGAGTGATTTAAGAAGGTTTAAGAGTGAGAAAAAGACTTGTACTCTTTAATTTATGCTTCCTCTTACATTCTCAATCCTTCTTTCTGGGGTTAAGATTTCATGAATATAAGACATTGCATGTGCATTTAACAAAGTGTGGTTTACACCAGCTGACACTGTATCTGAATTTGGCCCCAGATATGATACCTGTTTTACACTTAATCTCCGCAGTATTCAATTCATTCTGAGAAACAATTTACCACAAGAACAACTCCATTTCTTGGTGTCAGGTAACATGGTAACATGGTAACATGCTTGGTTAATTAAATAAAACAACATAAATAAATATTGGAAAAGTTCCATTTTGCCCTTAAAATAGTATCAAAATCCAAAATAAACTTGTGAAGATAGATAATCTTCCAGGATTCTCACTTTGGATGCCTTCCATTGACTTCTTACAAAACAACAGCTTCTTGTTGCTGCTGATCAGTACAGGAGAATATGTGAGAACAGGAGCGGGAGAAAAGGTGTGATTAAAATTCAATTTCTTATTTCTCATGAATGATGGAATACATCTCAATGTGATCATATCTGTTCTGCATACATGTTCAGCATGTCTGTTCAGCAAAGGTGACAGAGAAATAGATGTATCCCACTGTGTCTTAGATGAACCCTAAACACACTAGATTTCACATTCTGTGCTTCCCAAAGAAATACTTTTTATCTTCATGAGTTGTTCTAAACACCCAGCGCAGACTTCAATTGCACACAATTCACTTAGTAGATTTGTAAATACTACCATTATTCATCAAAATGAAACAAGCTCTCTAAAAATGATCAGTAAAATTTTTGTTTGAAAAACAAACAAAATGTACCATTTTAGGGAAATTTAGTTTCTCACAGAATGCAACAATTAAGTATTTTAATAGAGCTTTTTTTTTTTTTTTTTTTTTTTTTAGCCGGAACAATTTAAGCAAAGGAAAAATTTAGTTTTGAGAAATGTCATGCTAGGATGAATTTCCGTGAATGAAGAAAAATTTTACTATTTAGAGGTAACATGCTGGATGTATTAGATGAATGAATGTGATCTGGAAATGTGATTGTTAGTATAAACAGATTTAAAAATAGCTGTCAGTTCTAAATACTTTATTTCCAAAAGTATTCAGAGATATGTGTCATACTCCTGTGTTACCTCAATTGTACTATCACGGGGGTTTTTGTTTTAGTGGGGTTTTTTTGGTGTTTTTTTTTTGTTTTGTTTTTTTGGGGGGTTTTTTTGTTGGATTTTATTTTTGTTGGTTTGGGGGTTTTTTTGTTTGGTTGGTTTTGGGTTTTTTTTACTTATCGGTCTTAATAAAAGCCAATAATACTTGTTTGTTTAAAGGAAAAAAAAACAAACAGAAAGAGTAAAGGTGAATATCCAGTAGCTGCACTGTATATTCTCATTCAACCTGTCAAGCAGGAAATGAATGAATGCCACAATGTGTAAAGTTTACTGGAGTGTGAAGAGTTTTTAATAAATTGGTTAAAAAACCAGTGCTCGAAATTAAGTTCTCAAAATACTTCTCCACTTAGTTGCATCATAGCAGATTAAACTTTTGTATTAAGTAGTAAGACAGTTTTATTTCTTTACTGAGTCTTCTAGGAAAGATTACATGATGAAGAAATTCTAAATGAACATTGTTCAATCTGCTGTTGTTGAAATGCAGTTATAAAAAAGCCATCATCTAAGTAGTTATTTTTCTCTATAACCCATTAAATAATGGTATTCCTCAATCAATTATGGACTCTAGAAATACTTTTCCTGCCCTACCATCTGCCAAAATAGAGTTGAATGCAATTTTCTCTGAAATGGCAAATGTTGTAAGAAACCATTAAAAGTAGTTTCAAAAATCACTTGCAATGTTTGACCTTCCAAAATAAGTACTTATTCAGGTTTTTAAAATATATATTTGTTCTTAGTGATCTCAAATTGCATTTTATAATCCAATACTAGAAGCCAGCCTTGCTTTTCCACATAAATCCCAATGATCTTGTCTATTTTCATACTACTTACTAAGGAAAAAGAGAAGGCATATTTATCTTTCCATTAGAGCATGCAGGCAAACCAAGTGAGCTTTTAACCTGTTGAAAGAACAATTTTTTCAGAAGAATAGAAAACAGCAGAATCAGTAAATAGCAGGCTGCCAAAGGGGGTCAAAAGAATAATTTAGCAGTGTTTTTGTACCAAACAACCTAGTGTTTTTTGTATGAGAGCTTTCTTTCCCCCTCTTCCTAGAGAATGTAATGCAGACCACAGGAAATGAAAAAATGTTCATTAAGCTGTCTGCAGCATCAACTAGATCCTTCCAAGGAAGATATAAATCCCCACATTCACTGAGGGAGGAGGAGAAAGGTAATACTTTTCTATCCCCAGGCAAAGGACAAAAACAATAAGAGAAGAGTCCCTCTTAAGCTATTCCTGATGCAGTGAAATTGCACAGTGCTACCAAAACTGAGTTTTGGAACTTCGCACACCGGGATTCCCAGTACATTTAGTTCTAGCTGAATTTTACACAAAACTGAGTTTATTGGTGAAGAGTTACAGGTTCAGGAACAAATGTCAGGGATGCACCATGAATCCAGACACAACGCAGTTCCCAGATGCCTCTCTGATAAGCTAGGATATTTCTGGCTCCAAGTAGGAATGCCACTTCATTCTGCTATATGACGGACTCCTGTCCATTTGAAGACAAAACAAGGTGCTGTAAAGTACTTCAGACAGTTGTTCTGCACAGAAAGAATGATTTAGAACTAAAGTGAATGACAAAACCATACAGAGGGACTGGAAATTTGCATTTAATTGCTGAACCAAAACAATATAACTTGCATACCTACATGTCCTCAGTCTGCATATCTCCTCATAGAGAAGTGAATCCACATTTAGAAGGTGCTACTTTAGGTGTGCTGTTGCTTAATAATTTGCCAGGGCAGACAAAGGAACAGGAACTTCACCTAGCCTGGAATGTTAGTTACAGAAAGATGAGGAACAGGTCAAGCAAGGATCTGCCTTAGGGCTTGCATTATTTTTCCAGAGCCCTCTGATCCATTTATGCCTTTTTAAGAGCAAAGGGACTATGGTTAAGAATTTGTGTAAGGCTATATTCATTAATTGCTTGCCAAATTATTCTTGAGGATGTTAAGCCAGAGGCCAGAGTTCCTAGAGTAGGATGGAAATCAGAGGAAAATATTTGAGCTACTGCAAGACCTGTGCCACAATTAGGTCACCCTGAAGCTTTCTGCTTTCCAGGCTGAATAACCGCAATTTTTTCAGCCTTTCCTTGTAGGAGAGATGCTTCATCCCTCTAATCACCTTGGTAGCCTTCTCTGGACTTGCTACAATAGATCAGTGTCCTTCCTGAGCTTGTGAGAGCGGAGTAGAGGGGCAGAATCACCTCCTTCAACCTGCTGGCCATGCTGCATTGGATGCATCCCAGGACATGCTTGGCTCTCCAGGCTGCAAGCACACATTGCTGGCTCACGGCCAGCCTCTCATCTACCAAGTCCTTCTCTTCATCCACCAAGGCTGCTCTTGATCTGTTTAACTCTCAGCATGTATTGATACTGAGGGTTGCCCTGATCCAGGTGCAACAAATTGCACTTGGTCTTGTTAAACCTCATGAAATTCCCAGTGTCCCATTTCTTGAGCTTGTCCAGGTACCTCTGGGTGGCATCCCATCTCTCAGGTGTGACAACTGCACCACTCAGCCTCATGTCATCTGCAAATTTGCTGAGGCTGCACTCAATCCCTTCATCTATATCCTTAAAGAAGATATTAAATAACACTGGTCCCAAAATGGACCCCTGAGGGACACCACTTGTCACTGATGTCCATCAGGGTTCTGAGCCATTGACCACTGCCCTCTGGATACAACCATTCAAACATTTTCTTATCCATCTGACAGTTCACCCACCAAATCCATCTCTTTCTAATTTAGAGAGAAGAATGTTGTGGTTAACCATGTCAAAGGCTTTGCAGAAATCCACATAAATGACATCTGTAACTCTTCCCTTGTCCCCTTGATATAGTCACTCCATCATAGAAGGCCACTATGCTGGCCAGGCAAGACTTGTCCTTGGTGAAGCTGTGCTGGCTGTCTGGAATCACCTCCCTGTCCATGTGGCTTAGCACAGTTTCTAGGAGGACCTGTTCCACAGTCTTCCCAGGCACAGAGGTGAGGCTGACAGGTTGGTAGGTCCCAGGGTCCTCTTTTGTACCCTTTTTAAAAATGGGTACAATATTTCATGTTTCTCAGTCACCTGGGACTTCACCAGACTGCCATGACTTTCCAAATATCACAGAGTGTGGCTTGGCAACTACATCAGCCAATTTCCTCAGGACTCTGGGATGCATCTCATCAGGTCCCATAGATTTACACACATTCAGGTTCCTCAGATGGTCATGAACCTGATCTTTCCATACACTGGAAGGGACTTTGCTCCCCTTGTCCCCATTCTGCTGTCCATCTACTTAAGAGATGTGAGAAGGTGCAATTGAAGATTGAGTAAAAAAAATTGTTGAGTACTTCAGCCTTCTCCTCATCCATTGTTACCACTTTTCCAGGGTTGTTTGTCAGGGGATACACTTTCTTTGACCTTTCTTTTTGGCTTAACATACCTCTAGAAGCCCTTCTGTCTCACTTTCTTTTTTTCACTGAGAGAAAGAGATATTCTCTGTCTTAGCTGAGGAAATACTTTATATCAGAACACTAGGCCCTCAGACCATTACAAGGAAAGAACTGATGTAGCTCTGAGTTCATTGTCTCATCCTACATCTTGTTTCAGCCATTTGCCTTCTTCCTACAGTATAGTAGGAGTCCCAAGCAGCAGGAACCAAAGACAACACTGCCTTTGGAAACAGGACCTGTGCAGCCACACCTGCAGGTTTGTTTTGGGAGTACTCAGTCCGCTTTACAGGGGTCTGGTGGACAGATATCGTTTAGTTCTTTGTTTCCTACTACAGCAGATCTGCATTGCAGGGCCCTGCACTTTGGGCAAGAGCAGGCTTGCCAGGTCTCTGTTCAGAGACTTTTAGCCCCAGCTGGAGAGAGCAGAGCAGCATCCTTCAAAAGCAGCTTGCAGCCTGCCAAGGACCATCTTTATCCCTCGACCACACTGAGTGACACTTATTTGGGTCCAAGTCAAAGACTCATATTCACATCCCCAAACCTGCAGTGTGTACTGATTCTTCCCAATTCTCCTAATTGTAACCATTCCACACCAATGATCCCACAACATGTTCTTCCAGCTATTGGCATGCATGATTTTGCC
The DNA here is from genome assembly GCA_035583155.1 of Acropternis orthonyx. NCBI lineage: Eukaryota > Metazoa > Chordata > Aves > Passeriformes > Rhinocryptidae > Acropternis > Acropternis orthonyx. The sequence goes on along the minus strand of JAWWEU010000081.1, from coordinate 119,348,344 downwards.
ATTTGTAACTGCTAAATTCTTTGCATAAATATTAAAAAGCAGGAGTGTTGCAAGACCTCAAAGTGATATGTGATTCGCTAAATCATTTTCCTATTAAGTACTTTATAAATGATGCATTAGTTCTGTCAGAATGCAGCCCTTCAGCACGGCTCATTAAGTCTGGCAGTTGCCTACTTTTCTTTTGATCTTCTGCATAGGGAAAGGAAATAAAAGTAATTTTTATCACCTCAAGAGCATCCCCTACCACCTGCCCTGAAAATGAACAAACAACATTTTTGACTTTTTTCCCTATCAGCTGAGTTCTCTCATCAGAGAGTTTACTTGAAGTATATTTACAAATTTATAGGCTTTTGGCATTACTCTTTCTCTAAATCAAACTGCACTCTGAACCATAAAGATGACCTGTAGGCCTGAAGAACACTTAAAATTATCCCAAACAGGTAGCTGGAATTTTTTCCAAAAGAGAACAGTTGGTTAACGTAAAGCTCAGTCTCCACTTGAGAAGTCTTTCACAGCAGGTGAGGACCTGAACTGATTAGAGCTGCATTCTGCACTCTTGACAAGAAGGGCAAGTGCTGGTAAGAGGATATGAAGAAGTGCAGTTAGTTACTTTTTACACAATAGGTCAGTTGTAAATGCTGTTGTACAGAAACTATTAAAAAGTCACATGCATTTTAATTTCAAAGTGCTTTCACTTCAAACTTGGTCAAATGAATTTGCGGTGTCTAAAACCAGTTTTATTATTTTCCAGCACTGCCCTTTGATTGGGTGGTCCAAATGACAGCAGCTGAAAACTGAACAGACCTCTGGTTGTGTGTGGTCAGGAGGAGCCCAGCCAAGTGAAGCATTCCTCCATGGACATCCAGCGGATGCAGGTGTCAGAAATGCATCAGCATCTCAGAGTGCCTCCCCAGTGGGCTGGTTGGGTTTCATGCAACTGTCTCCACATTGTCCCATCAAATCCCCTCTCCAAGTGATAGACCAAATACCAAGGCTAGGAAAATGACAGCAAGGTTTATAAGCATCTCTCTGTTGTATGGGTGTAATGCTGCATGGCAGTTTGTAAGTCTCTTGAGGGGCGTTTCTCTTTCAGTCACAGAGACCGATGTGATGGTATGTTTGGCTCTGGCAAAGGAGGGCTGAGTACACTGCATGCTACAGTGCATTAATAAGCACATCAAGGATGTTGATATTGGGGAGTAGGTCAAATGTCAGATTTTAGACTCCCAAAACTGTAAAAGAAGCTTGTTGACACAATGAGGAAAAAAAGCCACAGAAACAGAAAACTGAGTAGGCTAAACAGAGCCAATACTAGATCTGAATTCTCAAAATATTATGTATAATTATTGCAGTATAATATATGTATAGTACGATAAGACAAAGGGTAACTGCTTTGATCTGAAGGAGGGTAGGTTTAGATCAGATATTAGGAAGAAATTCTTTACTCTGAGGGTAATGAAGTACTGGAACAGGTTGCCCAGAAAAGTTGTGAATGTCCCATCCCCAGAAGTGTTCAAAGCCAGGTTGGATGGGGATTGAAGCAACCTGGTGTAGCGGAAGGTGTCCCTGCTAGTGGCAAGGAGGTTGGAACTAGATGATCTTTAATGTGTCTTACAGTCAGTCTTTAATTTTATGATTATAAATATTCATGCAGAGATGTAAAAACAGTGATATAATTGACAAACATGACAGTCTAAATTACATCAGTTTCATGCTAAAAATCATGCTTTCAGTGTACTATTATTGTTTTCAAATTTCTACAAGACACTAAATTTAATTTTTGCCGTTTTCTTTTTGCATTATTTCTCACACATAAGTACAACCATTTGTATAGACATAAAAAAAAATTATAAATCAATCTAAATGAAGGGTCACTAGTAAAACAGATCAAAGGAGTCGATCCTAGTGTTTTCAAAAATTAAAAATGTGTTGAAGAAAATTTAGAATCAGAAATATAAGAGATTAATCATGTTGCAAATTACTCTTACACTTGAGTAAATTTGGACTCAAAATTTATTACAGAATACTCAATTACCCACAACTGATGAATTTCAGCTACAGGCAGCTGTGGATTATAGACAATGAATATATAACATATTATTATCTAATGAAGATGTCAGCAAATAGTAGATTTAGCTAACTCAATGAGTTATTTAAAAATGTGAAGGACCTATTTTTAACACTGTTCCATCCTACCTACTATTTTTGTGTTGCATGCCAGCAACAGTGGGTAATGAAGGTTTGATTTTTTAAATTGTACCACTATATATTGGTTCCACTAGCTAATCAGTGAAGAAAATTATGATCCTTGCATTTGTCTGAAAATTTGTAGTTCCTTTCTTCCTGTTTTATTTTTTTAGAAGCTCTTTACATCTTACACCAGCTCTATTTTAGGATCTTTTTAACAGATGTTGTCTATCATACACTGTGATGAAAAGAGGAGAATATTTTCTGACTGTTATAACACAGTCATTATGTGAAGAATAATCATGCCTAAGAAGTAATGCTTCTGCTGCATATATGCAACGGTGGCACCCAAATATGACTCCAGCACAGTTATCCCCAGTGTTCAATACATCCCCACTGGAATGTCCTGTCATACTTCATCCACTGTTCACACCACAAGTATTTTCCACCACAGACAACCACAGATGTTCCCTTCATAGGTGAAGTGAGATATTGTGCAGCTCTCACTGAATGGCTTTCTCTTTGTAGTATACCAGTACAGGCAATAAACATAAATATATTTTAGTTTTCCTGTAGCTTAATAGATGAATACATTCATTAATACAAGTCACCAGGTAGGATCTGCAATCAGAGAATTTTAATAAAATGTATACAACACTATTAATATGGAAAAGACCTGTATGAATTACAAAATACTGTCTTGGGAGAAATTTATATTTGTCTGTTTAAACAAACTAACATTTTGGAAAAAAACAGCTAAAAGAGATCAGAACCATCTCTCAATGTAGTTGAATGGTTTGGATTTTTTTTCCCTAGGGTGAGGAAAAACACTTTTCCCTGTCATGAAAAAGACAAATCATGGTCAGTCTGTCACATATAATTTTTTTTTTTTTGCAATTTGCAAATTGCAATTTGCAATGCTTGAACAGCAGGAGACCAAGGCACATATTTCAAACATTGCTATTGATAGAAGAGGTTTACAGTAGCTCCCAATTTCTATGCTGGATAAATGTCCTGGTTAAAAACAGTTGTATAACAGATAACTATGAAGGCTTGGTGCACTGGAACCAAAGGAGTTGCCTGGTTAGTTTTGGTTTTCAAGCTGATAAGTTTTTTAAGCGTGCATGGGAAATCAACTACTATGCTCCAAGGATCAAGCAAACTAACAGGTGTGCATCCTGGCACCTACGAATGCTATGACAAAGAAAGAGGAACCTTTCTTCATTAATTATAAGCTATGGCTTTAAGTAAATGGGTAGCAATTTGTGTCTGGTATTTGGATGCTAAAATAAGTATGTAAAGCTTGCATCTTCTTTTGAAACTTCTCAAAGGAACTTAACATAGTCTCACTTCTTGGAGATAATGGCCATCTTCAAATTCAAAGCTGACAAATACTATTGAAACTATTGGACCTATGGGATGACATATCATAAATAAACATCTTTCCACTGAGTCACAGTTTTTTATTGCTTGATATACAGAAAAGATAAGAAGAAAAAGGAGATAAAGAAGATCAAAACTCTTCCTACTTATGGATGTCAAAAAACCCCAAACAAAACAAACTCAAACCTGAGTGCATCATAAATCCTGTAGCTTAAAAATACTGAGAAAACAGTAAAAGTATTGCCATTAAAGAGAGTAAGGCAAGGGTACAGCCAACTTTCTCCTTCCTGATTTATATTGTGGCTTTATTCTGAAAACCATGGCATGGGATTTCACACTGATTATCTCCCCATAATTTCCACATAAAGTATGTTCAGCTTGCAAGTAAACAGATCATTTTTTTTCTCTTCCTACAAAGCACTGGAAGCACAGCCTGCCCTCTGAAATGCAAGCTAAGTCTGCTGTTTCTTGTGAATAATCTCCAGTTAAAGGGTAAACCTGCTCTGTCACACGTATTCACCAGCACTGCATGTGAGAAGCTGACTGGAAGAATTCTACTTGTAATGAGATAGGAGGACAAATTGAATCTCCTTCATTTCCTTCCAATTTGCAGTGCAGCTCCCTCCTAAATTTTTTTTTTTTTTTTTTTTTTTTTGGTGGTGTTGAGAGATAGGGAAAGCAAGGAAGGAAGGAAGGAAACAGCCGAGACCAGTGAGCACATTTTAAAGGACCTTTGCAAAAATCAGAGCATATTTGAAATAGGACATATCTTCAGCTGGCTGCCTGTGGGGCAGCCAAAAAAGAAGTGATCCTTGATTTACTCGATGTGCAGCTTGCAGAAGACCTGTGGTCACATCAGTACACATACTTTGTGGGGATCAGACAAGAGTGGGATTCCTCTTCAAGCTCCAAAGCTGAGCTACCCTTTCCAGCTTCTAGCAGACTTAATATAAGAGAGAAGTGTGTGGTTAAAAAAAAACTACCCCACCCAGTTGATGCTGGCAGCAGTGAAGGCTTGAAAAGTGTAATGTCAGGTCAAGCTTTAAATGATACTACTCCAGGATACTGGCTTATCTCCAGTAGCAGACAGAGCAGAGATTTTCTGAGCCAGGTCTGGCAGCTTCTGGAGGCAAGGAGTTACACATCTTGTTTGCATGTTACTTGCAAACAGGCCTCCCTCGTTTCTGTGTAGAGCCTGTCCCATTCTAGCTTCATTTAATATCCCTTTCTTTTTACTGGAAGTAGGAGTAAGCACTTGATCTACACTGACTATATTTCACACGTATCTATGACATACTTCCTTAGTCATCACTTGTCAGGCTGAAGAGTCCTATCCTTATTTATTGTGTCTTGCATGGATGGATGCCTTTCCAAATCCCTGAGCATCCTTCCCAAAGCATTTACTTGTTGCTACATTATCCTTCTTGACGTGGGGGAGGGGAATATGGCACACAAGTGTTCAAAATGTGTGCACATCAGAGATTTATGGAGAGGTGTAAAAGAGCTCTCTAAGTTGTCCATTCCTTGTCATTGTAAGGTATCAGGGGAGAACTGCCTGACTCCTGGGACTTCTGACCTTGTAGAATTGTCTGGGGTTCGGGATGTTATTGTAAGTCAGAATTCTGATTCTTAGACTTAGAATTTTACCAGAGAATAAATAGGATTGCAACCCTCAAACTTTGGAGAGGTTATCTGAAAGCAAAATAGATGTGGAGAGCAGTAAGAAATTCAAAAGCTATAAATTTTTAATTTTTTTTTTTTTTTTTTACAGTTAGAGGGTTTATGATTTAGCCAGGTTTTGAGCAAGTGTAAGACTGATAGGTAAGTAGTGAATTCCATTTTCCAGGCAGTACATACAGTCATAATACATACATAATCACATATTATTCTCCTTAATACATTTACCAAGTTCTATCTTGAAATTGCATGGGTGCTTTAAACACCCATTAATAATAAAACAAGATTGAGCTTGAAATCTTCTGATGATTAAGAACCTTTCATCCTACATAAATTACCAGCCATTTTACACCCAAGTATTTTGATTCTAGCTGCATCCTTCAGGTTACATAGCTTTCCTCTTTCTACTGATAGAGAAAAATATGCTTTTTCATCGGTCATTGTCCCACACTAAAAAATAAGCCAGGCCTTTTTGTTTGATTCTGCAGTATTTTGCTCTACTGATAGGTTTCCTCAGCTCCCATTCCAGATTGAATTAATCTATAGATAGAGAAGCAGAATAGTGCACAGATATGCCCATCTGGGAGGCTCTTCTGAGGTTCCCCTTATTCAAAAGCTCTCTGATAATGGTACTACAATGAGAAATCTACTAGAAATATTTCACAAGATACCACCTAGGATTACAGCTGTTTTATTAAATTTCCTAGCTTCAGAATACTTCTTAATACAGGCACATATTCATCTTGTGATCAATTAGTTCTCCAAGATTAATCCCCTTCTCATTTGTTTCAGTCTGTTCATCTTATAGCAGAAATTCCTCTTAGTTCACCACTACTAATTTTTTTCACTATTGTGCTATTACCTTCATTATGCAGGAATTTTTGTGTACTGAGAATTATTCAATCCTTCATAAAATATTCCTGTCCTCCTCTGTATTAAAAAGACATTCTAACTTTGTTAGTAAAAATCATTGCATACTCCTACTTTTTATGTCAAGATTGTTAGTGGAACCACTCAATGAATCTTTGAATACAAATATTTTGATTCAGACATGTCTGACAATTCTTAAATTAATCCAATTGTCTCTACCCTAACTAAATACATTCTTTTACAGGAAGTCACATAAACTTCTTTACTGTATTTCTAAGAAATTATACTGATTTTGATCTCCTTGTCTTTGAAAACCAGCCATCTAAAAAAGACACATTGTCTTGGTAAATGTGAGTTGGGTAAATCTATGCTGCATTCTGTTTTCATTTACCTTTAACTTTTTTAAAGTGTTCTTGAAGTGTCCTAAGGCCTTGCACATAACTAGCATACTATGTAATTATATAGACCATTATTTATTTTCTATATTGTAAATGCATATCCTGTGTTGACTGTTTTCCAGTTATACGTTTTCCAATTTAAGAGATTTATTAAAAAGTTCTGCTGCTGGATCTACAGCTTCAGGAGTGAGTTCATGCAAGAAGATTATCTAGTACCCCCAACTGGAGTACATTAAGTTGTTTGACTTTTTGATTCCACTTGTCGTTGCCTTTTCCACATTCTCACTTCTGTCATGTCTCTCTTCCATTGAAAATTGATCAAGAGCTTTAAGAAATACAGCTAGAGGCCCACACTTGGCCCACTGGGATCAAAAAATCCAGAATTCTATAATCACAAGCAAAAGCCTAATAAGAAAAAAAAAAAAGTTTGAAGGATTTCTGTGCCAAACACTGCTTCTCTGTATTATCTGATAACTGAAGACTTAGAGTAGAGAAGTGAGAAATAAAACCAGAGCTGTAATACTCCATGGGGAAACAGCAGAAGAAACAAAACCATTGACAATGCCAAAGGACCTTGCAGCGGGAATGAATGCAGTTTTGGTTGTGCTGTTGGACTTGGTGAGATTTTTAATACTATTAAAATATTGCCTTGCCCCATGCAACATGCTCAAAGTATGACAAGTTTCTTAACCTATAAAAGCAGGTCATTAGTTGCTGCTTCTTCCACTTGTTCTCTCTCCCTTATAAAGGAAGAGGATTACATCTTCTTGGTTCCTGCTGCAGATCAAGAAAAACTGGAGTCTTGGATTAATAAAAAATATAGATAATAAGCAATAAACATATTCAGTAGAGAGTAATCATCTCTTCTCATCTTTTTAGAAGACTTTTTAAATCTCTCTTCTAGGTACAATGTAAAACAAAAACCATGCATTCTCCTCTTGCTTTTTCTTTGTGTTTGTGCTGAAGAGTGAGGCCTAATTACAAGAAGCCTGGTCCTTATTACATATAACTGTGCCTTTCTATCAACAGAATACCATCATAAAATACTTACACTATCCAAATTTTCCACAGATAGGCCCTTAGACTGTAAAAAGTCTTAGGACCTTGACTATGTGAGATGTTGTCTTCTCTAGAGACAGAATAAAACCTGCATTAGATAACTCTTCATGTCCCTTTTAGTTGTTAATAATGGAAACTGGGCTTAGTCCAAAGAAAGAACAAACCCTAAGATACTGTTGAAAGATCTGTCCAGTAATATTTGTGATATTTCATACATTCAGCTTTGCCACCTCTATTTTTTTAAGATAGTACACTTCTTAATTGAGGAATTATTTAAAACAATCTGAATTTAGATATTCAGTGATAATTATTTTTTTATTAATTACACATTTTTTCAAATTCCTCTGAGTCTATATTAGATAACGTCACAATATTTTATGGTCCTGTAGTGACATTTAATTGTACTTACTAGAATTGCTTCTGACACCAATTGAATACATTTGATGGGGCCGTGAATGGAAAACATGTCAGAAAAATTACTCCTTGTGGACTAGGAGGAAAGTTAAAAAAAACACAAGATTTTTTAATGTGGTTATTCATATATTATGCTTGGAGTTTGTTTTATAGCACCTTTGGTATTTGCTCTCACTCCTGCCTCTGGGTGTTTAGAACATCACCTTCATCTCTGAATTAAGCTGAATCTAATTGGAATTTTATCTCACTTATTTTCACACTCCTGTCAGGAACACTTGGTGCTGGCATGTATGGCAACACATGGGAGGAAAGGGTTATTTTAGCAACATCATTGACTTTTCAGCCTCTCTGTTACCACAGCCATCAAATTCCAATTTACTCTTCTAGGGGCCCTCACCATTCCACAGTCCAAGGAGGACAAAAAGAAAAATAATTTCGTCACTTAAGAGTGAGAAAGTCTATACTCCCCAAACAAAGCAGTCAGACAGCTATCTCAAAATTTACAAGCTATGTTGACTGACTCCTTACCTCTCTCCCCTAATTCCAGTCTTTCTACTGCCTCCCCTTTCTTCCCCCCTTACCACCATCCTGCACTTCCCTGGTTGCTTTTCAACAATTCAGTGACAGAATCATGTGAATACAGATAAATGAGAGGTCAACAACATAAGACTCTTTTATTTTTTTTTTTTTTCCTTCAGGATTATTTTGCCCCCAGATCAAAAACTTAGGATGGAAAGCAATATTTGAGACCAGCCCATAAGAAAACAAGAGGAAGATAGGAGCAACAAAAACTCATTCTCACAGTCCCTCCCTTCTGAAAGGTTAACATTCTCCTTAACCTACATAATTTGTCTACTGAAAAAAGTACAAAACCAAAGAAATTACTGGTCACCCAAAATTATTAATTCAAATACTAAAAGATTGTTAAGTCATAAAGTTGGCCTGTCATGCTTTACAGAGATCTTAGCTCACAGCTGTATAGTTAATTGCTATAAAGATTTTTTAAAGGATATAAAAGTGTAAATGAAATAACAGCTTTTGCTAAGGATGTCATGAAACTACTGCTGTTAGGAAAGAAATAAACCCACTCTTTTAAAAGATTTGTTTCTGACACAGTCTTTTTTCAGCCAAGCCCAGACACTCAGAGAGAAATTCATTCCCCACATTTCTGTCTTCGTAAAAAAGCTTTCTCTTCTGCTTGCTTTTCCCTCTTTTGCTTTTTTATAAGTGGGAGAAAAATGTCCAAGTTGACTGAAAGCTGGTGAAGGTTGCCCCAGTTTTCAAAAAGGGCAAGAAGCAGGACGCTGAAAACTACAGGCCTGTCTGTCTCACTTCAGTGCCTGGTAAAGTTATGGAGAAGATTATTCTGGGAAGTACTGAAGAACACCTGAAAGACAACGCAGTCATTGGTCACAGCCAGTACGGCTTCATGAGAGAAAAGTCCTGCTTATCTAACCTGATTTCCTTTTATGGCAAAGTAACCCACCTGGTTGATCAAGGGAAGCCAGTTGATGTAATCTTTTTGGATTTCAGTAAAGCTTTCAGTACTGTCTTTCACAGGATCTTTCTGGCCAAAATGTCCAGCACAGCTGGATAAACACATCATTGGTGGGTGAACAATTGGCCCACGGGTCAGCACAGAGGGTAATGGTGAATGGGGTGACATCAGACTGGTGATCTTTCACTAGTGGGGCTCCACAGGGCTCCATCCTGGGCCCTGTGCTCTTCAACACAGGCTCCCCAGGGAAGTTTTCACAGCACCAAGCCTGATAGAGCTCAAGAAGCATTTGATGAATGCTCTCAGACACATGGTGTGACTCTTGGGGATGGTCCTGTGCAGGGATAAGAGTTGGACTCGATCCTTGTGGGTCCCTTCCAGCTCAGCATATTCTGTGATTCTGTAAATTGTATTTTTTTCCTGTCACTAGACATTATTAAATAACATTATATCTTTTCTTTTACTAGCTATAACAAATACATGGTAGACAAATGTATTTAAAAAGGAATAGGGTTTATGTTTTAACAGAAAAACAAATAATGAAATTCAGATTTAATTTTGAACTTTCCTATTCTACAGTCTTGTACTTTAGTACCTCATAGGTCTTTGCCAGTTTAGGAGATTTAAAAATTGCATGTGTAACAAGACCTACAAAATATTCCTAAGATAAGAAAGAAATTCCACTCTTCTTTATTTTAATAAATTTCCAGCTTTGTCTGTGTACCCCATCCCATAACTTTACTGTCACTTAAAAAAAAAAACCAAACTAAAAAACCACTCCCACTGATCAAAAAAAGTCTGGGTTTTGAAGCTAAAAGCAGTTCACACCTTATGTATTGGTGACTTTCTATGATGTATGATTTCTTTAGGTGATGAAAATACACCTTTAAAAACATTTAAAACATATGCATGATAAATTGGTGAGATAAAATTTCCCAAAGACATATTTTGGTTTCATATCGTCCTGTCCTGTATTAAGCAATTATGGAAAAGAACAGTGACTACACCACAGATGTTTCCTAATTAAGTGGATCAAGGGAGACACAGATGCTAATGACTCTATTTTTGTTTTGTGTGGGTGCTGTTTATAGTCTTCTGTGCTATATATATACACTATGACAGTAAAGTACAAATCTAAATCCCACTTCCTTAAGGAAAAGTTTCTTTATAAAAAATTGCTTGAAACTCTATTGTTTCAGAACTATAATTTAATATAGACTATTTTTGTGCTTTTAGGAATCAGCTCCTGAGGTTCACTTCCGTGTTCCTTCTCTAGTTTTGCTTTTTTCTAATCAATATCTAATGTTTTGGGGTTTTTTTCTAGACTCTTCCTTTCTCACTGTTTTGATTTATCTAGTGTCTTATCTTCTACTTTGTAAAGGTATCTCAATATGGCAGTAGTTGTTCACTTGTGCCATTCAGGCAAATATTACAAACTTTTACTTGTTTTTAATGTTGTCTACATCCGTCTTTTGGCAATATTTGCTAAACCTTCATATAAAATTTCTTCTAATATCTTCAGACCTTTTCCTGACCCAAATAATGAAGTTAAGGGTGCACTTCAGTTTGAACCAGAGTGTACTTTGAAACTGAGTCATTTTGGAGTGCCCATTTTGAATACTTTTACATGAAAGTAAGCCAGAAGACCAGTAGTGCATTTAATTTGTTCCAGCCCCAAAAGACCATTGGATACACATGACCAGACTAGCACTAGCACAAAATGAATACCCAGATCTTATGAAGTGGTGCCTTTCACTCCTCAGCTCCATTGCATTCCATTAACCTGCTCTTCTGGGCCTCCCTGCCTGCCAGTGTGAAGCTGAACTATGTCACACAACAAATGCTGGGGATGGAGTTGTTTTTCATTCTAGCACCGTCTTCTGGTTTTGAATTAACATTCATGGTAAATGTCACATAAAGAAAGTGCTGTTTTTTGGCGAACATTATAGGAAAATTCTGAAATGACTGCAGGTGAATTATTTAATCAGTGCAATAAGGAGGGTAAATCCCAGCTGGAATTCTGAAAACTTCACCTGATGAAGCATACAGATGAAAGGCAGATGAATCAGAGATGGAAAGAGAAGCTTCAAGGAAAGCAGTATGGTTCCACAGGAAGAATGAAAGGACTCCCATTGAATAATTGAAGTCATTAGAAAAGCTGCCCAATAGCTGAATTAGGCTTGAATCAAAACCTGTTTTTCATTCTAGCATCCAAAGGACTGCACACACAATTTGTCATAAAGGTTGAATCTCAGTTAGGAGTTGTCACCCCAGCCCTGCTATATTCCCTTGAATTTATGCAGTTGGTTCCAATGTATCCATAAACTTCAGCCATGTTGACTATATCTAAATTAGAAAATTGAACAGTATCAGGGTGCTGATAAGCTAAATGATTATATTTCTAGAATGGTCACTGCTATTCTTTTTATCTGGATCCTCTTTTACCAACCTAAATACTTCCCAAAGAGAGTTTGGGAATAAGCCCAGTCCTAGAAGTACTGGCAAATGGCAACTGCCCACTCCTTACTGGAGCAGCATTATTACAGTTTGATCATCACCAGAATATCCCAGTGATCCAGGTGGGGAAAATGGACCCTGGCAGCATTTAATTGCTTCGTATAGATTAACTGCTGAATTGAAGAATGTGCTTTATGCTTTATCTGATTCAGTCTCATGGAGTCTTCCCAGAGGAATAGGGTATAGGAATTAACCCTTCCAATCTGTAAGTACTATCATTTCAACTGAGAGAACAAATGGATAATAAAGGAGAATATCTTGGCTCATATAGATTAGTGTAACTAAAAGGTCAACATGATTTCGCTGGCAGTTTATAAAAAAGCTAGGCTTTTTTTTTTTTTTCCTACAAAGGAATTCCTATGTTTAGAGATTTTAAGACAAGAGAGCAGCTTTATTCAGAATAATGCAAGTTGTTACTATAGTAATGAACTTAAAATCAGCAACAAAAGCAAAATTCTATTTATATTCACAAAATAGTATGCTGTCTAGGGAGATGGACACTAGTAGTATGTTTCTCTAAATATGTTTCCATATTTAAAAGAAGTTCAGATATATTTACAGTCAGAAGTATGGTGAATACTGATTATTTGTAATTATTTTTCTGCCTTTCATAATCTAAGATATTGTGTTTTCAGACTCATAGTGATGAATGCTATAAAAAAATAACTTGGTATTTATCAAGAATAGTGAATTACTGATGCTTGTAAAATAGCAAAGATAAAAACCAAACCCACAATATATTCTTATCAGCATATCCACATGACTGAGCTGTGAAAGTAAAGTGTTTGCCCTACCATGGCACAAACTTAATTCCTTTAAAATTTTAATTCAAAATTAAATGCTACTTTTAAGAATGCAAGCAGTTTAGAAAATTTATACACCCACAAATCTGCTTCAATAAAAAAGCCAAAAAATTGTGGATATACAAAAAATGATACACTGATTGGTAAGTTCCTGCTCCAAAACCTTTACAGTCCAGCTGAGCCTGGATCATCAAACAAACAAGACAAAATAATGAGGTGTATCATATATTAATGACAGAGGGAAACAAGTTTAACAGAAAGAGGTGGGTTTTACAGAAGAGAGTGGAGCTAAATAGCTCTAGAGGTCATAGAGAAACATTGAATGTGCTTGAAGGTGTAAGAAACAAGTGCAAAAAAGCAGGACCATGTATACAGGAATTTCAGAAGGGAGTTCATGCACACCCAAAAGTCCTGGTTGTCTCCTCTGATTTTATTTCCTGGAAACAAAACAAACAAACAAAAAAACCAAAACACCTCAAGTTAATGCTGAAAGAATCATCTGTTCACAATCCTCTGAGTTAAGTCTCCAGTGTTCAAAGATGAGTTGACCAAGAAATTAGTAGGAACTCATAGCTCAGTGGTGAAGTGTAGCTGGACTTGTCCATCTGAATCATGGATCCTCCATACCCAAATGAATGGGGATGTCTGGCATATCAGATCCATGAATTCTGTAAAGATTTAAAGGTAAAATTATGGACTTACTGAAAGTGTAGATGGATGTTACAACAGCATCATAAAAGGAAAACAGATTATTAAGTTTACACTGAGCAGCAAGAATCCACAGTAGCAGATACAATTTCTCCAGTAGTCCCTGAGGCGAGCTAACAAGGCTCTGCAATCTTCTCCATGATGAAGAATGCCTAGAACTGTTTATGGCTGTTTCCCTCGATCATATCTGCTCCTTTACTACAGCCACTTTAGCAAGACCACGCATGTCTACTTGCCACCCCCAGCAGGTTTTGTGAGAGAAAGCCATTTTATTCTCTCCTACATTAAGCTTCAATGTCTTGATTTTACAGAACATCTTGGTTACTATGTCCTCAACTGTTGCCTTGCTTACAAGTTTCTTAAAGGTAACCATGTTTATTTAAATGCAATACCATGAGAAGCAAAAGCTCCTTTCGATTTATATTTAGCTTGCTACGTGTTTTGCAGAGCAGCTGTGCATGACAGCAGAAGACCAACCTGAGAAAGAATATGACCTTTCCCTTCCCCAAGCCACTGCACATACTTTGTTAGATTTACAGAAATCTTGCAGAGCCTTGTCACCAGACTAACAACGAGGAATGCCCACTACAAATGGGGAGCATCCAAAGAGGGTTGAGACATGCTATTTCGTTGCAGAAACAGGAGCTGCCTTCCTGGTGCAACAAACTCAGTATGGGATTCAGTACAAGATATATTCCTGTAACACTAATGCCCTGTTGACAACTAATTGTTGATGGATATTTTAAGCAGTATGGGTAAAGCAGTAAAGTAATGGGTAAAGCAGCAAAGTAATGAGTAAAGCAGTAGTAGTGCCACTATACAGGCAGAAGGCAGATTCTGATCATCTATGCCTAAGAAAATTAATTCTCAGAAGAATTTCTGAAAAGAGATGGGGAACACTGAACATACAACTTCTTGAGCAGGAGGAGGAGCCTGGCTTATTTAGTTTAGCTCAATATGTCTCAACCTCTGAAGACACAAAATTTCAAAAGAGGTCTCAGAACATTAAAAGTAGTCAGCAGCAGCTCAGTCACCTGCAGGGCACTACCAGTTTCATTATTATGACATTAGTTATTGACTGAAACTAGCTGTGCTATGTTAGGAACTGATCATTTGATTGCTGGTAGCACCAAGTGCACATTGGGCAAAGAGAAATCAGTTTATGAAACAGGGAAAGGAGGGAACAAAAAAAATTCAATATGGGTGCCTGTAATCTAGACTATAAGAATTTTGCCTACATCACATGATAGCCATGTGACAAGGAGACTGCTCTGGTGACCCAGGAGGTCTCATGCTATAATATGTCAAGAACAAAACCTTTATCTTATACCTTAATGCATAGTTTAGCTCTGCCAGAGCTACATATCTATTTTTTTAATTTTAGCTGTTTACTTTAGATTCTTCTCTGCTCATGATCTAACTTTGGCTACTTCCTGGATATAAGATTTTTTTTCAATCTTTGCCCTTTGATCCATGCCACATCTAAGTAGGATGAACTCCTGTATTAAATCTCACTTTAATATTTACCACTGCTATGAGTCCTACAAAGTCTTCTGAATATTAATATGATGATTCTTTCCCTTTTTATTTTATAACAGTCTTATTACAAATACTATTTAGGTCTGTTGTTTCACCTTAGGTATATTGTTTGTCGGCACTCTGGGGCTCTGACCCCCTTAGTCCATGTTAAGTTTTGTATTAGGCAAAGAAAATGCAATTCCTGACAACTCAGGTTGCTGCCACAGTACCATAGAAAAAAAAAAAAACAAACAAAAAAACCCCCCAAAACCAACAACAAAAAAACCAGTTTCAGAAAAAAACACTGCTGAATGTAAAATGAGAACTTAGAGTCAAGAAATTCCAGAATTAGTATTCCTTGCATCTTAATTAGGATTATTTTATGGTATAGGTGCGAACTAAATTATCATGTACATTTTTTGTATTTAGTTTTACATACTTCTACTTCCTTCAATGAATAGTATGCAGTTCTGCTACAATCACCTCAGAGCTGGGCTGCAAAAGAACACTTTTTCCTTTGGATCTTTGCAGGTTTGGAAAGCAAGTTTGGAAATAAAAGATGGTCAAGGCATCAGCATGCACCACTGGGAAACCAGCAGGTAATTATAGATGCAGGTTCAGTCACCCACAAGAGATTGCGCTGAAAGTCAGTGGCAGCACAGAGAATTGCATGAAGGTGTTTTAAACCCTAACTTAAGATACTAAATACTAAACCATCCTAGAAAAATTACATATGTCAGTCACCTTCTCACAAGTAAAAAATGCTTTTAAGGAATAATTTTGTTTCTGGAAACTGCACTGAGTGCAATTTACTGCTGACTGCATAATTAGAAATATAGGCATAACTTATCCAGCCTAGGTAGTACACGTATTTGTCAAGAAAACTTTGATATGACCTGTTTCATCTCAAATTTGCCTTTGGGGGTCTGTGTTTAGGAGTGCACATCTTACTTGAAAATTGTTTTGCGGTATTACAAAGCAGGAAATACTCTGTTTCAGTCATGAAAATTAGTCCAACCACACAATCACTGTTGTCAGAACTGCAATATAGGCTGCAATATATCACTTCTCTCCAGATTTTCAGTGGCATTAAATAAATGAAACTGGTGAGGAAAAAAAAAAAAGAAAGAAAGAAGGAAATACTTAAGAAAATATCCATTTTTTGAGTTGTTGTGAATATCTACTGTAATCAAAAGAAGTTATGCTACAACAGAGTTATATACTGGTTTTAAGCCATTAGAAGTAAAGCCAATGAAGCACATAGACTGCACCACTGCTGCAGTGGATGCAACAAGATGATACCACACGTCATCTTGCTTTGATGAAATTGAAACAAAAGCCATTGTATTAAAAAACCCACAACAGATAATAGCACAAATAGACCCTTATTCTAATGCATTCCTATGTTTGATGACCACTACACATTTTTTATGAAGAACAATTTCATACCGCTGTGTTGTGGGAATGTGCAATGCCTTTATCTTCTGCTTAGAATATTCTTTCTGATGCTCAAGGATCAAGCGCTTAATGAGTCTTTCAGTATTATCTATTCATTGTAAGTGGTAAAGGCTTCATGGAAAAGAGTCTATTTGATCTAATACATATATTTTTATATGCTATTATGAATTCCATATTTTGGCTTTTGATGTATATTCCCATATGTGGTCCTTATGGAGCCCTTAATAATTATTTCGTTATGGTGCTAAATCATGCCTAACCAACAGATAGGAATTATGATTTCAAAAATATGATTTAGGCATTTCAGAATGCATGGAAGAAAAACATTAAAATCAAACAGCTATGTTTATTTTCATGCCCAATGAATTAAAAATTTTCTCAAAATATCACATTATTGACGTTTAATAAACATGAGATTTTGAAGCAGTTGGGAATTTCAGCACCCCTTTCCACTGATGCAAATGAGCTATGATCAGATGCCTTGCTAGTGCAGAACTGGAAGTATTTAGCTTTGTATGGTAAGCCTGAATTAACTCAGACAGGTAGAAGTGATCTGTTCACACATGATTTGAAAATCACTGTTATAGTACCTCTGGATGTTGTATTTTCTTCTTACCTTGAAAAATATATAATTAAAATTATTATTTACGCACACACAAACACATTCAAAGATTATAAATCCAAGGGACCAGTCTGCTCCTAGGTACAGATCACTTTATAATAGTGGCTTGAAATATATATTTAAGCAATTGCGTATAAAATGTTCATTTCCTTTACCTAAGAAGTGGACTGATTCCCTGACCAATTATTCATATTTTTATTCTTCCATCTATTTCAGTCTGTATGCAATATTATAATTATTGTATCTCTAAATTGTACAAGATAACACAAGTCATATGTCTTTTTTTTGCCCCTTGTAACCTCTAGAGATGAAACTTTGCACTGTCATAATGGATATCAGCTTTATTATGGGTGTAATGTGTTTTGTGAAAATGCTCGACTGAAGAACAGGTATTTTTGCATTTTGTTCTCTGCCAGTCCTGTGAGGAGACCAGTGTAAACCTTCTTGCAAGCAATTTACCAGGAGATCTTCAACACACTGTATGTCCTTAATGCTTTTGTGTTTAATGGAATCTCAGTGGGAGTGGCATTGATTGCTTCAGCCATTCCTATGGAAGTCTTTGAAAATAAAGTCTGACAGCGGGATTTCTGTTGTAATTTTGGATGCACTGAAAACATTAGAAAGCAACTTGGCTGTTGAGCTTTCCACCAACCATGAAGTCTGAGAAGGAATGTTTGGTTAAGGTATTTTTAGAGATTTCGTATCTAATAAAAAATAATTACTACGATTTCATCTGGCATAATGGTTAGTATGCAGGTCTAAGGCTGAGTGTGTGGAAAGCAATCCTTTTGGCAGCTATGGTGATTTGAATATTCAAGAAGCAGAAAGGTGTCCAGATGGATCTTCCCAAGGAGGATGCACTCTTACAGAGAGGATGCTGCAGGGGACAACTTTGTACCCATTTAATTCTTTCTACCAGCATCACCTGAATCATCCCAAAGTTACTTTCAGCCATATGTTCTTTATGCAAGTGTTGATCCCAGTCAAGCATTAGAACATCTGGGAGACCGTTCTGTTACATTGAACCTGCATGTGCTGAACAGCAAATAATTTTAGGATATTGTTGATGTTTTAGTCCACAATGAATTTTCTACTATAATTTCAAATACATTTGAACAAAGAAGAAGAAAAGGTAATTTGGTTGATGAACCTTTGGAGGTATAAATAGAGCCCCCTGAACCTGAGTTCTCTTTGATCTGAATGACCAAGGCCATGTCCTGTGAGTCTGTTAATCTTTCCCGTACACTCAAAGACTGACTGATGGCTGCAAAATATCAAATATAGGTCTATCACTGGGAATATGAGTATGACCATGAGAAATGTTACAGATTTGACAGTCTCCTTAGTTTCCTGCACTTGAATAAATAACTGAATGAGTGCTTCATGCATCCATGCCAATGAGTCTGGAAAGCCTCCAATCTGTTCAAACTAAAATATGAACAGATCGTTTCTGGTCCCTTGTCACAGGCTTTCAGACTCTCTGTTTAAATTGCCTCAGTTCCTGAAACTACCACTCTTGACTGGACAACTTTTTCTTTCCTATGAGGCCAGAATTTCATTTCTAGGAACAACCTGAATTCCTGTCTAGACCTTTGAGACCATGAGATATGCTTCATAAGGGACACCCGTGACATGAATTTTTAGAATTTTGGGGGGAGATTATTTTAGAATGATAGCCATTTTTAGCGCCCAGGTACAGAAGAGTCACAGATCTTTCAATGGACACTCTTTCACGCTATGATCATCCTGTGTCTTGTGAGTAATTAGCTTCAATCTACCTGTCAAGGTGAAAAAGCATTGCTGATTCACTATTTTTCATTATCTTTCCGACTGCCTGTCATGTTTGAGGTGTTAGAAAGTGCACCAAACTGAGAGCAGGTAAGTGTTTGGTAAATTTTTTTCTGTGAGCCACTGATCAGATTCACATCTTAGTCAGATAAACTTGATTTAGTTTAGCTGCTCTCTCTGGAAACTTGGCTTCAGAGCAGACAGTTTAAATGCCCCTGCATCACAATTCCAAGTTCCTGTGGTAGTAGGGACAGGTCCAGATGAGACACTTCTGCCCCAAAATTTTGGGTTTTACAAATGAGTGAATTCTTGGACATCAACTGTTCTAGTATTCACAGCCCTAGAAAATGACACTAAGAAACCAAAGTTGTTTGTTGAACACATGTAGTGCACTCCACCTACTTTCAATTCAGTTTCTTAATAGTGGTGCTTAAGATATCTGGGGGAAGATCCTTTTTAATCCTGCCACTATTAGACTTGTCAGTGAGTGCATCTCTCTGTTAAAGTTTTAATCAGAATGCAACATTATTGGAGGACCTAAAGGTGACTTGACATGTGGTTACTGGGGTCTCTGAGACTTCAAACTTAATGCCACAAATTGTTGGCTTTGAGAAGTGTGCTTACATATTCTCTCTCAACTTGAAGCTCTCCTCTCTGGTTATGTCCAATATTATTACTCATTGCTGAAGACAGAAGACTTATGTATGTCATTAGAAGAGAAGTATTTTTGAGCGAAGAAAACTAATTTTTGTTTTGAAGTATAAGGAATGTTACACTACTCAGGAACCTGTAACAATAGTGATAGGGAAGGAAAGCACGTCTTCAGGACTCTGAGGTTGCAGTGTGACCTAAGTCCCTCAATGACCAAGCTAACATATGCCCAAAATGTAAACTCTGTATTTCACTGAAGAATACATAATTGAGCAGAATGATGCTGAAATAATTCTAGAAATCCTGAAAATCAATTAAGGAGTGCACCTCCAAAATAAGCAGGCATCTTTTAACTACAAACCAGAAGACTCCCTAACAAATGAGACTGTCCAAGAACTGCCTGCAAGGCTGTTGAAGTTACATTCAGCACAGGGTTCCAGCATGAAAAATAATTGTCAATGATTTCTTTCAGCTCTAGTAAGTAGAACGACTGGAGTTCTGGATGATTGATGATTCTTCTATTAGTCCTAGTAATTATCTGTTTAATTTAAATCAACTACTTAGTTTTAGCTTGATCCAAAGACAAAAAGAAAGTATTTGATATATAGTTGCTTTTGTAGTACAGCAATTTTGCAACACAAACAATTTGCTCTGGAAATTTTTTTGAATCCTAAATATCTGTGACAGTAAATGTATGTTAGTTTCTTGATACATACCAATAACTAAAATTTTCATTTATTGAAGTTTTGACTTAAAAAATTCCCATGCTGTTTTATAGCAAAATGAAGGTAAATATCCATTTTTAAGTGTGTGAACAAGCAAGCAGGGATGTAATGGGTATTGCTTTTTAAAGTAATATATCTGAACCTAGTAGCTTAATATGTTGATTTTGGCTTTCCTTTTATGTATGTAAAAGGAGTACATATTAAAAAATGTTTAATTGGTATTCCAATGATATTTCAAATTACTGTAGAATCTTTGAACTGATTAGATCCTTATTTATTAAGCTAATTTCTTTGAGAACTTTACAAAACCTATGAAAGGCATTTTTTAAAAAGTATATTCCGTTTTATAAAGAACATGGTATTTTTTCTCCTATATAGTAACTTTTAAAAATCAAATTAATTAATAGATGCCAGAAATTTTACTTTGTAGTTTGATTTTAGCCTTGAAAGAGTTACACTTAAGTTTGAAAATCAAATTAGATAGGTTTTGTAGTTGCAATAATAATGTTATCTGTAGTCTTCACAGAGACACGCATTTTTCTTAGATGTATTCTTGAAAAACTGACTGACAACTTATGAATAAGATCAAACTAGAACAAAATCACCGTGAATTACACTCTATATTAACTAGTATTTATTCAATTTTTTTATATTAATAAGCTGGCTACAGGACCATATATGTGTGCCTGTCTGTGTGTATATATGTGTGCATGTATATATGTATATGTTTATATGTGTATATGTATATGTATGTGGATATGCACATGCACACATAATTACCTATACATACAGACAAACTTTTGAAATTATTTCTCTTTGCTGATTAGCGGATGCCAAAACCTATTAGTGTATTTGGGTGCTGCTGAAAGAACACCGAGATCTCAATAAACCACAAGTAGGATGCCCTCCTGTTGCTTTGCAGCTCTTCCTATACTACTCTCACAAACATGAGCATCAGAAATGGTCAACAAGTCTTTGTTAATCTACATACAGGACTAAACAAATAATCCTGGTTTTTATTTAGCTGGAAGTTGTCCGTCAATCTGTGATGTCATGTATTTTTCTCTTAAATGAAAATATAGCATATATGAAAACTTGTTGTGGACTTGAGACGTTCCTTGACGAATTCTGGATGCATGAACAAATGAATGGACTACACTTACTATTATATCTTCAATTCTTAGGTGAGAGCTTAAATATGAATATGTTTAAGGAAACGAGTTACAATCAGTGTTGAAAACATTCCTTATTTTACATTTTCCCAGTGTTTAATTTATGAACACAACTGAATGGAATTTGTGCTTGCCAAATGGAGGTTTCCAGTATTTCGCAGCACACCCCACAGTATTTATGGCCCTATGTGGCCACAACAGGCCTTTCTTAGCACTTACCCACAGGCTGTGTGAAATTCTGTCTGGTTGCTTTTGGCATTTAACCCATTAGTGTAACAGAAATAATGGCATGTTTTGAGGTTTTGCTACACAGCGCCTGGGATTCTTCAAACAAGTGGCTGTACACCAGAAAAAAAGGGCTATTCTAGTCCTTAACAGGTAAGAGAGGTAGGTGAGGCTGGGGGAGAGGTGATACAACAGCTCTGGGCTAGAAAGGCAGAACTGCATACGGAGAATAATCACAAAGGCTGAAGCGTGACAATATTAATCCCTCATGGTCTGGATTACAACTAGAACTCTGTGTGCCAAAATTGATGAGTCCTGAAATCCACCTACAAGGGAAAATAATTTGGGGATATTGTGGTAATTTTATAAGAAGCAATGAAGCAGGAAGTAAGGTAACATGAAAACAGCAACTGCAAGGAAGGAAGCTGGCTAACCAACATAGTGCTACCTGCTGCAGTTAGCTAACCCAGAACAAGGAAGACAAAGCAGAAAAAACTATCAGAATCATGGGACAAGTTTTACAGGAAGTAGCTTTTTCATCTCTGAAAAAGTGAGGTTTATATCATGGTTAAAGGAGAATTGCCATAGGACCTGTCAGGTTAATACAGTTTCCATAGTAAGCAAATGGAGGAACAAGTCCTTCCAAATGCAGCTTTAAGAATGTTGTCTTCCTAGCAATTTTCAAAGAGCACAAAATTTTCTTTTTTTCTGAAGCAGAATTGAGGCCCCATCATTAGTTTTTGTGCCCCTTGAATCTTACAGCAGCCATTCTGAAAATACCACCAAAATAGGAGGAACTGCTGTTGTAGTGTTGTAGTGATTACTCCATTTAGTGCACTCTTTGTTCATTAACTACCTACTACAATGTAAATGAGTTCTTACCACTTCTAATACTTTGGCTGTTTGCTGACAATATAATTTCATCTTTTATCCTTTCATACACCATTTAAAAGAGCAGTTGCCTTGTTCTGTCAACCATAAGCAAAAGAATCTATCCTTGTTAGACTCCCCTCCTCCTCCTTGCTGGATAATCCTTGCTTGAAAAATCCTACCTATTGCTGTAATAATTCAGTGGAAGACAATATAAGGAAAAGTAGAAAAGTTAGAACAGACATCTTCAAGCTTAACTGAAAAAAATCCAAACAACAGTGTGTCATGAGACTCACAACATATCCAGAGTGGATGTAGTCTGCCAAATGTTTCACCTCTGAGGAGTTTATTATAGAGATGGAGATTACATTTGTTGTCTTGGAACAGAACAAGTATTGATTTATCCAGGATGAAATGCATTCTAGCTCTTTCCAGTTTATTCTAAAAAGTATTCTGGGCCCCTCAGTCAGTCTGAAGAGATGTAGGTAATTCCAGAGGGCAATTCATTCCATCCTGAAATATGTAAAATAAGGAGAATATTGTTGTGTACAGAGGGACTCTAAATGCTAAATACTCCATAAAGTTTTAAAAATCCTGCAGAACCATCCCTGATATTTAAAAGCTCTTTTAACAAAACTAGAAGAAGAAAAAAAAAAAAGAAAATACAAACAAGAAATGAGACATTAATTACCAGGGCAAATACCTATAAAGTTGTTATGAAGTACTTATAACTTTGGTGCTAGACTATTTGCGAATAAACCACACAGTAATGTTGAGTTCTACAATGCACATTTCACTTTACCTGAAACAGAAATCCGAAGCAAACAATGGCTGTTTTGATCCAGATATTTCTTTTACTACTGTAGTGATTTTAATCTTAATAAATTATGCTCCATCTCAATTGATAACCAGGCCCCAGGTCTTCCTAGGTATTTTGGCATGAAGCTCAACCACAGTATACCTGCTCCTCTATTCTACTCTAATAGTCAGGTAGCTGGCTAGCAGGCAGCTGCCACACAGGAAGCTGTTATCCACATCTACCTCCACTCCTGCAGTAACAAAAGCATTTTTCTCAGCCTGAGTCTCCATTAACATGCTTTCCTTGTTGCTCTGCTTCTGGTTGTTATATTATCTCAGATGGAAAGCTTTTGTGGTGTGGTAGGTGACTAACCCAAAATACGTATTTAAAATATTCACATTGTAATGTAAATCCCTGTGGTTTTGGTTCAGAACTCTCTGAAGGTACTTTTCCCCTGTAATGGTCCCAGATGGCATGCACTCAGAGCCCTGTAACTCAGTATTCAGATTAAAAAAGAAAAAAACCTCAATCTGAAGTAATCTCAAAAGCTTGTTTTCATTTGTTCTTATAAAGAAAAGGAAATTTTCTCATAAGAAAAGTATATTTGCCACAAGCCACCCAAATGCAGGACCCACATGCACTTGAAAAGCTAGGCACCCCTTGAGAACTGCTGTGTGTGTCAGGTCAGTTGACTTCTCTTTCTTCTCGGTCCCTAACACTCAGCCATGTCTCCTTATCCTGGCCATCTTTCTTTTCCTACATTTCTGTTTTAAACCTGTTGTACTGTCCTACCGAAGACTGGCCTTGTGTATAAGAAAGAAAAACAATTAACTCTGTGCCCTCTTTGTTGTGAAGGCGAGAGTTACATACACTAATATACACTATTATATCTATGTATTGTCTCTCTGGAAATTTACAAAAACCTTTCTTAAGAGTGTATCTGGCACTGGGAGAAAGAATTATTTGTAGTGTAGGTGAAAGAAGAGTAGTTGTCTAAACAGTAACATAAAATGACAACATGCTTACTTTTATCTGATGTTATGTCCAATGGAGAAGTGGACTAAGGAAGATTTTCTTTGGTACAGGACCCAGTTCCATAAACTCACATTTCACAGTGTCCTAGTGGGACACGACATCAGCACTGACCCCTGGGCATACATATTCTCAAGGGCAGTTACAACAATTCTGCAGCTTACACGAAAGACATCAGGCACAAAGTGTGAGGGTTTGTCACAGAACAGATAGATGTACCACTGACTACGCACAGGAGCCACTTGTGCTCCTCCTCCACAGACAAGATTGCTACAGGGCCAGTGCCAGACCTGTTCCAGACAGTAAATAATATGTAAAATTGGTGAATATAGATGACTTTCTCAATTCCACCAGTTAGGCAGCCAATAAAAGAAATATTGTTATTACTCCATTTAATTTGTAGCTAAATTCTGCTGTGGAAAAGAAAGTCAGAAAAACTAAAGGATTACTGAACAGCCTTATAAGAAACAGGATATCTAGCTGTCACAAAAGGCGAGTTAGAAACATATTTAAAATCTTTCCTATATAGTATTTTATTGTACAGCAGTTTTATTTTCATTACTTGATTCCTTTTCACTCTTTTTTCTGTCTTATCTTTAACAAATTTTTTTCTGTCTGTTCATTTTTGCAACTAGACATCACAATTCAGTGAGTGAGCTGCTAAAAATATTTCAGATCTATCCAAGTTCAGATTAGATTGACAATCTCAAGGAGAATAGCCTAATATAGCTTAGTCTTGCCTCAGCTTTGAATTCAGCTGAAGGAAAGCAAACAAAGTTTTATAAGCCATTTTGTTCTCGAGTCAACAATACATGGCCAAAATAAGAGCATTTTTATTAATGCTTCCAAGACCTTAAGCTTGATTTTCTGTACATTCTGTGTCAAAATTTTGCTAAATATAATAAAAAAACTTTACAGGAGTATAACCCTTTCCTATAAGCTTTTTTTTTTTTTTTATAGTGCCATGTTACCTTGTTATATGATCTAGTGTTCTATTCTTACATATACTCATGTCTGTGCTCACAATAGGTTTGGAAACCTTTTCATAGGAAGAAATGGTTGGTTATGCAAACCTTCACATTTCTCTGTATCTCATCCAATTAGTTCCCGTAAGTACATTGTGTCTCCTTTTGAAGACCACACATGAAAAATGTCATACTCAATACTTTTGTTTCTCAAAACTGATATACAGAAGGATTTGGCCTTTCAAAATTGAATGTGAAAGCAGATTATAGCTATAACCATGGAATTGCTGCCACAGCGCCATAAAACAGTATAAGAGACTGTCAAACTTTCAGCACTTGAAAAGAAAGCCTTATTTAAAAAATATTTCCATATGTTAATCAGATGTTCACACTACTTTACACATTTTGATGTTAAATCTACCCAGAGACAGATATTATTATACTCAACCACCATCAAGTGGCATCATCTTTCTGGAAAAAGCTGAAGAGATACAAATGAGTCCTTATTGTGTATGTACTAAATGGAGCTTTGCTTTGTTAAAGTGGCTTGGAACAGCTACAGTGCTAAGTGAGAGCCACACAAAGAAAGATGCATGTGAGCAAAAATAAGAAAAAAAATAAACCTAGTTCAGAGACCTTCAGAGTTTCTTCCAAATCTTTCAGGATGTCATCTACTGAAAATTTTCTCAGGAAAATAGCAGAGGAAGATTAATTCACTGTTTAAAAATGTATCAATGAGGGAGAAGTGCAAAGAGACTGTAATAGACATGAAAATAAAATAAAGAACACTAATATAATTCCATTTGTCCTATGACACCTCAAACTTAATGCTATTCCATACATATTTTTCTGGAAGTCCACCTGTCTGTGCATGCAAGAACATTTAGTGTACGTGAAAATCAGTGCCCATGTACACACTTAAACAACAAAATTATACAATCATTGTGATTCCTGTGTAGCACAGTTTAGTTAAGATCCTTTGATTAGTCATTCAATAGACTTTTCTTCTCGATTATAGCACATTTTTTCTGATAATCCTGACACTGGTTCAGAGTGAGTTATTTCATGTGAAGATTTTCATAGTAGAATTGAATTTTCTGTTGAAACTGCCCACCAGTTTAAGCTTATCCTTTACATAGGTCCTATCTTGTTGGTGCTTCAATTTAAAATTCTCTTTCCAAGAAGCATGTAGTCAAGGTCCATAGATAGAGATTTTGGACACTTTCAGGCAGAAAAGTTTTATTCAGACCAGTAGAATATTCTTCATGCAGAATAAGATAGTCACAGACATGGACAAAAAAACCCAAAACACTTGTATCCTTTCTTCATCATCTTCTCCTGACCACTTTTGAGCAATAGATGGGTTAGGATCCTCTCAGTGTCCTGTTGGGCTCAATTTCTTCACAAATGGAGCTTGTCTCATCTTGATGTTTTCTCCAACTTCTCTGAAGTTGGTAGAGTCCCTTTGAATTATAATTAGAAGTGCTTTCTTTCTCCTTTCTGACTTCGAAGTCCTTTTATGTGTGACTTAACTTGGTCAATATGTTTTTAAAGTCCTTTACTTTCCTGAAGAATGTAATTGGGACAAAACCTACACTCCTGAAGACAAACTACAGAAAAAATTAGCCTCTTGAGGTACTCAATGTTTGACATCAGCTCAGTACACATACCTACTAATATAATTTCATAATAAATATACAGACATGGAGGGCACTCTTCAGCTATATTCATGACACAAGAAGTTTGGGGAGAAGGCACAGCAGGCACTGTAGTAGTCATTAAAGAAGTCTTAGTCTCTGCTGTTCAAAAGCTGTGGGTATATGGATTTCATAGGCTGAAGCATCATGTGCTACAAATTTGAAGCCACTGTTGCAGTCTTTGTCTATTGCTTGAATCAACGATAACATTGTTCCATGTTCTCCCTGATGCAATATTACATGCTTAAAATAGCACTCCATGTAGTAGTTTCTCCAGCTTTTCCTCACAGTTGCCTTATAGGACTCGTGCCATAGAGGAGAACCTGGTAAAGGAATGGAAGATAACACTGAGCAGCAGACCACTGCTTTCTAAGGAAGTGGATGTCATGGAGGAATTGAAAAGTGACTTACTGAAGGAGTGGAGTTGGTCTGGCTCAGAACAAAATCCACTGATATCAAAATGATGATGATGCAAGTTTTTTTTCAATTATCACTAAGAACTAAGCACCTAATCTGGGGAAACTGATGTGTGCTCTCTTGGACCTGAAAAGTTTGGTAAGTGTTGTAGGTGAGTTCATGGGGCAGACTTAGCTTAACTGACTTGTTGGGAATTTCCCCTTTCTGAAGCGTGGCTGGACTGCCACTGTGCTCCAGCTCTATCCAGCTGTCAGAATAGATCTTTGTGGCTATAGGGTGATAGTGTGAAATTAGCTGTGAAATGAAAAAGACCTATAACTGAACCTTTTCTGTCAGCTTATCTAGTCCAAAGCAAGAGGTAGTGGTTAAAAAGGTTGCTAAGAACAGTAAGAATACCACACCCCAAAGTATTTGCTTGCACTTTGAACCAGAGTATTACAGAGTAAATGCATGACTTATGTTGTAGCTTCATGTTGTTTCTAGGAAACCTTTCATAAAGTGAATGGATGCAGCTGTCACCCCTTGAGACAAAGTGGTCTTCTGAGTTTAGCAGGAAAGCTGTAGCTATTGCATTCAGCTTGGGTTTAGATTTTTAGAACAGTTCAAGGATCTTATTCCCACATCAGTTTTGCTGGACAGTAACATAGTAGAAAGTATGAAACAGCTTCTGGGGTAATGTCCAGATTTGCACTGTAATACAGCTAAAACCACAAAGAAACATGGGTTCCAAACCCCAGTACATCAGGGACAAACCAGGAGAGAAGCCCTGTGCTGTGCATAAGTTAGTGTATTTCTCTTAGGAAGCATCAACTACAAACCCATGTTCTGAATGCCAGCATATTTATCACAGTAACACTAACACCATAAGGAATAACACTAATATCTTTAGTGAATCTTTGCCATAGTAAATTGTTTTTTCTTTACTAAGTTATCAGCTCTCACTGGCAAGGAAAATCCACTTGCAGAAAATGTGTATAATTAGAAAGCAAAATTTATGTAGAGTGAGAATACTTTTCTTTTGCTTCTTTCTTTTCTTTTTTTTTTTTTAACATGCAATATTATTTCTTACAAAAGCTTGCCTCACAACTTAAAAAGTGGACAAAACAGGCTTATTTCCCAGTCCTTCACAGTTGTAGTGTCTTTACTAACAGCGTGATTTGTAATTGTGATGCTGCTTTTAACAGAGAGGAAAAATTTCAGTTTACTGGACTTAATATGGTTAGGGATAATAGTGAGAATGGAAAAAACAGAAAAAAATTATGACTATCCCCACCCTCAAGACACACAATTATATCAGTTTCTAAATCTAAATCTCTTTGTAAGTCTCAGTTCTGGCTTTAGGGCTTATTGCTGTGGGGATTCTTTTTTCTTTGCAGAATTTCTGATCCTTATCAGCACCCAACATTATTGAGCAAAAGGCATTTCTCTTGTATGGTTCATGCACCTTCACAGCTGGTTGTCAACCTGACAATAAGTAGAAATACAGAATGTTCTCTCTTTTCTCTCCATTATACTCTAAATGATGAAAGGAGGAATAGAACTCATTGCCAGTAAAGGTGCAGTGGAACATACGCATCACCCTGTCCCACAAAACAGTTAAAGCTATGGGAGTTTTTTATTGATAAAATCACAAAGATCTTTATTTAGATCCAATTAATTTATTTATGAATTAGCAATGATGTTCTTAAAAAGTTCAGTTCAGAATCACAGAACCACAGAATATTATACAGATAAGGTAGACCTGAGAGAACGAAGAAGCAGAGGGACAACAGGAAGTGGAAATACTATTCACAGGGCTGAGTCAGGGTGGCAAAAAGAGTAGGGTGAGAACTGCTGTAGTGGAAATGGCAGCTAAATATTGCTGTTGATGTACAGTTTAACTTGCAAACGCACTTTCTAACACCTTTTTATTATTGTGTTCAGTGTTGTAAATAAAGTAGGATTGTGCAGTTAGAGACTTCTTATCTGATCAGATAAATCTACTGAAAAAATAACCATAAACTGAGCAAATTGACAGCTGCTATTGTGGTTGCTGGAACTTGTGAGCGATTTCCTCTTGTGAGGCAATGTATTTTCATAGCATATAAACTAAAATTACACACACAAAAAGGATATCAAGTTGAAGTTAGCTATTACTAGCTGTTTGTATTTCTGAGCAAATGTGGTAGCACAATTTTGCTTTAAATACTTGTGTTTTATTCATCAATAATATCACTATGGATTTATCTGGAAGAATTAGGAATAATTGCTGGTATTGCATGGTCTCTTAAATTCATCCTTAACAGTAGAAGATTGTGTCATAGTGACTGAATTGGAGGAGCTCATCCTGCTAATGGAAATCTAATTCCATGCAATTAATCCTACCATGTACTTAAAACCCACAACTGACATAACCTCTTCTAAAACTTCCTTTTATCTTCACTGTCTCAGACTTCTCTTGATATTTGTACTCTTTTCCTTTTAGATTTCTGTATTTTATTTCTTTTTCCCTTTTCTTTCTATCTCTTTTTTTTTTTTTTTTTTTTTTTTTTTTTTGGTCATTTGAATTCTGTCCCTCCTTCAGCATACAAAATCTAAAGACACTTGATATTCTTCTCTAAAGCCAGCAACAGATGAGGGCAGCTGCAGATAAAGTGACTTGCTGAAACATCAGCTGTAGCCAGCGGTTCCAGCTTGTTGGAACGCCACCATCTACATGCTTGAGAGACTTTCTGGAATCATACAGCACTAGGGATGACTGCTAGGGGAGTCATAACATAAGACATGCAGATGTTCCTACTTACTCCACCCAGTCCCAGTTTACTTAACACACTGAATTATCCTAGCTTCTTAAGGAAGTAAAAAATGCTGAAGGCCTCCCTCCCTCTCTCCTGCTCTGGCACTGTGAATGCTTACATATTCTCAGAGTTGCAGCCTGGGAAGAATGGATAGGAGACAAACAAAAATATGGAAAAAATTATCTCCTGTGTGCTTTTTAAACAGGACATAGGGTCCAAAGGCCCAACAGAGAAAATCCCATGTTATAAGGGAGGTCTGGAAAGCCTGTGTCTGTGTGAAGTTTTCCTTTTTGAAGTGCCCCAAATTGGATGATGAACAAAGCCCTAGACCAGCAGTTCCCATCTTCAGCAAAAGTAGGTGGAATGTAAGGCTGTCCAGTTCTACCATGCTAGTCAACCTTCGATTACATATAGCTTTCCAGGAGGGAAGAAAATTATTTATTGCAATAAATGTCAGTAAGAGGCCTGAAACCTTTCTCTCTTATCATTGCTAAGTATCTTGGGAAGAGTCATGATGTAAGAACCTCAGGAGTACACAAGTAAAACCCAAATGAGCTGAGACATCTGAAAGAGTTCTCATTTCATCACAAAACTGACCCACTCACTTCCATCACTAAAATATGTCTATTTACCTTTCAACAATTCCCTGCTTCAGACAGTAATTAGTACTGGGAGCTAGGTAAAAAAAAATCACAAACATCTGAAATACCAGAAATAGAGCACCAACTATCAAAACTGGATATTGAACCTATCTAACCAAGTGCTACCTCATCTACCTTAATTCCATGAGCAGCACACTGTGACCTTAAAGTACCTGAGAAGCTCAGAGTGACAGACACCATTATGGCATCCTAAAAGGATTCAGTAATTGGAGTGTGTTCTCCCCAGTATCTCTGCCATTGTCACTTGAAAGCTGCCTAGGAGGTACTCTCAGGACCTCTGTAGTCGTTCCTGCCTTTCTGAAAGGATCCACGGGGATTTCTTCTCCCCCTCCCTTTTTCACACAATAGACAGTTGTAATTAGGAAGCTGAAGTGCAATATCCTCCTGTCACGCAGGCAGGCAAACCCACATTTCCCTGGAAGCTCTTTAACCACAAGGCTATAAACATCAGGCTATAAACAATGCACCAGAGTGGGGTGGACGGGGAGAAGTTCCCACTTTGAAGATAAGTCATTGTGCAGGCATCAGTTCTACATTCATCATGCTAGAGAGAGAGGGTGGCAGGAAGAAGGACTGGGTGCATAGCATCAGAGACAGAGTGGCAGGGTCTCACACTTTGTGGAGGCAACTGTGTATACCAGATTAGAGTTTCATGTGACAAAAAGAAAAAGAAGTTCTGGATAATTTTAGCAGGGCTTTATCCTTTAGTAAAGCAGTTATTAATACTTACATTTTGGATAAAGTACTTTCAAAAGGATGTAAGTCCATCACTTATTAAGCACCTACTACCATCAGATATTAAGTGCCTATTATTATTTCTTTACATTATGAAGCTGCATAAAAGGACAAGGTCTCAGCCAAATATGGCTAGCCTTAGACAGCTATATTATATACTTCTAACATGATGGATTCCTCATCTTTGTGCCAGGCCTACCTCCTACATTAAATCTAGTCTGATGTGAGCATGAGCTCAAGTGTTCATAAGCAGGGTTATAAACTGTTATAAGCTGCAGAACACATTATGGCTGACAAATTAACTGTCTAACTCACTGACCTCCATAGTGCACCATTACTGAAATTCACCCAGGTACTTTTTAACTGTCCTGTAATTAGAGGATTATCTAGAATGAAGAACATGGGAATGTTAGCAATCAAGATATCTGCCACTGCAAAACTAAAAATATTCAATTGCCTGTGTTCTTCTGTATATAGTAATTTTGGTTGAGTCTGCTCCCACCAAACAATGGGCATCATGCCATTCACCTCAAAGTGTGATCTAGGCTCAGATGGTTAGTAGGAACTGGATCAATTGTTTTACTTCTCAACAGACCACAGAAGACAGAAGTGTCTGATAGACAGACTTGTTAAGACACACTAGACTTAACCAAAATGTTTTCATTGACAGGCCCACAGGATCATCTGTGCAACCTCATTCAATATGGAGAACAAAAAGACATGAAAAGAGAAATAAAAGCTATCCAGTTTTGATTACCTTTCTTGATAAATCAAAAAGTCAAAACTAAAAATCCCATCAACAAATCAAAACTAAAAAGCCTGAACTAACAGCTCAGTTGTACACAATACCCAACTGAAATCAAATAAATAAACAACAAACTTCCAGTACTTGATTTTCAGTAATTGGAACAAATTCTAAACCTATTTTAGATTGCTGGCACACACACGTCCTGACACAACACAGGCAGTAAGTGAATAGTTCAGAGGAGTATGATGTGGAGTATATGAAATGCCTAGTCAAGCTAGTGCAGCCCTGCATGGCTTTGCAGGTTCTGATCTAACAAAATTTACATCATTTTGCAAGATTCGCTCAAGGCCTCAGCTTTAAGAAACTTTCCTTAGTAGGTGGATATTCTTTTACTTGTGGTTTGGAATGAAAGACATTCAGCTCCATCCAGCTATGGTCATTCTTTTCATTTTCTCATCTGGACCATTTTTACAGTTCAGGACAATGTGGTAGTCAATTTTCTATATTTCAGTACTATGAATGTACAAGTGCCTGAGGATCTCTAACTTGCAATATTTTTCCCATTCCATGAACATCATCTGTACCTGCATACCCAGTAATGACACTGTGTTTCCATACACAGATTACAAAGGCATTCCAAAAAAACATAACTGAAAACACTGGAAAAAACTTCTCTGAGCAAAGCTGTAATTTATGTAAATGAAACTTAAGAAGTAATTTTCCCTTTCCCTACAGATTAGTGTTTTTCTCTTGAAGTCTTCTGGCTTTGGGGCTTGCATTTTAGTGTCAACATTCTGGGCTCTGAAAGAGACGAATGGTTTCAGAGCTTCAGTCAGGAGAAAAGCAAACCCAAATGTCGACCCCACACTTATTAAAAGAATAAAAGCAATGATAATGCAGAAATAAAGCATTTACAGATTTCTTGCTGTATTACATTACTAGCCTTAAACATAAGCCTTTAATAAAGGAATGTCACATTAATAGGGCATCAGGAACCACTGAGGGATCAAAATGATCAATGATCAAAACTCCTGACATGGTTGAATCTTCCTTTAGAAAGCAGGCACTTTTCCCCAGTAGCTCAATCGTGCAACCCTTCCCTTCACAATGTGTCATAGTTCCCAAAATAAGTGTATACAAGTAGCCACATAGCCACAGAAGCAGGGAGACTGTGAAAGCTGAGGGGAGAATTCAGTCTGTTGGGTGGGTTAAGTAGATGTCATGTAAAACCACATACAAAGGCTGTGGGTTTACATGCCATAAATGATTTCTTCTATGAAGACCAAATTAGAGAATACACAAGAGGAGAAGCAATTCCTGAGTTCAACCTGAGATATATGTGACTTGGTCTAATACATAATTATTAAACTACTAGAAGGTTTATTAATGGAAATTTATTAGGAATAGCGAAAAGTATAGAGACCTATGACAACAGTGTTTGAATAAACATTCTATCAAGCCAAATAACCTTGAAAGGAACAGTGCAACAACATCAAGGTTAAATATCAGAGTAAAGCAGGCTAATAGAACAGTCATCCCAGAGAAATAGAAGCCATGTCCAACCAGAATTAAAAGAAATTAGTTAGGTCTAAAACCATAACAATGAAAAAAGTAATAAAAGAAGAAAAGCATGGACACTAGTAACAAAACTTTACACCTTCATTCTCCTTTGATAGTGAGTTTTCATTTTCTAATAGATTTTAAGGTGCCTTGAAAACAGACAAAAACATAATATGAAAAAAATACATAATTTGCATCGTTGTTCATTCTCTAATAAAACTTCCATATGACACAAAAAAAAAAAATCAGAATAGTTCAAAACTGTTCTGACTGAAAGAACTGCAAGAGAAGTTAACAATATTAGATGTTAAACAATAGACGAATATCTGGGTCCATAAGCAAAACCAGATTTAATTGTATATACAGAATGATGGGGTTTAAATTTGCTGTAACCATTTGATAGGTCTTAATTCACCCACAGACTTTGGATTATTGTATATAATCCTATGAAAATCTCAACTGCATAGTGAGGTTTGGTGAAAAAGGCAAATAGACTAGGATAATAATACTTCTGAGGGACTAAGGAACAAAGCACTGAACATCTTCAGTGCACACTCTTCTGAAAAGCATGTGCAGTTCTGGTTGTCCTGTATCAAAAAGCACACAATAAAGGGTAGAGAAGCAACAAAAATGTTCAAAGATAGCCAATGGTCTGTGTGAGAAAGGATTTTTCTGTTTGGAAGAGAAAACTGCCAGGTGGTACAATACAAGATCATAGGAAAACTCAGTTTGAAAGAGACCTCAGGAGGTCTCTAGTCCAACTACCCATTAAAATAGGGTGACCTCTAGGGTTTATATAGTTGGATGTGGAAAAACCTCCAAAGATGGAAACTGCACAGCCTCCCTGGGCAGCCTCTTACACTGCTCCACTGTTCTCATGATGTAAAAGCTTTTCTTCGTGACTCATCTAACAATATCTTGTTTCAACGTATGTTCATCATCTCTTGTCCTCCCATTGTGAAGAGCCTGGCTCTGTCTTCTTGCTGACCTCATCTTAGGTATTGGAAGGTTGCTATTTAGATCTACATGAAATCTTTTCTTCAATGTTGTGTCAGTAGAATGGTGACATTCATGGGAAAGACAGATAATGATCATTCAATGTTTCTCATAATGCAAAAGGCAGCAAAAGAAAAAAAAACTTTAAACAAAAAGCTCATTAAAAAAACAGTATAACCACTTTTTTTCTCCAGAAAACATATAGTTGTAGATGAAGTATAAATGTGGACAATTTCAGA
Source organism: Acropternis orthonyx (assembly GCA_035583155.1). NCBI lineage: Eukaryota > Metazoa > Chordata > Aves > Passeriformes > Rhinocryptidae > Acropternis > Acropternis orthonyx. The sequence goes on along the minus strand of JAWWEU010000081.1, from coordinate 119,313,174 downwards.
CTTTGCAGAATTAATTGCCACATGGTTTTGTCTCCTAGAAATAGGCTTTTGAACCCACAATTTGTGAAGAAAATCTATAGGAGGTTTAAACATGCCTCTGTAATGTCTATGCAACATTTAATTTAGGAAAAGCCTTCTTCAAAGACTATTAAAATCTAGAAAGGTTTGCGAGAAGAAGTACCACCCTAAACATTCCCAATCTGTTGTATAGTTTCCTGTATTATCTGCTATTTGTCATTGTTAAAAACAAGGCAGTGATCTAATGCTGGACAGCAGGTCTCATGATACTCCATGACTTTACTCACAGACTTAAGAAAAATTGGCAAAGGCTCACGGGCTGGGTGCATGCTCTCCTCCACACTGAGTCCCTCTCAATGCCTGTAGGTTATTTACTCTTCTATCTATTGCAGCAACTTCTGGCTACTGCTGGATTTTCCCCTCAAATATACACCCTTGACCAACTTAATGGGAGTGTGGTAAACAACAGCTTGACTGTGTAAATAGAGAAATGAATGTTTAAAGAACACATCACTGCATCGGATCAACACAATGAAAATGTAGGGGTGAGCAGGAAATAAACTCATTTTGTGAGCTTTAGTTATTGTCATGGATGCAGAGAAATACTCAGAGATGGAATGCTTATCTGAAAGGCGTTACATTTCCATATATAGTTGTATTTATCCTTTTGTCCTTAAGTCACCCACAGAAGCTTTTCAAAACAGAGATCTGTTTCCATTCATGCTTCGGTGTTGTCTGCCGACAACAGTGGAGTTACAATTCATGACAGGCAATCTTCAAAAGGTTTGGAGGTTCAAAGCTTGTATGGGCTTATCTGAATTTTTCAGGTCTGCAAGTCTCATGGTATCAGAATACAGCTTGGTACTTGAAGCACTTCCTGGTGAAATCTCAGATGGAAAGAGAGACATAGTTTTACTTCAGAGGGCCCAGATCAGGATATGCATTCAAGCTCCTGATAGGTTTAAGAGGGGGCTGGAGACACAGTGCGTGTTGGCAAAACATGCACGGATGTTTCTGTGTGTGCCAGACATGCCTAGACTTTTTTTATTCTTCATGAGCATACTACAGCTAAAAAACATAGACAGGCAATTTCCACACATCAAAAAAGAATGACTTTATGTTGGTTTTATGATTCTAATCCACTCCAAAATTTATTAGTTTCCACGGACACTATTAGCAGTATTGCCTTTTTTTTTTTTAACACGAAAAGTCAACAGTCAAATCTCATAAAACTAATGCATTTTATCTCCCTCATAAGTGACCAGTCTTCTGGTCTTTCCTTATGTCGTGAGCCGTATTTTGCCAAAGACATCTCTGCTTTCTATCTGTTTATATCATATTCATTCTGCAATTGTTCTCTCATGTGCCTGCCCCCAACATCCTAAACAACATAGCAATACAGTATGACCTCTTGAAATGCCACTGCTTTAGTTGCTGGGTACTTCTCAAGAGCAGCATAAAATTTACAGGTAAGTAAAAGCAAAATCTGTGGGAAAGTAAAACAAATTAGGATTATTATTTTGTTGAATGCAATCATTTCCATACCGATAGCTCAGTAAATGAAATATGCCTGTCTTACTAAAGTGTTTTAAAGCTTTCTCTTTGCTGAATAGCATATAGAAAATTTGACCTCCTAATTCATGGTCATTTCTGACTTCTCAGTTTTATAATTTTAACTTGGGTAATAACTTGCTGTAGCAAAAAAGGTCATTTATATATGAACTATGGCTAATTGAAAATTGATTGCAACATATCATCTAACATACCAGCTACTTTAAGTGGATCTGGTCTTATAAATGACACCTAACATTTAGATGAAGCTAGTTTCATTTTTTATCTGGCATGTACTAAGTGCCATGGGAATTTCTCCCTAGTATCATATTTCTACTCACTTGGTGCGCAGCTAGTGGCAAATCATGAATTAAGCATGCCATAAGAACATTTCGGTAGTGGTAAGGTGAAGAGGTAATTTGTCTGAAATAGGGGACTAGTATTTGGGTATATGGAAGAAGACAAATTTATGACATACCTAGTTACAAGCTAAGAAAAACCAGAGTTTTGCAAATAGGCATCACTGAACCTGCCTGTTTCAACAAGTCTAGTATGCTCAAGTGAGACAGTGTGCTTTTCATACCTCCAGAAGAAGTATGGCTTTTAATTTGATAGATTTGTTTGGAGTCATCTTACACTATAATGGCTTACCAGCGAATAGGTACAGAAAGGACAGCAGATTTAGTACACATTTCATCTTAAACTCGGGGACCACAGCACAGAATGCATTCATTTAGCTCATTTTCCAAAGACTGTACATAATATGCAGTACATCTGAATCTCAGTAGAACACGATCTTGAGAGCTTGCCAGCTTCAGAATGTTCCTGGGAGTAGTTTATCACTGGTGTTCTCCACTTCCTTTCTTGATTCTCAACTTGAGAGTCAGCCAAGCAAATGTGGATAAATATATCTGATAGTTTCTAAAATGTCTCAGCAACTAATCAGAAATAACTGAATCAGACCTTGTAGAAGTAAGACTGATTATTTGGCTCTTAATGTGTGGTTCTTAAATGTAGGACCTTATCTTTAATAAACAAGCCTAGGGACTGTTTTTGTAGTTCATTTAAAGTACTTTCACTGTTTTTTATAAATATACATGAAATTAAGAACATCTATATTAGTTGCCTTCCTCCCCATATACTAAATATTAATCTACTTAATTCCATAAAAGAAAGTCAGTCTTTAATACGTAACTTTTACATTTTTTACAAACTCAGATGCCTTCTATTCTGAAGAGCAATGGAAATAGTAGGAAAAAAGTGTTGAACAAAAAATCTCGGTTCATATTTAATGCCTTAATAAATCCCAGATTTTGACTATGCAGATGATGAAGCAGAAATAATTTTCTTTCCATTAAAAAATACATTAAACATCCAAATCCAGGTTGCATTCTGTTTTTTACTTTGACTATCATAATTTTTACCAATGCAAGCTGCATTCCCTGTCTGGCAAGGGCTTTGAAATATAAATGTACTCTTGTGAGGTACACTGGCTATCCTGGAAACTAAAGTGCGTTATTTCTCCATTAAACAGTTACAACAGCATTGGAGACACCAACAGTCAGTGTATCCTCATGATCAAGAACAGGAAACAAATAAAAGGTGTTTTCTGAAGATGCTACCTCTCTATTAAGCTGTTACAGGACTGAACTTTCTGACTCTTCCTGAAGTGAATGGCCTGCACTAAAAATTTCTTTGGTTAAATTCACTGACATAATATAAAAATGCTGCTATCTCAGAGTCCCTTCTGTTGATCACAACTTCAATGTCTTTCCTCAAGAGTTAAAGCCACGTACCCCCTCAGAAGTGTTTCTTCAGAGATCCTCCCCTAGTAGCACTTGTCCTCCAGGGAAGAGAGAAAAAGGAACAGTTCTTTTTTTGTCCCTCCGAAAGAAAAGAATGTCTGAATGAACTCTGTTTCTTTCTTTATTTACTTGTGAATAATATAAATGTGTAGTAGATATATTATCCTTTGTTCATCTCTCTAGAAGCCATCTCACAGAAGAACTTAAAATTGTAACGCCAATTAAATTATCCTCTTTCTCAGAGTAGTAAAGCCCGTGATTCACTACTAGCAACCTCAAGAGCTGCTTGCAACACTTTACAGTGAAGGCATCCTAGAGAAACTGTGCACATTTACATGCCCGTGGCTTTTAGCTTGGTGAGATAGATTCTGCCTGGCCATAACTCTTTACTGAGGTAAGAGGGAGTATCAAGTGTGGAGTCTCCTATCCTTTAGGATCTTGTGACTCGTGATGCTAGTAATATATCTGGTTTTGTTATTTAGCAATAATGTGAACAGGTATTTTTTTTTGCTTAGATTGAAATGTGTTTACTAAAGCATATAATGAACTCAATGTGCTTTTCAAATATTCACGTAACAAAAAAGCTCAACTTAAAAAAAAAAAAAAACCAACAAAAAACCCCAACCAAAACAACAAAAGCTCACTGCATGCTTCTGTGGACTTCCTTGTGGTTACATTACACTCAGAGCCCTAGTAGAATTGTGGGCATTATGATAAAATGGAAATTTACTGAAAATGACAACTAAATGTTGAGTACATCCCACCCTCTTGGCAATTTCTTGTAATGTGATTTCTAAATATTTCATTAACCAGAATCATTTACAGATATTTCCATGGGATCTAACAAGGGTCAGAGAAGAAGAGTTTGTGTATCAGTAATATTAATGCTGACTGTCTAGTTTTTCTTTCACTGTGTGCTCTTAGTATATGTGTCAATTAGATTAAGTCTCTTTTCTTTGGGCTTGAGAAGAACAAATGACATGAAAAAGGGAAGTTGCAGAGATTTAATCTGAGGAGACAGTAAAATAAAAGGAAAATAGAGCTAATCCTAGGCATATAACATATCATATTACATATTGCCTTGACTGTCCAATCAAGTCATCAAGCATGAATAAGATTCCACTGACTACCATTGCCCAGACTAATTTTACCCTCAGCTATGTTCAGAGGTTATTTGATTTTTTGACATAGCATGTCCCTGCTTGCAGGGGTTTTAATACCAGCCTTGAAGTTGGTATTATCACACTTTAAAAAGTGGAATGCATAAATGGAGAGCAATATCTCTCACAAGTAGTGCTGCAAGCTTTAAGATTTTATGCAAAGTTTCAACATTTCACTATTCAACTTACGTCGCTCGGAGATTCTCGGGTTTCTGTAAGAATCTTGTCTTTTTTGATGGACTTTTAAGTCTGTAATGGTTGCACAGAAAAAAATTTAAATGTATCCTGTTCTTAGTAATCACAGAAACTAAGAAAAACGAAACCTCACTGAATCCTATATGTATTTAGAAATACAGTGTGCATTTCAAGTCAAATTCAAAACAGTCATTCTGAGCATTTGAGTTTGGCAATGTTGCAAATATCTCAATAGTAAAGTCAGTATTTTTATCTAAACTTGATCCTTTATTACATCCATTGGCTTCATGCTATATAATATGCTGGTCTCTTGCAGTGTCAGTTTAGATGAGCTAACTAGGTGTTTATTATATACTCATTACCATGATATGATTCTGGATACAACTGCAACCAGAGAAGGTTGTCATGCTTCTGGCATCCTTGCTTCATTTTTCTAGTTCCTGTCCATTTCACTTAATAATAAAATTTATCAATAAACCAAATTAAGCTCTGGTCTAAGCAAATCTAAACTAATTTTAGGATCAACAAAACAGTGGACTAGGACCCATTTGCACCAAGGTGAAATATTTTCTGAAAGTATTTATTCTACAGTAAAAACAATATTATAATACTAAATAGGAGTGTCACAACCTCTGTCTTTTAAACCTCTGTAGTAGCATTAATTACAGAAATTAAAAATTACGTGAAAGAAATTTGGGATATATATTCTGCAACTGAAAATAGCATTTCACCACTTAGAAATACATCCCACCATATAATATTTCTTGGAATGGAGAATTTAAAATTTTAAACCTTTTTTCCCCTGCAATAAAGGTAATTGTAATGTAGATATGACTTTCATTACAATCACTGCTGTAGGGAGTCATGAAACAACTCAATAAGGATTCATACACAAAAGCAGTAAAAAAAAAAATTTAATGATAAAGACTGTACTTTACCCAGTCTGAAAAAGACAAAGCCAGAATACACCGTCATTTAAAGTAAATAGTAGTAATTTTAAAATAAACTTTTTAACTTGTCAAAAGAGCCACAAGACTCAAGAGACTAATATTACTGCTTAGTGCAGGCAAGGTATTCACTATATTAAAAGAATCTCTGCTTTTTACAAGCAAAGTAAGTGTCCCAAATGTTCTGCTATAATCTACTACTTTCTATGGGTGCTGAAGGCCTGATTTCCTCACTTCATGACTCTTGAGACTCTTTATTTGCCTTACTGCAATAGAATCCTTGAAGATGGGAATCATAGATTATGGCTTCTTGTCTTGTCACTTCATCAATATCATTTTGTTATTTTATCGGAATTTCAACCACCACATTTGCTGCTACTTTGTGAGTCATTCTCTGCACTGCGCTTAATACCATGTTTTCAGTTGCCTTGCAAATGTAGCACTGTCACCTCAGAAAGCTGCTTGGTTTACTATTGTTTTCTGTCTACTGCTTCCCATTTCTGATGTTATCCATCTTGTTTTCAAAACTCATTCCCTCCTTATGAGTTTAATGCTTTCTCACTTTTCTTCCTCATGGTCTCAATGCTTTACAGGTCTCCCAGCACAGCACTTTTCCAAATGCTTACCACTGTGGCTCATTCATCTGTCCCCTAATGCATTTTTTAAAATGGCTGTTAAAGGTTATTTATCTGTTTTCCTTCTTCTTGCCTATCTCCCTTGATCTTTTGTAGCTTTTGGGGCATGTCTCTTTGTCTTCTTCCTCTTCCTCTTTACTCATTGGGTGCTCCTAAATGGAAAGAGATCTTTACACACTTTGTCTCCCAAAGTCCACTCAAATTGCCTTTACTACTGCACCATATAACTAGCTGCTCTCACAGTAGTACCTAGTCTTGTCCAAAGTTACTTTTTTCAGGAATTTTTCTTCCTCTCTCACAATTACCTTAGCTCTATCTATTTCAATTATTCAGTTAGTATATTCAAATACTTGATTCATAGAATTATAGAATCATAGAATGATTTTGGTTGGAAGGGACCTTAAAGATCATCCAGTTCCAATCCCTCTGCCAGGGGCAGGGACAACTTTCACTAGACCAGGTTGCTCAGAACTTCATCCAACCTGGCCTTGAACACCTCCAGGGATGGGGCATCCACAACATCTCTAGGCAAACTTACAGCAACCACCTCCTGTTATTGTTTGGTTTGAATCTTGGCAAAATGCCAACCACCCCCCAATGCGACAGAGTTTCAACAAGGGAGTGAAGGGGAAAAAAACCCTTAAAACTGAAATTGGTATATATACATATATTTACACAAATTTACAACATATATATGTATAAATATAAAAGACAAACCAACAATAGCTTAAATGAAACTTCCCTTCCAACAACACACAAACATTCCACCACCCAGAACCCCAGAGAAACACACCAGTATTTCCTAGGTAAAACAGCTAGCAAAGAGAGGGAAAGAGCAAACCCAAACAAAACAAAAGTATTTTACTTCCCTAAGAGCAAAAC
>JAWWEU010000081.1:119211994-119295434 GCA_035583155.1 Acropternis orthonyx | reverse complement strand
GACAGTGAAATCCTCGGGACTGTCTACAGCACCCAGTACTAACTGGGGCTGACCCTGCTGAGCATCTGAGATCTGACTGGATCAGATGGCAGGGAGGCATTTAACTGCCCAGGGGATGGTCCCTACTGAGACTCAAACTAGAGCCCTTGGGTTTCAGAGTCTGGAGTGCTAACCATTACACCACGGGACCGCCCTATAAAACAAAATAAATATTCTTTCAATTAACACTACCTTTGGTCAGATTCTCTCTACACAAGAGATAATTTGGCCATGATTAATTTTGTCAGTGATTTTTCTCACTCTGTACCTCCCCAAATCTTCAGCAGTGCTTTTCAGTGGTTCCAGAGAAGACTATGGCAGTGGAAGAAGTGAGAGTAGTGTCTCAAAGCTGGCATTCACTTTGGACAGAAAGAATAGGAATTTTTTTCCAGGAAGGAAAATTGTAAAAGTTCTTGCTGAATTAAAACAAAATATACTGATATTCATAAATATCATCAGAATTTCCCATAATCTCAAAAGAGGCCTCAATTACCTCAGCAAAGTCTCTCAGAAGTCACTGTTGTAGCAGGCTGCAGCATGTACTGTCGAGGAGATATCCAAAAGGCAGATGTCACAGTATGGAAAAGTGCAAAGGAGATGAAACAGCCACACAGCTACACTGAACAAAGTGTGCTCATTCCTGGTGCTCTCACTGAAGCAACTCCTGTGCCGCAGTGAAAGCAGACTTTTATTCTATAAAAGACAGAACTATAACATAAACAAATTACTTCAATCCTCTATCCAGTTGGCTTCATATGTCTTAAGTTTTTTGTTGTTTCTTCTTTAAGCAGACTGAAATACAGCTTTGGTATGTCTACATTCCTAATGCACCACATTCCCATATGATCCCAGATATCCCAACCTATACTGCTCTATAATTTTACACTCAAATTCTGCACTAGAATGGCTGCAAAGAGAATGAGTAGAACTATCCTCCTGCAGTCTCCTTTTCTACAAACTGACATCATATAGCCTGACCAATCTGGCTCTGAAAGAATTACAATTTTCACAACTCAAGCCAGGAGACCAAGGTGATGGCATTTTTAATGCTCACAGTTTGCTGGTTTATGAGTTAAGGTAGGTGGCCAGGTGCTATTTTGTAGGCTCATCTGTCAGTCTAGTACTCTATTTGCAATACTGTGAGACTGAATGAAAATGTTGTGTGCACTTCTTTATGCTGGAAATATAATTTTTTTTTCTGGAAAAGGCTGTTGCCTAGTGTAACAGGAAGTGATCTAATATTGCATGTAATAGACTTGTTATTGCTAAAGGGTCTGAATTTAACTTAGGTAGTCAGCATCTCATGACATTCACTCCTTCATTGGTAGTACTTGACAGTATGGCAGAGAAGAAGGGGAAGGGGATAATAACTCTCTTCAATCACATCTCATTATGTTAAAAGACAAGTTGGCAAGAGAGCAGCAAAGTTCTTTGAAGGATGGGGTAAGGACTGAGGAGAGATTTGGCATGAAGATCTATTTTGAAGATCTATGATTTTTATTGCCACATAACCCCCCATTATATTATGACAGACACCAAAGTGGAGAGCTAAACCACGAGTATCATGCAGTGGAGAAGTTAAGATCATATTCTTAACAAGAGAAAAAAATATAAAAAAATATATAAAAAAGCCCCACAACACAGTAAAGAAAATCAGTAATCTTTCCATTATATGCCATACCTTCCTGATGCATACCAGGGGAAAGTGCTAGCCTGAGAAGTTCCTTGATAACATAGGTAAGATATAGGCTTGACTTTCACAAAAATAATCTGGAAAAAATAATACCAATAAGAAAAACTGCCAGTAAACACTTGGCTTTTGTCCCAAAATTTCTCATGTTTTAACTCTTTGAATTTAGGCTCCCACAAAAGCAGTGTGGGGGTTGTTGGAGGTTTTTTCCATCTTGAACAGGATCATGCCTCTCTCTCAGATGAGCTTCTTGCAAGCTAGTTCCATGTAGCGCCTCAGTGAGGAATCAAATCCTCTTCAGCACTCTGAATTGTTCTTTGAAGGTAATTCATTTTGCCTTGAGAGGATGCATTCTGCCTAAGCACATAAAACAAACTCTCTGATGCACCTGGCTGGGACCTGTTGCAGTTCTTTTGGGGTTGCTGTTCATATGTTTGAGACTTCAGCACAATTTGTTCAGATCTTGCCTAAGTAAGTGCCAAGCTGCATCCAACAGAGGGCAATGAATAGTCCACAAATGAACCAGCAAAGAAGACATCTGTGACTGATTATCTTAAGTGTACTCATGTCTGTTTAGTCATGATTCTTTAGCCCACCCCAAGGAAAGTATGACATATAGGTTTGGGGTCTGTTATGAAATTCGGCAATATAACTGCCCACAATAACAATTCTTGTGCACTATTTATTTGGCCATGGTACAGAAGACATCACGGGAATTTGGTAGAATTATGGGATGAATAACCAGATTTATGACAAATATCTTTGTGTAGGGAGAAACATTAATTGTGGCATGCACATGCCTGAAGGTAATACAATGTTTCTCTTCAAAACACTTAAACCATAGACAATCAATCTACTGCGTTTGAAATTGGCCAGAATATATATGGACATCTCACCAAAATTAATGACATAGATCCTGCGGAAAATAGCAGTGATGATACTTATAAACAAAGGTGTTGTTAGAGCCTGTTTAACATAAGTGAAGAGCTTGTAAGAAAACCAGTATGAGACAAATGGGACTTGTCAGGACAGTGAGGAAACACTGAAATAAAGCAGAAACCTCATAAATTGTGACAGTGGCATTCCACAGAAAAGAAAGTGAAATTACCAGCTAACACATGTCTTTAAAAGTAAAATATTACTTTCAAAGTAAAGGAAAAAAGAAATCTACCTCCCAAAATTACACTGTTTATTCTTCTCTGGTTTTGAAGGAAGAGGAGTGACACTAGATTTTTCAGGAAGCAAATAGTCCAAAAAATAGCAAGAAAGCAAGTAAGTTGAGACAGTAGTTACACAAAATAAAAGTTTCATTCCCTGTGAATCATAACCTTTGGTTTCTTTACAGTGTTCATGAGTTTGAGCAAAATAAACAGTCATCACTAGGAAACAGTTATGTCTACCTAAAGCAAGCAAATTTATTATATTTTAAAGAGTTCTGAGGTAAATAATGTTGATACAAGTGTGAACCCAGACTTTCCAGCTCAAGAGTACCTCAAATTATACTTTTCTGTACAAGAAACTCCCCAACTTTTTACTTGCTACATAATATATGCACTAGGCAAAAGTCTAGGCTGAAACCTTTCAAAACACAGCACTTTGCATATTGTGGAGAAATTGTGAACTCAGAAGAATATGTCACCCCTTGCTTTTGTTATCAACCAATCTTATTTTCAGCTTTGGCTGACAAAGCTTTGCATTGAGACCAGTTCAAGGAATGTCTAGGCTTTTAAAAGAATTTAATAAGTTTTCTCCTCATTCAGTGACAGCAAAAGTAATCACATAAACTTCAGCCAGCTTCCAAAATCAGCCTAAAGTGAAGTTGTGGTCATCACATCTGCAAATCTGATTAACTCTTAAAACAGATGAATTGCAAGATCCACCCCCTGCCCTGCCCTTGTTTAAGGGAACCTTTTGAATTTGTTGTTTTACTCAATATACACTTTCCTCTCTATCCTAAAAAGAGATCAGCCCAGGAAAGAGCACTAAGGATGCAAGACAGTGCAGAGTTCTAAATCTTTTCAGCATTACTGCAGTACCCACTCCCAAGAAAGCTGAAACTGCAGTATTTTTTGCATGCATATATGGACAAAGTTGGTAAGTTCTTGTTGCTATAAGCACTAGGGTTTGGCAAAGCAAGCTAGATAATCTTTAAATGGGAAATGCACAAAAGTACCTAAGAGGCCAGAGTTAGTCAAAGATTTCTAAGCAGCTCTTACAGGTAACGAGCAAGTTATTTGAAGATATAATTACTCTTGGCACATTGTATCAGTAGACACATCAGGATCTGCTAAGCTACTTTAGACATTTTAGGACTTCATTGCCATATTATTGCCTATTTTTTACTGGTGAAGACCTTGTGACCTGGCAATCAACAACAAAAAGCTAGACAGAAAACAGGTATCATTTTCTGGCAGAATCTAGCCATGTAACCAGCAATAAATGGATCCCACATGGTCTTCATCAGCAGAAAATATGGCATTTGCTTTACTTGGCTGCATTTTTATGTCCTGTTTAAGGTGGAGAGATATGAGGGACCTCGACAGCCTGACGGGAACCTCATGAGTTTCTAGAGCAGTATAAGCACTGCCAGCAGATTATTTTTCTGCTCTGTTCAGCACTTGAGAGACAGCTTTTGGAATACAGTATCCGGTTACAGGCTCCTCATACAGATAGTTAGGCACCTGAAGAATATGGCATAAAGGGAGAGTCTTAGAGAGAGGACTGAAGTCATACAGGTCTTAAGTGACCTAATAGGAAGCTGTGGAACAAAACAGAGCCAGAATCACCTTCTACGTACAAAATGATGGCACAAAAGGTCACAAGCACCAGATGCAGTAATTAGCTTAGCTGGTTAGAGCCTGGTGCTAATAACACCAAGGTTGTGGGTTCAATCCCTGTATGGGCCATTCACTTAAGAGCTGGACTCAGTGATCCTTGTCAGTGCCTTCCAATTCAGAATATTCTGTGACTCTGTAATGAAAATCATGATTCTGTAATGAAAATCATGCTTCAGCATCAGGGAAAGGAAATTTAAACCATGAGAAACCCCATGATAAGAACACGGTTACCAAGATGTCTAGAGAGATTGTGAAATCTCCAGCTTTATTTAAGACTAAATCAGACATTACTGTCAGAAAACTGGAATAAGCTGGCCCTGCTTTGAGCTGAGCGTTTGGTCAGAAGACGTAAGAGGTTTCTTCCAGCCTTATATATGCTAGTACTCTATGCCAATCTACTAGCTGCAGTCTGTCTTCTAGAGTTTTGTAATGACTCAGCTACATGGTTACAAGATTGAGCAGGATGGAAACAGTTTAACCAAATACAAGCAAAGGACCAGAAGCCCTTCAGTGAGCTGGGCTGTTGATGTTGGTGCTAGGAAAGACTAGCATTAGGTAGTTTCCAGCTGCAGGAGACATAAAATATTTTGCAAGCTTGTTCTGAAGCTTCATTTGAAATATATATATGTGTATAATATATATAAGGTAGGACTGAATAAGTGAATCAAAACGTCAATCTATCACAGATGCTTTCAGAGTTTAGACACCAACCACCATGCTGTTCAGTGCTATACTTTTGTTGTGTCAAAGTAAGCTTACGAATGCACAGCAACTGTTTTCAGCGTGCACAAATTGCCCATGAGCTGCTTACAATTTTGAGGATTTTTTCATCATCATTCAAAATTATTCATTCCAAAATTTCAGCAAACAAGCAGTGGTCTGTAGTTTGTGAATGAGCTGTTTGTTGCCAGTATGCAGCATGGACTTCATCCAAATCCTATTGAAGTTGATGGAAAATCTCCCACAGACTTGAAATAGGCTTTGGATTGGCCCTGTTGAGTGGCAGTATTCATTTTGATTGGAATTATAGGTCACATGGCACTTTTTCTCCAATATTCAATGTCTTTGCCAGCTTTCTGGACAATAAGAACATTTGTCTGAATTCTGACACAAAGAAAATACAGAACAGACATTAATACAGCCAGAATGAATTTGTTGTAAAAACTCAACTATTCATGGAAAAGAAAATGGTAGGTATCTGCCCAGACATAGTTCTTTTGGATTCACATGAAGGAGAATTTCAGATGATTAGGGGATTAATGTTTACAGAAATGTGTACCCACAGTATTTTTGTGATGAATATTTGTGTGTGTGTTCCCTCCTTTACTGTTTAAAAATTGTTTATGGACGAACATTGTGAATTGACATGGATAGAGCTTATTTTGATAAGGATCCAAAAAAAGAGGGAGTATTTTTCATTCCATTTTGGTCAATAGACAGAAGTCTTTCAGACTCTGTAGACAAAAATATTTAGTACATGTCTTGAGATTACTAGACCTGAACATGCTATAGAGATAAACTAGGGGGCTGGTAAACCTAAGACACCGCAGATATAGACTGCAATTTCTTAAATATGACAGCATTATATGCTTCATTTCTCTTTTAGCTCCTCACATAAAAAAATTGCTGCTTACATAGTCAGCTAAGTAAATCACAAAATAGACCATGTCTTTTATTCCTAATGACTGAGCAGCTTAAATCCAGTTGCACAACATCCAGTAGTTTGGGGAGGGGGGGTGGGGGGTGGACCATGGAAGAGAGAAAAAAGAAAAAGAAAAAATATTTTACTATTAAACATGCTACACAATTTGCAACAGCTTGTCTTGGAAGGAAGTTTGGAAAAATTCAGAGATTCAGAATTTTGGGGCATGGGCTTCCTTACAAAGAATTTATGCCCAAATTCACAAAAGGCAGACACCTGAAATTGGTGGTAGCCAACAGCTTGTTTCCTGAAGTATTATGCTGAAATCTGTCAATAACCTCTGGTGTGTTTAAATGCTGCAGACAGGAGAGGCTTTAATATGAAGATTCTGTAGTGCCTCAGCCTTTGTTTCAGTGCATGCTTCTGCAATTTTCATCCCAGAGGGCAGAGTCACTGGGTGTCTTTCTCCCATGAAGTTCTGTTTTAGTGTTGGTTTTCCTGCCTACCTACTGCATAAATTCCATTTGAGCTTATGTCTGTATAATCAAGAGCTGCCTACAAGCATTTATTCCTACTTCTTTCACATGAACACTAGCAGCAAGCCAGTTCTGGGAAATGATTTGCCTGAAAACCTAAACAGATTTTAAGTTTTCTCTGGATCAGTTCCCAGAACCAACTCACTTGTATGAGGACCAGATCAGACATGAAAGAAGGGACAGCATGCATCTCCCAGTGGGCCTCAGAGTGAAATGTAGAGGAAGGTGAGACCTCAGCATTACCAGATAAAATCAGTTTGTGCTAAAGAAGTGCAGGTAAGAATAGAGAGATGGGTTTTCATTGTATCATTATCAAGACAAGATTGATGTGTACAAAAAAAAAGTGAAAATAAAACCAGATGGAGATGGAGACAGTGGCTCCAGTGGGAGAGTGGCTTCCTCGTTTCAATGGGTTTCAGATCTACAGGGCTCATTCAAGATAATACATTTTGCTGGAGGCTTCAATGGTGGGTGTGTGGTGAGGAAGCCCTTTTCCCTTTCTGTGCTGAAAAATGAAGAAGAAAAGGAAAAGGATCATAGCACTATTGTCCCAGTGAAACCCAGATGTGAAGGAGAAGGGTTTAGTTCTGCCTATACTAGTAAGCTAACCTGTATCATGCTGGCCACTGGTGCTGGAGCATCCACACTGTTGCACTGTCAGTGCACACTCTTTGCTGGTTTTGACACCAGCCAATTTACTGTCCAACAAACAGATCCTGGACATGGTCTGGGAGTTATTGCATGCCAGGAACAAGTTTCACAAGACTGTTTGGATATGAGTACCCTGTTTTGGATGGTAAGAATGTTTACTAGCATCAACATTGGTTAAATTTTGTGCCATTTGGCCTCTGTGCCAGTAAACAGTTCCAGGCACATCTATTTTTGTAGAATAGATACTGCCTTTGGCTTTTATTTCTGTTTCATGAAATGTCTGTGCATTTTATTCAACAGTTGTTTATCACAAAATAAACAATAAAAATCCCTAAAGTGGGGATAAAAACTAGAGTCTTCTCACATCAGTGAAGCACCAAATCAATATCTCTTTCCAGGCCCTGTGAATCTTTGTCTGTGTATAGTGACAAATACAGAAAATAATGCCCAAGTATGTAAATAAGATATTTTATAGGGAAACCTGTATTTGTGTTGGAATTATCTGTCTGTAACCAGTTTCCAGTGAACAGTCTTGCAAACTGTAATCTGATTAAAATGTGCTAGTTCAATAGTTGATCTTTCTTCAAATAGACATGCTAGAAAAGGATCTTTGGAGGTGAGCAAGAACCCTCCTTCAGCATGCGCCTGAGTGGTTTCACCTCCCAGCTGGAAACTACAGTCAGCAGAACTGAAGAACTGAGGACAGATTACTAGGAGCAAAGTGAGAAGGGAAAGCTGTTCACCACACTTTCAGGAAGATCTTCACCATACTTTCAGGACAGCTCTTTGTCTTCAGCTACTTGTATGCCCATCCTAAAGCTGCTGCCTGAGAGATGATTCCCAGAGAAGGATTCAAGTTGTCAGTGTGGCTGCCACGTGCCTAAAGTTTTGATGTGTGCCATACAGCTGCACTGCACCAGTATTCCTCTACAGAGATGACCTTGAGTTTCTGGACTGACTTCATCCCAGTTAGCTATTCTGTCAGCTTCATGAATCTCCCAGCATGATCAGACAAATACACAATATATTCTATCCTTCCTAAATTAGTCTAGTAATATACATTTCTCAGGTTTTTTAGAGCACATTTTCACGCTTTACTGATACTTGTTAAAACCAAAGTCCTTTCAGGTATTTATTTATAAAGCATCTTACCTACCAGATGTTCTCTGTTGAGTCACTAGGAACATATTCATCTTCATGTACTTCTAAACTTCTCTTATGATTTATGCTGCCTTTCAATCCAGCACATTCTTTTCTGAAATATAAACATTCCATTAGGTGCCTCAATTCAATATAACCACAATAAACTGCCTGCTGCACAATTATGAAATAAGTAGCTCATTTTAAAAGCAAACTGCCAAAAAAAAAATTTAGATTTTATTTTGAAAAGATTTTTTACATAAGCAAACATTTTTCAGGTTTGATAGCTGGTCAATTTTTCATAAGAATTTTTCAAGCTAGGAATTTTCCCACCTGCAGATGTCTTTTTGAAAAGACAGAAATATAAAAAGGCAAAGAAACAAGAAAAACTAAGAGAGAAAGAGAGATGGGGCAAAAGAGGAAGGAAAGAAGGTTTGATTAATAGCCTGCTGGATCCCCAAGATCCTAGAAATAAATTTTTTTAATGAATCTTTTTTTTCATTACTACAGCACAGTTTGCCTTTGAACCAACTGCACTGTATTTTATTTTTACATAATAGATGTTGTACACTCTAAAAAAACTTAAAGCTTTATCTGATTCTAGCTATATAAAACCAATTTTCATGTATTTCCTTTCAGCTCAACTTGACCTCTAAACATACACAAAAATTATAAGCCTGGTTTCATAACAAAAGATGCAGAAAGATGGGAGGTTTTGCTGCGGACAAAACCCCAGTATTGCAGAACGATATCTACCTTAAATAAGTAACATGGTTTCTTATAATAAGACAGTATGTATCTTTGCTGCTTGACCTTTGCATCTGGGATTTTTGGCCAAACATGTTTGTGAAAATCAGAGCATAATCTGAAAACTCAGTGGAGCAGTTATAGCCAGTATTGTTGTCTTCCCATTTCTCCACTTTCTCCATAGCTCTTCCATTTAATTGGCCTTTCTAATACGATGATGTACTCAGGCAACTTCTCCCTGTTCCAGGCAGGAAGTAGGTGCACTCTTCAGGACGGTCCTGCCTGATACAATTAAGTGCTAAACCCACAGTACCCCCAGCCTTTCAGATGGATGGAGGCTGTTCTTGTTGCAATTTGCCAAGATGCTTGTCCCTGCTCATGGTCTGAGCAGGAGATGGCAGCAGAGGCAGCTTGAAGGCACTGGGGTGAAAGGAGAAGATATGAATTGAGGAGGGCTAGCTGGCTACCTGAAATATTTCACAGTGACTTGATGAAGTGCTGTTATTTAGCTGTGTAATCTTTTGACTACTCAGGACTATCAAAAAGATATGGTGCATTCATTTGCCTTTTTGTGAATAAGCAACACATGAAAATCCATCACAAGCAAATCCTAGAAAAGTGAGAAAAGTGAGGTCTCTCCCTAGAGAGAGCAGTAAATCATATCAGTTGACACTAAAAGAACCAAAACTGTGAAGGCTGTGGAAGGCTCATGGACCTCTCATATCTGTATGTAGTCATTCTTATGTCCTTGAAGGATAACCTGCAAATAAAAGGTTTATTTTGGAATTCAAAAAGTGAGATTTACATAGCTGAGATAAAACAAAAACAAGATTTGATTAACTGTAACATGATAAGGGATTCCAAGGCTGAATAAAGCTGTGGATGAGTGATCTGTACATAGAATTGCATCTAATAGCACCTCCTCAGTATTTCTACTGAGCCTTCTCTGAGGGAGAGACACTTGCCATATTCCAATCACATTTTTTATAGATATTGCAACGTAAATTGTGGAAACACTACACCAATTCACCTCCCATTTAGACCTCCTAATTAAATACTTTCTAAATTAATGCTAGGGTAAGACATTTGACAGTTGGACAAGCCTTGATAAGTGAACTGGCACTAAAGCACTTCATTCAGGTGTCTGAAGTCATGTTGTTCGTTCCCTTAAAGCTTCATTAACGTCATGTAAAGCCTATGGAAAATACCAAATTGAATGCCCTAAGTCCTAAGGTCCATTTAATTTAAAATTCTTCTGAGATGGGCATAACAATTGAGTTATGGTCTCTGAGCAGGGAGTCATGTAGAAAAAAAGAGAACCAAAGTCACAGCAATTGGTAAAGCTGTTGACAGAAGAGATGTGCTGGTGAGCACATCTGACAAGATGTCCTGACCACTCATGTAAACAAGTTCTGGTGCAGATTTGTTTGTCAGCCATACTTTAATAACCTAGTATTGCCCACGTGGTCTAAAGAAAAAAATCTAATTGGTGTGAGCTATTAATTTAACAGCATGCCAGACTCCAGCTCATTGGAGCCATTACTACCTGTCATCAAGAACTGCAACTCTAAAAACACCTTGCAGGTCAACAGACTTTTAATAACCCACACTTACTCCAGTTATTTGTTGCTTGCATGTCATCACATTAACTTGGTGCTTAACCTCTAACCCTCTTCAAGAAGATGTACACTGGGAGGACTTGGCAGTTAGACAATACTCTAATGGGAAGCTTTGCACCTTTGAAATATGGCAGTTGAGAAGAATTAAACCTTCTTAGTTTGTAAAAATTAGATGAAGACAGAGGGATCGAGGAACTAGGTGTAGACAGGTCACATGGAAAGTTTAATGCCGCAACCCAGACCATTCCACAAAGGATGTCCTAGAACAAAGAGTAGGGTTCTTTGAGGAAGATTTAAGAAATTACTGTATTAAAAAAAACAAATTACATGTCTCCTTCCCAAAAAATTACTGAAGTTTGCAATAACTGCCTGAGATAATTTCTTTGGTAAAATAGAAAGTATCACTTTAACTACAAGACTTTTTTGCACTTATTTTACTGGAAGTGTTGGTTTGGACTATGTGAAATTTAGCAAAAGTTAGGGATAGTTATTGCTTTATTTACTTTCAGTGGTACTAATTGTCTTCATAAACATATAAATTTTTTTAATACAGAAGTAAATACTGAATTGAAAGTTCACAAGTGAAAGATTGACATTTTTACATCTATCAGTTAGTGTCTGAGTACCTCAGACATCAGTAATATCTGGTAACTGCAAGGTTAATTCAATAAGCAGGCAAGAAGAATCGACTATGTTATTCTTTGAAACTCTTACACCACACTTGATACACAGTCAAAGGATTTTAGTGTTTGCCATTTTTACTCTATTGACATGTCAAAGCACTTCAATTTATAGTTGCACAACCCTGTATATTCATATGCATGTTTTCAATACACAGGGGAACTCTTCTGACTGATAGTCTCTAAAGAGACTAAGAATGCTGCTTACTGCATACACACTGCACCATATATACTGCTAGCAAATTAAAAGGGAAAAGGACTGATGCCTTAATTTTCCTTGGAAGACACGGAAACCAAAAAAATCTCCTTCTGACTTTTATGTACACTTTTCTGATCACAGAATCATTTAGGCTGGAAAAGACCTCAGGTCATTGAGTCCAACTTTTGGCCGATCACTACTCTGCCAACTAGACCACAGCACTAAGTGCCATGTCCAGTCATTTCTTGAACACCTCCAGGAACGGTGACTTCACCACCTCCCTGGGCAGTCCATTCCAAAGTTTAACAAGTCTTTCCAAGAAGAAATTCCTCCTGATGTCTAACCTGAACCTCTGCTGGCATAGCTTGAGGCTATGTCCTCTTATCTTGTCTCTAATTGCCTGGGAGAAGAGAATGACCCTCACCTTGTTACAACCTCCTTTCACGTTCACATAGTGAAATCTTTATTTTTCAGAATTGTGGCACAATATACACATTCAGTAACTCAGTCCTTTCTAATGGCAGTTTTTCATTCTGAAGTATGATATTTTACAGTAGAGACATTATTTATTAGATCAGAAATAACAAATGAATTAATATAGTCATAAGCTGAGTTGTGGAGAAAAATGCAGAATGACAGAGTTTGGGTTTACTGCACTAGTTACAATGAAAACATCGAATCATGCCAACTTCTTCTCTCAGCTCCCTGCCAATGCAAACTGGTATCTTCCTTCTAAAATTAAAAACTTGGAGTGCTTTTTTCCCAGCAGCTTTATAAGTTATGATTTCAAAGATAATCAATAAATAAGGGGTTTTTTTACAATCCTAATAGGACCTCATATTTTCAGGATTTACTATTCTTACTAGATTAGATTTAACATTTTCCTAAATCAACTTGAATAAAATTATAGGAGAGGTCTATATGGAGAAAGAAACTTGGCACATAAAATAAAAATACATATATATATATATATATATAAAAGCCACATTAGAAATGAAGCATATGATTCATTCAAGTAATTAGGAAGGCAAAAGTTGTAAAAACAAGACAGTTACAGTTTTGAATCTGGCTGTCTGTATGTGGGGAAAAATGAAGACAAGGATTTGAGAAAGCTGACATGGCTAGGGAAATTGTATAAAATAAAAACAACTTACATGTATGCAGCTAAAAGAAGAGGGAGCTGCTATAATTGTGAAAAGATACCGTAAGGTCCCTGTCAGAATAGTTATCAATGGAAACAGCACAAGGAAGGCCAGCTTTTTAGCACTGTGGGATCATGCTTAGAAAAGTGCACAAAGAAGATACGGCTCTGATTAACTGCTCGAGGGACAAGCAGGATAGGAAATTTATCAATACCTACAGGATTAACAGGCATCAGCTCCCGCTGGTTTTAAGGTGAAATTAAGATGTAAGCTACAAGCTCGTAAATGAAGGTAACTTGACAGTTTAAAAGCAATACAAAACGAGTGACTTGAGCCAGCTCAAGTTTTAGGCTTCATGTTTCTCCTCCCTTGCATTTATTACCTGTTCTCATCTCTGGTGAAGAACATTGGCTATGATTAATATTTCCCAGTAGAAAAAATTTATAAGCCTCCAGCTCTAAAAGAGGGTAAATTCAATACCTAAATTTGAGAGCTTTCAGTATAATTGCTTAATTGTTGAAATATAATCAGCATTTTAAGTTTACAGGCACTTCACTCATCAGTAATTCTTAGTTTCCTTTCCTTCTAGAGAACGAAACACTGTGGCAAGTAATATACTGTGTTTTGTGTTGGCAATAGGATTCCTCGTTCCGTATCTGTCTATGCAGGACACAGTTAAGGATGGGTAGAAAGCAAAATTCCACCAAAGAAGATATTTTGGTTAGGTCAATTATTAATTTACATTAGTTGTTAGGACAAACTGCATGACAGATTACTCGACACAGTCAAGCTTCCTTTGAGTGTTTCTGCTATATATTCCTGAGTAGAGCTGTGGCACTTCTTCAGATGAGCATCAGCTCTACCTGTGCTCCACAGACAGTAATTCTCCATTTGCTGCCCATTTGAGCACTACTTTAAATAGGTCATGGACAGTTATCTGGTCATCTTTTTAAATGGGTTGAAAAAGGTCTGTTGAATGTTTGTTATTCCTGCAGGGGTGGCAGAAAATGTTTGTATTCTCAGCATCTGGCCTTGTGAGTTCAATAAGGAAATGCAGACTTCTCTTCATTTTCAGGTGAGAGGAATAATCAATACCATCATTTTCAGGTGAGAGGTATAATCAATACCAATCAGTAGAAAGACCAGTAGCAAGATTACCCAGGTTTGTTAGCCAGGAGGAATGACACCATATGTAACCCTGATACAGACTGCAGAGGGGAGGGCAGGAAAAGTTATTTTTTGGGGTTGTTCACAATTCCACTGCCTCTGCCCTTAAGTATTGCACCTAACACAGTGACTTGTGCATCTGTGCCTGTTACTGTGCATAAATAGCAAGAAAAGCAATGAGGTTGACCTATTAAATAGAAATGCAGTGAACGGGAACCTTCTAACATGGTCTGTTAGATTTTCCTGTAAATCTATACCTGGTCTAGGGGACTTAAAACTTTAAAAATCCAGGGACATATGAGACAAATACTAAATTAACAAGAAATGGGGATTCATAAGATGAGAAATCATTCTCATACAGCCTCTTTCCAATCTAAAGGTATCAGAGTGCTTAACAGACTTCAGAGAAGAATAGTGAGTATTATTGCCTTGGGGAGTCAGGGTAGTGTCTAAACAGCTCAAGACAGGCCACACAGCAAGATGGGGACACAGGTTGTACAGAATACCAGAGGCTCACATCTCAACTTTCCTACTTTGTCTCTTAAGTGAACTGGTCTAAATACTTGTTAGCTCCAAAACAAATCCTCTGAACTGTAAGTATCCTCTTTCCCCTCTAGGCAGCCTGCATATTCAGTCTCTGTAAATTGCCTGCACCATATTTGGAGGTGTTCCACATCACACCCAGCCACAAATTCTTCCACTGACTGAAACTAGAATTCAAAAAATGACATACATCTCTTCACATGACCAGTCCAAATGGAGTTGTTTATAGCAGAAGAAAAGCTGTTTAAGCTGCTACCACTCTATCATTCCAGCAGATACATCAGTCATTTCAAGTAGATTTCCTGCTCCATTCTCAAGTAAAAGTGAAAAAACCAGCCAGTCCTTCCCACAGCTTTTGCCCATGATCAGGATAAGAGTGAGGAACACAATTTGGCAATGCCAAAATGGATAGAGTTACATCGTGGAGTAATTCCTTAAGGGCCTTTTAGCTTAAGTTAATTTTGGAGTGCTGTCAAAAAAGGCTCCTAGAATTATTGGCTTAAATTTAAGGAAAGGAAGACATATATCCATGTTGTGAACAATTTCATAGTATTTTTTTATGGTTGCCAGCTCTTGTAGGTGAGTTAACATCTCCCCATTGCCTGTTAGGTAAGTTGTCTATAAACAGCTTTTTCCTTAGGAGTACTATTCTGCAGAGGATCAATCCTTTGGTTGCTTTGATGACGTCCTGCTCCTCTTCTTAATTCTTTCTGGTTTGGTAAGTGCTAATTTGTAACTTTTCGAGGGCCATGCCTAAGAAAGCAGTGCTTCTGAGTGTCACTCAGTCCTTGGTGTCCCCACTGGTATTAAACCTGATGTAAACAGCTGCAAAAGAACTTCCTACTTACTCTCTCCTTCGCCTCAAAAGCTTTCAAAATTTGAGTTACACATGTAATTCAGAGTCTGAATACAGATTACTTTCTTTTGATATGTATCAAAGTAAAAGTGATATACTCAGACTTTTGGAAAAACTTTCATCAGTACTCTACAACAGTAAAATAGATGGCTGTATACCGTCCATGACATAATATTATTTAAGAAAATTAATATCCTTCATCAGTTACAATATTTCAAAATATTTATATCCTGCTTTTGTACTATATGTTAAACTCAATGTTAGTTTAATTAGCATTTTTATTTTGTTATGATCAAGTGTAATTCCATCTGATATCTGATCTATACACCACTAAAGAATGTAAATTCTGCACTGACAGCATTTGCTTTGGTGATATAGAAGATCACTCTGTTTTTAGTCCTGAGAACACCTACCTGCACAATAAGAGCAAATTAAAAAAGGTTAAAAAGGTCATGTGCTTGCATACTCAATTCACTAATGCTGAACTTGATAAAGTGCTGCACCGTGACTGAGTAAACAATAAAGATACATATTTTACTCAATATACAGTGGACCCACATGTGAGTAATGGAGGCACTTATGCTGTCCAGAGTGTGAATAATGAGGGCACTTATCCCATCCACAGAGCAGCACTTCACCGCTGTGCTCCCATCTGGGAATCCTGTGCCTTGAATTGGCGCATACATCATGGGTCTGCCCTCGGCACTGGGCCAGCTCCTAATCATGCAGGCACTTTGCATTGTTATCTGACAATATCACACCCTGTCAGCCAGGCAAGGGTTATGATGTACTGGTGCTTGAACAACAGTGGAACAGTGGGATGGCTCAGTGCTGAGCAAATCAAGTCAGTCATGGGAAAAGATGGGGGGAAGGTGTTTGAAATATGAATACATCTTTTCTGCTTTTGATTTCCCACAGTTTTGAGGTTTTTGGTCCCAGAAATGTAAAATATGAAAGACAATGGCTTGAAATCACTGTCTGATATGCCCAGACTGAATAAAGCAGGCACGTTTACTTGATTTACTCGCTCACTAGTGGTTTCATGCATCCAGTCCTGCAAAAGTTTTGTGACTCTAGCAGTGCATGTCTGTGATAAATGGCTACATACTTTGCTCTGCCCTACACAGATCACCATGGCTGTTGCGTAGTCATTTTAAAGCTTTTCATGGCCTTCCAGATACAGGTCACTGATGTTCTCCCGTGCCTAAAGAAGTTTCCATTTATTGCTTGAGATGGGAATGAAGTGCCATGCTTACAACTTTTAACTCCTCTTTTTCTGACCATTAGCACTCACCACAGTTGCATCATGAGATCAAAACTAGTCATTGAAACAAAGTATAAACCTATAAGCTGATGAGTTTCCAGGATGTTTAGGGTTTTGTTTCTCTATAAATTTTCAGCTGATAATCAAGAGGTAGGGTTGATATGAAAGTTCTGCAGCCTGTGTCTCTGAGCTCACTTTCCAAATAACTTTTTTAAAAGTTATAAAAAATATTAGTCGTATGTATTATTATTGTTAAGAAGTCCTAGCAAAATTAATTTCTAAAAATTCTCATGGTTCTTGGGAGAAAGTTCTGGGTCTGATTCCTGTTGTACTTGCCTTGGATCTCCACTATCAAAGGAATTACTATGCACTTACACACACACAAAAAAAAAAAGAAAATAGCACAAAGACTTTCCAGCTCCACAGCAAAGAACTTGTGTAATAAAACAGCTATGTGAACAACGGCAAATACAGAAGGAGGTCAGAAAATATTTGGCTTTTTACCAGTTCCGTTTGTGCATGTGAAACTGATATTTCAATTCTTTAGTCAAACTTCTTGCTGTTGTTAACAGTTTTGTATGCCCAATATTAATTCTAGGCAGTAAAACAACGTCATACATTTCAGAACAAGATCAGATCCAAGGGAAATTCCAACACACAGACCCCCATCCCCTATACTAATGGCTCTTTTCCTGATTTTTGTGGTAGACTGAAACTGAGCAATGACATGAAAGAGTTAACAGATTAGATGCAGACCTTTATTTGTTTTCCTCTTGAACAACTATGATTTCATTGTGGATTAAAAAACCACATTTCATATCTGTTAAAAAAGTTACCCTATACAAAAAAGTATCATCTTACTCTTGCATATATATCTTAAAGTCCACAAAATTATGTTAAGTATTCTTCAAGCACTTTTATAAGTCTATATGTAGCTGTAGAATTTGTCTCCAAAATGGAAAACTGAAACAAGCAGTAGGTCTCCAAGACAGGTACCTAACCTGCTGGAATACCCTACACACTAGGTACTTTTGTCCTTACTGCTGAGAATAAAAGAGACCAGATGCCTATCTTGGAAAAAGCAGATCGGTACTAAATTGTTTGTGTTGAAGTGTTGATTCCATTCTTGGAGGAAAAATGCATGGTGATAATGCCTATTAATTTCAAGCCTGCTAAGACTTCATCACACTTACTGTCTTAAATGCAAGAAAAGCTAAATTCTAACCAGGAATAATAAGAGCAAATGATTTGTAAAAGGTTTTATGTCCTGCAGCTTTTTAGCCCCTTATGGGGCACTGGAGAGGTGGCAGGAAAGCCATCACAACCATTTTTGTTTTTCCTTCAGCTGGTTGTCTCATCAATTAGGTTTGTAGAGACATTCTCAAAGTCTGATTTGTTGGGTTCACCTGCCAAATCTCACCCAGGCTTATTCAGACTGCGGTTTTGTACAAACTGAGTCTCACAATTACCCATCTATGCATCCTAATAACAAAATGCTTTTCCTTCTCTTATCTGGCAAAGATTCTCTCTTCATCCTGTTTCTTTTAATGCTGAGTCTGCAAAGGGATCTAAGCCCAGAAGCTGCTGACCATGACTTGGAAACCTTCACTAGGATCCAGTGCCTGAATATGTGGCAGGAATTTTAGTGATGCTTACTTAGGCAAATAAGGTATTTTATGTCTCATTCAGGCATAAATAAGTATATAGCTGTCCAAACACAAGCACAGTAACTTTTGCAATAAATGTGGATGTGCATTTAATATTTATAGCTTTTGGGTGCTAAAATGAAAACTCCACTAAAAAATATTATCCTCAGGGATACAGTTTTCATCCTAAATGGACAACATTCCCTTCAGAAAGCCAAATTATTATTTCTAGAGCCTGGCTTTGTTGTTTTACCCTGCCATATGTTGTGGCAGAAAAAAAATGTACAGCTATAAGTACTTAAAGACTACAATAGTATTTGGGTTGTATTACTCAAGTAATGTGTCAGTGACTACAAACTGAGGTTTAAAGCATGATGGAAGAGAAGGAACTTCTGCAGGCACTATTTCCCAAGTCAAGGATACATGTAAAATTCTGCATATTGGATGGAATAAGGGCAAGTAACAGTAAAGACTTGGCACTGGTGGGAGAAAAAGAAGACAAGGAACTAGGGGTCTTGGTGAACAAGACCCAGAAACATACCTCTGCAGGTAGGAAGGACAGATGGCTTACTGGGCTGCTTTGGCAAGAGTGTAATCTTGTTAGCAGGTCAAGAGAAACATTTGCTGTCCTATATTCAGCACTTGTGAGACCACATTTGAAGTAATTCCTCCAGCATTGGGCTTTGTAATATAGCAAAGACAGAAAGATGTTGAGGAACTGGAGCAAGGCCAGTGGACGGCCACCAAGAGGATGCAGCGGCTGGAGCATATGTTGCATAAAAAGCAACCGACAGAATGGAGTTTGTTCAGTCTGAAGAGGAGAAGGCTGGAGGTAGGAATATTGTTGTCCTCAACTGCCTGTCAAGTGGTCACAGAGAAGATAGCACCAGAGACACAGAGTCTACAAGAGGCAACAGACACAAGCTGCAGCAAGGGAAAAGCAGCAGGTTGCCTAAGAAAGACTGTTGAATCTGCATCCATGGTGATTTTTAAAACTTTCCCGAACAAGCCTTGAACAACCTTGCCTGACTGTAAAGCCATGATCTCCTGAGGTCCTAAAATTATTTTGTTTTTGTCCTTCTTCTCACATACTCCCCTTTAAAAAAAAAAAACCAAAAACAGCCAACCAACCAACTAACCAACCAACCAAAAAAGAACACAAACAAAAAAAATGCCCAAACAAACAACAAAGCAAGCAGGAACTTTGATTCATCAGCTCTATACCCTCATCTTGCAGAGGGTATACATCAACTCAGGCACATGAAAAACATTCTTGATCACAAACCTTCTATGAAGTACAGACATGCTAATGTTTTCATGACATAAATGATAAAGCAGAAGGTAGGTGACATCGTGATACTGCCAGTAAGCGAAAACTTACAGTGAAAGAGGTTTATTCTAAAAAATATAGTTATCAAAACACTTTGTGATATTAGGCCAATCAGGCAAACATTTGATGAAAAGTGAGTTCTGTTAGAAACTTTGTTAAAATTCTTGTCAGATCACCTTCTGGGCATCCAGCATTTCCCAGTCTGTAACAGGAGCACTCCTTATGCCACAGGTGTCCCAGTGGATGGGCAGATCCGGGAACCCTGTTCCGAGCCCTGCAACCTACCATTGCTGAATGTCCTCGTAGGCCACCTTTCACTCAAGAATGCTGGGGGAAACACAGCTAAATGAACAGCCCAAACATTGCTTCAGCATCACAGAGTAAAATGCTCTCACTGGAAATAGGAAAAACATCCCTATGCATTCCCTAAAAAATCATTCCTACAGAATTCTTCATTAAAACAAATTTCAACTTTGTATCAGCTGCCTTTGACTTCAGATATGATTCTACATGGATTTACTGTCTAGCTTTGAGCATCTCAGCAGCCAGCTGTGGGTGAGAAGACTGTGAATTACATTGCACATCAATACAGATGATTATTTCTCAGACTTTTTGCTTATGAAATTTTCCTTTTTTTGTGGCAAACCTTTAAAGTTATGTGTGAAACCTTTTAAGTGACATGATAAGCACCAGGATTGGTTTGCAAATTGGAAATTGCCAGGAAAGGCAAAGGAAAGGAAAAAAGAAGTTAAGATCAGCCTTAACTTTTCCAGGATTCAAAACTGCAAACGTATTGGGCACAAAGAGAAGTGTCTTTATCTAGGATGTGAAGTGAAACTCGACATTCCTTCAGTCTGTTTAATCTTACTTGTCAATAGAATTGCTTTCACATTAAATTTCTCTGTTATTGAAAGATTACCTTTCAGACTGAGAGTGTCCACAAGTAAATGAAAAATGTCTTCCTTTGCTTTGTGAAATCATTCCTTTGTCTTCATGGACTACAGCCAAGGACTGTTTGTGATAGAGATGATTAATGCAGAAATCAAGTCAAATGTGAAAAGCCCTGGGAACAGTTACTTTATTTTTCAGCTTTTACTTTCAGTTGCTTCAGAATAGGCATACACATATTTCCTTCCATGGGAACCAAAGTCCATAAATTGTTATAGTAAATTCCTTACTCCTGGGAAGCTTAGATGGGCAACCTCACATAGTATCATCTGCTTCATTACTCAGAGCTTTCAGCTGACTGTGATTATAATGCATCAAAAAAGCCCAGCTATGGTCTTTTTCTTTCCTTGAGTATCATTCAGTTTAAAATGGATGACCACCATTTTGGTAAGAATTTCTATTTCACTATACTAGAATAATGCTTTTACTCCCCATTGTATCCTTTGGAGAATTCTCTATTACCTTGATCTTGCAGCTTCTTACACTGAAAGCAGTAAGTGGTGCAGTCATTTGTTATTAAAGATGATAAAAGCTTTGTTCTCCTCATGACAAGTTAAAAAAAAAAAAAACAACAACAAAAAAGTTGTCCTTGTTCATGACTTTGCCTGTGTTTCTCTAGCTTTGTGGTTCCAAAGAGAATAAGTCTCTGGAATCTCAGTCCTTAGGTGAAAACGCTATTTATATATGAGCTAAAACAAATTAAAATTAGAAAATCATTCTTCTGCTGCCTATCCCTCCTAGCTACAAAAAGCTGGAAGCACCATGTGTCAGGAATTAAAAAGTCTGATGTCCTTTTTCTGATCCCACAATAAAATCCAAATCTTTAAATGTAAGCCAAACACTATATCTTTTTTTTTTTTTTTTGGCAATGGATATTTACTAACTCTACTAGCAAATGATCATTTTCTTTCTAACTGCCCAATCCATTGCATGTTATGCTATTTACAGACATGACATTGCCTGCTATTTGACTAGATTTAGTCTTTTGAGAGTGGACTGGTGAATCTGAACTACTGAAAGGTAATTGTTCCTAGGGTAATTTAAGGTAACCCTTCAAACTTCTACTCCTCCTTCTTACCACAAAGATTACACTTGAGGCTGTGTTAATCTTTAACTTCCCTATTGGGAAGAAAGTAATACTTGTTTCTTATGTTAGGTCATAACAGCAATATTAAAAAGAATGGTTCAGTGTGCTTTATGAGGAAACTCAGAATAAGATTTAACCTGGCTAACTGAGTATGTTTGTACAGAGACATTAATCTGGTACTTAACAACTGCATTAAATACTAAAACAAGGAAAATCACACACACAAATTGCTCAGTATCCATTGCATATTTTCTTACAAGAAACACATGTCAGTAAACAGAAAGGCTGAGTCTCACCCACAGTTTTAAACGTACAGTATTGTAGTGTTCCTGACTGCAAGTTTGACAGCACCATAGAAGACATCTAAGAAATGGGATTTATGCCTGTCTGGCTCTTGAGCCTGTTACATCAGTCACTTTTAAGAGCTGCAGTGCTCATGTCTCTTCAGGAATTAATGGGTAAGAAAACAATTGCAGTAGAGAAAAAAAGTAAACTCTGTCCTTCCTGAGGATACCACTAAATGTGAATAATTGCATCTCTAACATTTATTCATAAAGAAGCTCATCTACCATTGACAAAATATTGATACACTGTCTGTCATGCGCTTGCTGTTATAGAAGGGAAGGGATTTGTTATCACAATTTTTTTTCAGAGCCACATAGAAGCAATTTTAGACATACCTGCATATTCCCTCTCAGTGCTGCTGTTTTGGTAAATACTTTATTTATGCTACAACTCCAGTATGTATTTCACTTACATGATTTTACATTACTATCTGAGTTCTTTAGTTCTGTTTCCTAAACATTAAGTGATGCACTACCAGAAGCTAGTGAAGAGATCCCACTATTAGCTATCAGAAGAGAGTTTACATGAAACAGCTTGCTTTGAATTGTTTGTGAATATTATCCTTCCAGAACTTATAATGTTGATGGAACATACTAAGCAAAAAATGGAAGATAACTGGCAAATAATACTTTTTTCAAACATGGCTAGAACCTCAGTTTCCACTTGATTCATGTTTGCAACATACCTCTTCAGATGTTTGGTTTGCACAAATATTTTAATAAACCAGTTCACTGGAAGGAATGTTTCATCAATGTGGCTTTCAAGAAAGTTTAAAAAACTTTATAGGGAACCAACTGAAATGGGAAACACTGACTGTTTCATTATGGTCTCACTTAAAAGCACTGAGTAGTTACTCTTTTAATGAGAAGGAAATATTCCATGCTGCAAGGTCAGTACACTTGGAATCCTCAGATTTCAGCAGTTTCTTGATAAGTAGGCTACACAGCAGATGAGCAACTATGTGCAACTACCTGGAGCTACAAATGAAAAGTCAAGAGCACTTTATGTGTACAAAACCAAAATGTGAATGAGACAGGAGCAAACTATACATTTCAAGTAACCCTTTTCCCAGTGATGAACATGCCACAATAATAAAAGTCAAACTTTTTGAAGACAACAATTTTCTCTGCATAATCACGGTTCTAGTTTCTGTTACAAGGTCAGGACTGTTCCATTAGAAATCTGTGCCAAAGTAATGTGCTGATTTTGCATATTAAGCAGCATTAAAAACAGATGAAGCTTTAGTGTAGGAGTTATGTCTCTGTGTGTAAAATCTACACTAAATTAATACTAAATTATTTTCAATGAACAGATGTCAGATAACCATTGCCTTGATTAACTTCTACTGTAGCTGGGTACCATGTAGTGCCAATAAAGTTACTGCAATTGAATTAACTTAATCTTTTCATGGTACATTATCCCTTTGATTACTCTAGATCATGCTTTGATTTAATGCTACTGGTGATCAGAAAGACTAAAAATTAAAGAATGCCATATGTTACCGAAGTTGAGGAAGACTTTAGGACTTTTGTGAACAAAATAGAGCTTTGTAATTTTAATCTATCCTAAAAAAAATAATAATAAGAAAAAAAGAAATCCAGGAGAAAGACATCTTTTCCATTGTACCTTGGGAAGGCACTCAAGTGCAAACATTTTCTTTGTGGATTATTAATTTTTCAGAAGAAATCTCACTTTTATTTCCATGTGCTTTCATATTTCCATTGGAATCACTTTCAAGAAAAAAAAAAGCAGATTGTTGAGGCAAAATGCAAGTGAAAATTTTGTCATAGTTTTGCACTTCACCTATGAAAATCTCCTGTCACTACTAAGGAAAGGTAAAGAAGAGAAGGTTCTAAGTTTGAGTCCTTCAGCTTCAGGCAAATTGTGGCTTCACTTTTATTTTATTTTCTTGTCAAACTGTTTTCATTAAGTGAATACTTCTGCTCCTGTTCTTCCTCCCAAAATTTTTTTATGGCATTGCAACCTAAGAGAGGGAATCAAAAGCCAGCAATTTCTCCAAGTGGTTTAAAATTCTTCCTTCTGGCAACAACTTTCTTTTTTAAAAAAAGCTACAAAAATTAATTGCAATTACTTTTAATTTGATTTAGCATGCTGTAGAGCTCTTTCTGTCTTCATAATCCTGTAATTTCTTGCTATGAAAAGCCACCATTACTCTACAATACAGGACAAATCCTTACTTGCAAATCTTTGGAGTCATAATTGATGTAAGAAGACACACAACAGGTGATCAGTAGAAGATAATTCTTATTGGAGACTTTTGAAAAACACAGTTCATTTAAAGTTCATTTAAATGTTTAATTGCAGAGTTATGAGACACATTTTTAGACTTCCCAGCCTGAAAGAGCATGTATTTATACATGCAAATTAAATGTTTGTTTTCAAATAGATACAGGGTTGATAGGAAGATGCATTAAGTTTGCACTACAGGGCAATTTAATTTGTAAAATTTATGTCATGTTAGATGGAGCATATGACCTAACTTTCGGTGATCCAGAGGGAAGGTGATTCCTGCTCATTATATATGTTTTTTTACCCTCTAAAGCTTTATAGAGTTACAGATTTTTACCTTTTCCTTTCTTGCATGACAGGAGACTATAAATTCATGCAGGCTACTTCTGTATTTAAGAAGTTTTAGATTAAAGATTTAACTAAGTACTAGTTACTGAGCAGTAAGAAACACATAAAAACCCTACAGATTTTAATGTGTGCCAAATGTGGCATATGGTATGCAATTAAATAAAATAGTTGCTTAACATTTACAGTTTTAAGGACACTTAAAATTTTATTACTCTGCAGATATTTTTTTACCTTGAGGAGGGGAGAATTCAGTCAAATCAAGCTTTCAGCTAACCATGTTCTTCGCTAGAAAGTTTCTTGCTCCTTTGGAACTATACTGAGGAAAAAAAAAAAAAAGGTGATAACTATATTTATGATATAATCTTTCAGATATTGAAATTAGGGGAGGAACAGAGAAACAAGGGACAAGTATGCTTTAGTTAAAAGAAACTGGATGGAGAAGGTGAATTTCTAGCCTCACTGTCCATGGCTATGCTAGTTGGTGGTGCTGGTTGCCAGAGGAGTCCTTGGCAGGACTTTGTCCGGGGCCAGTTAGTCTTCTATCACACCTTTCCTGTGCAGGGCTCAGGAAGGGACATGGAGATAGTCCCAGTAGGCAGCTACAATGCAGTGGTGCAGAGAAGAGTCCCAAGCATTTTTTGTTTACTGGTACAGTCAAAGCTATTGAAGTTGGTGATTAAATTCCCACTAAATTCAGGGTAGCGAGGATTTTACCCAGAACGTTTTGTTGCTTAGGAGCAAATATACGCAATAGAGCTCACTGGTCTTCATAAATTAACACTTCTTTGGCTGCTCTGTGTAAACTACAGTTTCATTGTATCTACTTCCTTACAGGCCACATTAGAAATCGCTGCTTTATTTACTGTCTCAGAACTCATGAAACCTCAATGAAAAAAAAAAAAAAAATCACTGTTATAAGACCTAAAAAACCATTGTGAATTGTTTGGTTTTAAGTTCTGATTTGTTTTGCTTTGCTTTGTTTTTAAAGGGAAAAGATTCTTAGAATAAAAAAATTCTTGTAATAGAATTATTTTTAATGACATACCAGGAGTCATACTTTTAAATGCTTGTCAGCTTTTAAAATATGCTTTTGAAGCCTGTTAAGCTGTCAAAAGTATGATGAATATGTTAACAAGTACCATGATCTTCCTGTAAATCATTACAGAGTAACAGATCTCAAAGCCAGCAGAGGCAAGAAAAACAATTGTTTACAAAAGTTTTGCTCTGACATTTTACTCTCTTTGCCTTCACTGTGCACTGCATCTTGCTGCTCTTAGAGGCATTTGAATGCTTTGCAGGCAGTATAATCTGATCAAGAAAGCTGGACGCAAAAGCAAGTGGGAATGGGAAGAATGGAGGAAATACATCCAAGGTAGCACTTTTGGTTTTCCGGCAATTTCAACCAAGAGTCAACATTTTCTATAGGAAGCAGTGTGGTTCACAAAGGAGTAATTCAATCAAAACCTAGTGAGCTCTTAATAGTTTTGACTGAAGATTTTTCAGTAAACCCTGACATTAAGTTAAATGATACCAGGAAGGATGAACTAGTATCAAGATTAAAGCTTTCATCTTCAAACATCCAGAGATACTTGTTGCAGGAAGGGACACAGGAGCGTATTCTGTGATTACAGACAGAATCACAAGCAAATATTTGTATAAGGAACTCTAAGGTTTAGCTTCACTAGGAGTGAAATTGCTTGTCAGATACATTAAGATAGAATACGAGGTCACACTTATGTTTGATTTTTGTATTGATCAAATGACCTATCTTCCATTTGCTTATGCATTCCTAACAAAAAAGAACAACCAACATCTGGAACAGTTTTCAAACCATTTGATATAACCATTTTCTAAAGAAAAATGGCTGAATAAAATAATTATTCAATCAATTGAAATCAGAGTTTATTAGTAACATCTGACTCTGTACTTCTGGCTTATCTGAAAGCAATTCTGTGATTCTTGCTACCTTATGATTTTCAAGGGATGACATAAACAAAAAACATATATTATTTGTAAACACCATGACCTTTGTTTTTTTGAATATAGAGTTTTCCTGCCAGCAGGCCTACTAAAGATTAGATAAGTTACTAACTTGCTTTATTACTCTGTATCCCTTCAGGAATTTTTATAGGGAGTAAGCACTGTTGGCAATTATGGCAGCACCTAGACTGAGTGGGTCATAGCATGAACAAAGGCTTAGCTGGGACAAGACAAAGACAAGCTGGGATACTTCTAGCCAGAACCTCTGGCTTTTATTTTCTTGGAAACCCTGGAGTAAGCCGGTGCATGATACAGTCTCTCTGAGCACTCAGAAACCTGGAAGACCCCCCTCATCCAGTCATTTAGATGTAGACAACACTATTCTCTTAACTTACAGGGCTGCTGTTAAACAGGGGCATGAAATATTAAGTTATTCAGATGCTGGAGTGACAGGAAGCAGGTAAGAATCAAAAGGGAAGAAGTACATGTTAGGCAGGAAACAGCATTCCATTTAGAAGGAATTTTTATCATTTGCTACTTCTACTGCCTAAAGCATTTCATGCAATTTATTTCAAAAGATAGAAAAATAATAATCTTGAACTGCTTTGTGTGAAAAGTCTTCGAATTATTGCTTGAGATTTCCTCACATGGACTTCCCAGAGATACATGGAAATTACAGGCGCTACCAGTTCCTTTTTCTAGCCAACCTATTCATCACGTACTCAGCCAAGTACATCAGGGTAATTTGGGGTCTTAGCTGCATAAAGGATAATGGAGTTGGATGCTTCATAGAAATGAGTCATTTTTTCCCCCAGCTATGTGACTGTCTCAGAAAGTCCTGATCGTGGTCAGTTAACTCTGCAAAGTATCTTGAGTGCTTGAATGCCTATTTACCTTTCAAACTCTGGGCCAATATCATGAAACCAGATGGAAATTCTTTGAAAATTAAATACAGGATGGAATTACTCCAAAGCCAGTCCCCAATGAGATAGGAGTTTAGGAAAAAAAGCCCAATTGAATTACACGTTCCCTGATTTGGCATGCCTCACAAAATTAACTCAATATTTCATGTCATCATCATAAACATATTCTTTATATTTTCTAACTTTATAAATTAGAAACAAAAAACTAACTTGTCAGCCCACTAGTAAAATACCCCAACATTCTACATTGTCTACTGCTTCATATATAAAGTTAGTTCTCCACGCTTACTCCATTATCAAAATATAACAACATACAATGTTCTCTTTGGAAAAAATAAGTGTCAATATATGATAGTGTTACTATATCCTTTTCTCACTTTATAATGTCTTATATCCTTTGATCAACCTCTATTTCTCAAAACTTTTTAATGAGGGAGTGTTTAGCCAGTATAATTTACTAAATAAGCAATTCACTAACATTATTTAACTATGTACACACACATATTTCTTCTGAAACTTCTTACAGCATTTTAATGGTATTAAGATTGTAGAAAACCATCAGCTGTGGCATTAGGTAAATCTTCTGGTTTTCATTTAGGCTGCTGTATTCTTTTCTATGTTTCTAACACAAATCAAAGATATCTGAAATATGAGATATGTATTTCTTGATGTCTGTATATAAAATGTAGTGCTAAATGAAATCACTAGTTTAATAGTTATTCTAGTAGATGTACTATCAGGCAAAAAAACCCAAACTTCCCTCTTACTAATAGGCACATCTGTCTCCATGGTCTATCAGAACACATGAGCAAGTGCTTGTTTTTATGCACTGAAGACAACAAAACAAGAAATAAACCTAAAATACATCTCATTGAAGTACTAAGATCTTTCTACCCAAAGGAGTTTGAACTGTGAACTTCAGGTATGTGCAATAGGCATTATGGACCATATATGAATATTATCTTCATATATATTGGTATGATTCTCACATTACTGCTATATATAGGAAAGATAAGAGGCATCATGACCAGCTGTGCTAAGAAAAGTGGATGAATAGAAAAAACACATGTCACTAAGCAATATATTAAATCAGTGCTGCCATTCTGTAGGCCAGTTCAGTGCTGAACTCTAACTACAGGTATTCCAAACGGACTTTTACAAGAGCTAATACAGGCCTGTAGCCTACCTGATCTGCAGCTGGTCTCTGTGAATACATTCCTCCTTATTCATTACAGTAATACATTTCCCAGATCATCTTGCAACTTCATCAGATCATTGGTTCTAGCCACTGGAGTGCATTTGTGGCCATCTCCAATGGACTTCCCTTTGCTTCTGAAGTAGATATATAACATGTACTGATGATGTGTGTTTGAAGTCTGCAACTTTCTTGTGACTTTTGGCAACAGTGCTAGGGTTCAAACCTTATAAATCTGTGTGCTAGACTTTACAGAACAGAACACTCAAAAATGATCACAGTAACATGGGCCAATTTCAGCTATGGTTTTGATTAAAAGTTTGATAGAAACCTCAGAAAAATGACAACATGTTTCTATAGATAAGCTCTGCAACATTTATATTCCACTTCACTGCACTGGGTTGATTCAGAGTGTATTTGCTTTTCCTGGCCACAGTTTAACTGCTTGATAAAGCAACATTTTGTTATTAAGTGCTGAGTCTTTTTCCCTAGATTAATGGTTTTTGGTTGTCCAGAGAGATCAAGCAGTTTGAAGAGGATGAAATATAGCAAACTGAGTAACATCACAGATACTGGGCTTTTGCTCTTCTATGGTCTAAAGAATGACAAAAAAGAAAGCACTTTCCAGAGCAGTGGCCTAAGATTATTTTATTTTTTGTGCAATATCTTACGAGCCTCCAGGAAAAATTACAGCATTTTTCCTAATGAAGATTGTTAAATGTGCCTTTCATAAATGCCCATGAATTAGACTTGACACTGTAACTCGACTCAATAATGAAAATGAAAGGCTAGCTTGGAGTGCTCTGTGATGGCAAAAAGCTGCACAAATTCAGTCTTCCTTACCCTATCATTTAGCAAATTTTGTGATTTCTAAATGATTAAATAATTTTATCTATTCATTCTGTGCTGTTTAATTGATCACATATTATTAATGAACCATGAATGAAATGTGCAAGACCTAGCTATATATCTGTATCACCATTGCAGCAGGATTCTGAGCCATACATTGCATATTAAATAGCTTGAGAGCAGACTTCTTAACTGCTCAATTTCTATTCACTACCATTACATGACTATTTTAGTGTCATCTGAACATATCAGAAATGGTAGAGTAGCAACACCATACCCAAGGGTTTATTGCTGCTTGTTCCTTGCATATTTGTTAATCACTTGTGCACCTGAAATCATGATAAAGTTAATACTTCCATTGCTCATTTCAGTCAGAAATTGACCATTATGCTTTTCTTTCTTTCTTTCTTTTACAAGAGGAATTGCACATAAATGTAAAACAGACACTAGCTGCAAGAATACTGGCAGAACAGCAAATATAACTCCGTATTCGGAAAAACTCTCAATAAGGAAAAATACATGTTGGCAATATTTTTCGATCTACATTTTAAATGTGGGCTTGAGGATACAGTCAGTGTAAACATAACTGTCATGCAGGAATGTTCCCAGAAATAAAACTGTAGGTCATGTCTTATTCTCTTCTCAATATTCTGGTCAAATACTGGATATTTCCAGAACACAGAGTATATGCACAACAAATACCTTCCAAAAGGCTACAAGAACTAAGGATAAATATACTAGGTACACATGACACCTGCAAAATGAAAATATTAGTAAGAAAACACCTGCAACTTTTGCATGAGATACACCATGAGGAAATCTGCAGCACCAACCCACTAGTCAGAGGACCAAATAGTCACAAGTTGATACTAAAGAGACATATAAGGACATCCTACACAAGAAATCAGCATACATTACATCCTGCATCATTGCCATAGCAGCTTGGTTTTAGCTGAAAGAGCATTTGCACCCATCTATGTATACCCAACAGTATGGCAGGTGCTTGGTAAGCATAGTGCATCTCTCACAGTCCAAACTATCGAAAAAATTACCTCTCCTCCTTCCACCTTGGCCTCCATTCTTACATCCATCATAGCCTTACCTACAGTAAGAAAAATACACTTCTTCCAGTATGATGTTGCAGTCTTCTTATGTCCCAAGAATTTTGGACTGACAGCCTGTCTCACTGAATTAAATAGCAAAATTTCCTGTTTCAATAAAGCTGGAACTTTTCTCCTTGGAATAAATGCTCAATTGCATGTAAGTCTCTACTGACTTCAAGATAACCACTCTACCAGCCAGGGATCTTTCCTGACATGTATTTCCAGGAACAAAAAACTAGCATTTTCTCATTTCACCTGTGCCTGATGAGTTTTGATTTGCAGCACTGTGGCTATGGAAAGGATAACTGCAATCACCCACTCACTGTTACTATATTTCTAGAATTCAAGACTAAGTTCACTCATTTGCAGAACATGATCCTGTCTTCTCTCTTTTAGCTTTTCAGCTGGAGTTACAGTTCCACAGAAATGGATAGTCGGGGCATGCTGATGGGAGTTTGCAGCTCAGAACAGGCAAACGGGTAAATACTTAACGCATTTGCACCTAATTCATGTGCTATCAAGGTAAGATAAAAGAGATGCTATCATCACTATCTAGCAGTTATAAGAAGAAACCACTGTGTAAACAAGTCCACAGATGGGTTAAAGCAGCATTAGTGGACACTGCAAATTGAATTTTCAAGTCAGAAGAATCTTTCAGGCTGTGCATTGGCATGAGCAGGAGAGACTCCACGCGCTGGAGTGCACAGAGGTTCCAGAGCAAACATCTGCACTTGTATACATACACTGGCGCTGCTTCAGCACCGGGACATAGTATACGGCAATGAATTTCCTTCAGGGTGGGAGAAGGATCTCATTGACAGAAATCTGTAGTAATAGCTAGCCACATCTCTTTGTCTCCTTGCTTTGTTGTTGTGTCCTGGGAGCCAGGCTGTAAACATGAAGAACTGAAATCTGCTTTATCCAGGATGAAAAGACACTGCACAAGAAAAGTCAGTGTTTCTCCACTCTCTTTTGTCAACACAGTCGCTTGCTTTAAATGTCCTTTCCTCTTCATTCTTCACTTTACCACTGCAGACTGAAGGAAGGAGATGTTCACAGTCCAGCCTTCATACCCTTGCCAGACTGTTTCACTTGATAATTTATTCTAGTTTGGATCCGCCCACTACATGTATTTATGCTGTTTGGGGGCAGACATCACATTTGCCAGGTTACTTTTTCCCTTGGAATTTGACTGCATCAAGTTTCAGGCCAGCTGAATTGTACTCTCTCCATACAAAAGGCATCAGTGTTTCTTCTGCAAATCAAAGCTAGGGTCATTCACATCACCTCTGGGTCCTGTTGGCACAGTATCTCTCCCAGAAGATGCAAGCAGTAAGTCCATTGTCCATCCTCACACAACACTTTCACATGGAGCAGATGCAATGATATTTGTGTGGTCCCAGATTTATCACTCTACAGGGAAAAATATACCAGTCCAGAAAGAAGATAATCACATTGATCCTGGTACAGAAATTACACATACTTTGGAGGCAATTGAAAAGAGAAGTTTGATATCCTGGTATTTCTGAAAGCTCTCCTCTGAGCAGAACGGAGTGATTTTGGAGAGGACTTTTTCAGAGACCAGGCATAATGATGTGAGTCTCAAAGATGGCAAATACTTGGGCTCAAATTCCCCATGGCCTAATATGTCATATTTCCATCTGAGTGACATGATACTTGTGTGTTCAGGTTTCTAATGTCCTAATCACATCTCATTATGTTTGTCTCGGTCATATAGTAACATTTTGGTCTACAGCAAACACACTTCTCTGCAACAATAAATTTACTTCAGATACATTTTTGGGGCCCCAAACTGGCTAAAGAATTACTCTACAGTTACAGCAAATGGGGTTGTACCTGTATTTGCTTCTGTGGAAAGGTTTAACAAGGTGGATTGAAATTATTATTGGGGAATGTGGGCTGTAATGATTTTTACCTGGTGGGGAGTTATTCATCTGAATGTTGTTTTATCATTTCAAATGTTACTTGTGGGAAGGGAATGTCACAGCTCTCCAAAAGCTACATTATGTCAGCTGCCATGCTCTATAAACAGATTACACACACCTTGTATAAATAAACTGTGGTTAGCTAATTATCCTGAACAAAAAATACACACAGAGAGAAGAAAATTCATTTCAAAATGATTAATTATATAAATTTTAGTTTCAGCAGCATATTTCTTATATCCCCATGTGTAGCCGCAGCTTAATAAAACTTGCTATAAGATTACCACCATTTAGTTGGTTTCATAAGTTCAGATTGTTGTACAGAATCATGCCATGTTGTGAATTCAGTGCTAACCACATTGCAAACTATGACCTAACTTGGCAGAGAGGATGTATATACTGTAAATAGATACTATGACAGGTGTATCAGCCAGTGCCAACAATCAACTTTTAAAAAATATATAGTATCAAATGGCTACAGCCATAAATAAGCTGGAAAAACTGTGCATGGCTTATCAAAATATTCAGAAAAAATATTTTATTCAGACAGTCATTTCTCATTACTAATCAGGTAACAAATTAGAAATAAAATGCTAAATCAGGTCAATGACTTTTATTCCTTTTTTTCACAGAAGTTATATATAGTGCATGGTAATAGACTTTTGTAGGAGAAAAAAAATACTTAAGAGTATTTTTTTTGTCAAATAAAAGAGTTCAATAAAAAACACCACATCAAGATCTTGTGTATTTCTTCCTTTTATAAAAATCTTAAGTTTGCGAAATCTGTTTTGACAGCATGAAGGTTGAAGCAAATATCACACAAAAGACATCCCAGAAAGATGGTAGAATTTTCTCTGAAACTGGGTTCAAACCATGAGTGACTGGACAGCAAAATACCTTTAGAAAGAGCAGGATTCTCAAAGGAAGAGATGAAGAGATTAACTAGCAAAGTTAATGATTTTAAATACATACTTCCCAATGCTAACATACAGCATTAAATACAGCAAACAACTTAACTGATGTTGATATAGCCTACGAATGGTTCCCATATGTGGTTCCTGACTATGTGTATACTGGGTAGTATATTTATTCCAGTGGTAAATAAAATCTTAATTCAGCAACCCAGTGGTTTGCCAACAGGGCATGTGTGGATATCCAGCTTTTAAGAAAAACATTCTTAGTGGTATTCATAGCCACATTACAAAACCCTGCAGACAGAAAGTCCCTCATGAATTTCCATTGGAATTTCAGCCTAATATGGAACTGATGTGATATAATAAGGATTTGATTTTGTGACGTCTAAGGAAAAGCACTAGTTATGAACTGCTGCAAGTTTCACAAATAAGTACAGAATTGACATCTTCAGTATATTCTTCAATATATGAACAGTACATGCTGGCAGACAATCCACAAATTTAGTGTAATGTCATGTGTTAAAGTTAATTGTAGCAAGAAAAACATCAACATAGCACACTAAGGTCTCATTTTATTCCAGTTATAGTTAGGAAACAATGCTCCATTCCTACTTCAACTTCAACTCTCATGAAAGTATTATGCAGGAGAACTGAAACACTAAATATAATTATGACGTAGTGGAGATGTTCTTAATTCTAAGAGTTTGTTTCATATTGTTATACATGAAAGTCTTTACAAAAATATAAGAAAACAACAGAAATTAAAACAGAGCATTTCCTTTGACTTCCAAAGTCATACTTAATTTAGCAAATCTCTGGAAAAAGAAGAAAACTCATAAAAGAAAATATATTACAAAGGAATTTAAAATTGCAGTGATTAAGAGAAGTCAATGAGGAGATTGCCCATGTATCTGTAAGCTAGAATCCTTCTGCAAGTACATTCAAGAAACTGTGAAATCAGACTGTAATATACTATTTTCAATTAAGAGTTGCTGTCCAATTGACTGAGCAGAGCAGACAATTTCCCATGACTGCCTTGAAAACAAGGTAGTTTGCAAGACCTCTGCTTGCTGCAGAAGTCGAAAAAAACTCAAGGCATGGTAAACTGTGTCCTCTGAACAGCTGGATTCATTCTGTCTCAGAGGTCCTTGGTGTCGTTCGGCAAGGTGTGTTGCTTGCATTCTTCATGACTGTTCACTTGATGGAAGCTGCTTATCACTTTGTGTTCAAGTCTGGGTCCAAAATAAATGGGCTACTTTTTTAAAAATCCACCATAGTATTTTAAAGTTTGGATTCATCTTTTCTAGAAAATCTTGATAAAATGAGTTATCTCACAGAAATGTGAAAACAAATTTTTTTAAGTGCTTTTAAAAGAGAGCCTTATGTGATGAGTCTTACAGAAAACTCTATGAAATGAGCAGTGTGGGTTTTATAGCAAGGCAATACACAGCAACTCTACAAGAAACACAAAGGGAGAAAGGAGTAAGCAGATGCTCATTGAATAAGTACTCTCCACACTGAATGAGGCAAGGATCTTGCAGGAAAGAAGCACATATCGTGGAAGTTACAGATAATCTAAAAGCTAATCACTGGAAGATTGAATTAATTTTGGAAAACAACAATAGCCTTAATTCTGGTATTTTCTAGTTTACAGCTGCATGAGTCTGCACCCAAACGCAGTTTCATGCAGGCAATTTACTTTCTTTGGGTAGGAGAGGGGCTGTTAAATCTACAAAAGAAAAAACCTTTCCTGTGAATTCTTAAAAAGCATGTTATCAAAGTAAGAATTCCTCAGCCAACAGCATGAACTGTCTGAGCTGCAGCTGGTAACATAGTGGGTTGTCAGTTGTTAAGGACACCAGACAGAGGTATCAAAAGCCGATGTTTGGTCAAGAAGGGGCTGAGATGTCTTGTTGTCAGCAGAGGGGCAGGGAGAGGAAGGTACTTTCCAGCACCTTGACATGTCCCCGAGAGGAGACAAAACTTTTTTCCTGCTGTTCCCAAACCTGCCCCAGCTTTCATTACTTATTCCACATTCTTCAAATGGATTTCTCTTTTAGTCCTACCAGATATTCATTCTCCCATTTCATCCAAGACTTTCAATGGCTGCTCAAGTGGTTTCCCAACAGAGAAGATGCAAACACAGGATAAAATGGCAGCTTCAGATCTTACTATTTGGTCCATAGCAGTTTATACAATAAAGCAAGTTTGGGGTCCAACCCCAGCTGTAATGGAGATCTCAGTTCCTCCCTTCCCTTCTTCCTAATTGTGGACCTGCAATAACTCCAAGCAGTAGTCACCAGGTTCCCATACTACAGTTATTCCCACCAGTTGCTCCCCAGCCTCTTGCTGCCTGACAGCAAGGTTAACATGATGTGTGTAGAATTGAAAGATACCTGAAGCAACCTGCTGTTTCTGTGGAGAGGTTCAAAAGACGTCCACAGTTACTCCAGCAGGACAGAGAATATTGTGCCCTGCTTCTCTGGGGAGAAAGAAAGTCAGAGAGATGAAGTTCTGCTATGGGAGCATTTGAACTCAGGCATGCCTGACTCCCAAACACACTCCTTCTCACCCCACTGTGCTTCTGCTTTTCATTTAGAATATTTTTTTGTGCTGGGGGTAGGGATTCCAGCTAAACCGTTTCATGAGGCCCTGGTTATGCATTATCAGACCAAGCCAAGCTGCCAGCTGCACCATGTAAGCATGTCACTCCTTCTTGGAATAAAGGCAAGAAAAGGCTTGAAATGGCTTTCTGTGAAAGATTGATACTACTTTATGTCATGT
The DNA here is from genome assembly GCA_035583155.1 of Acropternis orthonyx. NCBI lineage: Eukaryota > Metazoa > Chordata > Aves > Passeriformes > Rhinocryptidae > Acropternis > Acropternis orthonyx. The sequence goes on along the minus strand of JAWWEU010000081.1, from coordinate 119,259,034 downwards.
CAGCATGCTGCATGTTGGTCTTGTCCTGCAAGCTTTTCTCACCTAGCCACCACATATACACACAGTAGTAATATTTCAGGTTTTCAAAGTTTATTTGTGTTTTTTAATTTTAGAGTAGACTAATTTAGTCAATGACTATGATCTCCTGCATAACAGGTCATACCAAATCCTGCATCTAATCAGGATACAATGTTCACATTTCTAAATGTTTTGCCTTATTAAAGTATGTTTCCCTTATCTAGCTGTTAAATTTCTACTGTAGACATTTAATGTGACTGCTAATGTTATCCAGAAGTTGTGTAAGGGTTAAACTACAACCTTTTCTTCTCCATAAAAAAAAAGGAAATCTCCAAGCAACTGACAAAAATCTTCTTAGGAATTGTTATGTTCAGCAGCAACAGCTGAAAGCATTTAGTTTATGAGCCAGTATTCATCTTCAAAGACTCCATTCTGCCCAGAAAAGAAAGAACAAGAGATCAATTAAGATCTCATCCAGCATGCTAGTAACAGTGGGAAACATACCTCACACAAGTCACAGAATCTTGGAATACATCCTAAGAAAACCAAAGTCTGATTTTCACTTTCTTACCTTTCATAGACTGTACAGATGCTGCTTCAGAGTGAGATGACCAATTTGGAGAAATGGGAACAAAGAGAACTTTACAGAGCTCAGTTCATAAAAAGAAAATCATTTGCAAGGTACCAGGTTCGACATTAGCACACATTATCCAGGTAATGGATGACATGTCTTTTTATTTAGTGTGATGTCACTCACATGTAAAATCTGTAGCGTATGGAGCAGGAAAACTGCATGTGGTACATTTCCCTATTTAATCCTCAAAGCAACTCCATCAAACTGTCAGTTTTATATTAAACATGGAATTAATTATAAGATTATGAGATTTCATAGCAAGGGTTATGAAACTACTGTTTATTCATCTGAAAATGCTTAATTAGGTTTATTTATAAAGGTTTTCATATTTTGCTTAGAATACTCTGCAAGGTCCAAAGAAGAAATATAGCTCCCTTAGACATAGACCCAAGCATAAGTCTGGGAGCTGTGCTTGAATTTTCCCAAAGATGAAAGTATCTCAGATCTCAAGCCAGCTTGGCTCTCTGCAAAGGTACAGATGAAGACTTTGAGAGTGGTGAGAATTTTCTCTAAGTTCTAAAAAGAGAAATTGGTGTAAGCTTCTCACTCATTTTAATGGTAGTCAGGAGCCGGTTTTCTGCATGGAGAATAATAGGAACAACCTTTCATCTCACTAGTTTTCTATGTCAAATTCAGAACATTCGAAAAGGTGAATCATATTTTTGGGGGGTCCTTTCTATAGCCACTGTAAATTCTCTGTTCCAAGGTCTTGAGACCAAAAGGACTGATGTAAGAAAACATATAGCTTGTAACAGCAGTCCTTATAAATCTCAACCACACACAAAAGAGCAAAGAAAATAAAGAGACAGAGAACAGACTTTAAGACCAGGGAAAGAAAAGAAAGTTTATTTAGAGACTCACTACCAGACTGGATTGACTTGAATGACATTTGCAATCTGTAAAGAGGCTGTGTTATGTGAGGTGAATGCAGAGTAATATTCCTCAAGGGGAAGAGAATGCTTTGTAGGACTTTCTTGTGACTCTGGAAGTACTCCACTTACTGTGGAGTAAGACTTACAGCACTGAATCACAAGTGCAAAAGTGCCTACAATGAGCAAAGGTAAACAGACCAGTAGAGCAGAATTCACTAATGTGCATGTCAGGTAAATGATGCTTGTTTGCAGATTATTTTCAAGTACTAAATAAGGGAACATTTGCCCCGTCTGGTTCTCTGTGAGAGCACTGTCATGGTTTTGCATGACAAGGTTAGGGAAAAAGACGGAAAAGTGACTGGACGAGACTCTTTTTCAACTTTAGTGTATTCAGTGGGTTCCTTCAGCTCAAAACACAGTTCCAGCTACCACAATAATCTCATTTTGAATCCAGCCTTTGAGTTTGCTTTTATGGCAACAATTCAGACACATCATAGTTAATAATCAGCATAAATGTCTCCATACCATTTTCAGCTATATTCTGCAATAGATTTTAGGAGAGGCATACCTACAGATCTATAGTTGAAGCAATTTTTAGAATATCCTTTTCAGGTGTCACACTGCAAGCCAGATCTTTTGCAGTAATTTAGACAAACTGGAAAGGAGCATCTCACCATATCTTTTTATGGAATAAAGTTATAAGGTCATTTTGAGGGAAAAAGAATTGAGCAAAGGATTGAACTACATTAGTAAACAGAAATTTAACTTGAGAGTCACTGATTTTGCAAGTGTAGTTAGAGCTAAGTTTGGTCTTAGAAATCAAGAAAATGGTTGACCATTTCCAGCTGGACTTATAAAACAAGGCCACCTCCAAAACAACCTTTTACTATGAACCTTTTTAAAGAAGTGACATCCATAATTCTCACTCAAAAAATTCTTTTGTAAGAGACCACGATTACATCTCATTTCTGTGTGTAAGTGCATACAAAATTTTATTTCTTCTTTGTTATGAACATCTTTACACAAAGTCATGAAGGTTTTGGGGAATTGCATACATAAATGTCCCAGTCAGTGCAGGTGTGTTAAAGCCATGACTTTTCTGTAGAGTAGCATGGTTCATCTCGTTTAAGATACAGAAATGAAGACAAAAACTACAGACACTGGCTTGCTAAAATTCAGTATCTTGTGTACAATCACTACAGGAACAACGCCTTGGTGGTTTACAAACCTTTTGTCTTTTTTTATCCATGGTAAACTTCCTGAGTGTAATTTTATTAAATATGAACAACTCCCAAATAATTCTTTCCCTGACCCTATAAACCCTTTTTCTTCCCCAAAAACCAGATTGGTAAGAAACTCTACTTGCACATACAGCTTCAAAAGCCACCAGGCTTTTCAGCCTGTGGGATGAGTTGATGCTCTTGGCAGGACAGAGATTATTCTTATTGCAAATTGTAGACAAAGGTAACAGCACCTTGAAATGAATCAGTTGTTAACATTTGTAGAAGCTATTTGTATGGTATTTTACTAGTACACAGTGGGGATAGACTCAAATTACTGACTTGAACAATTTAGTATATAGATAATGAGAAATGGTGGTTGGATAATGTAATACAGTAGTGCCAAGGATAAGCATTATAACATGTCAGCAGCTTTTTATTGAATTAAAACCTGATTTTCTAGGTACCAAGTGTAGTTTCAGTGCTACTACCTTACACACTCTCTGAGACCTTTTAATCTCACAAGTCCTGAAAAACTGAAATGTAAGTCAGATACACAATATTTTTACCTCTGGGGTGAAACTGAGCAGCTGTTTAACATCACGTACAACAGCAGTTTAGGACAGCAGTTGTTAATGTGGGAAAACATACCCAGATGTTGTCCCCTTGTCATTTTAGGATCACATCTTGCTTAGATATTCATGCTCAGAAGACTGAACTCTTTCATGACTTTGAAAATTCTCTTTTCCCCCTCAAATTCAAATGGGAGAGGAAACCATTATTTTTTTCCACATATAAAAGCAAGATGTATATATGGCTTTACTGACATTTCTCAAAGTCCCTGATCTCACAGTTTAGCTTTCTTAAACTTCAGAACTGTTGTGATGCATACATGAATATCTGCATCTCAAAAATAATTGAAAAGGGGGAGGAGAAAGGACTTACTGCCTTTACTTCCAGACAAGGTTCATAGAAAATCAGAAACAGTCCTCACAAGGGTCACAAAGGAATCCTTAAGGACAGGCAGCTAATTTTGACAGCCACATTAAATCTTATTTCAAGACCAGAAACTAATTTTCCAGGCTAAAGCCATTCAAAATCCTGGACTGTTATCTGATTTAAGTTCTTCACATTTCAATTTTATGTTCTTTTATGCACAAAACTATTTTAAGTCCCATAGCTGCATTTTTGTATGCAAGTCCAACCACTCTGCCTGGGAGTAATGTTTCAATAGGCACCACAATTGTGTTACTCACAATTCAGAGCAACAAAATGCTCCCAAAGTCATGCAAGTATCAAGTGTTATGTAATTTTATTGGGGTGGTGGCAATGGAGAATTTATTTCAATGTCTAATTTCAACATCCATTTTTCCTCTTGTTCACAGGTTGCATATAGCAAGGCAACACTGCAACAACTGATAATGACTTACCGGCACAATCCCAGAACAGATGTTACAAGGGGATTTCCCACCAGGCACAACTTTGGAGTTTTCAGCAGAGCACACAAAAAAAGGCTAATCCCAGGAGCCCGAGAAACAGATATTTATTGATGGGACTTACATGACACAGTTTTTTGGCTCAGTCCTGTAGAGTTCAGGGACTGAAACAAAACTGGAAGAAGTTACCACAAGGACTGCCAGAAGGACAGCTGTGCAGGGAAAAAGAAAAATGCAGTGACCTGCACTTCATAGTGGAAATGGGTGGAGTTCAGTCCATAGACAAAGTACAGACACAAAATGAGCTGAAACCCCTGCTGCTAAGCAATCATAAAGCTTCAATACAGAGGTGATTCTGAAGGTCTAAACAAGACAAAATGCCTTAGAAAAAAACCTGTTTGCAGGAAACAAAGGGATATTATGTCCCTAATGACGACCCTTAAAAATAATGCTTTTCTTTATGGTAATGGTTTAAATCAAAGGCTTGGTGAAAATATTTCAACAAAAGTTAACCAATACAGTTAACTACAGATGCAGATCATGTGGAAACCAAGGTAACCAAAGTTTTCAATGCAAAGGAGTATGTATAACCTGTTTTACAGGCAGATGGAAATATGTTCAGCCAGACAAGAAGTGACAAAACTCCTCTGAGAGTCACATCAATGATTTTATATTCAACACAGGAACATTCAAAAAAAAAAAAAAAAAAAGGCAGCAAAATCAAAGAGTTAACTAAATAAAAGTAAAAATAGCTATCAATACCAGAGAAAATCCTTCAGGTAGCCTGGAAGAGAACACAATGATCCGAAGAGTCTTATCTTTATCCTCCTTGCTAAACTAGCAGCAAGATTGAAAGGAAGGTAACAGGGTTAGAAGGAGAATATCAAATCTTCTTGCTTCATCACCTCTCCAGAAAAGAGCGAAGAAAATGGTTAGAGATTAGGAAACACAAAGACAGAAAAATAGTTTGCTGGGAAAGAGGGGAAAGATCATAGCATCCTTCAATTACATGAAAAGCTCTTGTCAAGAAGAAGAAACTCATCTGTTCTACTTGCTCATGGTGGAAAGAATAAGCAGTGACAGCATCAAAGGTTAAACATTAGGGAAAAGCTTTGGAATAGATTTTCTGTGAAGGTCATGGAATTTCCATCACTGGAAAAGGTTAGACAAACATCTTTCAGGAAAAAAAGATAGGTATAGCTGATCTTAGTTTAGAGACTTCATGACCTCTTGAGGTTTTTTCCAGGATTATTTTCTATGATTTGACAACTTAAGCAGTGATGACAAACTTTGCAGACCCCTTTGAACTCTTTGGATGTCATTAAGATTGTCCAGACCCTTTATTCTAGCAATTACTCATTACATAGATAATAAAGGCATAGTTTACAGGAAGAGATGACATCTTTTATTTTTCCGACTACATCAGGCTAAAAACGTACTATTTGGGGCACATGTGCCTTTCTGAGAAGAGCAGGCAGAAAAGCAACATATTCTCATTGTTTAAAAGGACTGTTGGAGAAGAGCAGCTGTACTTTGCATTAGCTTTTAATATGAAGTCATGATATTACATCATTCTCACAGAAACAGTAAAAGCTGACATGCCTAAGCACTGTATTTAACACTAGAAACAAATTCTAGTCTAGTTAGGATATTTACTATTTAGTTAAAAAGTTACATTTACCTCTAGAGTTGTTGTATTTCATACCAAGAGGGAAGACGTAAAGCTTCAAGGGAAAAAGTTTGGTTTTGTAAGGTGAATCACAATTTTTCCCCCCTAACATTAAATGGCAAATAAAATAATGGAGAAAGCAAGTATCCTTAGCATGTGGTCAAGGACTTCAGTGACATGAAGAGATAAGCACCAGTCTCATCTAATCACAGATGATGGGCAACTTCTTGTATGTGCATTTCGTTGTGAAAAATATTCAAGAAGAGAACAGCAAGGTCTGACTTGCATGAACAGTACTTCCCATCTAAGGCCTCACCTGAGGCTGGAAGGTCATGGAAGGGAGAAAACATTACACCATCTTTGGCCTTCTCCAGGGAAAAAAGGTCTTTACAGGAGTATGCTATGCAGAAAAATCACTTCTGGCAATTTTCACAGGTGATTATAAATAACCTTGCTGTTTTTGAGAAGTATAACTTCAGTCATAAGACAAACGACAATGTTGTTGCGTGCTGCCTCCTACTTCACTCAAAATAAAACTAGATGCCATCAACATAAGCTGCAGCAGGGAGCCTTCTTTACAAATGCTGTGATTCCTTCACATTTTTCCCTATTAAATAATCAGAACAGCTCTTCAGCCTACTTATGTACTTTCTATTTACCTTCACAGTGACCAGTGAAAAATCTCAGAGGACCTCACTAGAAACTGCATTCTACAAAGGCTGAATTTCCCTTATTCCTTCTGGAATAGTCTTTACAGATATTTTCTTTCTCTCAGTAAAACTTGTATTTCATTCCATTCCATGAAGTGTATTCTATTTCCATGCCTTTAGTCTAATTTTGGAAAATTTTCTGTCTCCTGGTTTTGTACAGCCTTTATCAGCCTTGGTAAGTACATACCAGATAACTTTGAAAATATGATATCAGGCAATATTTATACTACTATAATATACTAATTACATGACATCATTTCAGGCCAGTCTATTAGATCAAACTTTAGCTAGCCTTTTTCCTCCATTGGAAATCCCATGAAAGAGCTGATATTGCCATTGAAATCCCTTTTATATGCAAATCAAAAAGTCTGTTTAAGACACAAACAAATATCATTTGAATCGTTAGCTATAGCCTAGAGACTCTGCTTGCAACATTTGGACAAACAGAAGCAGAGGCTTCTCCCTGGTGATCTTCTCTTTTACATAGATCAAAGGCTTTCCAGCCTTTTATGGGAGCCAGTTTAGGAATTAAAAGATGACTTGGCCTTATTCAAACAGCAGACTTCCATAATACTTGGAATGGAATTAGAAAGCCTTAACAAAGCCTGTGGTTTAGAATTTGCACTTATCTTTTAAACTTAGAATCAAATCCCATTTTCAATATTAACTATGTTAAATAAAACAGCCTCTCTGCTAGCTTATAAAAATTGCAGACATCTTAGCTGTACAAAGTCTGTAGTGTGTTTATCTGTTTGAAGGAACTAGGCCCTCACTTCCAGATGGATCGAGTTCAGCACTTATTAAAATCAAACCAAACCAGTTTACAGAACAGAAATGATGCCCTTAATTATTATCCCTGTATTTTTATCTATTGCTTGTAATTATGTCAGGTCAGCTGTACCTTTGTTACAAAATAAACATAGGGGAAAAAATAGAAGTGACTGAGCATGTAAAGAAACTTTCAGCTGACCAGGCAGTCACTCTTGGAAGGAAAGCTACAATACTTCTCAAAAGGTGTTCCTGTGTGAAATGGCTGTGTATTAACGCGCTCCAGCAGCAACTCGCTCTGTACAAATGTCTCATAGGCAGCAGCGGACTTTGCCACCTCTGTAAGCCACAGTAAACCACAACTTCAGCTCATCATCCTGAGCACTTGGACTGCATAGACAGAAGTGGGAAGTGCAGAACAAACCCTACAGCACCAGCACAAAGCAGGATATGTCAGGAAGTGAATAATACACAGCTTGTCTCGAGCTCTGAACTTGGACTGACTGCATGATCCCAAATCAGAGAGGGGTTTTCCAGTTTCTGAAAGCAGAACAGTCTTCTGAGCCTCTAGCACCCAATTAATTTTCGGTTATACTGCTTAAAGCAACATCTTACCACGCATGATTGATTGAAGGGAAAAAACTCCACATGTTTGCTAATTAAAACAGAAGTAATTATTGAGGTAAGGTGCCACTTACATGGTAGAATGTCACTATGGGAAAAAATACCGAAACTATTCTGCCCCAAAGTTATATAATCAGGTTTTTTGGTTTATTACTTTTCTTTTTTCCCTTTAGCATCATAATAAAAGCATCCTATTCATTTGGGGTTTTTTCAGGGAAAAGGATGGAAGGTTACTTTGGCTAGCTTGTTAATTAATCATGCACAGAAAATAAGGTTTACATTTCTGTAGTTTCTGCATAATAGAGAGAAAGGATTAATAAAATTTTAACAGGGAGGAAATATATTAATATTACAGCAGCATCAATCCTAATAATTTCTGCTCATTTCCAAGAATTTCCTAATTTTGAGAAGCAATTTCAACAAAAAATGCCTTTTAATGCTCATACCTAGCCAAATATTACTGTACATTTGTAACATTATTTCTTTCACATTTCATCAAGTCTCAGCATATTTCTTGTCAGAAGCTAATTATAGAATACCCATATTTATTGCATGCCATATCTCAGCCTACTAAATAAGCTTACAAAAGCTCTGAGAGAAGAGAGGAAGATAAAAGAAGAGCAGAAGAAAGAACAATATTCTTTTAATCTTCTGTGGACTCTTTGTAATGTCAGTTACCAACAGATCTCCCTTCTCGAGCACCTGGCATGTGACTAGTTCCAAAGATAGCTCAGCAGAGCACCATGCACAGTAGAGCAAAAAATAAAAAAAAAAAAAGCCAAACAAAACAAAACTGGCATCAATCTCCTAAGAAGGTATTCCCAACCAAGCCAAAAGCCTGGTTTGTACAGCCCACAGGGACAATCATCCCTTTAGCCATCTGCAAATGAAACCACAGTATGTCCTTTCTTCCTAAAAAGCAAAATTCTTGTAAAGTCAGATGTGTAGGGAGAAAAAAAATCTCCTGTTCCCAAAGGCTTATGCAAACAAAAAGAATTTGCAGGCTCCACATCACATGAATTTTTTGTCCTGCATTTTTAACTCTTGTACAAAATGAACATAGGACTGTATCACTGACCAGTAGTTCACAGAAATAAGGTACTATTCTGTTGTTTGCCATGTTTCAAATGAGCATTTCAGGAAGGGAAACAAATAGTGTAATTGATATATAAACAGCTTTGCCTTCACCCACTCAAAAATCAGTGGTTCATATATATACACACTGTAAAACTTTATCAATCCAGGACTGTCTGAGACAAACGAGGCAGTTGAACTAGCACAAAGACAAACAGAGCAAGAGCCATGGGCTTGGCTCCTGTTTCCTGTGCTCTGAAAACATCTTCTGGAGGCTGAGCTCTAAGAACCTTAGGGTCCTGGACAGCAACTCCAGACTTTATCTCTTGGGAAATGCAAAAGAGCAAGCTCATCCCTAAGTTCAGCTGGGACTATGAACCAGAAAGCCTATCCATAGAAAAACAAAGCTAGTAAAGATCTCAAAAAGTTGTGTAGGATATTCCCAATTCCTGTTCTAGACCCATTATGCCATGCCAATTGAGGAAAGATCCAGAGAACGCCTTCTCCTGTGTGGAACAGCACTCAAAGAAGCACGGGGAACAGTTGCAATATGCACCATGGACGACGTTTGTGATCAGTGATCTGGTGCTTTGTGGGTTGGAATGTGCTGCCATGGCAGTAAGGGCTGAACACAACGATGGGCAGGAATTAACCTGAATTAAAGGAAAATGCCCAGTTGTTAAGTCCATTTTTCTAATGTAGAATAACACCATTTAGTCTGCTGGAAGCAGAGGAGGACAGGTCACTTTCCAGCACTCCCTCTCCCACAGAAACTTCTCTTATTTTGCTGCTAATGAGTACCAGTCCCTTCCCTCTTCTCTAAATGCTCTTCTGAAATGGTCCCTTCTGTGATTTATATACATTAGAATTGCAAGCATGAATAAAAAGTACCTCACTTTTCTATCATACTGTGTAAGTACAACACATTTAAACCAATAAATGATCCTTCTTCAATTTTTTTAATAGTTTTATTACTGATAATGGGAGTTTCTGTATTTATTCATTAAATTTGTCAAGGCCCTTCTTTAGGAATTGATTTTGAGTTTATATTACATTGTGCGCTGGATTAATATTTACGTGTAATTCTAAGCCACTTCTGTCTTGCCTTACTGGACTAATTTAATGTCTTTTAAAAGATAAAGCCCTATGTGACATCATTACCCTGCCAGATTTATAATAGCCAATGAAGTCACCCTTATAGCTTTTCATAATTTTCCTCTTTCACCCATAGTCTAATATGCCATTAGTCCTACTTCTCAATTATTAATCTAGCTTCTGGACAGGTAACCTTTACCTAGAATACAATATTTAACTCACAATAATGGTAGAAAATACAGTTTCACTTTGATTAATAATCCATAAATCAGTATTAGCAAATTTCATTATATTTTAGATGCAGTAGAGAGGAGAAACAGTATTAAAATGTAAGGGTTAATGTTGAAAATGTTGCCAATGTTTCTGAAAGAACTATATTTCTGTCCAGTTTTTAAATCCCTGTATAAGGACATGCATATGAAATTACACTCAGTGTTATATAAAAAATATCCATGGCATATTGTGTTTTCTATTCCTTCTACCCTTGTTAATGAGTGATTTAATATGTTTGTGCTCCTTGTACCAAGTTTAACAACACTAGTGTAGAGAGTAGGTGTGAAATTAATACCTTTCTGTAAAAACATTAATGTTGGCAATTCAAACATTTTCAGCTATATACTGTACTTTGGGCAGTCTGTACCTTCATGTCTGCATGCTTGCTATTGGCTCAGTAACATTTTCTCATTTGGTTTCTCTCAGTTTTGGGGTCCCTTGAATGATAAGGAGAGACATCTCTCTTCTTTCTGCCCCAGTGTATTGTTTGAAGCTCAGAGTATTTATTCTCATTTTTCAGTATTTAGACTTTCGTATTTCTCTCTCTGTGTGTGTGTGTGTGTGTGTGTGTGTGTGTGTGTGTGTGTGTGTTTGTAATGGTGCCATGGCTTTGATTAATGACAAAAGGTTCACATCACCAAAAGGTACTAGGCCAGTAGCTGGCCATGGCCATCATATAGGGCTAGATTTATGCTAAGAGGATTCTTTATTGTAACAAAAACTAACAACCCATATATCTGTCTACAGAGTTAATTTACATAGATACAACTCAATTGGTTCTGAAATTAACTTTAGTTCAACAGTCATAACTTTGGTGCCCTGGGCTAGTACAGCTTCAGAGATAGATTTATGTTATCATAGTTGTATAACATTTTTGGAATTGAGGGAAAATAGCATATTGACAATCTAATCATATGAACAGTATTCCTGTTCCAAACTTCAGACATGTTTAAGAAATAAATACTTGTGTGTGGTCTTTCTTCTCTTCCCCTCCTCAGCAATGATTCTATTTCTCCAGGGTTAGAAAAAGGAAACTTCTGGAAACATGGTGGTCTGAAGAAACAGTAAGCCAGAGAAATACCAGAAAGAAGGAGAAAAAACATGACAGACAAAGCAAACTGAGTACTAGTCTTCAGAAAGGTTTCCCTGGATTTTACAACACCTACTACACTGTTGTGCACATCTTTCATTTATCAGACCTCCACTCTAACAATGCACCAATCATCTATACATTTAACTCCTCTAAGCTCATTGCAGAGCTCAATTTAGAAATAATGATGTAGAGGTTGCTATTTTCATAGCATTCAAAGCATTTAGGGGTGTAATTTTGCTCCAGGATCATCACTTAACTCCTCTGTTTGCCACAGGGCAAACGGTTCCCCTGATAAATTTTTAACTCTAAATGTGAAGAACAATGATATTTACATTTAAACTTTTTAATCCAGTATTAAATTTACAAAACTCCACCATACATAACTTTCCCCCCTACTTACCTTTCAAAAAAAAAAAAAAAAAACCAAACAAAAAAAAACCCAAGCAAACAAAACCAACAAAAAATACCCAGCAATAGAAGTGAGGTTGAAAAATAATTTAAAGGAACACAACCACTCCAAAACCGGAAGTTGTGTATCAATCCCTGATTTAACTATACTTTTCATTAAAGGATCAAATACCCTTATTCCTGACAACTAAAGATAATGAAAGAGTACAAACTTGTGCCTTGTTTTTGTTGCAGGGTCAGGAGATACAATCACTCACTTAAACGATTAAATGTAATGCATACAAGCATAGGGAGATGAAAAGTGCCAGTTTAAATTAGCTTGACCTGTAGTGTTGACTCCTGGACAGATGGCATAATATACCCGGACTTCATTGCTGAGGCATTAGAAGCACACAGCAAGAGCCCATTGTGATATTAAGAAAAAGCTCAGAAGCAAACTCAGACTGAGATCCAAAAACCTGCTGGCCCCCTGTGAGGCTCTTGGCTTCCTTTTGCCAGACCTTTTACAATACAGAATGAAGTCTTCTCAGTTTTAGCTAAAGCAGTGCAGTGCTCAGGCAATGAACACTCATTTTCTACTCTGCTGTCTACAGAGCACACTTTAGGATGAGATTCAGTCTTAAAGACCAGGCTGACAAAGGGCAAACCAGTCAAAGTCAACGTATTCTTTCCAGGGGAAGGAAAAGCTAACTGTACCCAAACCTCACTGTTTGACAAAGCCAGCAATCCTTTTGAGGAGGAGTGTACATGCATAAAAATTAGGTAGATCTCTAAATCCACATATAGTATTTCTCATGAGACAGGAAGAATCATCTAAAGAAGTCTTACCCCTCATAAATCTTTCCACTGTTAGCAGAAGCTGAAGGTTTTTCTATGCACACACACACACACACACTAACCCACACATAATTTTTAGTTTGCTGTTTTTAAATTAAAAGAGAAACAAAGCACCTGTCCAACCTCTCTTTGGTATTCATTCTCAAAATTGGGAGTGTTATCTCTGAAGTGAACAGATAACTCACTGTCTAACCTGCTGAGAAGCAGGGGTATAGAGCGCAGAGCACTAACAAAATAGCCAGGTTTATAAAAACAAAGACCTAAAGGCCAATGGCATTCCAGCAAGGGAAATGTAGTTAGGAAAGAAAAGTTATTAGCCATGTGTACAATGCATGGAAGTTGGCATCACTGACTTGCATCCATCTGTTTCTTCACCAGCATAAGATCGCAGCTACGCATTTTGGGAACTTATGGGCTCTAAGTGGAAAGGACACATCACAATGCGAGTGCCCAGCATTCATCAAACAGGGTCACCCTCAGCTCTAAAGGTCATGTGAGTTTTGTTTTATCTGGTCCTTTCATAAAACTAGAGAAAATAATATCCCTGAAATCTCCTCATGCTTCTCTTTCCTGCAAAGGCAGAAAGCATAACAAAGGGCAAAGAAAGTTAAGAAAAGAGATGATGACATTGTATGAACCTTGCACAGAAGGAGTTGTGTGATGCTCTGTATGCCATATTTGTATTACTTTGAATAGATCTGTCCAATTTTCTCCTTCTCTTTGGTAGTTTTTATGTACTCAGATAATCTTATAAGAAGCCAGATAATGACTTATTTCGTAAATTGTACCAGACTAAAATTGTTCCTGCCAGTGGTAACACTTTCCATTTTGGTTTGGGGCCATAGCATAATTTTACTACATGGCTGGAGAAAGCTTGCAAAGAATAGTGTAGCAAGTGTGATTTATTTTCAGCACAGGTTATCTTTACAGTGTGAATGATTTCTCTAAAGTTTTAAGGGCCTAATAAGACAATGATTTGTCATTCAACACCTGTTGTTTGGTTTTTTTCTAAATGGTTCAATAAAAGACATTTACTACTACAAATACTTCCTTGCCTAAAACTAGGCACCTGAGTAAGAAGTTTGGATTTAGGCATTCTGGCATCTGCTTTATTAATTTAAAGCAACCTCTTAAATTTAAACATATTTAAGCACCAACACCAAAAGTGTTGGGCAATTTCCATCAATCTCTTTCAGGGAAAAAAAAAAAAAAAGAAAAAAACAACACACATCTACCTCCCTGACTAAATTTAATCATGCATATTAAAAATGTTGGCTTTTATGACTAATGGAAAGCTGAAATATTTTCACAGTGTATTATTTTAAAGGATTTGCAACACTGTGGCATTTTCTAAGCAATCACAACACTGTATATACACCCCACTTCTTATGTATACCCCAATAGGACTGAGGCACTAGATAATGGCTCCACTGTTGCAGTTACTGTACAGACAAAACTTTTGCAGCAACCTTTGCCAAATGTACAGTTTGGGTTAAAACCGAGTTGGAGGTGAAGGTCTAATCAGAAAGCACTCAGAGCAAGTGAGGGAATATTAAAAGCTCCCTTGCACTTCAGAGCAAAGAGAGGCCTCTAAGTAGGGCAGATCTCCATTCCAGGCTGTCAGAAGGCTGAGTTGTAACATGAGCTGGGCTCCATTTGCTTTTCCATTTATATAAAAACCTTTTTGTTTCTTTTGTTATAAACTTAGACCTCCAGAATAAAGCCAGGAGGAAGGGGGGAGGGAGGGAGAGGAACAGTCGCTGCTTGAAAGATGTAGTTTGTTGTTTGACCACTGTGTGCAGCATACAGTACCTTGCTATCTGCACGGTTTGCAGCAGCTCCTCTATACCAGATAGAATTCCTTAAAAAATAAAGTTCTTGCCCACATCCAGAGAACCTGCCCCAGTCCCTGCCTCAAGGGCCCTATATTGCAGAGAAGACTGAAGCACACCAGGAAAGAAGCACAGGCAAAATACTTCTCTTTTACAATACTCAGAGAGGAAGTCAGTCTTGAGGAGACATTTTAAGATTGGAAGACCTTGAAAAATCAAGATTTCAAAAGCAACTCATAGCAGAGAGGAAGAAATTGATAGGATGGGAGTAGGATTAGCATATTAAAAAGGCTCTGCATTTGACATTACTGATGGCAAAGGGAGCAAACCTTGTACAGAGGAAGATAAAGCTGGGAGAGGCTATAGGAAGCTGTTTCCAGGGGTAGCTATATCTCTCAAGCATGCTAAGGGGAAGCAGATTGGCAATAAAAAAGAATAATATATTGATCATGCAAGAACACCATATATTTTCATATGCTTCAAAGAGATTAAAACAAGAAGAATAAGAAGTAGGACATTACAAGTGTTAACATGGAACATGATGAGTGAAAGCAAAAATATAAATATCATAGTTTTCTTCAAGAGGAAACATATTTACCTCTTAGTCATGCATGGTGGAAACAACACAAACCAGGTCAATGTATTGGTGAAGAAAACTATAAAAAAATTGAAAGGCTTTACTCAGCTGAGACTTTAGAGTAGTAATAAACAACAGTAACTATGCTCTTCATAAAATCAGTTTTCATCACTGCTTTTACACAGAACCCTTATCACTGATCCCATTTTATAGAAGAGGGAAAAGTGACATATAGCTAAGCAATACAAATCACCTAAGGCTGTGGAGTGTGGCACTACAGGGGCAAGGACAGAAGCAGAGTGCTTGGAAGACCACCACATTCACCCATGAAGCTGCATTCCCACTGAAGCCAAATGCAGCTGCAGCTAAAGGGAACACAGAGGGAAAGCTCTTTTGCAACAAGCAATGTGAATACTTGAGAAGAGAAGATTAACCTCCAGGTGAGACATTCCTCTACGCCTCCCCGCTGAGCAGGTCGAGTGCCTGTACTGTTCTGTATATAACACAGGGACTAAGAATAAAATCAGTCTCCCTCCAAATGTAAATTAAACTTTTCTTTATACATTCAGTTACTTCCATTGGTTCATCTCAGGCCTTGTTGTCAAGACAACAAAACCTAAAAAGAGAGGGAGTTGCAGTAAATAGCCAATTATTAAATAACTATTTAGGGCTGTAGGTTGTTTACTATGGTAAATTTAAATTGAAACAAGGAAAGATAATCCTCAAAAAACAGGAACTCCAGTTTGGAAAGCAGTGACATGATTACCCTTTGGTGTTCTATATGAGCTCTATAATTTAAGTTGCTAAAGGAATTCAGCAAAATTTCCAAAACATAAAAAGCCAACAAATTTCAGAAATCTGCAAAGTGATAGGAACTTTACTTTTGAGAGTCTGCCCTCATATTTGCCCTCTCATTTAAAAATTACACAGGAGAGTTCCTTATCATGAACACTTCAGTCATAATCTATACTATACAATTTTAAAGCTACATATTTAAGGAAGAGGATGAAAAACGTAATCAGGACAGTATTTGATAGCACCAAACGTGGTAGTTATTCCAGGATTAATTATGCAAACACGTCTGCTGTATAAAATGGCAAGTAGAACATGCCAATGAAAAACTTGCTCAGAAAGACATGAAAAGGAGCATAAATATGTATATGTACATTGACGAAGCTAGTGAAAATATGAAGGTGAACACAAAGGAAGAGTCCTGTTGCTCACAACCTGAAAACTGGGTGATACCTCATATCACGCTCTGCTAGCTCCCAGTGATTATGGAAAATATAAGGGCTGAGTGTTCATAAGGTTGGGAAGAACTTAATATGAACTATCACTTGAATGACAGGTCTGCCATGCCTTGCTCCATTTGTTCCTCCCTGCTTCCCCTACCACTGAAGCAAAAAGATCTAGGGTTGGAGGCTGCAATGGTCAGAGGTGAAAGAATTACTGTGGGAGAAACGGTCTTCATTTTCTTTCCTCTTACAAATCCCACAGGTGTTCAGAAACCACATTTTATATCTGATTTTGAGGGCTAAGTTCTCAGCCAGTGTTCCATAAAACATGCTTTTTCATGTTATAAAACCAGAAAAGGCCAATAGCATTAACATTTTAAATTTGATTCTGTTAAAACAGGCTTATTTCTATTGCCCTCAGTTCCCTCTTCTTTTTTTTTTTTTTTTTTTAAATTGTTCCAAAGCCTATAGTGGTAAATTTGACATTTGGCCAAGTTTCAGTGTGAATTTTTATAGCTGAGATAATACAAGCTCCTGTAAAATGAAGTAGCAAAATGCTTCCAGTTAGTTTAATAATAACTGGAAAGAGTAATGTTGCTTCTGAAATAAGGCCCTTTTCTCTACATGTTATTAAAAAGTGCTGAAAGAGATTGCTATTTATCTTCTGCTTCTCCTTGCTACTGATTTATTAACATATAAACAACATGTAAAACATATCTAAGTAAAATATTTAACAGCACAGACATACACAGAGTCTCAGAATTCACTGTCATACTGCTTTCCAGTAGCACAATGCCATTCATTTAATTGACCTATTCCTGATTTATAAGCCACAGCAGTAGAGCAGAATTTGATCCACAGAGCAACAGGATCTTTCTCTGTAAAATTTGGTTTTAAATGTTAAATAGTCAGTGCCACAATGATCAAAAGATACCACAACAGTAGCAGCATCTCTGTTATTCTGAAATTTTCTTGCTTGTAAACTTCAGACAAAACCTCTTTTTGTTTGTTGATGTGAGCATTTTAACAGGAAACAGGAGTTCAGCTGCTAAAAAGCACTTTTTTTCCGATACAAATTTCACCATTGTACTGTGATTGACAGCCATCCCAATGTCTATAAACAACCTACAAGCCTCCCAAATTGACCATTCAGTTCCTGCGTCCAACATTTAAACACTGAGCGGTTTTTGCGCTCAATAAAATTCCTTTTCATTTCACTCTGGGTTGCCATGTCTCTTCAAACAGAGACAGAAAAGCAGTGCTCTGTGTCAGACAGATTTTAATTTTCAGTCCTCATCCATTCGTACAATGTAGACACAAGCAAACAAACCCTACCCAAAGCCTAGCAACCCACAGTTTAAACAGTCAATGCGTATGAGCTACGGGATGAAGGCCTGGACCTGTTCACACATGAATAAAGAAGATTAAGATTTTCTTTCAAAGACATGAAGCCTTTTTGACAGCCTGTGTCAACAGCGCTGTCTGCCTCTCAATGTGAAACAGTCTTCTATCACAGGTTCCCACAGGGAGGTCTTGCTTATTAGCATGCTTTACACTTCCATTCCTTGTCAGTATTTAATTTAAGAATAAGGGTGCAAAGTTTTGCAAACTCTTACTTACCCACAATGAAAGGATAACTTACTGCAGACGCTGAAAGGAAATACCAGCTAACATGAACACCTACAGGGTACACTTTTTAAAGAGGATAACCTAGGGAAAAAAAAAAGAAAAAGAAAAAAGAAAAAAAAAACAGTAGATACAGTTGTGTTTTCTATTTGTCACGGCAAGAATATGCCAGTAAATTTGTTAATCACAGAATGCCTCTTTTAGCAGGCTGCTTTTGTAGAATTCTTGTCAGCTGTTTTAAGTATAACACGTGCTGTTGTGCAGGGCAATACATCAACTGAAAATTTTGGACATAACAAAAAAGTCTCCATCCAAGCAGCAGCAGTAATACTGACTGCGTTCATATATAAGCATGCACCTGAAAGAGGTCTCCAAAGTCATCCAGTGGAGCCCACTGCTATCACAGGCTATATGACATATAATCCCCCTCAAAAAGTGACCAAGCGCTCTTCTAAAACAACACTTTGAACAACAAAAAGCCAAAACCATTGTTTCCATTCAAGAGAAAGATTAGCTCTGGCTGAAACAATTTAGATTCCATTTTTGTGAATGAATGACAGCACCAAGTCACCACTATGAACTGATGTTATTATATTGCTTAAAATCAAAATACTCTTAAGACTCCAACCTTGCAAACATACTTAGGGAGTTGTTTAGATAAAGAAGTGAGTGGTTCCAGTGAAGGTAATTGCATCATGAAGACGTAGAGCACAGGCAGCTTTCAGGATTGCAGTCTAAATATCTGGAGCTAAAACTAATAGGAAAAAACCATACTTTCTGCAATATTGTAAAACATTTTTTATTCTGGAAACAAACGAAAATGCTACTGCTGTATTAGCTCACCGCTTGGGTAAGACCACAGATTTGTTATCAGTTTGCTCATCTAACTTACTGCTAAAAATTTATTTTGAAATTATCAAAGGAGAAAGTTGGATTTTCAGGACAAAAAACCTATTACAACAAGGAACAGATTATGTCTCAGAGAACTGAGAGGGCAAAGTTCCAAATTTATCTCCATATTGGACTTCAAACACCAAGATTAAATAAGGATAGTCATAATCCATATCATGGGAAAATTGTAAAGATTTATTTTCCAAAATTGCTAAGATTATTCTTAATGCTCAAAATAATTTGTATATGCATTTTTAAAGGATTTTCTTTTCTAAAATCATGCAACTAAAATCAAGGGAAATTAATGTTTCATGGTTCTAATGTAAAATTCAATGTGAGGTACAGGAAGAGCTAAATGACCTTGTAACTAGAAATAAACAGCTGAGACAAGGAAGGATAACTAGGATTACAAGGATCAACATTTAATGCATCAAAAATCTTCCTTTAAAGCTGTGTACTGTACACAAAAATGATTCATAGTCTTTTACAAGTATCTGCTTAGCAGATGCTTTTTAACATTAGTCCTGATTTTTCCCCTTTGTGAAAATCACAGCTGAGTGTGTGAAAGCTAATACAATTACACGAAAGATTCACTTCCTTTTATCCTGGTTTAATACATCCCAAATAAATTATCTAGGTTTTTAATTAGTTATTTTAAAGGCAGTGCACTTTGAGTTCTTCAATTTGATTCTAGCCAACATTTATTTCTGTCAAGCAAGTATGTGACTTAGTGCCATGCAGTTATAATTTGTAACATATTTAGTTATGTTCTCAAAGCTACATATTTGTTTAACAGGAATAAATGTAATCTCAAATTTTAATTTTCTAAAGTTAAATTTGTCTAGACATCTAGAAAAAACTTACATAGGTCAAAACACAAAGATAAATAAGTAAAGAAGATGTACAAATATTATGTGTTCAAGACTCTGGATTTTATTCTCCCCAATGTCAGTGATTTATAGGTATCAATTTTAAGAAGGAACACTAGGTTCTAGCACCAGTTAGTGGCAGGTCTATAAATGAAGAATCATTTCCGCTATAAAAGCAAAAAAACCCACCAACAAATAAAATAATTGATTTTTGTTTTCTGATCAGTTCTTTAAAGTTATAACATAAACAATATGTCCATGTCTTTGAGCCTTTTTCTTTCTTCCTCCCCGCCCCCCGCCCCAAATTAATTTATTCACTGTCTGTCAGGGTCTCAGGATGAAGTCTTTTGTTTTGCTTTGTTTTATTTGAGACAGATGCATTAGTTGGAATCAAAAACACTTTTTAAGTTTAGATGTAGAGTGAATACTATTTGCAGGAAACACTCTCAGAATAGTTTGGGAACCCCTGCATAATTTCTCTCACAGACAAGGGCTCATCAGAGCACCACATCTGTTAAAAAAAAAAAAAAAAAAAAAAGGTGTTAAAATCCCCATAGAGTTATTGTCAGTTTTTTTGGGGGAAAAAAGCTCTAAAATGTAGTGATTTCCTGATATTTCTGTGTTAATTTTCATCATCAAACAAGCTACATAACAAAGTTCACCAGCAGAGAAATTCAGCAAAGGCTTGTGGAAGACACTTTTCAACATGGCTGCCATCTCCCTTTATTCTTTCCCAGTTGACCTCAGTGGGCTGTGATTTTTCAAATGGTATTTCTGTCTCTTTGTTCTTAATGGGATTCTCTTGTCTTCATCTCCTCACCAGTTAGGAGGCCATCCTTCTCCCTGGGGGCATTTGGATTTACTGTCATGGAGCACAATGGGAAATAGCCACCCTTCAAGCAATTCTCAGCAAGTTTCTCTGAAATACGCGATTTGAGGGAACAATGGTGGTGGTATTTCATAACTTTCAGTACAACTGGCAGGAGTAAATGTGACCACATCTATTAAATACTTCTCAGGAGTTCTCACACACACTAGATTGACATGACAGTGTAGGCAGGAAAGAGGAAGAAACTTGTTTTAAGTGTGTGCCTGAGTGACAGAAGGGAAAACTTAGGAATGTGTGTTAGGGGATGGGAATTTAAGAGAGACTGGGCAAAGGCTGGCAGATGGAAGGGGAGAAAGCATGGATATTGCTTAACTGTGAGCAGCTACTCCCACCCATTTTATCTGGAGGATCTTTGGAAGATACTACTGTAACATGTACACAGAACTTGTGGCTGCCAAAGGCAAGACTTAGCAAAATTTTTGGGGACTGAAACATTCTGGGACCTTCAGATATTTCACCCATCAAAGAGAAATCCAAGACCTAGTCATATAGTAGGAGTGTGCATCCATGCTCCAGCTCTCGAACTCCAAGGCAGTACCCTTATACAGCTGTGTCCTTACCATCAGTTTACACAGACATGGCAGGCTGTCCCACAGACATTGAAATTCCACAATCATAATTCATCTGTCACTATATGGCATGTGTGGGACAACATTAAGGGGAAATGGATGTTCTAATTTAGACTTTTTATAACTTAGAGTTTGTAAAGCAAATTGCTCACATGGCTCACAGTGTTTCTTCGTACCTGCTCAGGGGGAAAAAAGGACACATTCTGATTCAGAATTTGGTTTTTCTTAATGATTTATCAAAATAGTGAAGTGTTTAAACTGAAAACTAAAATCACTACTTATATTGAGATGTTATCATAATAGCTCACATTTTTTTTCACTCACCAAGTCCCCTGACCAAGTTACCACTTTCACTTGAGTTCCCTAAGTTTCTCACTTGATACACAGTCTATGGTATTGTATCTCCCCTTGGAAGCTTTGAATGAAATTTTGGTTTGTGCACTGAAATGCCCAAAATGGCATCTTACAGACATCACCACGTCTTAAGAGTTTGTGCTCCCTGACACACAGAGCTCATAAATAATTTTTCACTGTTCATTCTCTACCAATATTTTTGAAGGCAGTTTTACAAGCAATTATATTCCAAACATAATTGAAACTACCCTACAGTTCAAGGATGTGTCCCAACATCAGTGATGAATCTCATGACACCTCCAGTGTGCTCAGCTGCAGGAACATGATACGTAATGTGAAGTTGCTTTGTTCAATTTATTATCACATCACAATCCTCAACCCTTTCTTGGTGACATTAAAAGCATGTCGTATTCAAGTTTGCTCAGAGTGTGACTGTGACCCAAGGGGTTAGATCCGGTATCTCAGGTAAGCAAGTAGACAAGGATCAGCCAAGTTGAAATGAAGAAAGAGGAGTTGTTCTCTGCCCTTGCTACTGCAAGGCTGATTGACCATACTTGAGGGCAACAGTAAATTCCTTCTGATGATTTTGGTGCAGTAATGAACAGCCTTCCCTTTGCCACACAGCAAAACTGGGAGAAGGAAAGGGAGCTGGGAGGGTAGTGCAGAGTGAGAACAATCAGTTGAAGAAGGGGAGAGCAAAGACTGTTTATGCCATCCTTGTCTGTGAAGCCACAGGTCTAGGACACCAGGTACTGGCTCACATTTAAAGCCTCTAGTCCTCCTAGGTCCTGAATCCTGCTCAGGAAAAGGAAAAAGCAGATGCAGGGACTGGAGTAGCTCTGGGCATGTAAGCACAGAAGAAACTCACACAAGAAGGAATGCCAGGGATACCGAACAAACAGTGGTATGTATAGAACAATGATTTTGTAAAATGACTTTGTACGTCAGACACAATTCAGTGTTAGGCCTTAATCCATAATTCAAAATTCTATGTCAGATGATGTTGTGTGTTTAGGCAGATTCCCAGATGTTCCAGTACTTGTTACCCTCACCACAAAGGCAAATAAGGTAAAAAGCAGTTGCCTAATGTTTTCACAATTTATAGTGCGTTCAACATTCATTCAGTTTACCCATCGTGTTCCTAATCCTAAAATAACCAGCTTTAAAACAGGGTATTTTGCAGATTTTTACAACTTTATAACATCTGCACCAAATATTGTGGAAATGTTTTAACCCAAGTTCCAAAATTATACATGATTTAATAAGGGAGTTGTTTATGTTGGTTAAACAAGTCAGCTATTGAAAACAGATTCATAGAGGATAAACAGCTCTAGTATGAATTGTTTAGGTTTATTGAATTGTCTGTAAGTATATTTAAATATAAGTTAATAAATTAGGTTACTAAGCTAGCTCAGCCTTACAGATCTATGTTTGGGGACCTTGTATAGCATTTGATGGCACAATGTTAAGCCATCTATTAGCATTTTCAAATTGACCTGTTTGAAGAGTATTTGGTAAAGAGGAACAGAATCAACAGGAAATGTTAAACAGTTATTAATGTGTTTATCTGAGAAGTTTTCCTGTCCATAAATATACAGTTATTTTTGCATTGCCATTGATGACAATTGACTGTGATGAGCTGAAAGCCTTCATAACTATGGCTCCACCTAACAAAAGTGATCATATTTTTATGCTAATTTTTCATTACAGCCTAGATTTCATTGCTTTAGTACCAGAAAATTTACTTGAGGTCTTAAAGGACGTACAGTGCGATCCCTCTTTGTGAAATAATTTGTTTTCATGGCTCCTGATCCATGTAAACTGTTGCCTTTGCAATTTCAATATAGTTTTTAAAAGCCATGGTAAAATGTAATTCCTGTTCCAGCATGCCCAACACTTTAAAATATCAGAAATATAGTGGATAAAAAACATAAAGAAGATGGGACTAAATATGGCAGTATCAACATTAATGACTTTTTTCTTACACATTGCTCTTTTTCATGCACTTTTCTGCAAGTTGCTTCTCAACAGACTAGCAAGCTTGTAGATCATCTTTACACAGCATTGCCAGAAGACAAAAATTAGAGTAGAATAAGATGTGGAGGTGGGGACAAAGGTAGGTGGGGGTGGAAGAGGAAAGAAAATTCTGTACAGTCATTAGCAAAGCACCTCTCACTTAAAGAATATGTAAGAAGGCAAATGTCATGCATTTGCTAAAGTATATTTCCACCTGTTCTCTATTCCCCATCCTCACATCCCCACACACACCTCCGCGTTCCTTCACCAGGACAAAGGAGAGCTTAACTGTGTTAACATCAGGGTTGGGAATTTCCTTCCAGTCGTCATTTGTCTGTGAGACAACATACTCCTTTCTCTTTCATCAACACTTGGCTCAGTAACAGGAGAAAGTGACAAAATTTGGGTAAGAAGGCACCCAAGGTGAATATTGAGTCAAGTCCATAAAGCCACCTTTTTCTGTTGCTCTCTGCCAGCCTCCTTAGCAGATGTTATTCTGCAGGTAGTGCCAGGATCTGACTGCTGCTCCTGTAAGAAAAAGCTATTCAGCTCACCTGCTGGAGACAAGAGTTTTGCTGTGACTGCTGCAGCCAGTTTGTGTTCTCAAATTTGAACAGTCCAGTCTCTCTCCCTGGGCTAAAGGACCCCAGAACCACAGCAGACACAGATGCTTTACTGGATAATTGAGACCTAAGGATGGCTAGACAGGAATTGCAGCCACCTGGTTTGCATACAGGCAGAGCTTTTCCCCTGCCAGGGAGGCAGGCTCAGTGCAGGCTTCTGAGAAAACATTTCATCAAGTGCCAAACACCCAGCAGTGGCATACACTTTCGTCTTTGTTCTCCACAACATAAAGCCAATGGTCTGATTTCTGCCTTTCCAGAGGCAAGGCTAACTGTTTTTCAGTGATCCATAGAGCAACAGCAAACAATGTGTTGAGAATAGATATTAGACAAGGTAAGAGCAAAGGGAGGCCATCAGCAGGCAGAGAGATTTGAGCAGTTCTGTCACGGAGCAACACTGAAGCCTAATGTTGCATGACCACCACAAGCCATGTAAGTGTTGAATCAAGTCTGACACATGCCCAATAGAGTAATAAAAATAGAACAATTACAAATAATCTGGTCCCTGATTAGTATCACTAAAAGTTTTTGGCAGTACAGTTTATCACAACTCCTTCAACACCATGCACAAGTTCTTGTTTAATATTGACTCACACAAAAGTGAGTCTTACTTTCTAGTGATAACACAACTCCTTCTCCATAGTTCTGAGTTTCCTTCCTTCTCAGTTCTAACAAGACCTTATAATAAATTGTCAGACAGGGTGGGATCACTGAATGATTGAGGTTAGTCATGAGAAATCTGAAGTTTTTTGATAGGTTTAGTAGAATAGCAACAGAACACATTGATGAATACAGTAACACAAATCATAAAGCCCTATTGTCAGTACTGGAAAAAACTTTTATGTGACTAGCACCACTTTAACAAACATTAACTTTTTCCACAAGTGAAATATTGGGCGATTTGGTTGTTGGGAGTGGGTTGAGGTCTGATATGCCTGGTTAGTCTTTGGTGGGTAATTCATTTGGATCCTGAACACCTAAACCAGATGTTTGTATTTAATAGGTCAGCAAGTCTCATAAGCAAGTCATTATTTAATAGTAGAATTGGGTATTTCAGCATCTCTCTCTCCTTTTCCACTACCAAGCAGACATAGTGTCACACACACATGCTTATATCACTTATGTGCAGTATAGTGTAAGCATTCAATAGCTTTAAGAGTTGTATGTAGAAGACTGATGTAATATTTTGCAGTTTATGAGAGCTCTAACTGTAGGTTTATAAGATACAAAGGTTTAAGTATTCTGTATCTGGGACAGATTCAGACGTGAAGCAAAAAAAAAAGAAAGTCATGTTTGGAATATAATACAAATGTGACACAAGTACCACAACAGTAATCTGTTAAGTCCTCCTCCTGCCTAATTTGAACCATGGTTTTATTCATTAAATTGCATTCACAGCTAGGTACTTTACTGAGCTGTCAGCCTTTCCTTAATGTGAATATGAAGTGAGTTTATTGGGGTAAGTCTGAGTTCCAGGTCTTTTACTTCAAATGTTAATTTTCTTCACTGGATTATTTTGGATTTAGTCCAGTGCAATAGGGTAGGGTTTGGCCCATCATCATTTCAAAGATTCCAACATTTTCAAACAGTGGGTTGTGAATGAACCTGTGATATCCATAATTTATGAGGAAATATATTTACCAACTGAATTCAGATCTGTATACAGATAAGTAGAAAACAGTCAGGAAGTGTAAATTTGAAGCTTAACAAATATTTCTTGTCCCTTTTTCTCCATTCTTGAAGCTGTCAACTGACATTAAGTAAAGGAGTGTTTCCAAAGTGGCAGGACATAATTTGGAGTTCAAACTGCTATGAAGCTAAAATAATCACTATTCTTAATGCCAGACATCTTTATTTCCAATTGCTATAGGTTAAAATGAAATTCTGAATACCATTGTTAATCGGAAAGTTATCTTTTGTAATCCAGAATTTTAGAGTAGGATAATGTCCTGAAATTACATCTAGAGATGGGTTTAAAATACAGGAGACATCCATTAATATGAAAGAACAGATCCTTTTAGATACATGATTTAAAATAGATATTTAAGTCCAGTAATAACATTGTAGTATATAACATAGTCACATAGTATCAATACACAGCCAAGCATTAAAACAAATTTTAAAGTGGAATATGCATTAAATTAATTAGAATTCCCAAGTTCACCTCTTGTTAAACACGAATGGCAACAATGCCTCATTGCCCAATTTTTTCCCCCAGTAAGTTCTGAGTTGCTCAGAACTTTGCCATATTTCAGTTGTTCATGCTGAAGTACGTCGTGTTGTTTGCTCACTTCAGGGCTGAGTTCTCCTACAGACTCTCATCTTAAATGGTTCACTCTCATCTTAAATGGCTCCCCCATTTCCAGGAATAATGTTAAGATTAAAATGGTGCTGTACATGTAAAAATGCTTCCACTTGCCTCATGGAAAAAGTCCAGTATCTTTGCTGCTTGGAGTAGAAGTTTGAATCTACTCAGTAGGTTTCTCACTAAAAAAATCTCTGTCAACTAAAATGTTGCTGGAGACAGCTCTGGAAAGCACATTGCTACGTGCTCAGGTCAGTCAGCTGAAGCTTGGCAACTGAATCCTCCAAGAATCATCTGGGCCTTGAGCATGCCTTGTCCCCACAGAGCTCCTGTGTGCTGGTCAAGTGGCAGGGCTGACAATGCTCCTGGTTCTCACCCACCTATTGCACCATATTGTGTTCTTCTTAAAATGCCAACTTCTGAAGTTCTGCTTAGCTCAAGAAAATCTTAGCTGTCAAGACTTTTAAGAGAAGGTTTCCAGCAATCACTATCATAATGAAAAGTCTGAAAACATGGGGTAACTACATATCAAAACCTCAAAAAAAAAAAAAAAAAAAAAAGATTTGAAAATAAATTCAACAACGAAAAAGTCTAATAAAAAGAACAACAGAAGTTTGTTTGTTTGTTTGTTTGTTTGTTTTTAAAACAGTCTTATGACTGCAGAGGCAGTTTCATGATTTGTTGTGGTCTGCCTCCTGAATTTTTAAATGCTTGTGGCTGAGAATACTGGAATTATGCACGTTTCCCTGAGAGAAGTGCTGCAAAGAATGGAGGGGTTTTGTCATGCAGTTAGTCCAGAACTGAAGACAGAAAACCAGTTTCTATCCATCAGGCATGCCATTCACATTGGTGTCCTGGCAGGAAGGAAAGAAACAATCTGATCCAAGAGGAAAGGGAGACAAGGAAACAAAAGGCCTGTGCTGAGAGAGGTCAGAAGCTGGGTGTCTACACCAAAGCAGAAGGAAGTAGGAGAGGTTTGAGAAGCAGAAATGAGCACGTCTATAATCTGTGGTGAAATTTCTCCCTTCAGATATTTGAGAAGAAAAGCAGCAGTTCAGAGTCTCTCTGTAGTGAAATGAAACCACTGCTGTGAAAACCACTGCTAAAATGTGTGGCTTAACACTAGGTAGTAGCCAGCCAACCACTGCAGCCGTGGACAACTTGGATGGTTGAGGTCTTTGCTGAGTTCTGAAGTTTCCAGTCCTCTTGTTGGCCCTGCAGTTGTGCAGAAGCATTCCTTCCCTTGAGCCTTCCCTCAGTTTCCCGTATTAAAGAAAATCATACAAAATGGAACATGGGAAGAACAAGAATCCCTCCCAAAAGTAAAAATAGTCAGAATTAAGGTTGTTACAAATCTACTCTTTGTACATGATCATTATGGCAGTCTCTAATGACGCTATTGTCCATTTCTTCCACAGCCTCCCTTGTGTGATTACAGACCAGACAAGAGCTACTACATGACTTGCTGTTCTATATTTTTTCTCAGATTAATGAATGAAATACAGGACAAGTATTCTGGATCTTTGAATTCAGTCCTACTGTTAGTACTATCATAATGCTTCACAAACAAGGATGATTTTCCTAAAGAAGCTCTCTTTAAATTTCTTACAGTTAGTGCTGGGACTGGCAGTAGGTAGCTGTGAGAAAGTTAATTAAAGGTATCATATTATCTGTGATTGAAGAATTCTGTGACAGAGATAAGGGCCAATTTAATATTTGAGTGTTTTTCAGCTTCATGTAGTACTAATATTGTCCTTTATCTTCTTGAAAGCTTCTGTTTTATTCACTAACACCTTTCAGCTTCTGTAAAAATATATCAGACTAATATATCAGACTAATGCACTAAATCAAAGCAAAAAAGCAAAGCTCTGCAGATGAAGGGCTAGCTCCTGCTCTTGGGACTTTGTTTTGCAGGTTATGTTGGCACCGTGACTTCTGGCTCTGAGCCCAGCCATGTAGAGAGATGTCTTGTCTCCCACTGCCCCCTCCCAGAAGGATGTCATCAAGGTAACCCCTCAAGATCCAAGCATTTGGCCAAAGGGAAGAACAGCAAATGGCTGGATGGAAGTAGTCCAGACAAGGCTGGACTAACAGTTGGATCTTGCCTTCTCTACGTTCTGTGCAATTGTCATGTAATTAAAGAACATCATAACAAGTAGGTTGAATTAATATTATGTAGGCAATTTAACCCCAGCAATTATTAACTCCTCAGTGCTTGACTTGGAAAGCTAGGATACCTGTAGAGTAGTTTTCTGGACGTAACAATCTTTACTTATCTGACAATATGTTTCATGCTTCATTTGCCAGAAATGTTATGAGGTTTGAGTCAACACATTAGGAGTATGTCTCTGTTTTCAGTGGCAGAAGGCCAACTTTTAATTTCACTTATTTGCCACTGGCTAAACTGTGTCATTTCCTAAACATTTCTTAATTTTAAAAGTAAACACCTAACCAGTATTGCAATATACTAAAACACAGTGTTCAAATTACTGTAAGGGGGAACAGAAATATGTAGGTTGTGTTATATATGGGGGAACTGTAAGTTTCTACTCAATTTTTTTTTTTACAGTATATGGTGAAAATTTTTGTATATATTCCCCCATGTTTCATTTTAAATGTTATTTTGGATTTGGCTCTATTTTGCTTTGAGCATGATACTGTATAATTTGCTTTACAGTTTTACATTCATAATATACAATATTACAAAATAAAACAGCAGCACAAACTACAAGGTAGTTTGGTTTTTCCTAGAAATATAGGTAGCATGGATTAACAAGATTTGGTCATGCTTAATAAAGCATTTTGCTAAAGACAGATTATAACGTCAAGAAGTCAGATGATTTTACTTTTTCTGCAGAGCAGTGGATTAAAAATCACCGGCCTTCAGAAGAGGCTATAATCTGCATTCCCTGTGTATGCTATTCGTGTTCCCTTGTAGTGCATCTCTTTATTTTTAGGAGAAAAGTTTCACCTTTTTTTTCATTTTGTTTATTCTGGTTTTTTGGGGTTTTTTTTGTGAATTCTCTGCAATGTTGAGATTTTCTTGTCACCAGTGTGCATTTGCTCACAATGGTACAATCTCTGTTTGACACTTGCAGTTACAGTAAAGTTAACCATTTTAGAGGAACTGGGGACAGTTTTGATGAGAAGAATAAGAATTAAATGTAATCTTTTACCAGACTGTAAATGTAAATCAGATTGTAAACATAATCTGTAAACAGAATTTGTTTGAAATAGCTAGGAAATACTACTGCTAAAAATGCCCAGATTTAAACCGAGGATTTTTGCATTCACCTGAATACTACACCTTCAAGAAATGGAATTTTCTTTCTTCATGGCTGAAGTGCTGGTTCAGTATTGACTTTGCCAGCATCACTGGAGCAGACTTCACGCCCAGAAGTCATTCCCAATTGAAAAAAAAAAACCACAAACAAAACAAACCAACAAAACAAAACAAAACAAATTAAAAAAACAAACAAAAAACCCCAAACCAACAAAACAAAAAAAAACCAGGTCTGTTTCACCTTCTCTAAGCTGAGCTTTTAATTAATTTTAAGATTTTTAGATTAATTCTTAATTCGGTATTCAATTACTTTTAAAATCTTAATTCCTCACAGATATCGAATAGTTTTAAGGAAGGTCCTTTTCTGCTGTAAAAAAGAAAATGTACCACTACTATACAGCTAAGAAATATATTGCCGTTGAAGATAACTGGAGCAATTGTCTTTTATTATGCAGCATGGTAGGTAGCTTCAAGCTACTGGACATTAAGACAATAATAAAAGTGTCCAAGATGGCAAATAACCACAATAAGTGATGTCAGCAATTCTTCATGACCTTCTTTTATAGCTTTTTATTTGAAATACATTAATGAAAGAACCCATAAATCAGTGCTTCTATATTGAAAAGTCCATTTTGTATTTCCATTGACATTTCCTTTTCACCTTTTTATGTATCTGCTGCATTAATTCAGACACAGACCTAATGTTTCTGTGCTATGGGAGAAAAACGATTCACTTTAAATATCCATTACAAATATTTTTAGGTTCTGTTTAAAGCCCCAAGGAAATGTATATGATAAACACTTGAGCACCAAAATAACTCATTAAGATAAGGACAATTTTGTTAGTGTTAAATCAATTTATAGTAAAAGGCTGCTTTCTTGTGATGATAATTTATGGAAAGATTTGACTGTTATAGCTCCCAGCAAATCCCTATTAGTGTGTCTGTAATCTTACTATGCTGGAAGTATTACAGATAGCAAAAAAATATGCTTAGGCATCATTTTTAGAGAATGTGCTGTACCTTAAGGCATTGTGGAATCTTCGTCCTCAAGAATATAATTTTTCACTTTAGGGAACTTCCAAAACAGTACATGAAGTGGGCTCTCTCTTGCCTTTTGGAGTGCTCTCTTGTAATGGTGCAATGTGAACTTTCCACTCAGAGGAAAAAAGGGTAACACAGAGATGAATTGGGGAAAAGACTGTATTAAAAGAATGGCATTTTTTCGGAACTGTATCACAATTAATTCTATTAACTAGGACAATCCCAATTCTGCAGCAGTTCACACTGAATATGGAATGAATGCTTTCTGAAATAAGATACCAGATGGATTTTTTAACTTAAATTTTAAAAGCTGTGTTCGCAATGGCTACAAATGAGTGTAACTCCATTTGCACAAACCTACAGTTCCACTGCAGTATAAAACTATTATGTCTGAATTATCACAGTCCAGACTTCAGCCCCACTCCTGTCCCTCTCCTGGTCATCTTTGCCATAGTAATGTGGCTGAGAAAAGCCAGAGAGGCCCACCCTAAGTGGCTGACTTGCTGAAAACAACTCCACCACAAACTGCTGATTTGGAGCTTCCTGAACTACTCCTTTTTTCAAGCATTTGGGCAACTCAGTGTGGCCTAGGGCAGAGGGAACACCAGCTTAGCAGGGGCAGCCTGGATTTCAATCAGCTCAAGCCACTGTGGGACTGCACCTTTGATATACGTGACTGAAACTTATCAGCTGACAAGCCTAAATTGTGTTGGTTTTATTGAAATGATTATTGCCACTGTAAAAATGGAGCAGTTTTCCAGGTAAGAGATTTTCGAATAACATATGATTTGTCTAGAAAACACTGCGATTGCAGTAGCTTGAGACACTGATGGAGAAGGCAAGATAGATACTACAGATCTCTTCAGTGAAATTACATTTGATAACAGAAAACCCTAACTCCAGATTCAAGATTCCCTGTAGAAGTCTAAAGAAAAAAAACAACAAATCACCCCAAAAAACTCTATCACAGACATCTTCACTGCACAGATGTGCAGCAGACATGAGGATTAGTTGCTGAGGCTGCAGTTACAGTCTGCTTTGTAGTAGGATCATGAGGAACATGATATGTGACTGTATCTACTCCGGCGAGTTGTGCATCCCAACATGAATGATCTGGAAAGTGAAACAGCTGGTGCCAAGGACCTGCCTTTCAAACTATCTGTGTTTGGGAGGATGGGGTGTTGGTACAGATGAGCTCTAGTCTGGCCACGTGGAACAAATGCCTGTGAGTGGGGGGGGATGCATTAGTTCAGCTCCTGACGCACATTTTCCAGCTTGGCTTAGAATATTAAAATAAGCCAGGTTGGAAAAGACCTCCGAGATCTTCAAGTCCAACCTTTGATCCAACCATCGTGCTTACTAGACCATGGCACTAAGTGCCACATCCAGTCTCATCTTAAAAACCTCCAGGGACGATGAATCAACCACCTCCCTGGGCAGCCTGTTCCAACTCCTGAACACTCTCTCCATAAAAAATTTCTTCCTAAGATCTAACCTAAACCTCCCCTGTCACAGCTTAGGACTGTGCCCTCTTGTCCTACTGTTGGTCACCTGGGAGAAGAGACCAACCCTCGCCTGGCTTAGCTGTGTGCAAGGAGAACACTCTGCAACATGGACTAACAGAGAGAAAAAGTGAGTCTTCTCAGGAGTGCTCATTCACCTGGTCGAGCTGCAATGCTTGTAAAGATACACCCATGTATGTGGACCAATGCCTGCTTTGATGGAGTAGTTGACCACTGCCGAAAACATAGAGTCCAGCAAGCAAACTTGTGAAATTTGTATGTGTGGAATAAGCTGTAGTATATCTTAATTATCACCCCTTCACTTTTAGATATGGGGCAAAGTTAACCTTTGATACCTGCAAATGCTTTTGTTAATTGTGTTTTTTAATTCATGGCCAAATGCTGTATCAAACCTTATATAACCTCTGACTTATTTCAGGCCAGTAAAGACTTTAGGATCAGGCTTATAGATTCTAAATTCTTAAGAGCCTTTGGGAGACATAAATCATTACTTCATATAACTTGGCTGATTTAAGTGAAGGAAAATACATGTAAGAATGTGTATTTGTTAGAAATATATATTTAAACATATATTGAAAAATCAAGTCGTATTGCACTGATGTCATCTGCAAAGGTGGGGCACTGCCTGTGAGGTACTTCAATGTTTTGTGGGTTCCTATAAAACTTGGCCAAGGAGCAAAGGCATTTCAGTTTAACAAGCTAATAAATAGTTTTGAATAACCCACCTTGTGTCTCATAACATTTGGAATCAAAACATAAACCAAAGCCAAGGAGGACAGAAAATAAAGAAACGCAAGGGTGCCCTCTGCCTCTTGCACTGGAAGGGATGTAGAGGATAGTGATGGAATGGTCGCTTTTAAACAGTCAGGATCCATTGGCTTTTCTGTTTTCCACCCTGTGCTTCAGTAAATGAGGTGTTGTATTGTACTATTTGAAATTAGAAAGATACTCTGAGGCAAATTGAAGATTTATTAAACAAAAATGTGCTGTGCAGAGCATTTTTTAGGGAATTACATGATCTCCACAGGTATGTCAGAACATTCAAATGTTGCAAGAAGAAATAATGCTCTGTCTTAAGATTTAGCCTAGAATTGATAGAATTGATTTGCATTTAGCATTTTCACTGGGGCTGGCCCTTTTCTAGGTTTTTTTAATGTTCTTTTAGGGTTGAAGAAAGTCACCTTAGTGTTACCATTACAGCTTCTTCCCCAACTGCCTGATAACCTGGCAATGCCACTGTGATCCAACCAGACATTTTTATATTAAGACAGGAAGTGAAAGAGGAGGAGAAAGGCCACATTGATGTAGGATAAGGATATTTTAGTGGACAGATTCTGTATTTTACCCTTGGCAGTTAGTATTAAATTCAATGAAATTATTTTGCCATAGAACAAAGATAAGTGAAAGGAGCCTTATCTCCAAAATTTTTATTGTTGGTATAAGCTACACCTTGAATTATTAACCAATGTCTCAGCTGAAAAGTTTTGATTTTTAACCTGTATTTGGGAGACGATATTTATTTATGACTGGTGTCTAGGGCAGAAGGAATGAGAGAAGTCGATGATGAGGATAATGTAATTCAATAGTAGCCCTAATTACGTCACAATTGCTTTGATCTTTAATGACTTGGTTTAGCTACTTTTGATGAGAACCCTTAGGTTTTTACATGTGGAATACCAGAAATTAATTAAAAAGAGTAAATTTTAAATATTAATTTTGTACCTGGAGTACCATGACATGGATAACATCTGCTTTTTAGCTTCAAAAGGCTCAAGACTGAATCCACATATAGAATTTCAACCAGTGCTTGTTGTAGTTCATATAAGAGCACATGAGCACTATGTGACCACTGTGGGGCCGTTATACAGGTTGAACATACAAATCTTTAGGTGTCTGCCA
Organism: Acropternis orthonyx; assembly: GCA_035583155.1. Lineage (NCBI taxonomy): Eukaryota > Metazoa > Chordata > Aves > Passeriformes > Rhinocryptidae > Acropternis > Acropternis orthonyx. The sequence continues at coordinate 119,224,769 of JAWWEU010000081.1, read as the reverse complement.
TCTTTAGTAATACCTGAATGCCCCAGTTTAAGGTAGGGCATTAAACGTGCAGCACATGAGAATCACATGGGTAACATTTAGGAAATAATAACAATAAGTATGTCGATGGACATTATCAAAAAAAACTTTGCCAAAATGAGCTCTGAAGTACATTTCATCTGTGTTTACATTTTTCACACTAAAATACAAAAGTTTATATTGTTCCCCTTTAGTCCACCTGGGAAATGAGGGATATTTCTCTTATACATTTCCAAAAAACCAAAAATAAGATTCAAAATAAATGTTAAACTGCTAGCTTAAGGGCAAATTTTCCTCTTATTTGGAGCAATAACTTTTAATAGCAATAATAAGAGGTACACATACTGGGAGAGTAAATCCACCTGAGCTTTTGTGTCAGAGGTAGGTGAGCTAAGTTGTGCATGTTTTTGTCTACATGGAATGATCCAAGCATGCTTTGTATCTCGTATGCACAACTGTCTCAGTCACAGTCTTTGCCATTCACTTTGCCAGTGAGTTCCTGCATAAATCATTTAGGATTTCTGTTACTTGACTACATAGTACTTCAGAAATACGTAATATTCATTTATTAACCTTTGTAGATGAATTTTCACACTGAAAAATGTGGGGGAAAAGTACTTGCCAATGCCTGCCCGTGTTAATATATTACAAACACAAAGCTCAGAAGAGTATGAGAGCTCAGATGAAGATGTTATTATTTGTACTACTTCCATGTTAGAGAAGTACGTACCTCTCTCAAACAAGGCTAAAGCTCTTATTGTAGCAAGTTCTGCACATAGTGCCAGACTTTCCCCTGGAGAGACCTCTAGGCTTTCCTTGTGTCCCAGCCACTCACTAGTATCTTCCAGTGAGTCAGGGTACGCAAGCACCACCTAGTCAGCTTCCCTTCTGCTGTCCAAATAAATACCAATTAAAGTTAGAGGTACAATGGGCAACTTCAGATAGTGAAGTAAGGTAAGGCAGAATAAACTGAGATGGACCATAAATATGAATTGAAAGCTTGTTTAGCTGAAAAGTTTAGAAGAATAGTCAATTATTTGACTGATGTCTTGCTTAGTAAAGAGCTCTGCAGCAGAGCAGCAGGGATTTAAACAGAATAGATGGATGCCTAAGTGGAGTTTTCCTGTGAATGCACAAATGCATGTAAAAGCAACAGATGATGGCTACTGAGGCTGGCAGCAAGGCTGGCTTAGCCAAGACAAAGGCCAGACACAGGATAACTGGGCAGAGGATAAGTGCTACAGGGAGGCAGTGTTGTCCGCCATGGAAGTCAACAGACTTACCAACAAAAAGTGGAAGAAGAAAAGATTGAAGAACTAAAAAGAGGATCCTAGATTAAACAGATTTTCTTCTGCGACCTAAGAAGGTATAATTTACACCTACAACAGGTAAAACAACTAAGATACATCCAGACATGGTTTTGAATTGCATGTACTATTACAATCACAGTGATTTAAAGCAGTAGAAGGATGCATCGAGGTTAGTAAACACAGACCAAGAGGCAATAGTATGGATTACATAAATCAAATAAATTAAAAGGAAAATAGAAATAACTGCATATTATGAACTAGTAGTTGCATTAGCTCTTACAGCAAGTGCAGCTTGGCTTTGTTAAAACACAACTGACATTCAGGTAAAATAACTAAAGCTTAGTAACCAGTAGTTCACTCTTGAGCATTTCACTACAATCGTTAAGTCAAAATTAACAAACCAATTACAGTAGAGTATTCACAAAAGGCACACAATTTTATTCCACAAGGACAATCATTTAATCATCGTCTAACTTGACTTCTGGATAGAATTTAAGACCTTCTCAAAAGTGGCCCCCCCCTTTATTTCTGTAGCTATTGCTATGGCAGACAAACACACACACACACACACACACACACTCACTGAGGAGCAAAACATTCACAAAAGGGTTTGGAAAGTGCACTCATAAATCCTAGAATCAAGTACAACACCAATGGCCTAAAGGTGTCAGCACATGCAAAGTTCCTCCAGTGTCAGTAGTGGGAAAACTGTATTACATGCAAAGTAAACATAAAATTTGCAAACTGATTGCAGCTGATTAGGCTCTTAGCCCTCAAGCTTAGCTTGGTTTCAGCTCTGCATGTATTGAAAATACCAAATTGTCACTTAAAGAATCTGCTCCTAACCTTCACCGCTCAGTGTTCTGGAGGGAAACATCAGTCTTTGTACTCCTCTAGTTTGAAAGCCTCCCAGCACAAACCTGGGCCTTCCCAGTTTCATTTTACAGGGTCTCTGGGACATGAAGTGGCAGAACTGCCACTTGTGCACAGGGAAAGAGATTCTTATGACTCCTCAAAAAAAAAAAAAAAGAAAAATCAGACTTCTACTAAGGTATAAAGGAAATAGATGGAAAAATTCATTGCCAAAGGCCTGTTCATAGCTCAAGTTCCTGTAAAGGTGGGTCCACACCAAACCAGCATGCAGATTCCTGCCTTTAATCTAGCTTTCTGGATACTCTGTGTAAAGTGTTGGCAAAGCTTAATTATAATAACCCCAAGATCCTGGGTTACCCACATGGCCTATAACTACATGTCTCTTCAGTTTGTGAGCATATCCTGAAAACATGTGGAATTTCTGGAACTTCAGTATACTAAGTTTCACTAAACAGTAAATCCAGCAACACCAAGAGCTGTACTGAACCCATCTTATTGATTACTGAAGAGACATCCAAAAGACCACTTAAAAAAAAAATTTTTGCTCTACTTCATGCTTCAGTGTGCCTTATATTTTGATCTGCCATGTCATGTGTTTAGCCCATGACACCCTCATGGCTGTCATGTATGCTATTTCTCAAACTTTTAAAAATTTTCTTTTGTATTGGAACCACCTTGGAATGTTTGACCAGTACTAGAAACTCATCTGCAAGGTTTTTAAAGAAAATTTAAGATTGTATCAGTGTTGATGATAAATATCTACATGAGGGACATACATGAAATTAACTCTCTCTACTTTCGTCATCCTTTGAGACAATAAGGGAGCACCAAGGTCATATCCCTCAAGTAATTCACAGCTTTTTTGGCACTTCTTAAAGAGATCTGTTACTCAGTAAATTGATTTATTTCTAGTACCGATTTTGAGCAATAGACATTTTATGGAATCTTTCCCATATTTCAAGAAAGGAACTTCATTTCATCTTTACACCCTGAATATGTCATAAGAATTTGTGACAGCAAACCCAGGTAGACTTACAGTATGCAAGACAAACCCTATGCTTAAAAGCCCTTTGAATAGGTATCTGTCTAAACAAACTGTTCCTACTTGTCTAAATTTACATGTACATATATAATGTTACAGAAAGAAAAAGAAACCCCCCATAATCTTTCTTACTGACTGAGTGTACGCTTTTTATTTAGTCCACGTACAGTTTATAGGAAAATACCTTTTTAAGTTGCCAGTTGCTAATATGATTTCATGCTTAGAAGCAAATAAAAATCTCCCCTATAAATTAGAAGCATCACAGAAAATCTACCTTGCCAAGCTTTTTATTTCTGTCAGTTTAGGTATAGCATTAAAAATCAACTTGAATTAATAGAACGGTTTGTGAAATGTAGCTATTGTCTGTTTTACATTTTTTATTTTTATGTAAACTTGTGCCAAAAAGAAAGCTCACATAGAGCCAGAAAGTCTGTATGAAATTATTACTACTCCCCAAAAAATGTACTAAAGAGAAGTTAAGTTCTGAACTTTCACTGATCTCTAATAGGGCTCCCTATGAGAAGTTATTTATTGTTCATTGGCCAACACTAGAAATGTGATTAATTTCAATTTGTGAAATATGCTTTGATCCTAATTATTACGTACTTGAATGAATCAATAAAAAAACACCCTTGTTTGAGATGGGATTGCAAGTAGACTGTTCTACAGTAAGGTGTAAGTCAGGTGGAGTGGGTTGGAGGGAAGAGACAGGCAGCAGGTAACTTGAAAAACAGGATGGCGTGACTTTGTGTGCACTAACATTGATTGCAATAAATCTTTCCTGCTTTGAATCAGACATTCCAGTGCTCTATCACTGATGAAATTCAGATCTCAAAAGGCTGCAGCCAGAAAGCCTGGTTTCAATCCACCATTGGAATGGGGGCATTGGTGAAGGCAGGGAAAAATGAGTTAAACTGAAGATGATGAGATCAGCTTTTCAAGTCCAACATAGTGTGTTTTAATTGTGGTTTAATATCTATAAATGTATAACTTCAGGATGTCAACTGTCACATTCAGAGAGACAATATGAGGCTATTCCACCAATCCTTGTTAGTGAAAACAAAGCACTAGCCTAGCAATATAATGAAAAAATAAGGGTTGGAAATCAAATTACATTAAAAAAAATAGAGGTGATTGATCCAAATTATATTCCAAAAAAACCCCTCAGAAAATACCAAACAAATCCAGTTTTCAGACTCTTCATCTCAGCATCCAAAAAGGGCACAAAACTGCAGCAAAACTGTAGCAAGTTTCAGTTGCTTCAGTGCTGGTACATTGACAGTGTACAGACCTAGAGTGAATGTGGGCAAGTCTTTATCCACAGGGCGTTCAGAGGGAGCGCTGAATTATAGTGCTGCCTTGGGACTAGTGATGCAGTAGTGATTGTCCAAGACACACAAGCAATTCTAATCAGACATAAACTATGCAAACATTATTTCATTATTCATTATATGTCTACCAGTTGTATGTTTCAAGGAGATCATAAGGGCTAGATTACAGAACCAATATAAATTAACACGGCCAAAAATAACACACCTTTGAGGATTTCAGTTTTAATGGAGTTGGAGCTGGTATTCAGATTCAAAATTAAGTGGGAACTGCAAGAGCTGACAAAGGTTTAACCAGTATCTCCTATTTATGTGTTGGTCTCCATTAACCAAATCAAAGGGCAAGGACTTGCAAAATAAAAAAGATCTCCAAAAGTTTCTACTAGCCCAAGAAAACTTTGCTCTGAGACTGATATTATGACCAGCAGATTCCAACAAGCACACAATAACTACTGCCCTCTTAAAACTAAAATTGTAAAACCATTAAAAAGTGATGAGATGCTGTTTAACTCATTTTGTTTGGAGATGTTTAAGCTCTTGTGAGTGTAAGAAATGACAGTTTTATATAGTGACAGATTAAGGCCAAGTCCCAGTTAGTTCCTGCAAATGCTCCATAGTAACACATCCTAAATAACTCCTGTCAGAGCACCGGGTTTACTGTTATTTACTCCCCTCCTTTGAGTGTTTGTTTCCCAGTTCAGGCGTTGTTGTGAGGCACAAGCAGACTTCACTACTGCTTTCTGGTCCCTTTCCTGTTCGGGTTCCTGAATCTGGAAGAGGTATGCTCTCCCTGCCAGCATGTTTCAGAGTGACAGACAGCAACAGGGCTGAGAGCAAGACTTGGAGTCTTCAAGTTTTTTAGAAAAAGAAAGGTTGTTTCCTTAATAAAAGTACTAAGAATTGAAGAGGAAGGAAGGGAAAAGAGGGAAATGGAGAGGAGAAAAAGGAATTTCTGAGGTTCGAGCTTTGCAGCCAAAAGGATGTTCACCTTGATGGCCAGGGCAGGTATTTTGCAAGACTGACATTTTGCTCAAGGTCTCATTTGGTTTCAGTTTGTGAATGAGTCTTTATCACTCACAAAAGTCTTCATGATGCTAACCACAGACTAAATCAGGAGAGATGTAAGGAAACATTTAGAAAGTGAGGAAAAGAAGGCAGGGTATAGGATAGAGAAGTTAAAACAAAACTTAGAACAAACCAAGCAAAAGTATAGTGTTCATTACTTACAAAACTATATAAAAAGAACATTTTACAAATACATAGACCTAAGTCACTGCCATAAATGCAATGTTTGAAGGGGGTTGTACTGCTGTGATGGGTACAGCTTTGAGTCTCACGTAGAAAAGAGCTTGGTTTCAGCATTACTTAGGAAAAGTAAGGTGTCCAGCACACACTGAATCCTGCAAATAATACAGCAGTCCATCATAACTGGCAGATCTTTTGGAGGATGCTGAGTGGAAAGAAGTTCAAAATACAGCAGCTGAATGCTCTTTCCACCTGAACATAGCTCAGTAAAGCTGTTTTTAAATGTATGTGCCTTCAATATCAAATTAAATATACTTTTTAGAAGTTTACCCTATCAGACATAAGTCTCTTCACAGACCCGCAATGACTACAGCCCTTTCCAGCATATTACTAAGTCAAAGAGTACTACTCTAAAAGCAGCAAATGAGATTTGAGATATTTAATTGTTGTAACAGGGGAATTTTATTAGCTCAGTTATCAGCAATATGTAATATAGTTACATCCAAGTAATTAGCTCCATTAACATTCACTTTCTGATGAAAGTGATTTGTGATAGGCTTCCCATACATACAATGCTATACAGTAAGTAATTCATGAAAGTAATATAAATTGTGTGGAATCCCCCTGAAAGTGAACAGATGTCTTAGAGGTATACAACAAATACAGGAATCAACCATCATACAAACAGAGATTACTTCTCCTCCAGAAATCATAGAATAGTTCTACGGTACAAATTTGTGTTTGGAACAGACCAGTCTGCACCATATAATGAAGCAAATGACCCAAGGCCACCTTCCCTCCCAACTACGTAGGCTGAATATTGGTATCCCAAATCCAAGGAGCAGAGCATAAATATTTCCAGAAAATGTACTTAGTCCAAATGTGTTTCCTAATGATGCTTAGTTCTTCCTGTTTATGAAAGCACTATCTATTTACGTAGGAGAACAAATTAAATAACTCCACTTATTTCCTCCTTTTTTGAGTACCTGGTCTTGGCAATGAATTCTAAACAGAAGACATGGTGGGATATTTCTTTGGTAATTCTTTGTCAGGAAGTGGGTGGAAAGAAGAAAAATATCTTCTACAACCATTGGGACTACAATGCCAGGCTTGCAGCAACTATATGTTCAAATGTAGTTGACCAGACCATACAAAGAAATGCATCATTACTGAATAACTCAATGGAGTATTTTGTATTCCTTTGTGATAGCAATCACTTTTTATAGCAAAATAAAGGTCTGCCCCTGAAACTGATTTTGTGGGGTGATCAGGGCATTGAACTCAGACAAAGATCCATCCAGGTAACTGGATGCTTGACCTACGCATGTGCGATAACCAGAAGGATGTTTTCAGCATAGCTCAATCTTCACAACACACCTGGCAACTTCTGAGCCTGCTCACCCAACAAAACTCTGCATGTCTGTAAGGCCAATAGCCTGTGATTAAATCATAATATGAAAAGGGACACAACTTATGCTGTGTCTTAATCTCTGCCATCAGTTTTGAGGCTGACTTAAGAGACAATCACTGATTATAATCAGTAACTCACTGGTTATTTAATACCCATGGTATGGAGCAAAAACAAGCAGGACTTTCAGGCACAAATGGGTCATTTAATTAAAAACAAAAAACCCAAACCAAATTAAAAAAAACCCAAACCAACCAACCAAACAAAAAACCCCCCAAAAAACCAAAGAAAGAAAAAGGCCTGCTCAGCTCTTCAAGACAACATTAGTGTCTCCAAAAGCTACTTTAAGCTGAATATCCTGATGGTTTGAAACAGCTCCGTGCAATGCCAATCACAGAATGACTTGGGTTGGAAGGGACCACAAAGATCACCTCTTGCCTACCCACCTGCCATGGACAGGGACACCTTCCACTAGACCAGGTTGCTCAAGGCCACATCCAACCTGGTCTTGAACTCTACCAGGGATGGGGCATCCACAACTTTTCTGGGAAACCTGTTCCAGTGCCTCATCACCCCCGCAGTGAAGAGTTTCTTCCTAATATCTAATCTAAATTCATCCTCTTTTAGTTTAAACCATTCCCCCTTGTCCTATCACTACATGTCCCTGTAAAATGTCACCATCCCTCTTTTTAATAAACCCCCTATAGCTACTGGAAGGCCACAATGAGGTGTCCCTCAAGCCACCTCTTCTCCAGGCTTAACAGCCCCAACTCTCTCAGACTGTCTTCATAGGAGAGGTGCTACAATCCTCTCCTCTCCGATCATTTCTGTGGTCCACCTCTGAAACTGTTCTAACAGGTCCACATCTTTCTTGCTCTGAGGAATCCAGAGCTGGATGCAGCATTCCAGATGGGGTCTCACCAGAGCAGAGTCGAAGGCCAGAATTTGCTCCCTCAACCTGCTGGTCATACTGCTTTTGATGCAGCTGAGGATGCACTAGACCTTCTGGGCTGCAAGCCCACTCTGTTAGCTCATGTTTGGGTTTTCATCCACCAGAACACTCAAGTCCTTTTCTGCAGGACTGTTCTCAATGATTTTCTCTCCTAGTCTTTCCCAGCACAAACAGTGATTGCAGAGCCAGGCTTAAATCACATCCCCCCTTTTCCCCAGCATTACATTTTGCCTAGCTGTCTAAGCACTTCGGTACCTTTCTGCATAATTTTTTAGATATTACCATATGTCGTCTAACTGTCTTTTTGCCCCCTCTAGAGACTGTGTGAAGCTCACTGTGTGCTATGGATACAATTCCAGAAACAGGTTTCCAAAAGCTGGCATTTCATCCACTAATTACAAGAGTATTCAAATCCGTATTGGATTTGTTCCCAAGTAGGCTTGTGTGTGCACATGTACCCGTGCAATTCTACATGATGATGCATGGCACAGCATGTGCAATAATGCACTGGAATAAATAATAGCTGTGTAGTTCTTACCAGAAGAGCTAAATTGCCTTTCAAAAGATCACCTCACAAATATTTATATCCTTATTATAGTGATTGGCTTTTACTCTGGATTAAATGAGTCAGTGTGGCACTTTCTTGAATTAATGTAAGAATACAGAAACATAAAAGGTTGATTACATCCCCAAATTATCAGTATTCTTGATTGATAAGGAAAATAATGCGATCTACAAATGTAATTTAGAAAAGTCTACAATAGTAATCTCTAAAGTTTGCATTGTCTTGCCATTATCAAACAGACTTGTTACTCAGTGAAATCACATGGCCAGAGGCTAGTGGTACAGCATAAAGATGACCATTCACACACCCGTTTCTTCTACCAGGGCTAGTTACTGATTTTAAAACAAATAAACAAAAAAATTCAAAACAAGTTTTAGATACTTCAGCAACTCCACAGAGGCACTCAGAAGGAAAGAAGAATCAAGAAACTCCAGTGAAAAATTTCATTGTTGGAAGTGTTTACAGAACCTTCCTGTAGGAACATCCAAAAAGTTGGATGCAAAAGTGAACCCATGGCCATGAACTCATTCACGTATGTGTCCTTACAACTAGAGTACTAACTATTCTGACCTGGCTCTTTTGTCTGGTAGAGCAGTACACATTTCAGTATTCACAAGCCTGAAGAAAAAAAAAGTAAAAAAAAAGAAAGGGATTCTGCGTGCCGTATCCTGCTGCCTAAAGCATTCAAGGTGTTGGAAAATCATATTCAAAACCTTGTTCTGATTCCAGAAGAGCAAACCCATGCCTCTGGCTTTCTGTGGGCAGATTCTTAAACACCAGAGTGTGCTATAGAGTGAAATAACCATTTCTCTCACTTTCTAAGACCAGATTTGAGCTCCGTGAGGACTAGTACAACTTCTGAATGTGCAGCCTTTCAGAAGAAAAGACAGGGCAGTTACTTTTCTGCTGAGGACGTTGTGGTATTTAGCACCTATCCATGCTCAAATCTATCCATTGGTTTTCTGCCTGAAAAGATTCACAACATTTAGTGCTGGTTGATAACTAGAGCTGTTAAAATTTGAGATGTATGTGCAGAGTCAATCAAGTGGGGTTTGTTTTATTAACTCAGTATGTTTTGTATGTGAAAATGAGATTCTGTTAGTGCTGAAATAATTTATATATGCATTTAATGACATTTCCATTAAAGGACCCATGCATTCTGTGAATTCCATTTTTTCAGTGTCTATGTGTAGTCAGAAACTCGCCTAGCAGTTTTATTGTGTTTTGCCTGAAAAGACAAGAAGGAAAGAAACAACAACAAAAACAGAAGATAAGAATGAGTGGGTTTCCATAAACTCTGGGGTTGTGGGGGAAAAGTACACAAAAAATCTTCTTGTAAAAGGCTTGATCCCACATCCAAATCTCTCATTGTTCTCAGTGGAAGTAGAAATATTACTGTAGAGATTTAAAAGATAAAAGATGAAACTCGATTTTTGCATAGCTAAAGAAAAGGCAATAATTTTGCTACAATCACTACCATTTCACTTGGCAAATGCAAATTTTCAAGTCAAAATTGAGAAATAGCAGTTTCAATGCTGGTTTGTCTTTCTAATGTTCCAGTTTTGATAAAATGACTGTGTTTCATACAGAATAACTGCCTGAACTATTAAACTTTCACAATACAGTGTAAGTATGAATGAAGGTGCTTGAAGAGGTTATTTATCCAATCTCCACATCACACTTGAGACAAACCTTTCTTGATTAGCTGTCAAGTTAGGATAGATACAGTTTTGATGTTTTTATGAGTGAAGGTCATGAAAAGTCTACCAGGATCTCTGTGGGATTTTACTGTAATGGGTATGAAAAGAAGTATTGCTGTAATCCAGCCAGGTTCCATGGGGAATTCAGTAACATGGTGTCCGAAAGTATTTCATACAGTGATTCATTATATAGCTATTTTCCATAGCTTCTAGATGAACAATAACAGAGGCCACAAACTCTATGTTGTCTCATTTTAAGAATAACCTTTTTTTTCCTACTGTATTGTCCACTATTTGAGCATTGTTATTTAACAAAAGGTCAAATCCCTAATAGTTTAACATGAACAATGTGAAGCATGGTATACTCTATATATCCTATATAGTCTCTTCTTTAAAATTAAGCAGAAATGCACAAATGCGTTGCTGTGGAGCTGGTTGCCACCATCTGTGTAAGTTTACACTGTGAATACAAACATATATTTGAAAACAGATCTCACTTAAGTCAAAAATATTTTAAAATCTTGACATTTGAATGGACTGATTTGTCACTGCTACAATGCTGATTTAATGTAATCAGAAGTATACAATAAAATAATTGCAAGTGTCATCTTTCGGGTAAGTTATAAAAACACAGTCTAGTTTCATTTGGGGTTATCCTGTGTGCCCCAAGGACCTTGGTAATCAAATTGAGGGAGCTATAAAAACGAGGCAGGCTAAAACTAGGAACTATTCTGCATTCTTTAAATCTCATGGCATTCATCTAGAGGTTATCCTCTTGGAGTAAGTATATATCTGCTGAGCCAAGAGCACATATGGTGACCTGTCAAAAATTTCAAAATGTATACAAAAATATATTAAAATCTAATCATTGCCCCTAAGAGAACTTGTTACACCCTGGTCCCAAAGCCACAAGCTTTACTGGGTGTACATTTTAATTTTAGGCTCCAAGAGATTTTGCTCACATGAACTCTTGTAAAGCCATTTGATTCTTCGATACCTTGAATTCATATCCAGAGAAAAACGACATATTTTTCTCTAAGAGATTTCTTTTAATTTGGTGAGAATACAGGCATTTTGGCAAAAAGGGTTTTACAGAGATAATCATGCAACTTCACAAAAGCATTACAGCAGATTACCAGGACTAACAAGCATTGCTATAGTAAGGAATTTTTGTTACACCCAACAAACACACACTCCAGGCAACTTAGGTACAGAAAACAGGTGTTTAGGTTACCCACATGAGGAAGAAAACAATAAAGGAAGTGATTAAGAGAAGACAGAATAAAGAGAGAAAAAGAGGAGAGAAAGAACATAGTTACCACTTAGGAGATCACGTGTTGATGGCTTAAAGAGACCAGGCCACGGCCAATGGAGACCTCTTGCGTGCCTGTTTATGGACTTTGATCACTGTGGCCGCTCCTCCAGGCGGGACCTTTGGTTCCCCGAACACTCCCTGTCCCCTCAGCCAAACTGAGGGTGCCACAGCCAACTAGAGGCGCCAGGAGTGTGGTGTGGGTGGTTACCAGGCATGCCTTCCTTCACCGGCTCCCATGGCTGTGTGGCTGCAGCCCGTGTGCTCTGGGCAGCTCTCGCCATGTGCCTGCAGGCACAGCCCAGCCCTGCCCCTACACACACACATACATACACACACACTCTCAGACACAGATGCACCTCCACAAGGGCATTCTGTCCTAATAACAACCAATCTGATGTGTAACAGAACTTAATTCAGCATTTTCACATTCATACTTAACTGGAGCAAGATAGTAAGATGAAGCTTCTTGAAATATTATTAATCTTAGTGTGGAAATGTTTTCAAATGTTAATTTAATTTTTTGAAACCCTTATTAAAATTTACATTCAAGCATTCATTTGTGCATGCTTTTTAGCAATGCAAAAATCCAAATGAGGTTTTTTTCCGATAGAGAAAGATGCCAATGGATGAGGCTACTATGAACTGAAACAGTACATTCAACTGAGCTTCCACTTCAATTGATACTGAAGCCAGACCACATTCCATATTTGATTTGATTCTACTTTGATGGTTTAAGCCACTCAAAGGCAAAGAGTATCTAGTATAAGTTTAAATAGGAGTGAGACACTATGAAGGATACCAATCAGAGCTACTAAAACCAGATTTCAGTAGGATCTGACTTTCCAGTGCTGTACACTAGTTAAAATCAGAGCAGATTCATGGAGTGTGTTATTGTTTTGGTTTGACTCTTGGCAAAATGCCAACCACCTCCCAATGCGACAAAGTTTCAGTTAAAAGAAGTGAGGAAAAAAAACTTAAAACTGAAACTGGTATATACACATATATTTACAGAAATTTAC
>JAWWEU010000081.1:119168848-119211894 GCA_035583155.1 Acropternis orthonyx | reverse complement strand
CCCCCCCCCCCCCCCCCCCCCCCCCCCCCCCCCCCCCCCCCCCCCCCCCCCCCCCCCCCCCCCCCCCCCCCAGCAAAAGGCTGGCAATTTTCCAGAGACCCTTCTAGTTAATCTTTGAATGCATTGAGTGGCTTTATAGCTAAGAGAGCTAGGTTACCCAGCTCATTGGCAGCTAGGTAAAGCAACCTCTCTTCCTTTCTAGATAAAGAGACAAACAATTTTGGGAAGTCTGTAAATGTTTAGCAAAAAATGCTTTGTATCTGACTTCAGATGTTCAACTTAAGGCTTTTTTTTAAGTAAAGAAGAACAAGCTTTCTTAATCTGCTAAAAAGAGACAGCAGCATGATGTTGGTATCATTTTAATTGCCACAACACAATTATTGAATTTAAGGGATGATCAATTCTCTTGGCATCTAAGAGAAGTCTCTCCCTTTTGATTTAGTCCTAGACTACTAATGAAATCTGAAAGCAAAAGGTGTGAAATCCCACTGTTGGAAAATCAGTATCAAAGCTCTTAAAATTTTAGTGGTATTGGTTTGGTCTACAGCCTATAGTTTGAAGTTTCTCACCATTTCAGTCTAAGAACTATGCTTCTCTAATCAGTCAGGTTCTCTTTTTACTCTAGTTTCACCAAAGGCAGTAAAAATTAGCCCTACCTGATTGTAAAGGATAGATGATGTCAAAAAACCTAGAAATAAACCCCAAGTTTTTGTATTTGTTCATTTTCATCACAGTATTGTCTGTTCAGCAGTCAGTAGAGTGATGTTCGATATAGAGGAATTCAGTGTATGTTACTTTATACAGGCATATTTGGCATACTTAGGTAAAACTTAAGATTCTTTTTCCAATAATAGATTATCATTTGTCTAAAAAAGCATGTGTCAGGAGAGAACAATGGATTCCCATCAGAATTCTGCTAAAGAAACATTATATTCAGTATTATCATCATTATCAGTAGTAGCATTCCTTTCCCTTAGTGAGAAGTCAGATTGCAAAACCTGTACAAAATAAGGGTTTTCCAGTGATAAAACACTGGTAGTTACACTGACTTCTACCGAAGGTGGCTCTTTTTATGTAAAGACACAAAAAATTCATTCAAACTTCCAAAATGTGGGCAGAACTCCTTAGATGTCTGTTATCACATATATTAATAGGAAACAAAACATGAGCAACACTTGAAACACTAGATATTTACAAGGCATGTATTTAGGAGTCTAAGGATATTGAACAAATCAATGACAGGACTGAGGTACTTTTAATGAAAGTCAACCATTCTTATAAATTTACTGAATTTTTACAACTGCAGATAGTACTTGATCAGGTAATTATGATTTCATGTGGCTAAGATGAATACGCAAACCTAGACACATCTATGTTCTGGAGACATACAGAGCAGGAGACCAGGGAGGTGTTCCATGACTTGCTGCTGAGCAGTCACAATTATATTCCCTCTGTGACAGCTGGTAGGGACATTCAGCAGGTTTTGATAAAACCCATCATAAAGCATAGTTAGCCAAACCCAAATGCTGGTCCCTTTGTGCATACATCATTAGGCAATCTAGTATACAGGACCTGCAAACCACTGAATGTCTGAAAAGGATAGAGTGCCATTGAAAGCTAAGGGGTGCCCAGCCAATCTTTATTAGCATTCTTGAGGAATTGGACATAATAATTTTTTTCTATCGGGTTATTTTCCTTCTCCTTGCCTACAAAAATTATCACTCTTGCCTTTCCCAGGACTTATTTTTTCTCCAACTCTATCATCACAGCAATTCATTCTCACCACAGATACAGTAAATGTGTTTTGAGCTCTCCCTCTGTTATCACTTAATTGAATTTTCCATTGTAGAAGCAATTATGGTATCAGAAAGCACCTGAGAGAACTCTTCATAAAGTCAATAGTTCATACTTCATTGCAAAAGGATCTGGGACCAGAAGAGAGGTTGCAATCTTAGATAATGCAAACTGACCATTTTTTCCATGTGTGGTCTTACTGTTTATTTACATGCATTGTCTGCTTATACTGGATCAGTATTTCTCCCTCTCACCCTCCCACAATACCTTCATATAGCTATAATATAACCATATTGTTACCTGGATCTAGTGCTATTTGCATTTGAACTAGCTACAGGTTTTTGTAAACCTCAGCTCCATCTTTGATCCAAGATACAGTTTTAGTCTTTAGTCTAAGCACTTTAGTGCTTGTTACAGGGAGGATTTGAAAAGCACATGAGAACTGAACCTCAAACACCATTGTAAATGCAATCTAAATGGTATTTTATTACAAAAGGTGGCCAAGTAAGATGGAAACCCCCAGTGAGGGAGGGGGAGAGCAAGGGAGATAGAGGAAGAGAAACCCAAGCCCCGTGTAAGGACCCTTCCAGGTGTTACTTACACAGTTTGTCTTACCAACTTTAGAATGCCCAATCCTCTCAAGGTAGAGGCAGTATCCTCAGGGGCTGGCCCACTGACAGGTGTCCCCGCCAAGACTACATGGTCCATTCATGAGTAGCAAGCCCCCTTCCGAGGACAAGCCACCCACCTTTTATCTATTTGCCATGGTGGATGCCTGCCTCGGTGGGTGTGGCCATCACCCTCTGGGTAGAGGTCCCTGGCTCCTCCCCCCCTTTATGTAAGTGGTCTCCCACTGTGCAGGTGCAAGAGCATTGGAATTTCCTTGTGCCTGAGTGGTCCATTCCAGAGGGTCTCAATGAAATGGGTCTGGGGGCGTTTCTTCGTCCTCCTCTTCCTCCCTTTCTCCTTCAAGTGCCCTTGGGCGCTTGCTAACCAATCATGTGAGCCCAATTAATTCTCGTTTACACTGAATGTTTCTCTCAAGGACGAAGTTCTCCCTTTATCAGTGTGTTTTTCCCATAACTTGGCGAAGAAAAAATAATTTCCCACAGGTGGCTGGGCAAAACACAGAGCAAAAATAACAGTATTTACACCAGCACGTATACAGTGCTTTAGAAAACAATCCGGCTGAACACAATTGACAAAAGCCAGTGTTTCATTTTCAGGTCATCACACGGCCAGCAATACACCAGCCCTGGCACAAAGGAAGGGGCAGAATCTCAGTAGTAGCTGGTGTTGACCCAGTATGAACAGAACAGGGTGTTACAACTTGAGGAGGCACGTACTGGACGTTAGGTAGTCCAACTGCAGAGCCTGATGATATCCAGCCTCAGTGAAATGGTCAAGTCTAGTTCACAAACCTTTGGCTATCCAATAAATCATCCTGAATCAGTAAACTGAAGGGTGGAGCTCTACACACAACTCCAGTAAAAAGAAAGTTGCCAAATGGGAACAAATATCTGGAGCAGCATGCTCTATGGAATGATGTCTGGTATGTCTGGTGGCACTGTCACTACATGGACCAAAGAACTTCCCTTTCAAACAACCACACATAACCAGTGTATAAATAACACAGGTACAGTGAGGTACCAAGCTGAGTTCACTTCACTTGTACCACAACACACTCCTACAGTCCAGCACGTCAGCCAAATCACTGCCATCAGTGAATTCCAATAATGGGTATATCCACATGGCATAAAAAATAAAAATTGTGTCCTTTCCAAATCTGGGTTAAGTGAACCAACTTCCAGTTTTATTCTTATATGCAGCACAGCAATTAGAACTGTAAAAATAAATTGCTAGGATGAAAAATTTCATCGTAAAAGATCCAGGTTGTTTTCATGCATGCAGTATGTGAAGAGAGCTGACAGGAAAGACAGAGGGAGATTTTTAAAAGAGTATGTAGTGACAGGACAAGAGGGAATGGCTTCAAACTGAAAAACAGTAGGTTTAGATTAGATATTAGGAAGAAGGTGGTGAGGCACAGGAACGAGTTGCTCAGAGAAGTTGTGGATGTCCCATTGCTGGAAATGTTCAAGGCCAGGTTGGATGGGGCTCTGAGCAACCCAATCTAGTGGAATGTGTCACTGCCCATGGCAGAAGGGTTAGAATTAGAAAATCTTTAAGGTCCCTTCCAACCCAAAGCTTTGTATGACGCTATGAAGATGCAAGCTATAGAGTCAAGAACTCCCAATAATAATATCCCTCCCTCTCAATTTCTTTAATGAAAACTAGTAAGATAAATTAAAATAGAACTGTAATAATAGGGTTAGATTACATAAATTAGTTCCATGACACCTTTTTGTCCTCATCTGTTTCAAATACACTATTTGAAAACAAGCTGGCACATTGGATAATTTGATAGTGTAAAAATAGTGCAATCAGGTTCAAAAATCCACAACATGTTTACAAGGGATTAATGGAGATCTAATTATGACTGGTTTGTGCTATCAATCAACATGCCAAAATGCAGCATCCTCTGTCTTAGTTGAATTTCCTGGGAATATGGTTCACTGTCTGTGTGCTACTGATACAGGTCCTGAACAATGTAGGTGGTGAAAATTGCCATATGGTCAATATTAAGTGAAAGTTGCTCTGCTATAAATCAAAGAGTGGTAGTGGCTGTCATCAGTGGAAATACACAATAATTTTGCAAAAGGGTCAAAGGATGCCACTTGTTTTGTTTTTGCAGTGGGCTAATCTCACACAAAAAAATATACCAAATTGTACACTGGCAGATTAAACATTATATCTATCTGCTTATTCCACCTGTCTTCACAGTCCTGTATGTTAGCTCTAACTAAAATTCCTTTGAAATATGCCAGTAGGCCAGTCACTCAGTTATTCTGCAGAGGAGAAAACATCATAATGGCATGTAAAGAACAGGGGCATTTTATTAATGAACAACTTAGACTTCAAGGCAATACAAGGAATAAGAAAAGTCTCCATTTCCAAAATACTTCACCATTGGAACTTTAAATCCTACCAAAAAGGAATTTTTTGGAATGCAAAAACTGAACATTGAAATTTAGAATCCTGTATAATATACTGGAGAGCATTCCTCCTCTCTGTGACAAAAATATTGCTTTCCATTGCCATCAATAAAATTATTTCCTCATTCTGCAAAGTTACGGGATCTCTCACCATATGAATAACTGTTCCTTCCCTCACAAAAGAGCAAATTGGTACTTCTGTGTACAGAATGTACAAAGCAAAGGGCAGATTTGAAAGCTCTGTAGGCCAGAATTGGATTACAGTAAATATTGTCTGTAAGTCAAGTTGTGGGACTGAGGGAAACACTTTCTGGAGTGTTTCAGCACAGCATCAAATAGATGGTTTTCAGAAACCTTTTTTGAATGCTCTTTCACAGCCCTGTCTGGAGCTTGAAAGTTGCTTGGCAGCAAGCACAAGGAAGACTAAATTGTATCATTTTTAAGGATAAGCACAGCACCCTTTACTTGTGGATTTGAGCTTGTTCTTGAACATGACAGAGGATTATTCATCTCGGGACAGGAGCAGAACACCCTCCTGAGACACCAGTGTTAGATGACCACAAAAGACTCAAAGTGCTGTCAACAGGGCAAGTGAACCATGAGAGGACAGAGGATTTGAAGTGTACCAAAGGTTGTCAACAAGGATCTCTTGTTTCCCAAACTGATCTAGCAATCTGCTTACTTGGGAGCTTCTGCTCGTAGTGATGCAGCAGCCTAGCAGTGGCTGCATGAGCCCTTTGGCAATGTACGCTCAAGCACTTGAGAAAGTCTGGATGTTCACTGTGAACAATTTGGAGACCACCACTCATAGTACACAGAGAGGTGTTCCACTTTTTCAAAAAGACAGCAAGGGAGAGACGTACAGAAATATCCACATGCATACACCAGCAGCATAGAAACACCCGTGCACAAACTCCCTTCATTTCCCATTGCACACAAACTTTTCTCTACCTGTGAAGACACATCTGAGAGAATTCCCACACTCCACCAAGGAGAGCTACAATGGCAACAGTGCAGTCCAGCCCACATGCAAAAGGAAGAACTACATGTGGCAAGCAACATACTGATGAAAGACCAGAAAGAGGACAAAAAAGGTGCAACATAAATGCCATTACAAAAGCCTTAAAGGAGAGGAAACTGAAGATCTTGAAGCACTGGAAGAAAGTGAAACCTTGTGGAGCTCAGTAGAGATTTCACTGCTTTTCAGTACACTTGGCAAATGCCCACTTGCCTCTATCTAAAGACACGTAGACTGCCATAATGTTATCTGATACTCAGCTACGTACTCTGTGTGACTAAACGCTATGCCATTTACCCAGTTAATTAAAAAAGCAAAGAAATGATACAAACAAGAAAATTCCAGAAAATTCCTCCTATCTGGTAACATACAAATTCCTACAGGGAAATACAAACAAATACAAGCTAAAATATAAGCCAAACCTACTAAGAATGCCATGTCAGTCACAGGTGATTTATATAATTGACACCTGGTGGGTTTGATCTGTATTTTCAAAAAAAATCCTTCTGTATGAACAAATTAGGAAAATAACATATTACTTTTATTTGCACTGAATTAGTGGCATGACATTTCAAATCTTAAAACTAACACCTTAAACATTCTCATGAACAGTCAGCTGTAGCTCCATTCAGACCAAAAAGTAAAATTGGAAAGATGGATCTCAGCTTCCTCTTGAAAAGAAGTACTGTGAGGGTGGACGGGAGTACTTCCTACCCTGACAAGGTACCAATTAAACTAAGTCCATGCAGGCTCATTCCTTGTGTTGAAAGAAACAAACAACTGTGTTCCACTTCAGTAAGCAATATATTAAAAGAGTTGGGGGGGTGGGGAGGACATGAGAGTTGGGCAGACAAACAATCTAGAGATGTCTCTTGCCCCTAAGCACTTTTTGTAAATTAAGACATCTTAAGTTTCAAGTCTCTCTCTGTTATCACCCTAACTCTCCCCAGAATCCCATGGTAGTGGTAAATTACAATTAATATGAGGAAAAACTAGCATTGCTTCTCAGAAACACTCAAAAATGTTATATTTGGATTAGAATAGCTGCCTCAATTAAGTACTTAAAAAAATATTTAATAGGGAGACAATGGGAAAGAGGAGAAAGATATTCCTAATGGAAAAATTGTAGCCCTGTGATTAATCTATGTCAAAGTTTACCTATTCCCATAAGAAATAGTTTAGAATGATTAAAACCTTCAGATGACATTTTAAAGATGTCTACTGATACAATTGGATGACTTCCAAGATCATAAAACATAAGGACTACAAGAGCTGGAACTTCACTGTACAGTACAGAATCTGCTGGAAGCACTAGCAAGGCTGCAAATGATCCTTCAGGGTGCCAAGAAGATGCAGCTGCTGGGAGGCTGCTCTCTGCTAGGACAACATTGCCCACCAAAGAAGAGAATACTCCAGGTTAAAAAGACAACAGGGCAACTTGGATATGATGCTTTTCAGAGTTCAGAAAGAAGTTAACTTTCTGAACAAAGAATTTATTAATGCTGTGAATAACAGAAGACCATTTTAATGGATGTAGCATGTCACAGATGTGAATACTGTATACACAAAGTTCAATAGTAATGTTTCCTCTGCATTGGCAAGTACAGCATAAAACTCTATCTCAGTGACTCCATTAAAATACACCATTGTATAGCATTTTATAACTAGACTAAACATAGAGCTGAAAAGCATCATGAGTCAGGTAAGCAGTTTAGCCAAAAGCATGATACCACACAACCATCATAAGTCAAATTCTCTGTAGATCTTATTCCTGGGTATTGTTAATGTCTTATTGTATTACTCTGAAGAGATAAGGACCCCTTTGCATGACACCTGTCAAGGTTCTCAGATTTCTGAATCACTACTGAAGACAGAAGTAATATAAAACTGTTAAGAAAGGGTTGTTGAAGTTTATCGTATGTACTTGAATGTGGTTCCAGTGGAATGGAGCAGAGAAGGAGATACTGTAAATTTTTTACCTCAAACTAGATAAATAAAATATTTTGACCACAGATATTTAATCTGGATACAGGAATAAATATTTCTACATTCCTGAAATCATCCTCTTATACTTTTAAAATTTACAGGGTACACCATTTACTTTTCCTAAATGAGTCAATCTTCTGCTAACATGTCTGTACACTGAAAAATCAGTGTTCCACCATTTGAACACAGTATTACTCTATAGAAACATTTTGCATGCAGAACAAGTGATACAAGATAGCATTTAATTTGTCGCACTGTGAATTAAATGCTTCAAAGAGAGATAAAGAGTGAATGTACATCTCTCACTGGAGTTTTGGTTGTTTTCACATTAAGAACTTTAGCTCCCTCTTTTAAATACTTCAATGTCTCTGCAAAGGGCAGACAGAATTACGGATGAGGCTGATACTACAGTCTCTCCCAGAAGGCCTATGCATCACAGTACCCTGGGCAAGCCCATCAGATGTTTTCAACACATCCTCATAGGAAAATATTTTAAATTCTGCAAGATCTGTGCCCAGATGAAAAGTCAATAACAGACAATGTGTTCTGAACACACAAATTTATCATCACCTGGGGGGATAGGAAGTATAAGTTGCTTTGGCATCTCAGCTAAAGGGCCCCAGACTTTATTAAACCCAGAGTTGTGAGTCTGTAAGTGTTGTATTACACACATCAATAGGAAGAGAACCATTTCTGGAGGCACTTAGGAGATATTTTGGATTATGGTACTTATCAGGCCCCAGGGAGCATTTTGGCAAGTTTTTGAAATGCGCTCATGAATTCCTCATGAACGTTTCAGAGACAGCTACAACTGAAGCATGGAGACTCGAAGGACTCTTTGCTGTTTCATTATATGTGACTTTCAGAGCAAAAGCAGGGCTTCTCAGAGCAGCAACATGTCCACCCTGTAGGGCACAAATCCTTGCTGTCTGCAGCTGACACATCTCTTGGCCTGTAACAATGCTTCTTCCGCACTGTCTGTAACTCCGGGATGAAATCCCGGCCACATTTACATCACTGCAAAAATTCAAAAGGTTTTACAGGACTTATAATTCATACTGTTGTTTGGATGGCATTTCAGTTCATTGTTATCTGAGCTGAAGCAAGATGCAGACAATTAGGATGTGAAGAATGCATTCAAGTGGAAAAATCTTGTTCTGAGGAAGAACTGTCAAGCAAACTACAAACAGTTGGGTACATGATTTTCTAAAGATAAGGAGAGGGATTCTCCATCTCCAGACATTTTCAGAACACATTAGACAAACATCTGTCAGGAATGGTTTAGCTGCAGTTACACTGCCTCAGATTAGCAACTAAATGCTATCTGAAGGCCCTGCCCAGCCCCATTTCCTATTACACTCCCTCTCTAGGCAAACACTTGTACTTCTCTGGGAGAGGAAGTCCCTCGTGAGCATCAGCAGCTCAGCATTCAATTAAGTCATAAGAGGAACTATTTATGTGTGCTCTCATGTGAGGTCTCTTTAGAGCTCTGCTGTAGCTGGTTTTAATGGGCAAAAAGGTTTCTTCTGTCTCACAATTCAGAAAAATATTCTATCATTAAGCTCTCTAAAGAAGGTCCAGGAACCCACAGAAGACATTGGTTCCGTGATTCTACTTAATTATTTGAGAGCCAGAAGCAGTCTCAAGGACTGGCTGAAAATAACTAAAGAAAAACAATGTGAAGCTCAAATATACTCAGATACTCAGCATACAACAAAGGTGCACTAGTTGGAGACTGCATCAAAATCTACAGCAGAACTTTTGGAATAGCAGCTGGTGTAACATTAGTTACTCAAGCACTGCTAGTTTACAATAACAGAGATCTGTATGGAGCTTCATAGAATAAATTTCAGTTTTTGGTGAAGTGAAATTTTTGGCTTTGCACTGTGTTTGTATAAGTAAAAACTCCACTAGAATCTTTTGCTGATGGAATTGAACTTCAAGGCCAGTTTTCACTTAATTATGCACCTTCATAGGTTTAAAGCTGACATAGAGGACACCTCTATAGAAATACTAGATTTGTTGTATATCTAGGACAGACAAGTCATAAAAAAGAGTATTGGACTGTACTATAAAGCAAAGAAGTCCTAGATTCTATTCAAACTAGATTATCTTTGATTATACTTTTGTTTTATGTAACATGTCAAGAAACAAAACAGCATCCAAATTCATAAGGAACAGTCGTGTCAGAAATCTAACTTGTAAAGATACCTTCTTTTAACGAGCAGTTTGATAATCAAAAGTAATTAAAATTAATTTGATTGTTACTTCAGCAATATATCAGTAAGTCAGATAATGCTGTCAAACCAGTGATATGTTTAAACTTTACTGTATTAATCCCCAACTTTTGCAGCTTCAGCTACAACAGTAAAGGACAAAAATATCTACAAAACTAGTTGCATTGCCTAAACTAGCTGCTGTCTAATCCAAACTACGTAGAAATCACGGCCTAGAGAAAATGGGTTCAACCTTCTCTAAGCATAGGAAGAACTACTTGCCTCTGAACATGTATTTCTGCGTATCTTTTTTTCTTGTGAAGCTGCCTGGAGCTAGTCACATAAAGCTAGTAAAAGCATAGTAACTTTATAGTTAGCATACTTGCTGCAGAGAAGTCCAGGCTGCTGTAATCTCACCCAGGGAGCTTTTCTGGACTTTACATGAATAGTTCATTGGATTAAATGTGAAACATGTCCATATATAGTCAGAGCAATAAAACAATAATGTCACATTCATGCACATGAGTTGGCTTTCATTAAGTTCATATATCTCTATGAGTTTAGTTGTTGCAATATAGAATTTTCCCTGCACTACCTTTGTAGGTGAAACACAGACATACCTGAAGCAATACTCCAGGAAATAGGAAATGAGTTCCTCTCCCTCTTTTCTGACTAAGAAGAAAAAGACCTGAACTGTGAATAAGGCCATATTTTTATGAAACATACTCCCCCAGGGCCAGAAGTTTTTGTCAATATGCCATTGTTATGTGGTTTTGAATTATTGCTAAAGTTTTCAAGATAAGGATTTGCTCAGAGAAATCTTCCACTGAATAATATTCAAAAGAAATTGTTTAATTTTAATATCTTTATGCAAGGAAAACTTCTTCCTCATTTCTCCCTTAGTCACAAATCCTAGAGCTAGACATTGGGGTAACAAGAAGTCACCCTTTAAAATCTGCCAAATGATGAAGTTACTTAATATGAGCAGTACAGAAAGAAATCTGTTAATATCATTGTGTTATTGAAATAAATATAGACATATTAAGGCTGTTTTTAAGATTATCCAGATAAAGTATTAAGGGTGTGAAGGTCTTAAAAGGAAGCAGCAGAAACTCATATGTCAATAAAACCTATTTTATTATAAATTGGTCTTTGAAAGAAAAACAGCTGCTTATTAGACAAGCTACAGGCATTTTTAGTTACTGAGATACATTTGCATTTTTTTTATTAACAACTACTATTAAGAATACTGCATCTCTACATTATTGTATTCATAAAGCCTTTAAAATATTAAGACAAATATACGGCTAGGAAACATTTATCTGTTTCTCATGACTCTTTTTCCATCAAAATGCAGTAACTGAATAGCACCAGTAATGACCCATAAAGTATCTTTCTGACAAGCACTAAATCTACTCTGTTCCATGGAATTAGCAGCACATTTCTATGCAGCTTTACACGGAGCTTTTTGGACGACTTTGAAGGGCCCGGTGCAGAGTCAAAAACAAAAAAAAACCTCCATGTTGACATTCTTGCCAAACCAACTACAGCAGCATCAACAAGAACATCCACAGCTGACTCTCAATTCAATTAGGTACCATGGAGGCAGAGTTTATTCCATAAGCAATTGAGAAATGGAAACGGCTTCCTGAAGCCAAAAAGGTCAAACAGAAAATGAGTAAGGCTTCCTGCAGCTCAGAGGTGAAAACAAGTTTATCACACATGCCTTCTGCATGGCCTTCCCAGCTGCTGTTTATGCTCCCCAGCCCCCTAAGCCCAGCTGCTTATTGCCTATTAAGCGCATCTCAGCTTCTCCTTGGAGTTCTTGTTATGCTTCATTGCCAGCTTGTTTGCAGTCAGGGTACCAGGTGGCTGCTTCTCCTCTACAGTGCCAGTACTGGTTGCTGGGCTGAGTGCTAGTATCAGCCAAAATTGTTTGCCATACGGTTTAGAGGGAGCAGTGCCAACCACAAGTGTTAAAAAAATAATGAGATCATGTCAAAATTATGAGAACTGAAACAAAAAAATCACATGGGATTTTCTGTATGCTTTAGTGTGAAAATAAAGCCATGTTTTCCACAGTTTTATCCTCTACCTTTCAGTTTATAAAATGTCCCAGAAAAATACCACTGTTCTGGCCAATCCCAAGAGCAACTAGATCTCAGGAGCCAAAGCTTCACAGCTTTTACAGCTGGGACCACCAGAGAGTCAAACCATCCTACCACAGTTTGAGATACTTGCATATAATTAGCACTTGCTAAATTCTCTGCTCACTGTAGTGAGTGTTGATGATACCCAGTATATCTGTAACAGAAAAGCTTTTTTCCCTCTGAAGACCAGGGGCAGGATTGATATTCTGCCTTCCTAAATAAAACCTGTCTTATATTTCTTCACATGTAAACAAAACATAAACCAGATGTGCCCCTGACCAAATATCTCTGCATTACTGAGCCAAAACTGTCTTCAAGTTCTTACTTATGCAAGAACTTCCACAATTAAGAGGCTGCCAAATTCCAATTTTTTCTCTGCTTGTTGTGAGCAATCTTAGTTCTCCTGAAGTCAATGAGATTTTTTCCCAGGGATTAAATATGGCCATAATTTCACCTGGTAATGATATGAAGCAGAAAGAATGGAGCTTAACAGATGTTCAGTGAAGCAACTGAAAGAAATAAAAAGAGGCAAATCTACTTTACATTTTTCAGTACTGTCAAGGTAAAATATGAAATGCAGGCCACTAAGGAAGAAAAAAAAACACGAAAAGGAGATATTAGTTTCACGAGAATGCTTTTCTGAGCACAGCTGACTAAATACTGCATATCAATGATAATATGCCCTACTATATGCAAATGAGTCTTCAAGTATTTTGCAAATGCACCCAGCATAACAGATTTTCTTTACTGATGACAAATTAACAAAGCTCCTTCCTGAAACGAAATTAAAGGAACTATTCCCACTGAGGTTTCAGTATGCTAAACATTTTACATATAGGAACTCTACACTGTGATGACACATATAGCAAGTGCTTGTTCATCACAATGTTACCTTCCATTTTACTTGCTCATGACTAATACGAGCCATACACTTCCTGTGTATTTAGCACTGTATGTTTGTGAGACAGCAAAAAAAAAGTTCACACTGAAACACTCATGACAGACAAGTCATTTTTATTTCTTAAACAGATGCTTTGTAATACTGTATTTTTAATAGTTGCAAGCAATTTCATTATATCATTCTGTCTAAAATACAAGAACCAAGCACACATAATTGAAGACAAAGGAAATTGAGAACACACTTGACAGAATTAACAGGTAAATGAAATCAGTAAATGCAACTGCCAGATCCCTTCATTTGATGTCTGTGCAAAAGCATCTTGTAAAATTCCAAGCACACAGCACACACCAGTTAGCATATTTTAAACAGCAAATTTTTTTCAGTAATCCATAGGGGTAGCAAACACTTTATCATAATACAAGAAATTCCTTTAGGTGCTTTATTTTTGCATGCATGTGCCATTCCTTATTGTTGTGTTCCCTTTTTTAACAGAGTCTTTATTTCTTTTAAACATCAAAGTGGATAAATTCCATACAAAGCTATGTGGCACAGGCAGCACCTGTTTCTGCTACCCACACACACACACAATCCTTTCACTCACTCCCCCTTCTGACCTCTCCCTGCAGGTGACTATGAGTGAACAGCTAGTTCTCTGTGAGACCTGAATGGGACATACACACTGGCAGATGCAGGAAAATAATGTTTATTAATCTAAAAAAGAGTAAAGATTACAAAAATATAAGGACTAGAAAACCTTAGACAAGTTAAAATACATATAATTATTAGGCAAAGTTTATTTTGGTCAGGCAGAGTTTAGTTTATCAAATGCCAATCCAAAATAACAGGGATATAAACTAAAAAAACATTATAGTAACTTTATACTAAAAGGTGACAGTTTACCCTTCTTTCCTAAGGCCACTGTGTCATAGTAAATAATCTGATTCAGTACATTACAGCCTCCACATATCAGAACAGTTCTACTCACATACTGTTGATATTAGAAAAATAACTTTAACTGAAATTCTGATGTATAAACTAAAGTAAATTTTCAGATATAGTTTTGATCACCCTAATTTTGTTTTAATTGAATTGTTCTTCAATAATCCCTCTGATTTCACAAACCTGTGATATCAAACAGAAAAACACAGAAATTAGGGCTAAAATATAACATACACAGAAACAGTATAAAAGGGAAAATTAATCCTTCATTGTGTTCATATTTTGTGAGTTTTCCATTATGCTGAATTCACATTTAAATAAGTAACATGGATCAGTATGTTGATGAAACTCGATTCTTTTTTATTTTTAAAATACTCAGAAGCAAATAGCAGCTTCTTTAGTTATATTCCTTAGTTATATTATTCAGTGTTTTGGAAGGTTTTTTTCTGCTGCTTCTTTTTCAATAGTGGTAATAGATTGCAAAAATAACCTGTGTTTCAAAAAGCATTGAATAAAATACCCAACTGTTGTGAATCAGATAAGCTGAGATAGCAATGTTTTAATTTCTGGTTGTGTTCAAGTTGAAAGCCTTCCCCAAAGCAAAATGGAAATTCAGCTTTTATGAATATTTACAAATTAATGGTGAAATTAATTGTTTTGCAAATGTTGCTGACTGTGACACAACCTGCCCCCTCCAGTGTTTGTAAAAGATGTAATGCTGTAACTGGACCGATTACACAGACCCAATTAGAGAATCAGGGTTATAAACCAGAAATAAACACCACAACCACATTTAAGTACACAGCTGAATGCATAAAGGTCTGCATGTTACCTTAGAAGCCTTCACCTCGCCATTTCTAAACACTGAAGGAAATCAGGCACAGCAGCTTCACATTTGTTCACTCCTTTTGAACATATAAATATGCAAGCCCTCTTTGGGAGATTAAAGAAACTTGGCAGGAACAAACTATTCCCATTATTTTCAGCTAATTAATTAAATATAATTGGAATAAGTTTCACTTTGTCAGGTGATAAGCCTGGACTTTATATGTGATACTGTACTGACATTCAACAAAGCGAGGTACATACCATGTAAACCTCTGCAACAACAACAAACCAACAAGAAATAAAGCCTAGGAAATCTTAGCAGTGGTGCTTATCCTTTATTAACTTTATACAGGGTTTTTTTTTCATTCATACCTAATGTTTAACAACTGTTTTCCTTGAAGGTTCTTCATTTAGCGGATATTCAAGCTCTATCACAGTTTGATCTTTAAGTAACAAACTTGTCTTATGGTGGGGTAAAGAAGAGCAAATACATGCAAACCTGTTTAATTTGCATATTCTTCTTGTGACTGCTACCCACAGAAAATGCAGGGACTAGCCTTCCTAACCGTAGAAGGAAATGGAATGCCAGCCAGAAAATATATTGCATGCTACCCCATATCCATTATGGAATTCTTGACTGATGAGAAAATATATTAGAAAGATCAAATCAACTTTCAGCTGTGATGAGATAGAAAAAACACCAAAGGGCAAATGCAAGAGCTGAAGGGCAGCCTGTAGAGGTGATGGGGTTCAGTGCACGCATCTCAGCTCCCCAGTAAGACAGATCTTTAGCTGTCCTCTGAGGTGGCTTTTTTTCTTTCCTTACTTCAGAGAACAAATCACTTGGACTAAATTCCCTCGGTCTCATACAGCTGAAGGTAGGTGAGACGAGTCATACCGTGACATGCTGATTCCTCCAATGTAAAAGGGAATGACAATAATTTTAAAAGTAGTTAATACAAGGTGGAAGCCATGACTGACTGACTTGGGGAAGACAACTGAAAAACTACAACCATTTTAAATTTACTGAAATCACACCAGGAAGAAATACAGACAGGTATTAGAACTGGGGATCAGACTCACGACATATTTTAGGAACATTAACTGGTGATTTTTCATAGCTTTCCTGCCAGTTATCACATTTGATCATTCCACTTCAGGGAAATAAGACACAAAGAAAATAAGCTTTGCCCAGATCCTGCTGTAACACTCACACTGGCACTATGCATTGTCAAACAAGATTTAAACAAAATGAACAGAAGTCACATATGAGGAATCAACCCTCTTCTCCCTCTTCTCCATTCTCCAAATTCAGGGATTTTACTTCCTGATAGGGTCAAGAACAGTCACTGTAATTATTCACAAAATCTTAACTTTTTCCATTACAGAACTTTTCTTACTTGAATTTGAAATTCTTCCTCTCATGACAAAGAGAAATTTTTACAGTTTTGACTTAGAATTAATTTGGCCTTGTAAAACGTATTTACATCATTAGGCTAATAAGGAGCTTGAAGAATACTGGGCAAAATAAAGACAAAAATTTTTTCATAGATGCTTCACCTTCTGATCATTTTTACAATCATTCCATATTTCTTCTGGTTTCTGCCGCAATCTGGACCCTCTGCTGCATCAGTCAGTTAATGGAGTCAAGAGGCTTTCAAGGCCTTATTTGATGCAAAAGGGTGTACTCCCTGCTTGCTGTTCCCTAGGTCTTGCACTTCAGGGAGTTATTTGCATTCAAACAAATTGAGTGAAAAGCAGGTGTAGAATATGACCAATGAGCTTTGGTAGTACTTCAGGGCTACTTCAATGCTCCTCCTTCGCTGTTGTAAATGACTACACAAGGCACTGGTGAAAGATGACTGGGCTTGACAGCTCTTGAAAAGCATCAGAAAAACTAAATGGAGTAAAAAGCACCCACAGGTTTGCAGGAAGATGTTCTTGGCCTGTAGTGAAAGCACATAGCCACCAGGGCAAATGAAGGAATCAAGAGACATAAAAGAATGAGTCCATCGGTGTGATTTGGTGCCTAGGTCTTTCTAAGGCTCTGCACTCTGAAGGACATATGAAATGGCCAATTCCTTCCAACTGTAAAGTCTGGACAGCAGTCCCCCTGCCAAACAGCTCATAGGTATGCCCTCTAAAGCCAGATGCAACTCCACAGGATGGCTTTGCACCCCACAGTTTTCATAGGGTTATAGTTACTTGTCTTTACTAAAACCCTAGGGTATGGTTTCATGAGCATTTTTTTGGTTGAAAGGTCAGCTGAAGCTGTTTCAGCTCACCACTCTCAGACTCTGATATTCTACATAGCTCCTCTTGATTTAGGCAGCACAAATATTGTGCAGCCACTGCACTAAGCAACAACACAGGATGGAATTATCTGAATAAGAATATTCCTTTTACTCAGCTCCCTGCCCACGTTCACAAAGAACTACATATAAATTACCTTTTACTCAACAAATGTTTTGGAAGAGCAAAGTCTAAAAGGGGATGGATCGATCTGATATAATCAAAAACAAATCAAGTGTTTTAATTAAAGTTCCTTCATCAACATGCAGCAAATTAGGCTGCATCCTCAATAAAAAGTTATATTTCTTTGCTATAATGGTGAGCTGGTTAACTGGTTGTCAGTGACTAGTCAGTAAAAGCTTTAGTTTATTTATTCTCTGAAGTTCTTTAATATTAAAGAGGTTTACTTTCCTAGAAGTTTATTATTTTTTATTATGTCCTTTAGATTGATGTTTTAACAGCTCAATATTAAACAACCTGTCTTTCAAAGCATACACTATAATTTGTGATTCAAATCAAAGTTCTTGTATCAATATATAGAACCTGTTATTTCAATATACTGCTAGTGGAGTATTTTTATTGTGACATGTAAATAAATAAATATTTATTTATTATTTTTGAAAAAATTTCTAATAAAGCTTAGTACAGTCTTTTAGTGACGAGCAAGGATGATTATTTGTTGAACTTCTATGTATATCTATCCAGTGGTTTATAGAAGACATAGAACTCTGCAGAATTTCAAAAAAGCTCAGAACTCCAGTTGCAAATGTTTTTTGAATTAAAAAAAAGAACTTTTAAAAAACAAAATATTTATCATTGCTAGTATATACATTGAGTTTTAATACCAGACATTCACACAGATAAAATTAGCACAAACACATTCTGTGCTCTGAAATCTACTGACTTTTGCAACTATCTAGAGCACAGTGAAGTTTAATTGTATTTCACCAGTATCCTTGTTATGGTCAATATTAATTCAAATTTTCATATCTCATATTTCCCAGGTGTCTATTTTTGGATCACTACGGACTGCTATTACTTTACCCAAAGGCACCCTGCCTTCTCAAGTAATTGATTTTTATATCCCAGGAACTAAGTTACAACAATAAAAACAACTGGAGGGGGAGTTTTGCAGTTTAAAATCACTAAAATAAACCTTAGAATAAAAATCACAGAAATGTGACCATCTAGCTTGACCTCCCCTACACCTATACAGACCCCACCTACACCTGTACAGAGGCCACAGAATGTCCTGTTGAGTTATCTACAATTTGTCATTTAGAAAGCCCAATCACCTCATGTTAATGGTTTCAAGTTTATTGCCTTCCTTAACTTTTGCTTATCACACTTAAGGTTCCTGGTTGCTAGGACAGAGGATTTAATTTCCATCGTCACAGTTTGATGAGTTGAATCTTTTTTATCTAAATGTCTACCTACAGATATCAAGTCATCTCCGAGGTTCCTGGCTGAATGCCTTTATGTGAGGCAAACTCCTAACAGGGTTTCGCAAAGCCTGGGTCATTTTTAATCATCCTCTGAAATCCCCTCAAGTAATTCCAATCTGTCTTAATGGCAAGACACCAAGCCCACAGTTTTTTATTGATATAATGTGGAATAATTACTTTGCTACTTAACTTTTTAAGCATTCTAGAAATGGTCTACCCTTCTTTGTGACAGTATTATGCTGAGCTCACACTGAGATGATCTTCTATGATCATCCTAAATCCATTAGGTCACTGCTTTCCAGGACAAAGCCTCATTATTCTGCAGCAGAGACAAATATGTTTCTCTGGTGCCAGATATATTTCATTTGCTTCAAATATACTTCATCTGGTTATAATAAAGTGCATTTTACTGGAATTTGGTCATTTTACCAGGGGACTCATATCATTTAATAACTTCAAGTTGTCCTTCCCACCAATTATCCAGACCTATCAGACCCTAATGAGCCCCATTCATCTACATCTCCCCATTAGAAACTCTAGTTTTTGATTCCTCATTGAACTAGCTTTTAATTTACCTAATGTGTATCCTGATAATACTCTATGCCATTTTTTAAATTACAGTGTCATTTTTTATTACATTAAATGTCTTCAGGAATCCAAATTTAGCATAATAATGCAAGTTGTAGAAAAAGACATTTTTAGGTTTGGAAGTTGTACTGAAAACAGCTTTCTGCACTGAAAACAGATTTTGAGAATTTTTTTTCCCTCACTGCAATGGAAAATTCCCTCTTCCTCCCAAATATTTAGTCTAATGTAAACTTTTCCAAAATAAAACCAAATATTACTTAGGATAAATAAAATGATGTGTTAAAGCTTTACTAGTATAAGAAGATAATGGCAGTTTTGGATTTAAGCACATCCATTAAAAAACCAAGAAACTTCAGTCTCTTTCCAAATGTCCCAGTTGTATTTGAACTTCCCACTCACTGTCCAACAGTCATTTGACTTCTGGTAGAAATAATGTCAATCTCTACTTTTGTTTTGCTATCTATAAATAATTAAATCCAAGTGGGCAGGTTTCCATGCTAGAAAATTGGTTTTGTCTATGTTCAGACTCAAAAAGCAATTACATGAAATGGTGCAGCTTCAGCTATGGGTGCTACAAGATAACCAGCCAAGACCATCCAATAGGTTTGGATAAATTCTGTTTACAGGAGATCTATCCTTTCTGGTATCCTATTTCTGAAGTACACATAGAACTGTGTGAAGATAAATAAATACCTAGCCAAGACACTGGCAGGCAGAATGAGACACAACATAGCTTCTTTAGCATACATAATAAGTGCATGCTGGAGAAATCTGCAAAATAACATAGTCCAGGAAGACAAAAGGTTTACAACACCCTTGGAAAGGTTAAGTGGAATGGCGAGGTATGACTTTTTTACTTCAGTTTGTATTACCACTCTTGAAATATTAAATGAAAGAAAGATACGAATAAGTTTCTCCAGAAGGTTCTTGACTCTGGAATTAAAGTCTCCCAGTAGTTCACTTTTGGGGCAGATTGATTTTTCTGAACAAAAATAGTGTCTTTTTATAGTGAATTTAATATTCACTGAGAAAAAATTCCAACCACAACAATTATGTTCTTACTAACCAGACATATATTTGACTAATATGCTTGAGCAATGCCTCATAACTACGTTATTCCCTAGAGAAACCACATCTAGCATTGCCCTAAACGCATATCCACTGAAAGATATGTTTCTAGTACAGCTGTACGTTTTGAGAGCAGAACAAATATAAATAGTTGAATTTGACTGACAGAAATGGAATGGAATGCGTCAACGTCATAAAGCTGGCAATCAAGTTTCAACTCTAAGCCTGATTCTGTCATTGTTACTCATATTGTGTATCACCTGGCTCTAGCAAAAGCAAACTTTCACAGCAAAAACATACTACAGCAGTAAATTCCGCCTTATTATTAACTCTGATCAATCAATTTTCCAAATCTTAGGAACATTTACTTTCATAATTAAGAAAAACTGACTGTTTAGGCATGTGAATTTGCTCAGTGTAAGGAAATTTACCCATAGACAAAATACTGTATGGTTTGGAAATTTACTGGAGCACAGTCCAAATTTCCTGATTCTGCAAAAGAACCCTATCTTTCTTTGGGTCTTTCTGATAGGTGGACACTTAGGCAGAATGGGAAAGTGAAGGTTTTATTCAATACCTGTTGAAGTCATCAGCAGAGTGTCTTTGCACAGTTTCTAGACTAGTACAAGAACAAATGAAGTGGAAATCCCTCTTTTCCCCAACAGTCCTTTGATTTATCAGCAGTAGACTTTTCACTGCAAACCTTAGGAAAGAGTTTGCAGATGTACGGTGGCAAAACATTTAAATTTTTTGCCACCTGCCAGCAGGAGAGAGTTCAAATCTTATCCCAGATCAGCCAAGCTAGAAATGAGCATCTTGTGCTCCTGTTGACAAGGTGAAGTTAGAGTGAAGTGGTAGTAGCCACACTGCTTTGTGTGCCACTGACAGAGAAAATGACCTGCCTTAAGTGGATTAGTACAAAGGCATGTATATACATGTGATCTTTAAGGTCCCTTCCAACTCTTAATATTCTATGATTATATACATATTTAATACGGGTTTACCAAGTAGCAAGCTTTTCCAGAGTGTGTATTATTCACCTATCATGTACAGCTGCTAGGCAGACTGACTGGAGGGAGGGATCCTTTACGTCCAAGGCTGTGCGACCCGGGGAAATCTGCTGTGTAGGTCACTTCTCGCATTAGGCACCCAAGAAAGCAGACTCAGGCTTTTGGGCAGCAAATCCTTGACAAGGCTACAGATAGTAGGTCAAATTACACAAAAAGACTGTCTTTGTCCTTTCAAGGTTCTTGGAAGCTAGTGATGCTTTAAAATTTTGCAACCAGTAATCTTTGTAGGACTTGTTCTAAAGGGAAAATTTGAGTTCACTCTTTCCAGTTCCCTGACAGGCCGAATTTCTTCTCATAAAAGTTGGCTAAGAAATGCTCTGGTGATTGTAGATGTAGCTCTCCTGTTTCTATGCATCAGTACCCCACAAAGAAGAGAATTATTTTTGCCAGCTCAAAGAACTTTCATCAAAATGAAGAATTGTGCAAGCAGTAAATATTTTCTCCAGATCCCTCCTTTTTCCAAGAATGATCTCTATGCATTCCATGAAACCTCTTTGCAGAGAATCAGCACACAAGGAAACTACTGCCCATAATAATGGGGAACTGTCTTCAGAACGACAGCTGAGGAAAAACATGCATGAGTCTCTGTCTACAGATATTTTTAGTGACTCTAAAAAAGGACCAAAGGTCCTGGATTTTGGGTCATATTGCCTTGGCCATTTTCACCCATCTTTGCTCAGTGTGTAGAGAGTTTCAAAGGAGAACACATCCAGCAAGCAGAAGATATTTAGTCACTAAACTATAATAGTTCTTAAAAAGCATGTGTTCTTTCCTATATTTTAATAACAAAATTCACATTAAAAAACCGAATAATTATACACATCTCTTTCTCTGACCTATGGCAACAGGCTTAATTAAGTGCATAAAGAAAAGGAGAGGGTATCCTAAAAAAGTCAACAATTCTTCTTAAAAATGTTTTTCTTTCCTTCTTAACATAACAAATCTTTTAAGATGGAATACTTTATTCTCTTTTATATGAGTACCTGTTTGATTTCAAATTTTGTCATAATTGGTATGAAGGTTTAAAAAGTATTGACTTTCACTTATCACTGGATCTTGCAGATAAGGATAAATATTTAAAATGCTGTCAGAGAGATTGGAGGATTTAAAATGTAAAGTCTGATTTACAAGAACTGAGAACCTAGGTCTCATTTCCATAAGACCAAGATATGTGTTTATTGGGAGATGCTGATGCCAAAGTGACCCAGTTCTGTTCAGTTATCAATTGCTTCAAAAATAGCCTCTCTAAGCTCTTACATCTGAATACATTTGAAACAGTTTCCCCTCTCATTTTTCATTCTTTTTCTTGGAGAACACTAACCAGAAGGTAATAATTTAAAAGAACTTAGGGTGACTCATACAGCCTCTCTTTTTGCATTGTTAGTTTACCCACTGCCAAAAACTAGCTTCACACCTGTCTGCTATTATCTCAAAATAATCAAACAATGTGGTAAGTATTATCCACATGCAATTTATTAAAAGCTAAGTCAAAGAACAGGTGTTGCTATTGTAAAGATTCATTTTGCAGCTCTTCTGTTCAAACTCACAAATTATGAACTCCTGGGCCCTTTCAACAGTAAATTGTACACAAAACGTCTACACAGATTTACTACTTTAGGGTGAAAAATTATGTGTAATCTTGCCAGCTGCTCTACCTAAAAGCACTGGCATCAGCAAGTATGCCAAGCTCCTCACTGACTCCACTTTACAGCCAGGAATTGGCAGCTTCTCCTGTGCTGGTTAGTGGCGACAGTTCTGCACTTTCTTGCCAATGACACTAGCATACAGTCTCAAATGGCGATGATAACATAATTAGTTATTTTTCATAAAAGTTACTATTGTTAGATTTCAGATACAAAAAGCATTACTTTGAAAAAGGATTTTTGTTCTACTCTAGTTATATTAGTAGAAACAGCAACCTCCTATAGAGGGGCACCACTTAACTACACTGCAGTTAACTGCAGTCAACACAGGTTCATTCACAAAGGAAAGGTCTTGTTTAACTAATTTGATGTCCTTCTATGATAAGGTCACCCACCCAGTGGACGAAGGAAAGTTGGTGAATGCAGTTTTTCTGGATTTTAGTAAGGCTTCAGTATTGTTCCTCATAGCATCCTTCAGGATGACTTCTCCAGATGTGGGATTAGGGGGTTCATGGTGTGCTGGGTGAAGAACTGGCTGAAAACCAAAGTTCAAAGGGTTGCAGTGAATGGAGCTACATCTGGCTCATGACCAGTCACCAGTGGTGTTCCTCAGGGCTCAATTTGAGGGCCAGTTCTGTTCAATACATTTATCAACAACCTGCAGGCAGGAGTTGAATTCACCATTACTGAGTTTGCTGATGATACCAAACTGGGAGGTGCTGCTGACTCTCTTGAGGGACAAGAGGCCTTGCAGAGGGATCTAGATAGATTGGAGCACTGGGCGATGATTAATGGCATGAAGTTTAACAAGTTGAAAAACCAGATTCTGTACCTAGGACAGATTAATGCCAGGCACAAGTGTAAACTGGGAGAGGAGTGGCTGGACAGCAACCCTGCAGAAAGGGATCTGGGGGTGCTGGTCGGCAACAGGCTCAGTAGGAGCTGGTACTGTGTCCTGGAAGCCAAGAGGGCAAACCCCATCCTGGGGTCCATCAAACACGGCCTTATCAGCTGCTCAAAAAAGGTAATTGTCCTGCTGTGTTCAGTACTGGTGCAGTCTTGCCTGAAACACTGTGTGCAGTTCTGGGCCCCACAATTTACGAAGGATGTGAAGGTCCTTGAATGTTTCCAGAGGAGGGGAATAAAGCTGGTGAAAGGGCTGGAAGGAATGACTTATGAGGTGTGGCTAAGTTCTTCGGGCTTGTCTAGTTTGAAGAAAACAAGTCCGAAGGGCAACCTCATTGCTCTTCACGGCTTCCTGAGGAGGGGAAGTGAAGAGGGAGGTGCTGATCTCTCCTCTCTGGTATCCAGTGACAGAACACATGGCCTGCCAGGGGAGGTTCCGAGTGAACGTTAGGAAGCATTTCTTTACTGAGAGGGTGGTGAAAAACTAGAACAGGCTTCCTAGGGAGGTGCTCAATATCCCAAGCCTGTCACTGTTCCAGAGGCATTTGAACAATGTCCTTAACAGTGTGCTTTAACTTTTGGTCAGAAACTATAGCTTACAGCTACCTTCTTTCCCTTCTCTGCCATCACATCCAGGAAAAACAATTGTTATTCATTAGACAACTATCATCTCTAATGATTTAGTGGTGGGTCTGCAACTTTCATCTATAATTTACCACGTTGTTACACTGGGCAGTGACAATGACCTAGCAGGATCCTTGAAATATTATAGCACAAGATCTTGGGTGTACAGAAGTCCTCACACGCATGCAATTCAAGTACAGCAGCTATAAAAAAACCATGTTGTGTATCTGATATGGCCTGAAGCATTGGTCTCCCTGATCACATAATTGGCACCAGCCTTGTGGTTGCACAGCCATTCCTACCAATTCGTTGGGCTGTAAATTCATTACAGACAATACAGAGGAAAAATTGCATGCACAGAAAAGGCAGGTAGCAGAGTCTCCCTTGAGCCACCTAAGGTGAGTTTTATCCCAAAAAGGTTCAGGTGCAAGTTAAACTGGACTTACTGGCTTTGGACTAAAATCATCTGGGTGCACAGAACCTTATTTTAACACCACACAAAGCGTTCAAAAAACCTAGCACATGCTCTTCAGTCCCTTGCTGTGTAAATCTAAATTTCACAGTCAAATTCTGGGCTATGTATGAATTTGTGAAATTGACATATGAGTAGAAAACAATTTTTTTAAGTGACATAATTTAAAAATACACTCTGTCTGTCTGGCATGATTATTATTAACCCTTAATCCCTTACAGAACTGTTCCCTTCTGAGAAGAATTTGTCTCTTTCATGTAAACTCTTCATGTTTAAACCAGTTTTAATTGAATGCATTGAGTTTTCTAAGGATGCTGATTAAATCATTGCCACAGTTTGAACATATTGCAGTTTATAGCCTGTTACTTGTTGTTACATGTTCTGTTATTTAGGTTGTGATCCTGCTGACCTTTGCTTTCATGATTAGACAAATACTTCAAAGAATGTAGGATATTAAGGATTACTTGTACGATGAGGAACTTTTTGTTTTTTCCATACAGATGAATTAAAAAGAATGCAGGTAAAATAGAGATTATGGAGTTACAGGTCAAGGTAGGGAAACTCTGCTTTTCAGAGGGATTTTTTAGCTGGTGAATACAAATTTATTAAACAGAGTATCTATTTAACTTCACGTTACTTCTCTGGAACAGCTACTTTAACACATCAGAACAAATTGTTTCACTTAGCTTAAGTAAACTATAGTCTGTGATCATTTTGTCATTGTTCAGTGACTGTAGGAAAGTTTCTGTAAATCAATCCTATAAAATTCAGCCCTAAGACAAATGAGTAATTGGTACTTGTAAGAAAACCTCCTGTGAGCAGGCATGACATTTCCACAGCATTTGAAGGTATGGAAAAGAGAAGTTAAGTTTGAGGGGTTTTGACATGTTATCTGGTCCTAACAAAGATACTTACATTTGTCTTGGTCAGCTTCCACTCCTTCACTTTCTGTGTCACTCAGCAATATCCAAGGTTGATGAGCAAGTTGAAGCTGTTGTAAGAATTCATCCTGCCACAAACAGATCTATTTTAGATAAAATGACAGAAAATTATTTTATATGAATGCAGACTGTAGCAAACGCTCTAGCTTCAATTAACTAGAGGGGAGAAAGCCTTTCATAAAAAAAACCCAACAAACCAACCAAACAAAAAAACTCACCTTGCTGCGAAATAGAACCAAAATGTAGAGGATATGCAGGCTCCATAGAAATTATATCATTACATTTTTTTATTTATCTGTTGGTGATGGAGGAGGAGGGAAGGTGTCTCTTTAGCTATCTATCTGCTATAGACACAGATATGACAGATACATACGTACCCTTCTTGAAAACGGAATGATACAGAACAAAATTGCAGCCATTCCATCCGTCCCTGCAGTCTTTGGACTGCACAGATATGTCAAACAGGA
Source organism: Acropternis orthonyx (assembly GCA_035583155.1). NCBI lineage: Eukaryota > Metazoa > Chordata > Aves > Passeriformes > Rhinocryptidae > Acropternis > Acropternis orthonyx. The sequence goes on along the minus strand of JAWWEU010000081.1, from coordinate 119,185,493 downwards.
TTTGCTTAAGTGAGGTTTTGATTTGTCAAAACTTTCACTATTTCTAATCTAATAAGAACAAGAACCTGAAACTTGACCTAGAACCTATGGTTTTACTGGAGAACGAGAAAACTTAGGAAGGAAAAATGCTGTGGAAACTTTTGTCTCCAAGATACCATAAAACATCAAAATATAAATGTTTTACACAGTTAAAAATCCATATGCAGCTGAATATATGCTTTTTAAAATGTTTTACAATTGCCTCCTTTTTTATATAATGTATGTATGTGTATAAAAGTATTTTTCCATGCACACACACACACACACACACACACACACACACATATGTATGTGAGCATGTACACACACAGCATATAAAACACTTTGACATGTTCCTTTGCAATATTTGAGGAGAGAGATGAGACTGGAATGCATGTTTTATTTTCAAAAGCAGTTCAAACATGCAAGTCTAGTCTCTAAAATAAAACTTAAACATTGGGCAGATATTGTAAAATTACTAGCCAGATTTCCAGAAGTTCTTTGAACAAAAAAATGGGGGGTAATAACCCTATTTTCCCTTACATCAGCTGAAAACCAGAATCTACATATTTAAACTGTAATACAGCAAAAATTTTACTCCTATGCTATCTGATTTTAAAACAGAAACCAGGCATGTTTAAATCAGTTTCCAGAGACTGAAGGCTGCTCAATCAAGATCTAACTCACTGGGAGTAAATTATTAGTTCTGTTAGCAATCCGTTAAAAAATTCCACAAAGATTGCTGCCATGGCCCAAGAGAAAGCTCAGGCAGGAGCTCCAGGCCTTCCTAATGAATTGTCATTTCAAATGTGCTGTGTTCAAGAAGGGTGCTGACTACAGCACTGAACGTGTTTGGGTTCATGGAACAGGATTCTGGCAGTAGGGGCGAGTGGCTCTCACAGTCACCTGCATATTTTTTAATCTTCCAAAAACACTAGGCAAAAACCTGAGCGAGGCAGCTGAACAGAATGAAAGTATCTGACCAAAAGAGAGTCCTCTTCAAAAGTTATATTCCAGTAAGTAGGAGTAAAACTTTTGTTAGTGTTATATTTAAATATGATGAAATTTCCTGCTCTTAACAATGACAGACCAATAAACCTTGCTGAATACCACTTTAAATTATCTGAATAAATAAAATGATTGTAAAATTCCAAGTGTTTAGAAAATGAAATGGCAAACAAGGGAATCAGTAGCATTTTCATCTCAACAGCCATTGATAAGTATCACAGAATTGTGTCATTTTAATGGAATCCATCCTAAAGAGATAAGCAGGATTCAACATTTCTTTGCCAATTTATACAAAACACCAAAGGATTAAGTATATGCATAAAAGTATCTCTGCCAAAGGATTTGGAACCCTGATGTATTAGCTTTATAGAGATAATAAAACTATTTCTCTAGGTAGCATTTCTTTGCTATAATGCAATTCAGCCTTGAACAGAGCTGATAATAAAACACACCTGTTTGAAGTTAGCAATATTGTGTGTGCCAGGAGGCAGAAATTTGTTCACAAAATCTCAGATCATTATAAGTCTTGAGTGTTTAAAAACTCCAAAACATTCTTACCAGCTGATATGTTAAGTACTTGCCAAATTAAGATTTGTGTTATGACAAGTTTAAACCACCCATGCTGCAGCATGAACTTTACTAAAACTTAATAAGAACTTTGAATTGTATTTATTGGTAATATTTTTCTATTTTAGTCTTGTTCTGTTACTCTGAAACACATTACAATCTAGGAAGCATACATAAGGCATTGAGAGATATGTTAAAATTCCTGACAAATAATCAAATAAATAAATAAATAATTCAAGCTCCTTATGGTAAAACATGATGCTGGGAGCCAGTAATCACATTCTTTTCAATTGACTTATTCTCATCAAATATGTAGCGACATTATACTGGTTAATTCCATTAATATCACCTAAGAGTAAGGAAGCAGAATTATTTGCAAAATCTTACAGCATCTTCTATAGGATTGGCAATATTACCAAACTGTATTTACATCTGGAAGAAACACTCAGTTGACACTATAAAGCTAACAAGAATAAAGGCAATTTCCCTTCTTTTATTTTACTGGTTTTATACAGGAAGAGGATACAAAACCTACAATGAAAGTTGCAAAATAAATTACAGTATGAGCCTTGAGTTTTATATGTTTATGATCTGTAAAAGTACAGAGACAGAACTCATTTTGTTCTCTTACCCCAGGCCACCTTTGCCTTTTTAAAATACATCTCCATGGTCAGAGAGAAGCTGTGACAGAAGAAAATGAAATCACAAGGCCACAAATATGAGTGAACTTCTAACATGGCAAAAAGTGTCACTGGACAGAGATATTTCCTGGGTATGTTCTGTCTAAATCCACTTCTCTAAGTTACCAGGAACTTCAGTGGTCAAAAACAGTTAAAAGAGCTCCCAAAGCTTCTAGTATTACACTCCAAAGATAAGGCTGTGAGTGGCAGATTGGCCAGACCTTCATCAGCCACTTTTTGATATCCAAGGGCCTTTACAGCTTGGCAGAGGCAGGTCTTCAGTATGAATGTATCATACTAGCAGTTTCCCTTTGAAAGCAGAGTTAGTCCCAAGTTGAGTTTCCATTATGTCAAAGGTCACTTGTCCACGTCAGGAAAGGATAAATAAGGTTTGAACTGGATCACTAGCAACCAAGGTACTATTACACCCACTGATCAAGGAGAAAGAACAGAATTTTTCACTTCTAGAAGAGATTATAACAGAAGAGAAGATCCAACATAGAAACACTGAGATTTAACATCAGCTTTACAGTCAGATTGCCAGCTAAAGCTGGACATGTTATTCTAACTGGAAAACAGGGTAATAATATTGCTTACTTCTTAAAGTTCTTAAGACAAATATATACATATATTAAAATTATAACAGGACAATTATGATTAGAGCTATCAGCAAACAGAATTAACAAGACACAGTAAATTAAATAGGACTCTTGGTTCTTATTACTATAACTACAGAAAGGCTATGGAAGTAAGCATTTTGAAGTGCCTGCCTTGTTAAAGGAAAGGTCAGAAGTGATGGACAGAGTGGATGTCCCTCGGTAGAGATGCAGTGCTCATTAAATAAATATACTCTTAGGAGTATATACAGTAATTCTAGTTGGTATCACATGACTATGTATCAGTTAAGAACAAGACTGCTTAAAAAGAAAGAAAAGGAGGAGGGAAGAATTTAGTGGGATATCATTAAACTCTTCATTTCTTCTGAACATTTTTAGTTAAAAATTAATTTTAATTCTCATTTTCTGATATGTGAGAAAATTCTAACACACAAACACTTCCCATACCTCAAAACAGGAGACAAAGAAAAACTTATGGTTAGAAAATATAACAACTGGCAGCAAAGACACTTTCAACAGAACTGTAGTCACCTTCAGTCATCATGTCCTCATGTCCTTAAGCTGGATATTCTATTCTAAGTGAAGAAGTAGCTTGAGAAATGGGATTAGTGTGCTGCCATTCAAACACCAAAATAATGAGGGTTTTTTCACCACCAAATTTAAGTAAAATTTCCTCCCAAGTTCTTTAGTTTTAGACTAATCTGTGCCTCATTTCCTTTCTCTCAGAACAAATAATGGAGGCCATATAATTAACTGCAGCATTATACTAAATATCAAACCTCTAATTTTCCTACAAGTATCTCTAAGCAACATTATTAGAAACAGCATTTTAAATTTTCTTTAAGAGTCATTAGACTGATAATACATTGCTTCAAATGTCATACTTAACATTATTAAAACAGATGATACTTAACAGAAACAACTATCTAAATATATGATATTACAGTCTTGGAAAAAAGGTCTCCAGGCTTTGACAAATGGATTACAAAGGGATTGATATGGTGGGAACCAACATATTCCACCATTTAAAAATTAGCAATCTCGACATATAGTTCCTTCTCAAGTCAGTATAGAAGGACCGACATATCCTGAGAAAAGACTCACCTTGGTAAGGCATGTATCTGAGATAGACAGCAGGGCTATTCTTTCACAGGTGCTTTTATTTCCACTGCCCACACACTGAAGTTATCTTTAAGGCAGCTAAGGTTAGCAGAGGAGAATCCTACTCAGAATTTACCAGGTACTTTAACTTTTTGTTCTGTTTTGTTTTAAACAAAGACTAGTCCTGTAAAAGCCGATAATACAGGACAGGAAGTTTTTAGGCTATAAATCAGGCTAGTTAACATGCACATAGTACTAGACAGTGAGTCAACAATGTTGGACATTTTCTCTTGCAATTCAGTTTGATGCTTTGGAAAAATTTGTCCATTTAGCAATGCTTAACTAATCATTCCAATGTGCCCAAAAAATGATATAAAAATTAGATGAAGGAAATATCATGCACTGCCAGTGTGGCAGGAAAAAAATACACTGGAACACAGAGATAAGATAAAGTTGTGTTTAATATTCCAGAGGTATGCACTTCTTAGAAACTGCAGGGTTAATAAAACTGCTATGCATCATACAGGCAGAACCCTACAGAGCTTGTGGGAAATCTGGGGAGCATGAGGGTTTCAGTATGATGTCTCTGATAATACTGACATTCTCTAATCAGTATCTCTCAAAGCTGAGCAGTATTTCCTTGCTAATTTTCTCATCATTATATTTCAAGTTCTTTTCAGCACACTAGGTTACATTAGGTATACTGATGTTATTTGAACATAAAACGCAATCTAGTATTCATGTTATTAAACATAGCAAAAACATTAAATTGAAAATCTTACTTCTGATAAACTGTTTCTCTGAGTAGTGACAGTTCCAACAACATCTCCACCCATTTGCACAGAGAGCCCTGAGGCAGCACTGAGGGTCCTCCCCATTTGGCTCTTCGATGTCAAAGACCTGCTTCTTTGGATGCTAATGATGCCTTCCCTATTTCCTTGGCTGCTAGGGGTAAGAGGCCGTGCCAGCAAGCTGTTTGGAGTCACAGATCTGCTCCCTGGAGTTGATGGCCTGTTGGTTTGTGCACCAGGTGTTGCAGGTCTACTGTTTGAGACACTGGAAACCTGTGTTCTGCTGTTGGTGGGTGGCGGTGGTGATTTGTTTCCTTGGAGCTGAAAGTTCTTCCCTGTCAGAGTTGGCACCTGAGGCCTTGGGGCTTGGCCCTGTGCAGCTTGAAGATTGCCTTGATGGTCAGATGTAACTACATTGTGATGCTGGGCACTAGGGTTTCTTGAGAGCCTTGCTTCTTCCCATAATGCTAGGTCCTTCTCAATGTCTGTGCACACACACACAAACAAAACAGAAAAGAAACTCACTGTCTGTTTCTTTCTGGTTTAAAACTCTTAATGATTTTTTTCCAATGTGACAACCTGAAGCTGTGCAGAGAAAATCTATTCATGCTTAAAATAAAAGGCATCAGAATTAACAGTACAAATGTTTGGCAAGCATTTCCTTAAATTTTATTTACATTTGATTTACGGCAAACACAGCTATCCTGCAGAAATGAAATATTACCACTTCACGGAATGTCAACACAACCTATAAAAATCCCTTTTGTTTCATCAAAGTTATCTCTCTGTGGCTTTTGCCAAGATTAGTATCAAACCAAGATGGAGCAGTGACAAAACCTTGCCATCCTCAGCTGCAGTAAAGGGCAATCCAAAACTGGTTCAAGGCAAAACTTTAGCTTCTGGCTTTGCTGTCTATTGCCCAACAAAAATTCTGGAGGAAATAACCCTTGAACTTTGGCACATCTGGATCTGTGATGCTGTTTGAATATGAATGTTGTGCTCTGGTCTGCTGTCAGTGCCACAGCAGGTGATGGGGTCACCAACACCTGGAGTCCAAGGAGAAAAGGTGACTGTCAGTTGGTGGTTCAATCCCTACCTCACACACAGCCATAAGAAATAAAATCTTATTTAAAAACACAACAGATCAGGGATGGTGATGAAAAGTGTTTCCTGAATTAATTTAAATAATATTAATGCTTCTAATGAATTACATCAGATATATCTACCAAAGTCAGGTAAGGGCGGCTGGAATTTAGGTTAGCATTGCTAACATACTGAAAGTCCTTGAAAATACAAATGCAGAGCTTAAGAAACAGTTTAATGAAGTTTATTTTATCTTACACTACTGTTATGGATTTTCACATTCACTGCCATGTACTCTACTGTACCTAAGTTTTGATAGAAACAGTTGATTATCTTTAGAATAGCAATGCCATTTCCCATTAAACTGTACAAGTCACACTCTCAGAAGCTGCAAATCAGCAAGGCTGCATGGATTTAAACACCTATTGAGTGAGCTCATATAAAATAAGCACTGAATTTTTTATTTTGATAATATTTGTTTCAGGTTCTAGAAGTCCTAAAATAAACAGATTCTAAACTGCATATTGGAAAATGAGATTTTCTTTCACTTGTGTTTACCAATAGGTATAAAAAGAATGTTGTATGTTAAATAATGAACGATATTACTTTAACATTAGTGTATTTATAATAACATTTTAAAAACAGGAAACTAAGCTGTGCCAATTTCATATTACTAGTCTAATACAACATATTCAAATGCTATTACTAGAAAAGCTAGTAAAACTGAATTGTGAAAGACTCAGATAAAAGTCTCAACTTTTTAAAGACTAAGTGTTTTGCTGTTAGCAAATTTCAAAACATAGTTATTGTTTCTAGCACAGTCAAGAATATTTCTAACTGATTCCTTGCTGACCTCCTAAAATCAATTATTTCCATTTTGAAATTATTATGCCTTGAATTACTCTTCCATTATGCTTTCACTTTGGAACTTCATAAAATCATAGAATGGTTTGGGCTGGAAGAAATCTTAGAGGTCATTTTAGTTCCAAACCCCTGGTTATGGGCAGCGATGCCTTCCACTAGACCATGTTGCTCCGGGCCCCATCACACCCAGCCTTCAACACTGTCAGGGACAGGACATTCACAGATTCTCTGAGCACCTTGTTCCAGTGCCTCACCTCACCCTCACAGTAAACAATTTCTTCACAACATCTAATCTAAATCTCTGCTCTTTCAGTTTAAAACCTTTCCCCTTGTCCTATCACTGCATGCACTTGTAAAAAGTCCCTCTCCACCTCTCTTGCAGGCCCCTTTGGCTACTGGGAGGCTGATCTAAGGTGTCCCCAAAGCCTTCTCTCCTCCAGGCTGAACAACTCCAACTGTCTCAGTCTGTCTCCACAGAGGAGAGGAGATGCTCCAGCCCTCTGATCATTTTCGTGGCCCTTCTCTGGACCCACAAAAACAGGTCCACCTCCTTTTTGTACTGGGGGCCCTGGAGCTGAATGCAGCACTCCAGGTGGGGTCTCACAAAGGTGGAGTAGAGGGGGAGAAGCACCTGCCTTGACCTGCTGGCTAAACTTCTTTTGGTACAGAACTTGTAAGATGCCTGTCAAAAATTCAGGGGCCAAAAAATGATATTGTCGCCTACTTGATTTAAACCAAATGAAGATTATGTTCTTTTAAAGATTCAGCTTAGCCTATTTCTTTGCAAAATTACAGACCCCTAAATTCCCCATAGTGATTCAGTATGCTAAGAAATTATCTGAATATTGAATCATTTAATAGGAGTTAAATAAACATTATATTCTGGCTCACGTTTCCTTAATTTCATATAGCAATCAAGCCTGCAGATAAACCAATTATTCTAATAATTTCTCTACACATAATTAACATGTTTCCATAGCATAATTATTCAGTTTTATTTACACATCCTTTGTTTGATTTTGCTTTAATATAAGACTTTCAATCAGAAAGAAAGAAAAAAAATCACACATCCCAGCTTTACAGTATTATCAGATTCATATTAAATAACAGAATTGAATTATGACTTAGAATTTTTCAAAATCCTTGTTGGTGTCATTTAAAAGAAAATAAAATGCAGGCAACACAGCAAAAAAAAGACAAAAAAATTATGAGCCATATGTAGAGAAGGAAAAGAAAACTGATTGCTTCAATATCTGATTTTGTAAAAATGCTATTGTCAAATATCAAGATACTGAAGGAGTTGCTGGCAGTCAGTTCTAGTCCCTAATTTAGCCACAAGCACCAAACTGTGCCTTATGTTAGGAGTGAGTTTTATCCAGCACATAGTCCATAAGGGAAAGTCAGGCCCCTTAAGAAGGCATATCTGAGACAGGGGACCATATTTCATCATTACACAGGTATTCAAGTCATAACTCAGGCATCTACATGACTGTCTAGATAGACAGTCATTTTGTGGAATTAATCGGTTCCACTGTGCTTGGTAAGAGAACTGACACAAGGAGACTTGCTGATATCGCAGACACTTGAACTTTTGCAAATGTGTAAGACAAATAAGGCTAAGCAAAACCATACCATTATTATCTGAGGTACTCTGAACTGATTCTTCACAGAAATCATGTTAGGCTTGTCTGTGAGGGGAATAATTTTCTCAAGCAGCAATGGTGTTATGAATTATTAGGAATACAATAGTCTAATAATTGGATTGTTTTCAAGGGAAATTCTCAGCCAGAGTAAAATTACTGAATGGTAGAATGACTGATCCTCATGTTACAGCATTACTGAAATAACAGACTCAAAGCCAAATGACAGGAATAGCATTAATGTGAGAGAGAAGACCTTGTAGGTCACACAACAGCAGACTGAATATCAGAGCGTAAGTGAGTGTAGCTAGTTAGTTTACAGTCAATTAAGCTTTTAAAATTCCATATTCTATTGAATATTGTAGTTATTACTAGCAGCTTTGCCAATGGAGATCTAAAGGAACTGCAGGTTTCATAGCATACTGAATACAAGAACAGTTTGTATGACCATGGAAGTAAGACTAGTTAAGACATAAATCAAAGTAGGGAGATCTTCACCCGCACCCTCCTGAGTGACAACTGCAGTAACATAAGGAAAGACAAGTGGTACCTCAGTAGCAGCGTCCCATGGAATACTCAGGTCCCTGCTACGTTACAGAGACCTGGTGAGCACAGATTGCTTTGCTAGTCTCCTGGTTTGCACTAGATGTGCCTGGCAGTTTCTGCTTAGTGAGAGGGCTCATGGATTTTTCAATCTATTTTGGCAGCTCTAATAGCTGCAGGCTTTTTGAACCTGACCAAAAAAAAATAAAAAAAATCTGAATTACAGCATCTCTGATGTCAGACACAAAAACCACCTAAAAAAAAATCTTCATTTGTATATAACTTTTTTAATTCTTGCTCCATTACAAGCAGAACCTTTTTCTAAAGAGCTTCGCTCACTGTGCTCATAGCTGTCTTCTACCTTGACTTCAGCTGCAACAGCTCCTAGGCAGAAGTACAAAAGCTGTATCCCTTTCAAAAGAGGATACAGCTCCCAAGCCTTTCACACAGTGTTATGGGCAAGATACATATTCCAAAGTCTTTTAGAAAATTGCACTGAAAGTGCTAAGTTCTCTGTCTCACTCTCTGAATGACATGAAAGAAGGATAAGAAAACTTTTGTTTCTACCTTCATTTTACATATACTATCTTTATGTTCCAGTTCAGCATTGTGCGTATGGCCAGACTTCGCGAATGAAGATCTTGGGAAGGGCTCTCCCCATGTGGGTGTGCCCTTCCAGCCTGCGCAGTGGATTTTTTAGGTGAGGCACAGCGTGCGCAGAACTGGCCCCACCGTTTAAGTCCTAAGGTCCATTTGCCGCGGCCGAGCGAGCTTGGACAGTGACAGTGAAATCCTCAGGACTGTCTACAGCACCCAGTACTAACCGGGGCTGACCCTGCTGAGCATCCGAGATCTGACAGGATCAGATGGCAGGGAGGCATTACGTTTAATAGAATTAGCCATGAAGCTTTCACCCTATGACAAATAGCATGCATAATATAGGACTACCATGCTATAGGTCTATGTAATACGTTATAATGAAAGCTGAAGATAGAAAACATTCATTACAAAGAGTAACAAATTGCAAGCTACATTTTTTGATATCCCTCATTAACTTTTATAAATATCTGAAATCCCTTTTTACAGAAAAAACCACAAATTTTTTGTCTGACTTTTCAGAAATGGTTACTGCATCAAAGATGTTGCAGATATTCCATGGCACACAAATTAACAAACTTCACTTAACCAAAAGTCTCATGAACAAGGTGAGGTTTTCCTGCAAAGCAATCTATTCTCAAGCTAGAGGTCCACTGCAGCCTGCTTTTAAAGACCACTTAACAGAAGGTAATGCATTGGTACCTCCTTTTTACATAAGTCTTGATGAAACATGAAAAAAAAAAAAAAAGGTGCATTATTATGCTGTCAGACCACAGTATATTTAACAAGTTTAATTACTGTACTTACAGTGAAGTTCATTACATCTACAAATAAAACCATAATTGTGTTGTTTATATTCAATGAAGAAGGAAAGTTTAAAGTTTTCATCTGTTTTCATTATCATGTGAGAGAGACAATTTTTTCCTTCATCTAAAATATTGGCAGAGCAAGCTGGGTGAGTGCTGCTAGGTGTTTTGTGATCCCTTGCTACCATACATACCAGCTAGGTGTTTTTCCATGGTCTGAAGTTCTTTTGCTGCTAAGGAGTCCTTTAGGAGCTTCTGCCTTGGGGAACCTCCAAGTCTGACACCCATAGCATCCAAGGTCCAAACTGTCTGAGACTTACACAGATAAAAAGAAAAGCAAATATTTTTAATCTATTTTCATATTTGTACAAGAAACAATAAAAATTGTGGTGTCTTTATTTAGAATAGTGAATCTGGTGCTTTTCATGTAGAATAGATAAAATTTTATGCAAAATACTACAAAATACCATGTCTTACCTTAAATAAAATAAAGGGTAGCCATTACTTAAAAGCAGTAGGTCTAAAGAAGTGCAAATAATACACCTTCATCCAAGCTCTTGCTCCATGATTAGACATCATAACAGGACAAATTCCTCAATGATTTATATTCTGTACAGTTTCAGTTACTTAGTGGGAGTTGCACTTACTTTAAATTACAGTAACATTTGGCACAGCATGTCTCCAAAGCAACCCTTCTGGGAATATCACAGACTTTCCTAATCAAAACTGTCAGTACTGTTTTACCACTGCAAGAAGCGTTCCTTTCAGGAAGGCAACTAAATCATCAGGGCAACATAGCAATTTGAAAGGGTTGACAGCAAACAGACCATTTCCTCAGTCTCTTCATTATTGAACACTGTGGTATTCAAAATTATTTGCATTTTCTGGAAGCCACTCAACATAGTTTCAAGAAATTATTGTAAAATATACTCTGAGGTAATCATGATAATTTTTTTAAATTATGTATTCCAAATACACAATAAAATATATGAGCAAGTGTGCAAGCCTTGGTTGTAAAAACAACAAACAAAAACATTAATTAAGCCATTCTTAACAGCCTATCTGAAATAAATTTTGCATTATTACCTCACCAAAACATTACATCTGTAGTCTGTTGATTTTCCAGGTTTCCTACAGGAACAAGGCTTATGCAATGGTCTCATTGCCATTCACCTCTTAATTTTTGAATCTTTCAGTAAATGTCAAGCAAAATTAGAGGGAGGCCACAGTTTCAAGGACATTAGGCTGAAGTCATTTCAGGGAGAAGAAGATCAGAGGAGGGAGACTCAAACTGGTGGCCCATTCAGAGGGCTCCGCTGCTCCACAGCCTGCCAGGCTGCAGCTGCGCCCCAGCTGACACATGGGCTGCCGCAGTGTGTGATCATATTCTCATGTCATAAGGAAAGGTGCACCACAGCTCAAAGGATGAACAAGAAAATATAGGTAGATATCATCTCTATCCACCAAAAAAAAAAAAAGTTCCTTTAACCACAAACACTAAATAAAAAATGGTAACTGCCTTCCCTTTTGGAAAGCAAGCATAATTTTCCAGAAGTAAAATGTTATATGGGATATAATTCACAGTATTTTTAATCTGTTACCAATAAATACTGCCTTTTATGCAACTGATCATTGTGCACCATATTTACAAAATGTTAACACAGATTCACTTGTTCTCCCAAGAGATTTTGAGCATTTTTCACTGCAGTCCGCATTGTGAATTCTTCATCCAAATCGTAATCTGGATTGTTGAGGTCACTACAGAATATTAATCTCTATTAAATTTCTCATGTTCCTAAATGCTTATTTCAAATGCATATTACTTTCCCAATATCTACCTCTAAATGGAAGAATATTTTATTCTGTGATCAATTCCTCTGAAATAAACAAAACTAAATAAGAGATGGGAAGGGGGAATGGAGCCTGTAAGAGAACTCCAATATTTCAATTTTCAATCAGTTTTTAGATATACTCTGTCCCCAGATTTTTAAGGTGTAAAAAGGACATTTTTATATACATTTGATAGGGTGTATTTTCACATCTGGGAAAAAACTGCATGACTTCAATAATGTCTATAAGGAAGAAAAATCCTCAAAGTTATAAGGATTAATTCAAATATACAATTTCCTTCATAAATACAACTCTGATGAAATACGGTCTATGACAACACTTGAAGACCAAACTGCTCTTCTAATATTCTTATATGGATAAGCTTATCATAGCAAATTATTGCTGTCTTTCATAACTTCCTAACCTCCTTAAAACACAAACTTCCAAAGCTTAGCCTGATGAGGTTTCACTTTCCATGTCCTGGAAATGTGTCTGGAAATGAAAAGGAATTATCTTTCCCTTTTACAAACCTTTGCTCTTTTTTCTTACACTTTGCATTTTCCTCTACTGTACTTCTTTCCTTTATGAACAATAGCCCTATAAGACACATATGAGCAAAGGAAGCTCTTTGCTGTCTTAGTAGAATCTAAGATAAATGGAGAAAAGTGATTCCCTAATGGTAGACATCATGGTAGTGCTTTAGACATTTATAACCACATAACTAGTCTTTAAATTAAATTACTCCCAATTAGTAGACTCCAAATCACAAAGTTCATCAAATGTCTGCAATATCGTTGTATGTTTCAAGACAGGTTTTTAGATCTCATATAAGTTGATGTAAGACATATAGATACGAGTATAAGCACCCACAGGCACAGACAAAGGCAGGTATACACATCATACAAGTTTGCTTTCAGTTCTGGATGTTGCGCAGATATATACATTCTTTCAAAGAATAAATATTAATTTTGTATGTGATTTGAAACAAATACTTATCCATATATTCAGCATTTATCATTACATACTGTTACATGTTCAAACTCCCTTTCAGACACACAGTTCCAACACCCTATGAAACTAATGAAATGACTTTGGACGAATTTTTCTTCTAAATTTTACAACTCCTCCTGTGCATTTTTTCTGTTTTATGTAATATTGTAATCTTATGACATTTTGTCAGACAAACATCTTCACAAAAGACCAGAACAGTATTGACATAGTAGTTATGAAAGATGAGATATTTAATATTAGTAATTTTGTTTCATGACATGCTTATAATAGTACCTTCAATTAAACACTCTTACTTGATAGAAAATAATAATGATCTCGGGGAAAAAAAAAAAGGCACAAGAGTTTATTAAGACATTAAAACTGTACCATAACCATTTTTTATTCTTTCTCTGAAGCTAGATACTTCAGGGTTATATGCAACATTTTTGGAGGCAGGCTCAGGTAATGTCTTTTTTTATATATTTCTAAATAACACTGAACATAGAAAAATATTTTTTAACATTTTGAGACTACGAGTTCATCTAGATGAATAATGCATAAACACAGAGATCCTCAGTGTCTCCAGCACACAATTTGTGCAACAGCCTTATTCCTAAAAGATAAACACAAGCTGAAACTAGAGGATGTTATCAAGAAGGCTCTGGAAGCATATGAATTCAAATGCAAGGATAACAAATTTGTACAACTCTAGCAGAATTCCCTAGTGACCCTGCTCTGCACTGGATGCACAGCAGCAGTTCAGATGTTACTTAAGAAAGAGATTTAGGCTTGTAAGCCATTAATGTAAACATTCTTATTCTACTTCACTAAAACCTATCCTTTGTCTCCTGGCCAGGAACTGCAGAGATAAAACACTAGTGTCAGTTAACTTAGACTTTAATGATAATGACAGCAGACTGAAAGTAGTTGAAAAATACGGCATGTAAATTTGAACTATGTGCATAGGAGTCCTCCCAATTATCTCAGGATCTTCCAAACTACTGTTGCCCTTGCTTATTCATTAAGGTTTATAAATATTAGCACAAAATTTATAAATGGCCTATTTACATTAACAAGATTAGCAAGACCTAAGTATGAGGATTTTCCTGAAAGACATTCTTTTCTTTCTAACTTGTAGAAACAACTCTGGGCCCTGTTCACCACCTTCAAACTTTGAAGGTAAGGCAGTGTCTCAGCACCAGAAATAAGCTGAAAGAAACCCTCAGGTTATATTTGTCAACTTTAAAGGTCAACTATGTGTCCACTTCTTAAGTGGCTTTCTTTATATATCATCACCATTTTTCACACACAATACATTCATTAATGCTTTTTTCTCTGCACATACAACATGTATTTTCTGTATAGATTTTAACAAATGTTTAATCTTTCATCTTCCGTAGTCTATTCAAGGACATAAGGTAAGCTAGTCAACACAGGGTTTTGATACTGTAAAAACAATAAGCCTTCCCAGAGCTCTGTTCCAATATCAGCTGCCACCTCTAATCCACTTCCAACATTACGGCCTGTTCTACTTGAAATACCATGGAATTGAAATTACAAGCTTTTTGCTTCCCCTGGCAGCGAGCCAGCACTTTTTATGCTAAACCTTACACTAAAAAAACAGTAGTGTGAGTTATCTTACACACAGTTTTTCTGTTTACAGGCAACAGGAAATATGTGGACACCTGGGAATCACATGTGTTTCAGTTGCTGAAATGCAACAAGAATACTTTTTTTTCTAAACTTCTGTTTTATTTATTGTTATTTGGACTAATATTTCTGAATCTGTCATGCCCAAGAAACCAAAATTTTCTTTTCTGGAAGTAGTCCTTACCCTTGGGACTTGGGGGGAGGTGGCAGCCCTGCCATGCATCAGATGGGTCAAGTAGGCACCCAGGGGGGCTCACCTTTTCAATATTTAACACAATATCAGCAAAAAGAATATCAGCAGGTAAGAAATGATATGTTTTTTAAAGTACTTCAGATGCTTTCCAAAGAAAAAGATAATTTTAAAAGTAAAAAATAATATTTTTTTGAAGCTGTATGTACAAACTGCTATGTTTATTTTATGAAATTTGTTTTACATAGGGGAGATCTCAGCCAAAGAGGTTCAAGGTATGTCATTCAAACTTCTTGCTTAACTACTTGCAAGAATAATCATTTATTTCCCAAGACCCCTGATTTTATGTTCTTCTAACAATCTTGTATTGCTAATTTACTCAATGTTGGTTAAACTTAAACATTTGCATGGGGTTTCTTTTTTACTAGCTGTGGAAGAGTTGCAGTAATCTGATATTATCTGTGTCCTGGTTATAGTGGCCAGGACTAGTTTGTCACTGTGGGTGTGGCCAGGGCTGTGTATTCTACACCCTCTATGCCATTTCTCATAAACTGCTAACAATGGATCATTTGCAGCAGCTGCCCAGGGCACACCTGACCCCTCAGGCTACAGGGTGGGTGTTTAGGAACTTCTGTGAGATAAGAAAGGTTTTCTGTCTTCACACCAGTGACTCAGGTGTGATAACGCCCCTCTGGAGGGCCGTTAGCACCTTCATACGCAGCCTGAGGGGTCACCTCTGCTTATGGGCCATCAGGGATTCCAAAAATATGCCATGATTCACCTCAGAGAGTAACTCACCCATTGTGAAACTCCCCACCCTAGGGGAGGTACTGGGCACTCCCACCTGAGCCTAAGCATATATAAACTGGGGGGTTTGGGACTGGGGACCACTCATTGGATCCAGAGGAGGACCAGACCCTCAGCAGGGCTGTAACTGCCACTCTCAACCAGACCGTGACCATCATCCTCACCAACAGGTTTCCTTTTTCCTTTTACTTTGTACTCAAGCGGGCCAGGTGGTGCTCAGCACAGGGGCTGATGAACACCCTCCTGTTCCTGCCCCAGGGTGTTGGGTTATACACCTGGGTTTTGTGGGTCAAATGGACTTTTTCCTCTGTATCCTTGTACTTACTGTGATCTTCCTATTAAATTGTAATTCTGACTTGCAATCTTTTTGTGAGTTGTGTTCATTTCTCCTGCCAGTTTACCTTTAAACCACAGCACAATGTGTTATTATTTTTACTGCAGATTTAAAATTTGAAGTTAAAATTTAAAATTTTAACTGTAGGTGCCTGAATTTCCACATACTTATAAAATTCAGCTTGGATTTGAAACATTTTGTATCAGAACACACTAATTTTGTGTGGATAATATACAAATATGACCTTCATGATTCATACTACCTCACAGGTGAACTGCTGTTGTTTCTGATATGGCAGTGCAACCTTAAAATAATTAGTTAATGACTAACCTGCTAAAAGCTAAACAGTGGCCCCAGTCCAGGAAATAATGTATAGATTTAGTTAGATACTGAAGTTTGGGTGATTTAGAGCTCTTGATTATGCTTAAACTTGTACAAGCAACCATAGACTCATAGAATCGATTGGGTTGGAAAAGACCTCAGAGATCATTGAGTCCAACCCTTCATCCAACTCCCATCTGTTACTAGA
>JAWWEU010000081.1:119131530-119168748 GCA_035583155.1 Acropternis orthonyx | reverse complement strand
TAGAGAGTGATGAGGTCACCTCTAAACCTCCTCTTCTCCAGACTAAACAATCCCAGCTCCCTCAGCCTCTCCCCATAAGACTTGTGCTCTAGTCCTTTTATCAGCCTCGTTGCTCTTCTCTGGACCTGCTCCACCACCTCAATATCTTTCCTGAACTGAGGGGCCCAGAACTGAACACCATTCTCCAGGTGTGGCCTCACCAGCGTGGAGTAAGGGGAAGGATCACTTCCCTGGTCCTGCTGGCCACATTAATTTTGATACAGGCCAGGATACCATTGGCCTTCAAATTTCTTCTTAGTATTGTTCTAAGGGAAAATAGTGGAAAAATCTATGAAAATTTCTAACAAATAGAATTTAAATAATGTATCATGATAATATTATTGTATTCAACATACATTGATAGTAAGAATAAAAGCTTAGTTTTTCCTTGTGCATGAAGCCTCAAGTAATTTCACAAATTAAGGAATTTATGCATTTATCACAGAAAACTCATGTCTGTATTCTTTCTATAAAAGCAAACAAAAAGTTCCAAAGCAGTAGTGAAAACAGAAGAAAATTTATTTAAAAGAAAACACTTCTATAAAACACTTTATTACAGTATTTTCCCCACAGTAATAAAGAGCAAAAACCCAAGGCAAATTCAGGCAGAAATGATTTTTGCAGTTGGATAACTTCTTTTCTTCCAGTTTCTGTTACATTTGGATTGGTTTGCCTTACATGAATAATTTGCAAAGAAAAACATACCTTTTTATATGCACATGCAAAACAAGATGACTGAACGCAAAGATTCACATAAAAAAGCCCCACCAACTAAGCATGAGGTCTGTTAGATCCAGGTGGTAAAAGAAGCAACTCAGAGGGAAGGCAAAGGCTACTCAATGTGATTTGCTCAGTGCCTTGTGTCGTCTTTCTCTCTGTTAGTCACTGCAAAGTTAGTAACTTCCCCTCATACCTTGCTTTTCCATTTCTGTTTGAATTCCAGTCCACCTAATTTTTTCCTAGTATCACTTCTCTGTTTTATTAAAGCTTCCTAGCCTAAACGCATTTGCAGAAACATAAAATAAAATAGGAGTCCTAGTTCACCACACTGAAAAAATCTGAAGAAAAAGCTTTTGCGTTTTGCAGACCACTTTGTTACATTAAATATTTGCCAGAAAATGAGACAGGCAGTAAACTAGGATCTCTAAGGATGTTTTGAGTTCTTGTTTCCACTTTGAATTCTTGCAAAACACTTGGGAAAAGTGCTGATTCTTGTAAATACTTCAACCAGCTTTTTGTTAGCTTTACTTATTCATTTAGAATGCCTTGTCTGGGATTGTGCAGCATGGAAAATCTAAGTTCTGCATTTTTCAACTATTAACTCTTTTCATGAAAAAATAAAGCATAATAACAAATTCTATTTAAAAAAGTTTAAAAAAAGGTCTAACTACAAAAACTTTCCATTTTTTCAGAAATAGAACAGTAAACATATATAATGCTACAAGAATACAATAATATAACTACAGTATAAATTACACAAGCCATGTCATAGAGACTGATGTTGCCTACCTCTTCTGAATACTAGTATCCAGATTGTTTTAGTATCCACATCAAAGATCTTACTTGTGGATTCATACATGAGACATGGAAAAAAGAACTTCTTTTCTAAAGATACTTATGTATAATTCTTTCTCCTTTCCTTATTTTTCTAAAAACACTTATCCTCTGAAGGCCAAGGCACCTTTGAGGAAAATTTGTCAAATATACATTGGTAGAGAAAATGTATTATAATGATTCATTTAACTAGCAACAGACTTCAATTACCCTGTTGGAATGTAGCACCAATATTAAACATTGCACACCTTGAACCACATCAGGAATTTTTACATGTAATATGCACATTTGAGTGAATGTCATGAACCAATTTGTCCAATTACTGGGAAATGTCTGATGAACATCTTATTCTATTTTTCTCTCATCTTGTATCTCATATAATACCTGAAAATCATTCAAGGCATCAGAATGTATTTTGGTATCAATTCTGAAGTAGTTTTACAGGCATATTTTTTACTGCTTTGAAGGATTTGTGGAAATCCATTGCAAGAAAGCATTTATCGTCACAGCCTTCCTATGAGGAACATCAATTTTATCTCTATATTTTATATGTCAAGTTTGTCAAAGAATAAGTCTCACTGAAAGTTATTAGGGGATCATGGAACAGATCTCTCCTTCAGAGCCCTAAAAGGCAACAAGAACAGTTGGATCATTTGTTTCTTTTTGAGGAGATACAGTTACAGACAAACAAAGCATTGGATACCTGAATCTTTCTCAAAGAGAGAAAAGTGCACAATCAGCTTCCCATATTTAAGCAAGAACTTTAAGACACAATACATAACCCATCTTCCCCACCAAAAATAACAAACCCTGGCTCCTTAGAAACTTAGGCAAAGCAGTTTTCCCAGAGCTCATGATAGTGCAGTGAGCTGTGTTTGCCCCAAGGAGAGGATGGGTGGGCAAAGCAGCAGCTGCAACTACTCTTGTCTTCTCTTTGCAGCAATGGCAATAACAGCAACAGACAGTGTGGCTTTCAGGGATATAGCCTAGGCAACTTTACTGCCTCTGGCAGTCTCATCCTCCAGGCAACCTTAAGTAAACCTGGAACTTGCAGGGCATGAAATGACACAGCTACATATTGTCTGTTCGTTCCTAAGCATGTACACACACAGAGCGTGTATGTAAAACTATTCATCTGAAGGCTGTGCATTTCTGTAACATGATTTTGCTAATAAGCATAGTGACCCTTTGTTTTCTTAGTATTCTTATTTTTCTATGCAATTCAATTAATTTGTTGCTCTTTCCCTAGGCTACGTGCCTGCAGAACTGATAAATCAAAGTTGGTAGCCGCAGGTCCAAATAAATAGGAAACGTGGGTTCAGAAACTGCTGCAAAACTAATTATACCCCTCTGTTCACTGGTGTGAAACAGAAGGAGGCTTGAGAAAGAAGTTCCAAGCAATGGCAACTCAAGTCCTGTTATTTACTCCTTTTGTCCAACAATATCTGCAAATGCTTTGTGAAGTTCTTGCACTCCAAGCTCGCAGAGAACTTTAGCAATTGATCTGGAACTCTGTCAACTGCTTTGATAACTCTTGTTGGAAATACTTTATGTTCAATACTATCTACCTTTATTAGTATTACTTAATCACATGCCAGGAACAGTCTGCATTGCCATTTTTCTTCTTTCTTTATATTGACCTTTTTTCTTAGCTAATAAATACTGAGACCTTCTTTCCACTTACTTTACGAACACTAAAGTATGCTATAAACCAGTATTACAGTGGCTAAGCAGGAATTAATGTGTCCTCTTACACCTATCTAAAACTTTGCAAAGACAAACAACTATTGTCAAGTCATTTGCCCTAGGAAAAAAAGCAATCCCTTCTTTAACCTATAGTCAAACTCCTGGTGCAATACAACTAACGTTAAAATTATGACTGTATAATTTTTTGGATATTATTTTACTGCTTGTTATGTTTTCTGCAAATTTCATATCTGCAAAGATTTTCTTAAATTTCCAAATAAAAGAACTGATGTAAACATAACAAAGCATAATGCTGCATTCTTTAAATATATATATAAGCTAACCATACATTTTAACTAGACACCTCTTGTTTCTTAGTTTTCAAGCAAAAGTTAACAAAAAAACTAAATCAGAGTTGAGATATTATAATTTCATATTTCATACTGAAACTCAGAGTTTGAATTATTTTGTTTTCTTCTATTTGCAAAATTGAGTATTGTCTGGTAAAATGAATATTTGACTACCATTTAAGAACATACAGACATAGCATAAAATGACTTCACTTTCAATGGGAGCTATATGTGCAAGTCTGTTCTATCCACATATGGTTTTGTATGAGATTACAATAATGCATTTGAAAACATCACCTTTCCTAGAATGAAAATTAAAACAGACACAG
Organism: Acropternis orthonyx; assembly: GCA_035583155.1. Lineage (NCBI taxonomy): Eukaryota > Metazoa > Chordata > Aves > Passeriformes > Rhinocryptidae > Acropternis > Acropternis orthonyx. The sequence goes on along the minus strand of JAWWEU010000081.1, from coordinate 119,164,790 downwards.
AACTGAAAATTCAGAATAATTATGTAAATTTAGTTTTATTCTCTCTAGGATGATAGCATTGGCAAGCACAACTTTTATCTTTATGCAAAATCTATTTTTTATGAAACTTTAAAACTACAAAATTTTAAAGTATTAACCATAAAGGAAGATACTTACAGATCCTGCTACTTGAGAGGCACTCTGAAGTTCATCAATATCTTCTGTAAGTGTTTCAGCTCTGGGTACTTGAGCTGTTCCAAAGAGATAGAAGAGAAGTAAATCACTCTAATTAACTAAGCATTAGTCACTTTGAAAATACATGTCTATAAATTAACTGCTGGGAAGGTAAATGTGTCTACTGTAAATGCACTACTTTTCAGTTACTCTTCAATGGATTTTAATCTATTTGTCATTTATGTCTGATTTTAATTTATAAGCTTAATACAATATGGAACAGCATCTCTAATATGACTAGAGTGACAAGCAAGCTTCCTTCAGCTGCCAAGGTGTCTCGTACATTCTTTACTATTAAAATTAAATGCTGTTTGTCCTTTACACAAGTGAGTAGTGGATCTTCACCTTTAATAAAATCGATAAAATTAGATATAATTAATAATGTTAAACTAATTGGAATACAGTTAATATCCTTGAATTTAAATACTCTCGCCCATTTAGACAACATTTAAAAGCCATGCAAGCTACAGTTTTTGCCCATATCCTGTCCACAGGATTTTGTGAGAAGTCTAGAATACGTATTTGATGCATGTGCAATGACTCAAAACAGATTTTATCTACCTATGTCAGAGAAAGCAATTTCCAAGTAACATGTTCACTCTTTGCCTGACACTGCTAGATATTTAAATAACGCATCAGCAGCCCAGGAAAACAAGATGTCCTGATCTTCCCTAGGTTCCACTGTTATGCAGACACTCAACAGCGAGGGCCTCATGTTTCCAGACCCTGATTTCTTAAACACCTCAGACTATACTTACTATGACATCAGAACTATACTGAAGTACAGCAACTCTGGTTACTACATTGATTGCAAACACAAATGAAAAGTGGAGGAAGAAGAGATGATGATGATGCAAAGTTGTGGTCAGAGAACTGTGCAGGAACTGGGAGATGATGCCACATTTTCGCCGTTGCATTATCTAGTTCTCAATCCTAGCTCCCACATTTTTGCATCCTTCATTTTTAACCCTGGTCATGCAGTTCCATCTGAAATAACACCATGTGTGTTTCATATGTTCATATTTCTATTAAACATCCCCAATTTCAAGTTATTCCTGTACATTCTAATGCTTGTTTTGAACTGCCTACTATATAGGATTTAAAGGAAAAAAAACAAACCAACAAACCAGACCAAAAAAAATTCCCACAAAACCCCAAACAACAAAACCAACAAAAAACCCCCAACAAAACCAAAACAAAACAAAAACATCAACTATGTAGAAGCTGTACATTTAAGTTTTCTCAAGTTTCTACCAGCTGAATGCAAATAATAAAAACCAGTGACTCCTATTTGATCAGAAATGAACTACTGATGTGAAATTTGCTCTAGTAAAATTTATTTAGCAAACTAAGTATTATTTATCACAATATAATCTGTAGAGCTGTAAACCTAATAACACAATAGAATAGGAAGTACTACATTTACACACTGGCATATTACCATAGAATCTATCACTTTCAGTCCAGTTATATTATTCAGATAGAACCACAAAAGAAACAAGTCTTTGCCCACACCTCAGAAATATGTGGAGTTGGACATTGTACTGCAAAGAAACTCACATACACAAACAGCTTTTCTTCAATAATTTGTTTAGAAGTGCATTGCTTTTCATTAGTCCTATATTAAGAGATCCTCGCTAATAAGTCATTGCATTTTAAGCTTCCTTCTACAAGAATGCAGAGATTGCAAAAGTTTTATCTACCATAATATCTTCTTTTCCTGCCTTATATCATAGCTTCATGCAGAAGGTAAGGTACTTTTCAGCAAAAGAGAAAGAAACAAGTGAAATAAGGTTGTACGGTACTTAGAGGAATTTGGGAGTAAATGAACAATTATAATTTAGTGATACTATTTCTAAATGTTAAAAAGAACCCAAACCAAACCAAAAACACAGTAGTACATTGCTTCTGCAATCCCTCCAACCTGCAAAACACAATGTGGTTTGACAGGCGTAGATTTTTCTGGATCAATGCTGTCCTAGTGTCTGTCTTTTGAAGCCTCAGCCATTCTCCCCATCTATCTCTACAGAAGAAGAGCAGGACTCAGTGGAGGACTGATCCAAGAGACAAACTTCACAGGCTTGGCAGCTACAGGATAAGTTTGCTGCACAGTCACCAAAGCTGCTGCCTAATCAAAATCAAGAACCTAGCTATTAAATTCTTCCCTTAGTTCTACCTGTGAAGCCTAATGGAAAAGAGAAACATTTTTGAGAGGTATAGTTTAGGGCAGTGAACAGAAATTGCAGCTTTAAAGTTTCTTGCATTCCTCGCTCAATTTTGAGACCTGATTCCTATCTCTCACTTTTACTACTTAGATTAAACACAAGTCTCTCCAGTTTAGCAGGATTATACTAGAGGGAAGTCAGTATAGTGGTTAATTAGAACCGGATTCAGATTGCAATGGAGTCAGTGTAGCATCTGATGCTGCACATGATCTTTTCACATAAGCTACTACAGTAACTTTCTTAGGTGGAATTGGTTCAAGTGAGGCTTATTTATAAGGGCTGTTAGATCAGATGTGCTGCCAATTACTTCTAAATTTAGTTCATCTGAAATCCAGAGAGATGTTCCAGATCTAACAATAATTTCCCACTAATTCAGAAACAAATCATTATCTATAGAAAACTACCTTAAACTTTGCTATGCATCAGTCCCTTGCTTGCATATTCTTGAATGAATTTTGCATCAGCACTTCCCAATGCATAGTTTTCTCTCACTCTGGTCATTGGTACTGATAAGTAACAGCAGAAAGTAAATACAAATAAACCTGGTAAATCACTGTTAATCACTTTTTCATTATATAATACACCCGTAAGAGGACAGAACTAAAAATTCAGTGCAACAATGCCTTGGTTACTTAAGGATTTTTAACAACATCTTTAGAGTCTCTTTTATCACCTTCTCATGCATGTTTATTGGAAATATATATCAGATGCACAGAGAGCAAGTAATGTGCTGTATTTATAGAAAAGACTGATAGAATAGGCAGTTGCCTGAGTTCTATGCCTGGTTCTAGTCTGTGCTGTGGGTTTTTTTGTTTTTTTCTTTTTTCAAATAAAAATGTATTACTAGCCAACATCGTAGGAAAAAAGCCCCAAAAATACATGTTTTGAAATGCTGAGCATTTCTGAGAGCGCGTCTTGACAGAAATTTGGCAGTACCTTACTGCTGACCTTAGTCTTTTTGCCTTAGAGGCTTTGCTGTCTTGTAGCTATATGACTAACAGGTTCATGTATATTCACAGACATGAGATAGATGCATTTATAACAACATGAATTCATTGTCTCACTTACCTATTTTTTACTCCCTATATTTTATTGGGGGTATTTTTTTCAGAGAAAGCCTTTTCCACCTTCTCTATAGCCATACTCACTACAGAGAATTCAGAAGCATATGAAGCGGCCCAAGTTAAAACAGCTAGAGCTCTTTAGTGCTCCATACCTTGTGACCATGAAAGACTGAGCTTCAATATTACTCGACATTCAGAACCTTCCAACGGTTTCACCTTCTTTAATCCTGGTGCCTCTACCACTTAGCAACCAACTATTTTATTGAACTAACTACTTTATTGAAGTCTACAGTTTCAGAAGGTGGCATGGCAAAGTGGAAGTATTTTCACTGCAAGAACAAGGGTACACAGGGAGGAAAAAGGAAGGACGAGATCTGTTCAAAACAAATTATTTCATGAACTGTAGAACTTTTTCCTACATGTATGTCTTACCCCTCTATTTGCTTGTAGTCCAATAATCTCGTTCTTGCATATTCCCTTACCTATCCCAAACTAGCCACCACCACCTCTCTTTCTGGGAATTATTCTCATAACAGAAGAATTTTGCCTGCTTTTCACAGGGCTCAAGTGAAGTCACCACTCCTAAGTGTCTCGTGCTGATAATCTTCATGATGATTGTAAGGACATCATATTTTGAGATTCTGAGTCCCCTATTATTTTCTTTAATTAAGTAATTAATGGTAGATAAAAGGAAAAGCGAATGTCTTGACTGCACGAAACCATGCATTCTCACAAAACCAGCTTGAAAAATTTATCTTTAAAGACATACTAGTGACTAATGGCTGGTTTACACATGAGGCAAGAGAAATGAGTGAAAGCTCAGGTTGCCCTGAGATCTAATAGCACACATAGCAGCACTAAAGAACAGTTAGTAGGATAATTAAACCCAAAAGTTAATTCTGAATTTATCTTTTTTTTTGTGTTAATTAATCAACACAGCTGACTTGTCTGTGGCTGCTGAAGGCTATACTGCAAATCAAGCCCTACAACTAATAGACTCAGCTGGTTCTGCCCAACAGTTGGGGAATGGACTGATTTATCTTCGCAAATTCTCTGTCCAAACCTCTATTCCTTTCTCTCTCTGTTCCAGTGACAGCTAAGATAAAGTTAAGCTTCATTAACTTTATCTTTCATAAGAAAGATGGGCGTTCTCTGGAAAGATATCTCTTAGGAAGTGCTATTTCCAACATTTCAGGTGTTACTCTGTTCCAAAACCTGAGCAGAAATTGAAATATCTGAGTGTCCTGACTGCAGATTAGCACAATATATGATCATGTTTGTATGAGGAGAAAAAATGTTCATCAGAACTATTGTATAAACTCTTTATTTTTGCTGTATATCGTTTGAATCATAGGGATGCATATGTAGTATTAAATTAAATATTTCAAAGACCATTCTTTGGCATAGAAGTCAACTGGCAATGAACAGCCCACATCTACGCTATTAAGATGTTTTACATCTAAAATAGGGTGATAACATACAAACTGTCTACTAAGAACAAATTCTGACCCAAGGCAGCTCAGGAAATACGCCTAGGAATTATTCCGGAGTGCTAATTGGCCATGACAAAAATCATGTTAGTGGCTCTTTGAACAGATTTCAAGTGTAAATGATTGAGATCAAATACCCAGGAACACTCTCTGCAAGTGAGTGAACTTTTACAGACATAACCTCTACTCTTAAATTCAAGATGTTGGTGTTTGGGATTTTTCTATCACCAGCAAATATTTATATAACTTACCATCAGAGTCTGACACTGCTGGCTCAGGTGTCTGAGATACCATGGAGACATCTTCTGGCCTTTCTGCCAAATTATCCCCTTGTAATCTAAATGGTGGAAAAATGCAATGAAAACATTTGCAATCATATTACATGACCATTACCCCTGACTGCACACTGTACTCACAACATTGTCATAAACAAAAGGGCAGCGTTGCTGAAAAGCCCACACCCATGGTTCATTCATGACATCCCAGACTGTCTAGTAATCAAAACCAGCCTGCAAGAAACTCATAGCCAACTGAATCCTAGCTTATATATTTCTGTAAGTCTTATTTTACAAAAGTGGGGGTTTGGTGGTATCGTGTGCATATGAAACTGCAAGCTTCCTTCACTACCTTAAAAAATATTTTAATTGAACAGGACTCTACTACTCTACTGGATGACCATGTCAAGGTGTTGGCAGTGCAGGGGCTACAGGGGTGGCTTCAGTAAGGAGAGGCCGGGGCTGTCCTGAACCAGACACAGATGGTTCCATCTGTCTCCAAAAGAACCACAGCAGGGCAGCGATGAGCCTTTCAGTCAAAATGGTGGCACCTTGGAGAAAACACAGTTAAGGAAGAGCAAACAATGCCACACAGGCAGAGGAGCAGGGAACAGAAAGACTGGAAAAAAGCAGAGGGAACATCAGGGTCAGCGGAAGAGGTGCTCCACATTTCAGAGCAGATACTTCCCTGCAGTCCATGATGAGATGCATGTGAGAGCCAATATTCACTGCAGCCCACGGAGGACCCACACCAGAGGAGGTGAGTATGTCCAGGAGGGACTCTGACCCATGAAGAACCCACAATAGAACAGGTTTTATTTCTGAAGGACTGCAGCCAGTGGGGAGAGCCCACACTGGAGAAGGTGGAAAGTGTGATGAGAAAGGAAAAGAAGAGCAGAGCCATAATGGACTGGCCACAACTCTGCATTCCCTGTTCCCCTGCACTGCTCAAGGGGTAGGAAGAGGAGTCTGGAGTGAAGGAGTGACGTTTGGCCCAGGAAAGGTGTGGATTTAATGTCTGTCTTTCAGTTTTTCATTGCCTAAATCTATTTTAATTATCAATAAACTAATTTTTCCCAAGTCAAGCCTGTTTAGTCCATAACAGGAACTGGTAAGCATTTTCTCTATCTTTACTTTAACCCACAAGCTTTTAATCCCTACTTATTCCTGTCATCCTTCTGGCTGGGTTGAGAGCTGACCCTTAGCCAAGGTTAACCCCCCACAGGGAAATATAGGCAAGAAAATTTCCTCTTCTTTTTTTTTAATTTTTAAAAGTAAAATACAGTAATTATGGCAGACTTCATCTTCAGGCTTTACCTCTGTACCAGCTAACTGCAGCGCCTTGACAGCAATTTACAAAAATAATGCTCATATCTGTTCTTTTAAATGAGCATCCCAAGAGTGCCACTATCTTTCTCGAGGCTCTTATGAATCCTGAGTACAGACTCTGTTCTGAAGAAATGGTTTGTAGCTCTTAATACAGTATAACTTCCATTTACATAAAGGTTATCTTACCTTGGATTTATTCAGACATGAAAAGAATAAGAAAAATGCAATTCAATTTTGCACAGCCCAGAAATCATAAAAATGCACTGAAGTAAAACCTTGGAGAAAGAAATAACTTATCTCTTGGAAAAAAAAAAAGTTATTTTCACTCTGTATTCTTACTCTCTGCAGCTGCTTTACACTAAGCTTGAATTAACCTTTGAAACCAAGCAGAACCCCCATATCTGCCTTATCTGAATTTCATATTTTATGACTTTCACAGTTATCTAATATATTTGGACCTTAAGTCATTTGTCTATATTTCTCGAAACCATTTTCCCCCACCCCCCAATTACTTTATATCCTTTTATTGCCCTCAAAATGGTTTATTTATGATGAAAGCTCAATGTAAATTCATAATGTTTCTTACCTAAGAAGACATAGAACCAAAACTCCTCAAGGCAACAAACTGTAAAATTCAGAAGCTGTAAATCTAATTTTGAAAAGTACTTCCATGAATCCTTCATAGTTCTATAACTGGTTTCTAATACTATAGTTGCCGATTCTTTAAAAGCCTACCCTGTCAAACAGGTTCTCCTAAAGATGACAGTCAAACAGAAGCAGATAACTTTCTAACATTATCATAGAGATATTCAAATAGGGAGAAAACAAATTGCAAATGAAATAACTATGCAAAAAAAGGAGCATCTCAAAAATCACGTAATTTTCCTTAGCAATAAAATTTACCTGTCCTCCTTCATTACATACATACACACATGTTTACTACAAGCACAAATTCAAGCTTATAAGGATATGCAAGGAATTGCAGGAACCAGAAGTGAGGTACTGTTTTCTGTAGCCATGTTGGTAGTTTATTTATGCTTAATTAAAAGGAAAATTACTCCAACTTTCTCTGCTTATATTGCAGTCATATAAAGACCATCTCTAGAAGTAGGAGCTGCTTCTTTTATTCAATCAGAATTTTCAGGATTTTATGATATGTTCCCATTCTGAGCTTCCATAAATCCAAATCAGACATGAATAACTGAAATTATTCTCATCTTATTTTAGAATTTAGATAAAATTAAGTGGTCCACTGCCTCATGAAGAACACACACACAAAAAAATTTTTTAAATGTATCTAATCAGAAAATCTATTTGATATTATTTCCCTTTGTAGGAAGAAATGGCTGGGGTACTGGGTCAATAAGATGCTGGACATATCTGGATCTCATTTTCACATCCAATTTTCAATTTATTTATGTATTTCTTACATATAGATTAATACGGAATAGATTCTCATGTGACTCAAGAACCAAAAGAGTCACAAACATTATTTCTTATCAAAAGAATTCTGTTAACATGCACGACTCCAATTTCTTCTTCAATAGTAGTATTATTCATAAGATACCTCCACAGTAAAATGAAAACACTTAAAAAATCTTAAGGAGAAAGAAGCACAGGTCTACAAGAGTTACCTAAAAACTACTGTTTTACTAACACTTTATGGACTATTTTTCAGTTATTAACCAAAACATTATTTCAGCTATTAATTATCTAATGGAAGGCTAAACTTGATACCTGATAGCCAACTTTTTTTTCCATATACATTCTGCATTATCTCTTGCTCAGAGGCCATTGTTTCAGTTACACTAACCAGCTGCATGTTGGAAGATCAAGAGCTACAAAGGTGAACAGCCTCCAGGTAAATATCTCAATTTTCTTTGACCCCAAAATGCATTCGTTAGGACTTCTTCCAAGAAAACTGTCACAAACTTCAGGATGAAAGACATTCTGAATAAATTCTACATGATCGGTGAATAGTATTATACCTGGTCTATCACTACAAACAAACTTGTGGATGCATAAATCACAGTCATACTCCCAGTATGATTTAGAAAATATGATTCACAGATGTGCAGAATGCCTAAGGTTGGAAGGGATCACAGCAGATCATCTGGTCCAGTCTCCCTGATGAAGCAGGGTCATCCTAGAGCACATTTCACAGAATTGTGTCTAAATGTTTCCTGAGTATCTCAGTGAGGGAGAGTCCACAAGCAATTTGAGCAATCTGTTCCAGCACACAGTATAGAAGTGCTTCCTCATATTCAGGTGGAACTTCCTGTGTATCAATTTCTGCCTATCACCCCTTTTCTTACTGATTGACACCACCTATAAGAGTCTGGCCCCTCCTCTTGACACCCTCCTTTCAGACACTTGCATTACATTGATGAGGTTCACCCCTCAGTCATCTCTTCTCAAGACTGAACAGCTCCAGCTCCCTTCAGCCTTTCCGTGTAAGAGAGATGCTCCAGTCCTTTAATCATCTTTGTTACCCTCTGCTGGACTTGCTCCAGGAGCTCCATGTCTCTCTTGTACTGAAGAGCCCAGAACTGGACACAGCACTCCTGGTGGCCTCACCAGGGCTGAGTAGAGGGGCAGGATCACCTTCCTCAACCTGCTGGCAGTGCTCTTTCTAATGCACCCCAGGATATCATTGGTCTTCTTGGCCATAAGGGCACTGCTGGCTCATGGACAGCTTGTTCTCCACCAGGACCCCCAGGTCCTTCTCTGCAGAGCTGCTTTCCAGCAGGTTGGCCCCCAGCCTGTGCTGGTGCATGGGGTTATTCCTTCCCAGATGCAGTACCCTGCACTTGCCTTTGTTGAATTTCAGGCTGTTCTGCTCTGCCCATCTCTCCAACCTCTCAAGGTCCTTCTGAAGGGCTGCACAGCCCTCTGGGGTATCAGCCACTCCTGTCATCTTTGCGTCATCAGCAAACTTGCTGACAAGGCATCTGTCCCTTCATCCATGATACTATAAGAGTAGGCAAAAAGAGGACAAAACTATTTCTTCTACATTCCTTGAATGAGTCACAGCGTAATAAAATTCTATATTGTCTCATCAGGGCAAGGAAACAGCAAATAGAAAAAACAGATACAAGATTTAAATTGCAGATTTTTTTTTCATGTTAAGCACATTGCTGAACTAAAGCACATAGGGTTTTTGTTTCTTAAAACACAGATTGTTGGAGAAGAGAGCATGTCATCAAGATGAACATATTGCAATTTGGTATTTCACTAGAAGTCACCTATTTCACCCAATGAAAAAAAATGCTTGACTTATTTGACACGAAAATAAATGTTGACAATGTCCCCAGTCCACTTGAGTTTACTGCTCTTCTTTACTGTAATCAGCTGAAAGGCATGTCATTGCACTTGCCCGTTCTTTTTGTGTAACAGAACTAGTCTTGTTTTCAAAGCTCTCTGATACCTATCAATATCCAATAAGCTATTAAAAGGACATTTTCTTGACATTATGGTAATTACTGCTTTAGAAAGATAATAAGTTGATGACTCCACTTAGATACTAAAAAGGAAGAGATAAGATGATCCTATAAAACAATTCCTTACCAAATCCAAATATCCAAAATCCATCTACTAGCATCCTAAACCGACTAATTATGATGGGGACTCGATGAAGTGTGGGGATAGTGCTGACGGAAGGAGAGAGGAAAGCATGAGTAGGTGTGATTTCTCCACTTGTACCATTCTTAAAATGATGCAGCAGCCCTCATACAGCTGCAGAATTCCTAGATACTGGAATGAAACTATATCTTGGGGGAAAAATAACAGGGAATGGTTAGGAAGCTGAATTAGAATTGTGGTGTTTTCCTCCACAATTTAAAGTTGGCATGCATTTTGAGATTTGAAATTTGTAGAAACATCTACCCTTGAGCAAAATGGACTTTTAAGAGGTAAACCTAAGTTCGGCTTTGAGGGCAACTATAGATATGTGTATACTTGAGTGTGTACATGACTGCAAGTACAGATGCAGGACAAATTCCTACCTAAGAACTCCTCCAGTGCACTAAATGTACATTACGATTGTTCTCTATGTCAGCATTGTTCTATGATTCTTAAAATGAGTAGTAAATAAAATTAAACTTGATGTTTTATCAGAATACAATTAAAAAAAAAAAAAAGGTCATTCACATAATATTTCCAAGGAGACTGTTGGATTAATGAAAATAATGACAAACACTTACTTACAAGCATAGGTACTTTCTAACATCAGGGCCTAATTAGAAGGCATGAAGTATTCTGAAAACCAAGAAATGGGAATGTTTTGAATACCTCATAGCGAGATATATGCTCTACAATACTTGTTCTTTGTGTAGACTACGAATTCAAGGTATGTACGTTATTAATTGTCTTCTGCTACTGTATAGTAGAGGTTGTACTTGAGGAAATTTCTGTGTCAAATCAGATTCAGAGGAGGGTGATTGTCACTTAGAGACAGAGGAATTTAGATTATATTTAGGTTAATGCTACTCTGACCTAGTCTTCCAGAAATATGTCACTTAAATAACCAAAATTCCATTCTATTCTTTCCAAAAATGACCCAGCAGAAGGGTTATCATTTTAAGACAAAATCTCCTCTAATCCCAAATAAACAACTGCGGGCAAGAGTTATATAATTACTGTGTACATGGCTGCCCTTCAAATTCTGGTACATGACTAAGGACTTCTTTTTATTTTTAAAAACAGCAAACCAGAGCTGGGTAAATGTGCTCGAATTCTCATGTTCCCCAGAGGTGAACAACAGAAACTGATATTCCACTTGAGAAGAAACCCTGAAAACCTCAAGACAATACAAACGCTTCTGCTGACTTTTTAGTAATGAAGAAAAATTCCACCAGGGTCTCCAAGACAGTAAAGGGTACTCTCCGGGAAGAGAGGGAGATATTACATGTCTGAGCACTGCAGCTCCAGCCATTCTCTCTGTTCCGTCCTGTGGCAGCTAAATCTTGTTGAATCTGAATAAACACCATAAAACATTTTGGTTTCCTTGAAACATTGTTCTTGAAGAACACACATTTATTTGGAAAGTTCCTGATCTGCATTGTTGAAGACTCAGTTGACTTCTTTTAGCTAAATATGGTGAGAAGTAGGGTAAAGTTTGGAAAGCTGAGGTAAAGAATCCTTAAATCTTTCAGCAAAAAGAGCAGTAAAGTTGTTTTCATGACCAGCCAAGATCAATGTACATTTTTAAGGCTACAATGAGAAAAGTCCTCTGAAAAAAAGAGGTTTGTATATTTATATAATACTGTTTTAGAATCTTAAATATGGAAATTTTGATTTGTTGAATCACTTATTTTGCTTAAATTATTTCAAAGTAAGTTTATGCTCTTGAAAAAATCCTAACAAATACTTCAGTGATTTAGAGTTAGTTTCTTTATGAAGTAGTTACTAATTTGCATCAAAAATTAATACACATTTTGTAAGATTAATGAGTATCATGAACTTATTAACAAAAAAAACTTATTATACATATAACATGATGATGTTTGTTTAGCAGCCAGAAAGAATTTTAGTCAGAGATGAGAAGAATAAATTTGACTTATTGGACTTCCTTTTTTTTTCTCTCTTTTTCTTTTCTCTCTTTTTTTTTTTTTTTGTTCTTTCAAATCATTTGCTTCCTTTCTGTAATTCTAAACATTACATATACATGTAACATCTCTCTCAAATAGCATTGTAATAATACTGAATTATAATTTCCCTACAGCAAATACATAGCTCCAGGGAAGTTATAGCAACAGAGATCAGACAACAAAAGTTCTGAAAGGCCCCACATGCTTTTAGGTTACATTGAATGTTTTCTTGCACCTTTCCCTAGCAACCTCAACAACAGTAAGAGTACTTCAAACTCCATAATCATTTGTCCTGACTTGCCTTATATATGGTGAGTTTACTTCATTCTTGGTTCCTGGACATACTGATCCAAATTCTGATCCCATGTATCTTGACTTACTGTCTCCACAAATTCTGTGCTCCTTTACACTGGTGTAAAATCCAAAGCTTTTTCAGCACCTAAATACAAAGCCAGGAATTTCTGACCTATTCCATTTGTTTTACTAATGTCTTTTACAAATATAAAAAAGTTAAAACTGTGACAGTAAAATTCTTAGGGTATTCACAGGTACAGAGACAAAAATATGTCAGTTTTCCAGTATAGACTATACCAGTTAAGATAATGGCAAAATGATATTAAATAAATATTATTAAACAATATACAGGCAAAAGTACTCTTTATGTGGTAAAACTCCTCATCAGCTTTAGCTACATACTCTACCTTCCTAAGGACAAGTAGATTTTAAAAGAAGTTTATATGACTTTTAGATAATTGAACTATAGAAAGAGGATCCTCTAAGAGAGGCTTATGAATTTGGTAAGCAATGAGTGGCTGCCACCTCTCAAGTCTGAAGCAATAATGGGAAAACTCTGCAGCATGTCACTCTGTTATATTAAGAAATCAGTGTCATAGCGTCTGTTTTCACCATAGACTAACATACAGGAAGCATCTCTTCATTGAAGAGAAATGAAGCATGAGAACTGCTGGATTATCCTGCAGAACATTATCTAGTAAGGCAGACATTTCCTAAGTTAAACTATAAGACTACATGACTACGTATAGATATTTAAGACAATTTTTGAATAAAATGTAGGAATATAAGATTAATTAAATAATCAGCATACTTCCCAACAGAGATTTATAACTCCTTTTACTCCACTTAAAAGCAGAGATGCAAAGCTGTCAGGCAGGAGTATGTTGTTAGTACTATCAATTCTATTTATACGAGATATACAGCATTTGTATTCTTTGAGTTTCACCCTGATCGAAGATACAGTTAATCTAAAACAACTTCATTTTCATTGATATGGCTCAAATCTCAGTCAGTTTCTTGCTTTTGCACTCACTTTCTTAAGGATACTATTTCTCAGTGCTTACACTCTAGATCTCAGCAAATTATTTCAAAATTCATAAAAACAGCAGTAAAAGATGGATTTTGGTTGAATCCGTTCTCTTTCTGCAAATTAAAAGCACTATTTTCCAGTCACTCTTGAAGATTTTTGTGGAGAGTTTCCATGTCACAGGAAATGCACAGGTAATGCACAGCCCTAACTTTTTCAGCTGCTAATATTAGAATATCCACTTGCTGAGCAAAATTTACATATTAGCACAGCCTGTAAAATAATCTTTTCTGTGTGCTGTTTGCCTGTTCAAAATGTCTGAATGCTGGTCTTTGTGCATTTAAATAAGTACACTCTGCAGCTATTTCTGAGGAGAACCAAAAGTAGAAATATATTTCCCAGAGTAAGGAATCCATAAAGAGACTGAATTATCTAATCCTTTTACAAGATGGGGAATTAAGCCATTCTTATGGCAATCTTTTATCTGCTCCTGGCTTCAAACCATTATCTCACAGGAGAAAAATTACAGTCTTTGTCAGTCTTTTCAGACTTAACACTCTTTCTTCTCCTGTGAACCATTTTTTTGTAGGACTTGTGAAAGAGTTTTGTGTGTGAGTGTGCACTTGTGTCTTTAAGAGCTATATTAAACTGCTATCCAGAGCCTCAAATTATGACCAACAAGCTTCCCAAAGCTCATGATCTCCTGGCTTCTTCCCTATATCTTTTTTATCCAGAAGCAACTGCTGTGGCTAATAGACATCACAGTGTTGCACCAAACAGAAAGAATCTATAAACATTGCAATAAAGAATTAGCTTGCAAAGCACACATCAAAGGGAGCAAGGGAAAAGAAGGGAGAAAGGCTTGATAAAGCACTTGTCTTTTTAAATTATTGAGGGGGTTAAATGGGTTTTGTAAGGGAAAAGAGAAAGAGATGTCTCAACAAGATCTACAAATGAAGCACAGAATTAAATGGATGTTACCCTCCATTAAATTGAGAGACAGTAGAATAATTTTCAGAACCAGCAAAATAATATTAATTTTGCTTTCAAACATGCTCCTGGTGCTTTCAATTTTACAAATAAAGACTGGTACATTCAAAAGATCTAAAACATCCTTTACATCTACCGTTCTTAGGATTTCTCCACAGCATTTTTAAGTATTCACAAGTGTACTAACCTCCTCAAGCCAGTTCTCTCCTTTTATAACCAGTCTGAAATGAAAAAGAATTAGGTACTGTTGAAAAATAGTTCCTAGAAAAGATGTTCTAGTAACACATCACTAATTCACAGCATCTTATACTGTGTTCTTTCTTCATAATCAAAACCAGCTACTAATTTCCTGTCAGTACAGTTACAGTAGGGCTATCTCCAAATTAACTTGGCACACTAAGAGCCATGTTTCCAAAACCAGACCTGTCATGAGAACAATACATATGGATGGATGTCTAAGATGCAATTCACATGCAAATTTTATGTACCTAGTGCTCCTGTTTCAATTCTAAGTCTATTTTCAATAACATATAAACACTTATCTTTCTTCAAACAAATGGAAGTCTTCCATTTCTCTTATGCTGAGTGACCGTTATGTCAAAAACAAGAAGTCTAACCCACATATGCAGTCTTTAAAGAAAGAAAATAGCTGTTAAATCAAGTTCAGAGGGAAATACTTCATCTGAAAATACTGATTTCTTCATAGCTTACACAATTTTTGATAACAGACGATATTTTTATTATTACAGTATTTTGTGGAACTTCTGATAGGTCTGAAATTACTGCCTGGTGGCTTTACCAATTGGGAAATTCCGGCAAAAAAAGAGGGAGGAAAGAAGTCTGATCTTGCTGGGATTTCTGTCTAAACACTTCATATAAATATGTCTTATATTGTTCCCTTCCCAAGACACAGTTAAGATTTTAGAAATAGACCTTGGCCATTCTTCCAAAACACACATTCATTGTCAGTTTGCCATAAAACTAGACAAGGTTTGGGACTAAAAATGCATTTGTGCATTTCAGAGGTCAAACTTCGATCCATGAACTCAAAAAAATAATTTGAAATCACACAGATATTCTCTATTTTGCATATAGTAAAATGTTCTAATGAAACACGAGTCGGTGAAAGAAAAGGCAAGCAGTTGTGTTACTCTGACAACTTGGCAAGTCAGACTACCAAATCTTAAAAATTTCTTTATGGTCTCTATCTCTGATAACCACTTGGAACCATAAAAACATTTCCTGAATTATTTTCTCTTCAGTTTTTTCCTCCTTTTTAAAGAACAAGATACCAAAGTGGTATACCATTCCAGAAAAGGAAGGGTAAAGTGGTTTACTTTAGCTGTATTTAACACTTAGAAACTAAGACATTGCTGTGGTTATTTATGCACCAAAGCTGGGCAAATTAATTACTGTTCAAATTCAAATAATTGAAAAACCTAAATGAAAATTAACCTTTTTTCTTTGCTTTCCCACAGCTTTTTCCTTTTCTGTAAGAAGTTCTAAGCAGCCAAAGGAAAAATACGTCTTTTGTTCACAATTTCACAAAGTGAAACGAGATTTTTAAAAATTATAAAGCGCTATAATACAGAGTCTAACTTACTTGTTTGCCACTTTTAAAAGGGAAAATATGCAAATAAAACACTTTGTTTAGGACAAAGTCTGTGAAGCTGGCACAAAGGAACATGAGGAAAATTCAGCTGTTTGAAAGAAGTGGTCCAATAAAACTAAGGCTACCAAAAATAGATAAGGAAAAAAGAATGTAAAATAGTGAGAGAAGTCATCTGGAACTTTTAGCACTTTCTCCTCTGTATTAATAGTCACTTAGAAATAGTACACAGACAGAAATATAATATGAAATGCATAAGAGGAAAGAAAAAATACATATAAGTATGTATGTACATAACTATATAATCGGAAGGTTTGGTAAGATTTGAAGCCATAAACTGCCTCTGAGTCTGTACATGAGCCCAAATCACAGAATTTTCCCCCAACAATAATTCTGTACCAGTCACTTCAGTTTGGAAACACTTTTTTTCCCCCTTGCTATTTTGAACTAATTTGTTCCCAGATTTCAGGAAAATTAACAAATCAGAAATTTCTGCCGGAAACTGAGTCACTAAGCTGGCCTTACCACTACTAGGCAGACATACAAAGAACTATTCTTTATGTAAATCCATGTACCAAACCACGCATACACCTGTATCCATTCCCCAGTGTTATATCGCAGTGTACACAGCCAAACAGGGATTATATGGAGGCCTGAGAGGTTATTCTTTCTGACACACTTGTATATTATTGATTAATCAAAAATATAAATTGACATGACATCATCTCCCACCTTTCTGCTGCATGATTAGACAGAAATTAGATATTTCTTTTAAAAGCTTATATATTTCAAACTTATCAACACATGGAGGAAGACTAAAAACTATTATAAAATGCACAAATAAGAAAAATACAACAGGTAGGTTTGTTACACATTCGTGTAAAAGGCTTTAGACAAATCAAAACCCATTTAAATATACAAAAATTTTACTTAAACCTCAACATGAAGAATAAAGCTAGCAGGAAAAAAGGGGTCACAATGATTCAAAATCAAGTGGTCAATAAAAAAAGGAGAAAAAATAGAACTTAGTGGAGAACATAATAAAAGATGCAGACACAAGTCATCTGGATGCTTTGCACCTTGTGCTCTGACAGAATACCCATTATGCATTCATTTACAAGACCTTTGGGGAGCAGCAAAGAAAGCTAGGAGAAGTAGAAAGCAAAACTATGGGTCAGGTTTAAAGACAAAATGTAATATTAGGTTTTCCAAATAAGACATATCATGTTACATCCTGATTTTGATATCAATTCATTCTCCTCTAGTTCCAATTCCTAGTCATATGCATTCTAGGATCCACCATTTGTAGGTTACTCCCCACAAAATATTAAATAGGAAGGGGATTAGAGCCTATAAATAAAAACAGGGAGTTATTTTATATTCACAGTGAACCTAATTCCACCACCTCTTAACACTGCAGTCAGTTAAAGGGATGATTACAGTATTTGCAAACATATCTGAAAAGCCTTTAAATTTGCATCTGCAGATGCTATCACTGAGCAATTTTTGACAATTCATGTAGCAGCTAAGGAATATTTGCATAAGCAGAAGTTTCCCTACTAGTTTTCAATGCAGACATAGTCTTTTATCATCTTACCCAAACAGCATATACTGTTATATATGGTCAGGATAATGGGAAAACAGTTCATGGAGTTTCAATGTTGTTTAGTTCTCTATGCGTTTTCAAGGTACTACTCCCTTTAAGGTGATTCACTCCAAAATGGTTCAGTTTGGGAAAGAAGACTTCACACTCAGACTTGAACAGCAGCAGTCTGCTGAAAACAGAGCAGAAGTATCTACTGTGGTGGCTTGGTCTAATCTGGCACAACAATAGTCTAGATCACCTGCCGAACACTGCATCAGTAGCAAGCTCTGCATCCTTCCTTCTTCCAGGATCTATGGCATCTGTGGGGAATGCCAGAGGTTGCCCCTCTGTTTCATCCTACCTGATCAGACTCTATTCCTATATTGCACGGTGCAGCATTACTTTCCTGTCCCCAGTTCTGGAGTTATTGGGGATTACATGCCTGGACGAGATAGGAGATCCCATCTCATTTCGAAACACAAGTCAGCCATCCCAATGGTCTCTGTTCAGGGAACATGATGACAATTAGAGCAGACTAGTCATAAACAGTAAGGTAAGGATCTAGTGCACAGTGGAAGTTGAGGAAGCTCAATAAGCTTCCTTCCTTTACTTGAAGAAATCTTCCAGGAGTCCATGATCTTTATCTGCTTGTTAAAAGTAGTCTTTACTCAGTATTTATGATCTTCCTCCTAGGGGTAATTAATTTCATTAATTTTTCTCTTTGTTGTCTTAAGCTTCAGAAGTGTTGTCTGTGGACAGTACATACAGTAAATGTGGCTTGTTAACAGCAGTTTGTTTTTTTACTCTATGAACAGTCATCAATTTTTCTGCTTTTTATAGTTAAACCAGATTCACTTGTCAAGCTTCAGACTATTTTTGGCACAGCTCATTACCTAATTTTCTACCTAATGCTTCTTTATGACCTCAAGTCTCATTAGTATTGTTAGAGCTTTGTGATATTCAGATAAAGCGCCTTTATACAAACTCTAATATTATAAAATGGTTGAATCTAGATTAATACTGGAGAATTCCCCATCCGATCAATTAATTCCTGTTCTTTTCTAGAGATATACGATGGCCAATTCAGACAACAGTTCCATTCTTTTCACCATTATTCTGAAATTTATGGCAAATTATAGATGGCTCCTTCAATTTTTTTGTCTCCTCCCCTACACATTCATGGTTGTCATAGTTCTGTCATGAAGATCTCAAAGTCCGGTGATGTATTCCAGAAAATCAACATAAGATTCTTAAATTTCACAAAATCATATAAACTATGTGGTGCTACGCCCCACGTACACATGGACATAGACATAGTAGAGACTACACTGTAGAAAACCAAACTTACTGAAGTATTACAAACACTGAGGTGGTTAAAGAAAAGTTAAGTGGCCTTGTTAAATGAACAAGTTAACTTGGAGATTGTTTGGAGGAGAAGATATCTTAAAGGAGTCAGAGTCACAGATGATGAGCAGGGTAACAATGAAAATTTCACAGGCAAGGCAAACTGACATAAGAATTTTGAGTACTTTTTCCAAACTAAGTTTTCCAAAAACATCTGTAATAGTAGCATGCACAGAGCATTTTATTTATTTGACAGCAACAGCTCAAGCATACAAGTTACTACACTTGAACTGTACGCCCCATCCCAAAGGCAATAATAAGAAAAAACACATTTACGTTTTTAATGTACTGATGCATTCTGTGTGTTTATACCTATATATTTGGTTCCTGTAATTCCTTACTACATTGTGCTTTTGCTTTAGCTAATCTTAAAATATTAACTAAAACATTGCATCTCAAACCTACATTTGTATGCGACTAGTGTTCCTTCCCAACATTCTTGTTCAGAAGCCTTCAAGCTTGTGGCACAGTATGTTTTCTATAATCCCATTTCTTTTTTAATCACATGCAACCCCTTTTTTGTATTCTATTGATGTTAAAAAGAATGAATGCAGCCCTTGCGCTATTAAAAACAAAAACCTTCTTACTTTCAGGAATGCATTGGCAAGACTCCACAAGAACAAGATTTAACTTTTGAGCATGGCAGTGGGCATACAAGGCTAATGGGTGGTCCTTAAAAAAAAAAAAAAAAGAAAAAAAAGAAAAAAAGAAAAACTTCTATAACTCATTCAATAATACATTAATATTATCTTTTACCTTATGGTAAATTAAATTCTTGGAAATGGTTCAAGTGCTAGTCAAAATACATATGAGAAAATATGGAAGTGTTGTTTGGCTTTCACAAATTGTCATTTAAATCTCTATTTAACCTATATGAGTTTTGCTAATCTGTGATTGTGTCTTTTGATTTATCTGCCAAACCTGAAATTAGTTTTGCCTGTATGTGAGAAAGGATTCATAAAAACATGTTATAATGAGTGTGTCTACTCTGTCAGTCAGACCAGTTGTGCCCTTAGATGAAGAAGGAATTAGTATTATAATTATTTTGCTCAAATAATTTAAATCCAGATCAGTTATACTAAAAGTGTCTTTGATAATTCTCCAGACTAAAGAGAAAAACACAAACGTTCCACATACGGGGTGGGGGGGGTGGGGAAGTTTTGGTAGCCTTTTTTCTGTATCTATAAACCTTGCTTTGTTTCACCTTGTGAATGATGTCATCCCTTTATTTAGATGACTTAATATGCTGGTTAACTTGCCCTGTAGTCCAAGGGCAGCTATGGGAATAACATTGTTCTGTAGCTACTTCCCCATTTGAAAAACCTCTTAAAGCTGTTATCCATCTGCATTTCGCTCATCGTGTGTGAAACATCTATGCAAGAAACAGAGAGCTTACTGTTTTCTGTAGCTATATGCCAAACTACAAACCAATTTATATTCCAGCAGAATTAACCCCCTCTTTTTATTTCTCCTTCTCTCTGTTTGTTGTTTAGGGGTTTTTGTTTGTTTTGGTTTGGGGTGGGTTTTTTGTGGGGTTGGGATTTTTTTTCTTTGGTTGTTTTGGGGTTTTTTTATTATTATTTTTTAAAATCATAAGCTGTAAAAACCAGCTTGGTGGGATAGCTTGTAAGAATCCCCCATCTTTATCTCCTAGATGTGTGGGTGGAGAACTTCACCTTTTTCAAAAATTACTGACCTTTTCTGTGATAACTATCTATATATTTATTATTTGAAGATGATTGGTGAAATTATCAGCATTGAAGGTTAAATATCAGTTAAATTAAAAGTTTGAGGGTTTTATTCGAGTTTAAATTATGTCCATTCTCAGACTCATTTCTTATAATTCGTGAACAAATTAGTAGTTTTGTCTAAGAGACTTAAGGCAAGGGAGAATGTTTTCCCAAATACAGACCCTCAATGCCATTGCAGGTTTCCCTCACAATATAAATGGCATTTAATTTGACTTGTAACAAGGTAGATTTTTATCTCTAATTATAGGCACTGCCATTTGGCATTCTTTTTTTTTTTTTTAAATGTGCCTCTGACACTGTTAAACACTGCATCAGAAACAGAATAGAGGACTTCCAAGGGAAGAGCTATTACTGTGCAGAGTAACAGCCTAGTGAGAGACAGAGAAAACCAGCTACACAGGACATTTAGTACTAGCTTGAACTAAATGCCAGTTACTAGCAAAGGAAAAAGGCTGTATTGACAGAGAAACTGGGAAGCAAAAGTTGCTAGTATTGTCCTCCTATTACTACATTCTAGAATCTTGGTCTTGATTTTCTTATATATTTCAGCTGTACAAAGGGAAGAAGCTACACTGGAGCTAAATGAAGTCTGATCACAAATATCTCGGCATGGGGCAAACAGTTGGTTCAGTCCAGTTGGCTCTTACAAGTCCCTGTGCTCTCACTGTAGGAAGCTATAGAAGCCAAAGAAAGGGTGACACAGCTGCACTGTACCATACTGCAGGAGCGTTCAGAATGAAACCAGCACTCCTCTCAGCCTAAGGTAGACTACCATAGCCACAGACCTCTTCACTCTAATTCCCAAATAACAGGGAAGCTCTAATGATCTAGGGCAAGAAAATGCAATCCCAGTAGCAGTAGGGTCTAAAACTTACACACTATTTTAATGAAGAAATAGGGTGAAACTTTAATAAGACTATTAATCCTTTCAAGTAGAGATACAAAATGTTAAGCCGAATTAATCAAAGCTAGTACCAAAGAACTCCTTCAATTGCTTAAATAAATCTCTCTCAGAAAAGCTCCAACATATCCAGTGAGGAAACTTCTGAAGGAGGTGTCATAGAAGGTAAATTGACTGGAGAGTAACCAGAGCAAAGCATTTAAAAAAAAATACAGCAGGGTGAAAGAAATAGATTATGCAAATGCAAGTGCAAAATGAAACTTTTTGTCTGAGCCAAGAAGCACATTTCCCAACATTTGGAACTTTGCCAATTAAACTACAGGTAAAAACTCATATTTCTCCTGAAGACAGTCAAAATACCTTCAGCAAACCTAATTTGGTAATCTGACTTGACAAGCCCTATTATCTACAGAACACCCACTGCCATTAATAGCTCCATTCATTTGAAATCACTTTGTACTTCTGAAAAAGGTGTAAAATTAAGAGGAAAGGCACCTGTTTAATTGTAACAAAAATATGCATAACAATTCGTATTGACTTCTTTTTCAATTATATTCAAATGTGCCTACAATCAAAGCCATGTTTATATATACCCTGTATAATACGCAAGAATATTTAGAAAACAGAATATGAAAACATAAAAATATCATTTCTAAACCAAATAAATACACTAATAGGTTCTGTATTTTGACCTTTGATTAAATACTAGGCTTTGTCACAACAATAAAAATAAAGGCTAACACTGAGAAACTTTCAGGAAAGATGCCCCCAATACTCAGATTGTAATTTTATAGCACAGTATTTTGAATGGTTATATTACTGAGTAACAGAAAATCTAATTGCTCCTGAAACCAGTGAGGAAAAAACCTCAGTGTTCATGTCCTTGAAGCCCTTTGCTTCATGCAACTCTCTGTACCTACTACCTCAGCTGCTGAGGTGGCTCTGGACAAAATCCCTGTGAATTTACCGAAGAGAGAGCTGTCTTAAGAGCTAACACTCTGTCTTGAAGTAAGAGAGAAAAAGTTTCCCCAGACTCAGTAAGAAGAAAGTAATGCTCCAAAAGATTAGACTAACGTTGCCACCCCGAAGAATAAATGCTGCTTTCCTCACCAGTGAGCACAACAGCAACACCCATTTGTCTCTTTTGAATTCCCTTGCTCCTGATGATATGGTATATTTTTTAATTCCTTCAAAGTTTAAAGAAAATGCTAAACTGCAACATGAGTGAAAAGAAGGACACTCGAGTATGTGTCATGTTCCTCACATGAGGAACATCATGTTCCTCACCAACTTCATTAAACAGGGTAGGGAATAAAATGAAGGTATATAGGCAAAATAAAGCCTATATACCTATATATATTGTCTGATATAAGCGAAGTGACAAAAGGAATTTTATGAGATCTTTCTCTTACAGCTCATATGTTAGACAGCAGTCATATAGTACAGGCAGTTAGAGGACAATACCAATAGCCAAGGTTGGTAGGTTTGGCTCAAGATCACAGCCGTTTGCTCCCTGGTGTGCAGGATTGAGAGAATATACAGTATCTTGGCACCTGCTGTTAGCGGCTACTTTAGGGAATTAAAAATTTAATTAACCTTCATTTTTAATCCATACAAGATGGTATGTAAGTACAGAAAGACCATATGGAAAACTTAATATATCTATATTCCTTACCTTTCTACTTGTTAATCCATGGACAATGGATGGCAGGTAAAAAAAAAAAAAAGTGCCATACTTTCATGTAGTTTGGAAACATTTTACAACATAAGCAATTTGTTTGTAGTGAAGGGGGAAGAATCTCATAACTAGTATGTTTGCTCTTTTCTTAAAGCATAAGGCCACACTGTCGACAGCAAAACTCTCTAGAATTCCAAGGCCATCCAGTCACTGCTCCTCTGATAGTACTGTGAGCTGAAGTTCCCTGAGGCTCCACAACCCTGCTGCAGAGATGCTATTGCATGGGTGATTCAGTAAGCCTATAGTTATGCTTTCAGAGCCTCAGAAAATGTTTTGAAGCCCCTCTCCCTACATAAGTGCTTTATAAAACTAGTAATTTACAAGCAAAATGGGTAAAAAAGTAGAAACGTAGGGTGGCATATGGCCAAACTTTTGACTTAATTTCACCACAGGTTGCTTTTTATTTACAAGCAGCTAATCCCCTCTCAAACTACACAATAGAGCAGCCATTGGCAAAGGCAGGCAGATAAAATTGGCATGCCTCTGTATTGTTCTTGCTAATCTGAACCATTAACAGAAGGGTGAGAAGGCTAGTTTTATCATTTAAACAGGCTTAAATCCTTTCTCCAAATGAGCTTTTGTCTGCATAGAAGAATTCATCCAGGAAATGTAAGGAGTTTCTGTTAGTGTTGCATTCTCAAGTTGACTAGGCTACAGGAATACCAACCTGTTTATTTGGCCTTCATACTGTAAATACAAGAATTATTTCCAGCTGTCAAAACCAAAGAGGGCTCAACCTGAATAAATTATTTTTCAGAGGTGAAACAGGATGAGATTATAAAGTGCTAAGAAGCAACTATTTGAAACCCTGGACTGCACCTGTGCAACTAAATCTCCATTTATACAGGTGCTTTTCAAATTGGATTTGAACCTTTAAATTCCCTGATTCATCCCCTGAAAAACCACAGAAGCTCAAATAACTAATGAAATTCAGAGACAGAAAGGCTTAAAATAGTTTCAAGCTGTGAAGTAAGGCCTAAGACTAACTATGTTCTTTGATTCATTGTTGATGTGACATATCAAGCATAAACATAAGTTGCACAATTCAAATGCCAGAGGACATACGGTAGCCAGTAGTTAAGTAATTATTTTTCTTTAGCACAGGAGAGGTCATCACCTGGTCCATAAGCACAACACACAGGCAAAAACCTGGGGAAAAGAATGTATTAGCTACCATGATCTGGTGGGTTTTTTTGCTTTTTACCTGGCACATCTTGCACAGATATTCAGTGTGACCTTTGCTTGAGGCTCAGCCATATGAGCACTTCGAGTCTGATTGAATTTGCTCCCAGAAGACATCACACTTGTTACTCCTTCCATTCTGAGATCATCGAGATCCTCTGCAACAAGACAGAACAATGGGATGAACACAAGATTAAATCTTCTAGCAATAAAGAAGCTTGAGCTCTACAATCACTAAAAAATGGATCTGCTCAAAAATCAAGAAGAAAATACACACAGTTACTTGTATATTAATAGAAAAAGACATTTGAGAGTATTTTTTATATTATCACCCTCCTATATGGGGTTCCTTGAAAAATATTCGGTATCATTTTCACTTCAAACAGTGCTGTATATTCTTTCAATCTGTATTTCTCCGATTCATTTCTGAAAAAAACCCCAAGAGATGCTGTGCAATAACTCCATTTGACAAAGGACATAACGAAGACAAAAATATTTTTTCTGAGTGTATGCTCCTCCTCCGTTGTTTTTCATTGTCTATTCGCTTATCAATGAAAATGTTAAAATGTTAAAATGACAGTGCTCTGCTAAACTCAGAAAATGTGAAATGGACCCATATATCTCATTGAAAGAGACCGTAATGTGCATACTTAAATCCACCATATTGCTGTAATGTGGGCAACACATAATAGTAACTAGATTTTCTGCTACAGTAAAATCATTCCCGTTTTGCAGGAAGACAGGTGAGGTTCTCAAGAGAATTTTTTTACCAAGATGACACTGGAATAGTGTAGGTCAGTTAGACTGTAAACAATAATCTGTATATTTTTTGTTAACACAAACTAGGCAAGTTCTCTATGCCTAACGTATCCATAAAGCCCAATTTTCAGTTGTTTCTATCTTGATCAAGCTCTAGCTGAAAGGTAAACGAGCAAAACATTGATTAGCTGCTATTAAATGACCATGAACTGACTGATACATGTGGCTTATGGTATACAGTATGTGATCATCTAACTAAAATGTCTTTCAGATAATGTATATGTATTTTCATATATTTACATCTACAAAAGAAACCCCGAGTTAATGGATCTGAGTGAAGCAGAAAAAGCAAAAAGGCAGATTTTAAATCCCAACACCAGATGCAGAAAAGTCACAGAGACCTTTAAAATCAGAAGATGCAATGTTAGAATTTAAAATATTAAAGTAGTCATTATTAGGCATAGAGTGGAGTACCAGGCTTCTTTTCATACACAAAAGAATGAGATACAACTCTCCAGATCTTTACCAGAAATATTTCTGGTTGTCCTCTATAGTTCACAGACACAACTCTTAACATTGTTCTTCAAACTCAGGGCAGTACAGTCAGATTGTCAGGACTATACTGTGTCTCTTGAGAGACATACATTTTAATAAGCAACATTCAATAAAAGCTAGGCTAAACTTAAATGAAACTTCTGTGACTTAAGTGCTTGAACTACATTTTCTTCTCCATAATGATTTATTTTACTGCGTAAGAAAACTGTCCTCCCACTCCCCCCACCTCCCCTACGCAATTTGTTGCCTTGATATAAACTGACCACTGCAATGAAGTTCCTGGCATCGTTCCACAGCTTCAACAGCTTTTCCTTTAAATTTCATGTATGGTTAATATACAATCTAATTCAAAGGACCTGGAAGGTTATATGATAAAGAGCTATGAAATCAATCATCTATGAGTCATTTCAGAAAAGGTATTACATATTTGGAACACATTATGTATTAAAATAAATATGGATTAATTGTGCTTTAAAGAGGTGTGAAAAGTTCCATATTTTTTAACAGATGTAAACCACTGAATGGATTACAGTTTAAAATAAATTGAAGCATATGCCTCAGGTTTTTCTTCCCCTAAACAGATGTGATTTCTTTAAATGAGGTTTTCAACTGTTCTCTGTTTGATTAACTTGTGACTGTTTCAACAGAGCAATGATACTGGCTGCCCTCTATCATTCCTTTTATATTTGAATTTCTATATCAAAACCATGCCTTTTGTTCATGTTTAGTCAACTACCAGCATTTTTCTTTGAAGAGAAATTAAGTGAAACTGTGCAAGAAATGTGGAATCAAGTGTTGCCTATAGTTGTAGATAACAGGCGAGTAGACAGAATAGTGTATTGATTTATTGTCACATGCTGTTAGACCAGTAGCAGAATGCGCATACAAAAATGCAGATTTAAAATACCAAAAACCTACATCATATACAATTGCTAATTTTTCTGAAGGAATTTTCATTTATCTGATTCAGCATTGGAGGGAATTTGTCAAATTGGCAAAAAGCTACACAGAGAGTTACAACCTCATCTACCAAATCTGAAGAATAACTGCAGCATTTGATTTAACTTGGATTACTGCACCTCTGCATCAGCATTGAATTATTTCAGTTTCTTCTGGATGCCTCAGATTTACAGTGCAGATATTCTACTTTCTTCTCATTGAAACAACCGGGCTTTGAGAGCTGCCTGGTTTGCAAAATCCATAACTCTGGATGGGGATTTTTGAGTAAGCAAGTTTATACACCATCTGGCAATCTTCCTGATTAGCCACATTAATTAAATGACACTTAATTAAAATAACAAAAACAAAAATTAATAACCCCCCCAATAAACCATACAGTAACCTTAATACTAAACTCCGGTGTGTGTGTATGTATTGTTCAATAGTTCATGTTAATGCTTAATAGTTAATAAGAATGTTATTAAAATAAATACAGCCAATGAGTGCAATAACGCATTTTAAGAATTAAAAAAAAAAGAAAGAAAGAGGTTTCTAAAGGTCCAGACATAGATTCTGGACACTGAATCTTTTCTCTTTCTTTGTATTCTTTGGTATGCCAGCTAGTGATGATACAGCTGAGTGGTTCAGTGATTTTATTGAGTAGCAATGAGGTAATTCAGTGAGAAAAGAGAGAAAGAAAAGCCAAGCTGATAACTGCTATGGAATAACTGTCATGGAAGACAAGAATACTGTGAAACTTCTCAAATCCTTAGAAAATTGTTACCTGTCTTTGTGCAGTGATAGGCTGGAAGTTCACGTAAATGAAACAATCTCACTTGTGCTAGTAAAAGTTTGTTATTTTAATGCATGACTGTGCATGGTATTTCTTTGATTTAATGTTCATTTTCTGATATTCCTTAAATCAATAGGGAATGTGAAGTCCCAGCCTTGGTCCCAGAGCAATTCCTATGGTTAAAAAAAACCTTACCTAGAAACCAAATTAAAAAAAAATTATATTTTTCTCAAATCAGCAATTCTCCAAAATAAATTCATACAGCTGCAATCTTCATGCATTGCCATAACAACAACATTCAAAAATACTTTAAAGTGAGATAAAGATCACAAGTGTAATATAGCATAGCACAGAAACAGATGTTTTCTATATTAATAGTAATAATGCTGCACTAAGCTGAATTCTTTATGATCTTTAATAGAAAAATTTTATCAAACAAGTTCAAACAAGAACATAGTCCAGTAACAAGGTAATATTTTTAAAATCGGACATTTTTCACAATTATTTACTTCCTTACTTTCTGGGGAGGCAGGGAGATAGGAGGGAGAGGGAAAGAGGCACTAGAGCCAAGTATTCTAGAGACTGTGCAAGATTGCTTAATGTCTTGGGATGATGGGGTGTGGAAACATCTTACAAACATTTACAAGACTTGCATTCCCTTCATTTTAAGGACACAGCTCTTCTTATGCAAAACTCCTATAAAATACAGTGAAAGTTTAGTTGTAGAGAAGGCTCATGTAATCAGATCACGTTACATTGCTTTAAATGATCCAGTCTCCTTCCTTCATTATAAAATATGCAGTAATTTCCCAGGAGTACTTCAAGAAGTATAAGGTGCAAAGCTGGAAAAAAAAATCTATGACAGCTCAGTTTGTCTGTGCTGCCTAAAACTAAGAAAAGCACTAAATGTTTTCATATGAGAGTAAAAATTCAGATAATGAATTCTGATTTATGTTCTTGCAGGCCACTAGGCAATTCTGATGCACCAGTAGAATAATGGCCCTTCATTTGAAGCGATGAATTTCTCAAGGTAGTATTCTTACATTATGATACACATTGAGGTATTTCATGTCATTTGTCAATTGCATTGATTTGTCAAGGCCTGTTGACTGAAGCACAGACTCTTAATTTGCTCTTCTCCTCTCTTTAAAAAGAAAAAAAAAAGAAAATGAAAACAAAAAAACACTCACCCCCAACAAAACAACAATAAACCAAACAAACAAAGATTCAATCTTAAAAAATCAAGCCAACAAAATCCTACTGCTGATAGTAGTTCTGCTTGTGTTCCAAGAATCTAAGCTGCTTTATATGCCGTACTTTCATGTGCCTTAATATATGAACAAATCCTTTTTGCTTGAGATAAATTATTTTGCCAATATCAAGAGAGTACAATAAAAGGCCCACATAAATTCCAAAAGAAATGTTAGGACAAGCAGGAATTATGCTTCCAGATAAGGAAGAACCATTAGCCTAGAACACCTGATGCTCCACTCCTAAAAAGGAGACTTTAAACATTTGTTTCAACAGATGCAAAACTGGAGTGATCTTCTGCAGTACACCGCAAGACAACTCATTTTGTTTATTTAATGTCATGGAGAAACAATGCTGTTAGTCTGGTACATGTTCTAATATGTCTTACTGTTAACATCAAATACGACAATTTGGCCTAGTTCAGACCCATGTCACAGACTTTTGGTACAAATATAATTCTAAGTAAATCCATCAAGAGACTTTCACCCCTTAGAGGTATTTTAGAGTTCTGAACACAATGCTCTGAAAACCTCTTACTTGAGAAGCATCTCAAGTTGACAATAAATTCCCTAGATGTTTGTGCTTTTACTGATGGACTCACACAAAACCAATTGAAATATGATCTCACTAACTCCTCGAGTTTGCATGTCCCCCTCTGAGCCAATCTAGGAGAATCCCACTCCACAGTCTAAAAACCAGAAAACCAACATGGGAGTAGGGAAAGCACTGCTGTTTGCAGATACTGACACATACAGTGAATCATTGATTAGAGTTCTCACTTCTGATCAACAAGCATGAGAGAAATCTTTCTTCAGTTTCTCCCTCTTCCTATGTTAAACTGGGACTGGAATTAACATAGGAGGTAGCCTTTTCTAATAAAGATGTTCTAGTTTCACTAGAGCACACTTCAGTATCTTAGAAAACTACACTAAGCACTGGCCCATAGGGCTCCTGCTTATTCTCCCTTTTTCCTCTAGAAGTGATAATTGTTTTTGACCAAAAATTAATAACTTGCAGGCAAGACTGATGGAGCACTGATTTAGGGGATGAGACCATCTCTAAGATGCAGTGCAGGAGCTTCAGAATTTTGTTCCAAATCAAGCAGATGACGTTTATAAAAGAAATCTGAGGTATCTCAACCGCCCAAACCACTGACAGAATGCAACATTATAGTGTCATTTTATTTAAATAAGAAAGCCCATAGCCACAGTTGAAAAGAACTGGCATCATGCCCTCTTATCATTCCCTACTGGTAATCCTAGGACAAATGATCTAACATCACCATATAACTACCACTCACCCACTAGTTCAGCAACAATAATTGACTATATAACTATTGGTGCTCCATATCAGTAATGATTTCAAACTCACTGGTCTGTTATTAACAAGGTGGTTTCATTCAGTGCTAAAGAATTTTTTCAGAAATTTTTTGTTTGAGAGAAATTCTTTATTTTTACACTAATGGGACTCTAGTATTGACTGGAGCACATTAATTACTTTCTACTTTATTTCTAATCCAATGAAATTTGTTACTTGTTACATCACATTCTATAATGCATTACTGCAACAGCCACAATTGTATAACAGTACTTGCACTGTAATAATACAGAACCTCAAAAAGGTCATAATGAGAAACCACCTGAAAATCTGAACTTCAGAAGGCATCTAAAGGAATGTCTTTTACTATTTCCCCTCAGCAAGTTTTTTTGTTTGTTTGGTTTTGCATTTTAGCTTTAAGTAAAACAGCTTTTGAAATTAAAAGCAAATTTTGATAAATATTTCTAATCAGCTCCAATTCTGATGTCATTCATTCATGCAACCACTATACTTATCTGAATGTGCAATTCAAACCACAGTCCAACTCTGCATTCTTAAAGAAAACTGTCAAAAAAGCTTTGTCATAATAATAGAAAAAGCCATGTTTAAATCAGTAAGCTTTTTCTCAATCATAACAAAAATATCGAAGCATTAGTAAAGAATGTGTATTTAAAAGGTTTCAGGTTTTTTATTATTATTATTTTTTAACCAAGAAGAGATAGTGCAGTATTTTTAAGTGTATTTGGTTAACATAGTACAGATGTTCCTTACAATACATATCTGAAATAGGAAA
Source organism: Acropternis orthonyx (assembly GCA_035583155.1). Lineage (NCBI taxonomy): Eukaryota > Metazoa > Chordata > Aves > Passeriformes > Rhinocryptidae > Acropternis > Acropternis orthonyx. The sequence goes on along the minus strand of JAWWEU010000081.1, from coordinate 119,133,718 downwards.
TTTCACATTATTTTATCACTTACATTTTTCTTCATTATATCTATTTTGAATTAAACTGATAATCTGCATACTGTTTATATGAAGTTTTACAAAAATTATCTAAAATGAATAATAATTCATTAACTCAGTATACCACACTAAACATAGAGCAACTACAGTGCATTTCAGCCAATCAGTGAAAATACTGAACAATTTTTGTACTGAAGACCACATTCATAATTTTTTGCACCCACCTAATATACTCTTCCAGCCCTTGGCTGGATTAATCCTAGCCAGCTTGTCAAGAGGCCAATGGAAATTCATACACTTTTTATTAAAATGAAAGTTGAGGCAAAGCATAAAAATTACAAATAGTCTTATGCCAAACATTTCCAGTAACACTGAAAGTTCCAACAGTTTTCTTTTAAAAACTGCTAGTACAAGCATTTCTGGAGAGCCAGTTACTAGAGCACCTGTATGCTCTCTTTCATAATCCTATACAAATCAAGCATTCCTACAGTGCAAACATCTCTATTTCCCCAGCTTCTTTTCTTTTTTTCTTTTTTTAATTAAAAAGATCAAATTCCAAATATAGTCAAACACTTTACTTGCCCTTCAGCAAATTTTCTTCATGAAGGGAGAAACACACTAAGTAAGAAGCAAGATACTTATACAGCTTAAATTTTCTACTGATAAACTAGTGCATCTCCCACTTTAAAAGACGTGCTTTTCAGTCCAGCACTCTACCCCAATGCACCTGGCTGCAGATCAAGCAGTTGTGGTAGAAAAGTTTCAGTTAATTTAGGGGCTCATATATGAGTGATTTCAGACTGGACAGTTTGGCAGACAGGGAGAAAGCAAGGAAATCTCTAAACTCTCTGTATGCACAGGCACATTTAGCAACATGTATTTTGTAAGTTGTATGTCAAAGTTTGTAGTGAGCTCTAGGTCCATTAAAGTCCTGACTGAGACAGTAACACATCAGTAATTCTATGATAATCACCAAAACTCCTTAGATAAAAAGCTAGAAGAAGCATACTGTGGATTTTTGCTATTGCTTTCAAACTTCTGCCTACCTTCAAAGGGACAACTGCTCTCCTTGTTACCTCTGCTAACTGGGAATCAAGGATGAGTATAACATGGCATCCAACAACAGATACTTCACCATTTCTTCCACTTCCATCCCTCTATCAGCTTGCATCAACTCTGCTTTGTCCTGAGACAAGACCATCTGTTTTGTATCACTATCCCTATTTTGGCCAGACACTAGGACATCTGGAAGACTGCAATGTCTACACTCTGAGAAGCAGACACTGAGCTGGATACCATCAGCATACCAGTGGCATCACAGTTGACAGTACACGCTCTTCCTCACTCATTGATTCAATTAATATCACTGACATCTTTTCAAGATTTTTAAATATAATTTTATCTGTCCAGTTGGATCACGCAGATAAACTAGCAGGTATGTCAAAAACCATCCCGCACATCCAGTAGATTAGTTAGGTAATAAAGTTTCAAATATAGCACATAGTTTTTCAATATTTTTTTTTACTAAAGAGAAGTAAATGCTTTTTAAAGAAAGTTTAGATTACTGAAAAACATGAGCAGTTGGCGATGTTGTATAGGTGCTGTTTATTCAGTTAGATTGTTTTGTGTAACCTGTGAGTTCACTGGGTTATGTTGCTCATACTTTTGGTTTGGATAAGAGAAAATTGGCTCTTTGGTTTCGCGGCAATGCAAGACAGAGAGCCGGCTGAAATGGAAAATAATCTAGTGGTCCATATTTAATACATCTGTTTCCTACACTTTCACTGAATATTGCAGGACAAGATTATTGTCTAAATAATAAATCAGGCATCACAGCACATTACTTCATGTCATCATCATGGCTAGGCTTTGCGAACGAAGATTTTGGATCTCCGGGTCAGTCTCGAGCGACCAATGTCCTGAACTGCCTGCATGCAGGGTTGGGACTGCGGCTTCCAGTGCACCTTATCACCTGCTGTTTTACCCCTCGCCTGTTACTGCAGGGCTTTGCAAATGTGGGTGTAGCCTTCAAGCCTGCACAGTGGATTTTTTATGTGAGGCACAGTGTGCGCAGAACTGGCCCCACCCTTTACTCCTAAGGTTCTGCCAGGGCCTAGCAAGCTGGGACGGTGACAGCGAAGTCCTCAGGATGTAGGTTTGGTTAGAGTATCCTTCTCTT
>JAWWEU010000081.1:119100428-119131430 GCA_035583155.1 Acropternis orthonyx | reverse complement strand
GCGAGCCCATCCTGCCCGTGGACACACTTTGTCTGACCCTTCAGTTGAGACCTGACTAGCATGGGAGACCCTACCGGCGGCACAAACCACCGCCAGCATAGCTCACAACCTCATAAGGGCACGCAAGTTTCTCCCCCATGACAAGGGGGTGTCCGTGAAGAAGATTACTTCATGTAATGTTAGTTCATACCTACAATCTTAAACATCACAGAGATATATTTGCTTTTACTCAGCACTACTTTGTCTTCTGGATATGGACCACACATTTCTCCAGAAGATCTCATTTCAGAAGTATAAAACCATCTTGTAAATGAATCAGTGAATGTTACCTGAAAACTCTGGTTTTCAAGACACTGTGAAGTTAATCATGACTCCACTGAACTCAAGTGGAATTTTCCATGACTCCACAGAATGAAATTTACCTAAAGTATTGTAAAATTCTCTCTTTTGGCTTTTAGCTCCCTATTATGAGAACTGTGAAACTCAGGTAGACCTTGAGACATATTTAACTTTGTAGTCCCCAGCAGTGGAACAGAAGGTGAATGACATCCCTGACTGCCACTGTATGCCATCCATTGCAGAGTATAAAAACTGCAGGCTAGCCATGCAGAGCAGTTCTATCTACCAAAAGGGAGGCAGAGATCTTAGAATGGAAAGCCAAATCAACATGTTCCTCAAAGAATTGTGAAAAAACAAGGATGAAGGAAACAAAAACATTAGGAAGCACAATTGTCATATGCTGGATGGAGGCAGCAGAAAAGAGTACATTGTACCACCGAAAATAAATTACTAATTCAGTATATTTCCCTTCTCAAAAAGAACCATCTGTACTAATTTTCTAGGTTGCAGGCAGTTTGACTGATAGAAAACCTAAAAATGAAATAAGGACAAAGTCATAGTACAAACCACACCAACAGGAAGAACAGAGAAAATAAACCCCCCAAAAAACTAAATTGAAAGCATATTCAATAACTCATAGCAGAGGAGATGTCTTTCAAGCAAAAAGAAAACAGGTAGCATTGCACTGAGAAGAAAGTCAGATCAACACAAAAAGGCCAAGTAATCCATGGTTTTCAGCCTTCAGGCACATTAGCAGAGCTCACTGGCCCTGAAATACTATTAAGTCAAATGGTGGATGAATGAGGTCAAACTCCAAGGTGCTAAAACTAAGGATGCAGTTCTGTAATCCAATAGCTTGTTCCCACTGATAAAGTCCCACTTATTTCTGTTCTCCTACCCCTTCCTACCATTCCCATTTTGCTTCTCTCAAGACACAGAATAAAAGTTTTTCAAAATGAAGGCTGTATTAGAATACTGAAGTATGTATTCGGAAAGGCATTCCTAATATATGACCAAAATATGATTATTAATACTACGGGTTACTACATTAAAGACATGATTTTCAATTTTTTTTAAAAAAAAGGTATTACCTTTGCCAAGTAATCACTGCCTTTCTGGTTTGCTTTTTGTTTGTTTTACTCAACTGAGCAATGCCAAGCTGATAAAATCTAATGTGACTAAACTTGTATATAAGCTTGTACATGAAAAGCAGGCTAAGACCTCTTGTTATCAACACAGTGTCTTACTTTATCATCACCTCTTCCTCATCTGTTTTATAATTCCTGAAACATGGCAATGTACGTGAACTAAGTTAATTCTGATATGATACGGCTGTATAAAGACTTTACAGAATTGCAGACTGAATTGATGTCTTACTACTTTGAAAGGTAACACAAATTAGAGGGGTGATCGATGTGCTCAAAGAAATTTTCAAAACTGAGTAATTTATCAATTTCCTTATCGCAAATGCAGACATACATATGTAGACATACATTTGAACATTCACAACTTTATGTCATATCAATTAAACTGCAGTCCTCCAAATTTAACACTCCTTATGTGTCCCAAAACACAAGAAACAGCTTGTAATCTGATAATGCTTCAGCATACCCACAGAAGCACTTTTTTACCTCCAAAATGACATTTTCTATGTACAGTCGAAGTTGTTTTTCAGATAAGCACTTCAAAAAAGTTTGCAGCAAGAAGCTCTACCAGCTGTCAAAAACTCTAACTATTCTCTATCACCTAAGCAGCTTAGTTTGTAGACCTTCTCATAACCATTTCAGTAAGCACTCTGAGTAAGCACCCATAGCAGCTAACATAACTTCCCAACAGTGAAAGTCTCCCATCTGATTAATGTTCTATTTCTTATGGAACATTTGTCTTCATGAAGATTCAAAATAATGTGAATTATTGATAAACTCTTTCTCATGTATAAATTATAAATGATGTCTAATATAAAGAAACCAAACCCATATAATCCAAAGAAATTCCAAAGAACAGGTTGTCAGAAAGAGAATTCCCAAGGCGCTAGTGGTGTAATTACAATATTTATAGAATTTGGAAGTTTGAACAGAAGGGTTTAGATTCCTTAAGCAAATACATTATTCAAGCCTTTTCACCAAGGCTTTTGAGGACATCAATAGAAAATTAACATTCAAAGGTGAAGAAATAATTACTGCTCAGTGAGACCTTAATAATATTTTGCCTCTGGTAAGTAGACATATATTTAGAACAAATTTCACCAAAAAAAAAAAAAAAAAAAAAAAGGATTGTTTTTATCAGATCACTGTGTGACTATTCATTAAAAAACCACAATGATAAATTCAGCCTAACTATTTTTGACTGACATAAGCCAGTTGCTACTCATTTCCTGAAAAATATCAGGAAAATTAGTTCCTCTCAGAAATATTCAAATATGTCAAAAGATTTTTCTCTCCCTCTGAGGACATCCAAATAAGCATGAAAAACATTTAATAAAATCCCCTGCATGGATACATTTCTACATACAGCCAAATGCAGAAATAGGTCTGCAAACTATTGTCAGACACCTTGCCAAGTCTCCTCAATCCCAAACATTACTTAGAGCACTTGTGCAGTTAGGTGATAGTGATTGAATAATTAAATCTGTGACATGCGGAGGAATTGTCTCTCCACAGACATTAACTTTAGTCATATATACACTAAGTAACTGAGAGTCAGAAACAGAAATTAAATCATAGAGTTCCTTTGTATATGTAAAAATTACAATGATTCACTCAGCTTCTGAGTACCCTAAATAAAAATCCATTTGCCAAGAAAGAACATTTGCTTTCAATGTGCCAGAGTAATCTTTTAGTGAAGGGGCAGGTGAGTGAGAGGAAACAATTCCATTGAAGCAAACATCAATTAGGAATGGCTGTTTTCTCTGTGTGTAGGAGAGAAATGAGGACTCTGGTCTGCAGTTCGGTGTTTGAAGAAGGAAATACATGTTCAGTTATTTCCTTGTGCTATCATAGTGAATTGCAAGTTCTCTGTAAGGCAGATGCAGGACATGGATCCTTCTCTATTGTGTTTTGTGGATGACACCAGCTGATCAGAAATCTACATGCAACAAGAGGAATGTTTCTACATAAAAACTGCAAAACATGCACATGGCAAGTATGGCTTATCTTCTCTGTCTCAAAGCTTTATGTTTTCAGTTTAGTTAGGCAAATGATTACATAGGAGAACAAAATTAGTTATCCTTCATTTGAATTTCACATAAATCATAAAAAATTATTTATAACAATGACTTATAAGCAATAAATGCAAAATTTATATAATACAAATGTTACTTTTCCTACCCTACTGGGCAGTACTTTAATTGTCTGAACAATCTTAAAGCTGAAATTACACATCAGAAAAACTTGAAGGAAGACTTAAAAAGGATTATATGCAATGTTATTTTCATACTTCTATGTCATCATTTAAAGATTAAAAAACAGGAAAATTTTAAAAACTCTGCATTAATGTAGGAATGTTTTGGACATAAAGAACATATGTTCTTTACCTTTGATGAAAAGGACAAATATGTGACTGCCACTTTTTGTTATTATGAACTATGCCTTTAAGAACAATTTTGTATTTTTACATTTACAGCATCTTTTCAAGTATTTATTCTCATCATATTGAAAAGAAAACAACCTCTCTAACTTCTGGTTTTAATAAAATAGAGAGAGAGACCTTTTTGAAGACACAATTGGATTTGTCTCTCTTTGCATCTGGTTAAAAATCAAAACTGAAAAATCCTATTATTTGCATATTTATTTATATTTAATTATTCCCAGGACTGTAAACCTTCTCTGGAGAGAATTAAAAACTATTGGATGACTGTAATTTTTTTGTTTCTATTTTATTCCTTCGCTATTGGATACTTCAAAGATACACCATTTCTTTACAGACAAGAAATTTCGGCTACATCAATATTACCCAGAAAACAGTAAGCCAATAAATGCAACCTTTGTGCTCAAAACTCCTCCTTCTGTCACAAAGGCACATTGCAATGCTTTGTCCAGGAATGTAGAAACCTTATGCATTTAACATCACATACATACACACAAAACCTATTAAATTTCCATTTCTTTTTCAGCTGCCCAATATCTCAATATTTTGCTAACAATGTCCATCCTCATTTCTCGATATTCTTCCAAAGGTGACTCACCATCTCTCTTCTCATGATTGCATTCCCTCACAGCAAAATCTTGGCTTTATATGCATCCGTGGCCAAACCCTTATTTTACTGCAGTGAAGCCAGGACTTTACTCTTTTAAGTGTACTCCCTCTGCAGCTTATTGTTCAAAGATCACAATGATTCAAGGAGCAGTTTCACAGTCAGTTTAAACTAAACTAAGTCTGTGCTGCCACTAGAAGAGTTCGACCTGCTTGTCTCCCATCTCAGCTGGCTAACTTGTCCCATCCTTACAACAGCAGTAGTGCTTGTGTGGCCCGCAGTGAGCAGGGCCAAGAAATTCATCTCTCTGAAGGTTCTTTTTTTCTTGCTGGGTTGATTTTTGGCTCAGCTCAGACTCACCCTTCAACATCTTTGAAGTCTTTTGCTCAGACAAGGATTGTTTTAAATAGTCAATCAGAAGAGATGATTTTAAAACACAGCTTGATCTTTTTTTCAATTTGGTGTCTGATGACATAAAACCAGTTAAATTAAACAGGTTCATGGCTTGTTATTGAAATTAAAATGGAAGGTACCATCAAGAAGCATCTCCATAGAAAACAATACTAAGTCATCTCGAAATACCATTTTTGTTTCCCTTAGAATATGAAACTGAAACCATGTAGGCTACAATTTAAGGAAATATTCTGTAGATACCAGAAATTAATTCTAGGAGTCATTTTAACACTTCTTACTTTGGATTTAGTTTATGCAAAAGCATTGTATATATTATGTTGAGATCATTGCAGTAGTAGACAAGCACAGAGAAACATACAGAAATTGCCACAACTTTAACAACTACAAAGCAAAAGGTTAGAAGATAAATTTACTTCAAAAAAATAAGATTTAGATTAAACCAACACACCCGACTGCAGGAAAAAAACCAAACAAACAAACAAAGAAAAACGTGTAATAAGGAAAGCACTCAAAATACAGAATTACATACAACAGTTTCCCATGTCTACTCATACTTACTATAACTCCACGAACTTCAAATTATTTAATATCAAAGATAACTTGGATCTTTATATTTACATCTCATATATTTCCTCTTTTTTGCCTCAACTTTTCCCATGGCCACACTTTCTTTTTTTCCAGATTTGGTATTTCAAGGTATTCTTACTGTACTTGTCTCCCCTTCACCCTTCTAGTCCTCACTGATTATGCACAGGATCTGGTAGCTATTTGTGACAACAGACAACATCTGCCAGTTGAAATGCTCCTTTAGGTTATTTTGTATTTATTTTCCAGCATTCCTATTTTGTGATGTTATAAACTGATGATTACCCCTGATTTCTTATCTCAATAATTGTTCTGGTTTTGAATTTCTCAAATCCTGAATTCTTTTTGGACTCCACAGTCTTCCACTCCACCACCTCTCTTGCAGTATAGCCTTCACTGCATTTCACCCTTTCCTCATAATTGATACATTAATAGTCAAATGTCCTAGATATAATAATACTGCCAGCATATTCACATACAAAGAACAATGGCTTCATGAATGCTGCATCATCAAAGAAAATGCAAGAACAGAGGCTGGTAGCAGCACTACTTTTGGTGTTAGCAGGTGCAGTGCAGTTACTGCAGTTACTGATCTGAGTAAGCTAGCACTGAACTTGCCAGCTCAAGGTGTTGTGTGCCACAGTAACCCTGTGAATCACAGCGATGGTTAATGAGCTTCTTGGTCTGCTTAAAATGGCCAGATACACATTTACTTGGACTGCTTGAAGTTATCCTTTGTTTGCAGGGCAGTCACAGCATTTACTGCAGTACTCATAATTTTACCTGATGAAAGTTCTTTCCTGCAATTTCTTAAGACAGCAATCAGAGCAGACAAGTGGTATACTTGAAAGTGTAGGTGGGCTGAAGGCCTGTGCTGAAGTGGTTTTATTTCTTTTTCATCTTCAATCTCACTTTCCTCTAATTTTTATCACAGCTTTTCAAATCAAATTTTGAGTTCTGCAAGTATCAGAGGAGTTGCCATTCTGAAAAATCACATTTGTTCCTTTTGTACTTAGCTATAAATCATATCTTACTTCATTCTATTCTTTCTTCTCCATGTTTATTATTCCTCCAGCCTCTTTTTTGCTTTCAGCAATTACAACCACCATTCCACTTCCACACTCAGAAGCTCTTCAAATGCAATATACAATAGAAAGAACGGCTGGCCAAGAAACATCCTTTTAAATAGAAGTTGAATACTCTGTTTTCAAGTAAGAGCAGGTAACTTAACAAGTCAGTTTGGATTTTGCCATGTTATTTACTGTTTCTCATATTATTTGCTGCTTGCAGTATTTAAAATTGTATTTATCTTCTGATTTTTAAATTCAGTGTTGCCCTTGATATCATGTTCAATAGTAAGAGCACACACCTTGCAACACACAATAAAATTAAAATTCTGCTTGGTAGGGAAATAAATGTAAAAATAAAAAAAGGTAGAGCAGCAAATGTAATGGATCTTGGATTTGTGTTACATCTCAATAATTCCTTCACACTAATGTCAGCTGTCTCCCTCCGTATTTCTTACGGTATCCTCTCCCTGGTAATTCTGCCCATCTTCCTTCTTTTCCTCTCCTTCATTAACTCAAACAGCTTGTCCAAAAATGCTTCCGCAAGTCAGCAGATGCTTTGTTTGATTCGGAGCCACAATAGTTGATCAATCTGCAATGGTAACTCTTTACCTTGTACTGAAGCTTCAGGGTGGTACTAATGAGAATGACTTCTGGCCAGACACCCGTTTTCAGGGAGTTGGAGGAAATTTCATCTATTAGACAACTCTCAAATTCAGTTGAACTTTGTCAGTAGATTTAAAAGTTACTAGGACTAGAGCTCAAAGACATATGAGCACAGCTTACAAACTCATAGAAATCCAAACAAAACCAGCCTCACTGGAAAACAGGGGCTGAAAACTTATAGGATGAAAAACAGTGTGCATGGGATATCACTATTGGGTTACATCATACTAATCTCATGGCTTATGTCACTGTGAACATCTTCCCGACTGAAAAAAACACGGAATAAAACAAACATTTCCCTTTTTATCAGATTTCAATCGTTAGTAGTTTTATAAGCTTTAGTTCTTGAAATAATCGAATATATGAGGTCTCTGGCAGACTCACCCTGCCTGAAGTTACTACCAGGCAAAAGGATCCTCCCCTCCCCTGACAGGCTATGCTACTCTCCTAGGCAGAAACAGCGTTCCTTAATGCACTGGGCTGAAAACAGCAGTGATTCACAAGCTGATTTACAAGCAGACCAGACGTCTTTGCCTTGAGGGCTTCCATATCTATTAAGGTGCAGGGCAAGGCAGATGGCTGAGGGTGGCAACAACTTCAGCCAGCAAAATCTCCTATTGCAAGTCTGTCAGAAGCCAAACAAGAACCAATTTATCCTCACTAACAATTTTGCATGCCCTTTTTCATTCCTTCTCTAAACTTCTATAAAACCCTTGAACCTCTGTCTTTCTGCAGTCCTTCCCTTCTGCTGGATCTGCTCTGAGATGAGGGTGCTTGGAAGAGAAGGCCTTTATTCCAAACTTGGATAGCTCACTGGATACACACAGGGACAACTGAAAGATACTTAAAAGAAATCAAGCAGGATGTGCAGTGCAGACAGTATTATATTTTGACCTAAGTACATGGGTCAAAGGTACCTGGCTCCTTATGTTCACAGCTGTTATGGGCCTGCAAACACACCATTACAACCATTCCTGTCAATTCAGTACTCTGAATTCTTTCTAATCTGTTCATGGACATTTCTCAACCCCAAAAGACATTTAATGCCATGTTGTTAATTTTTAGAAGACCTTCATTTGGTTTTGGTCTTGACCATCTTGGATATTTTAGTGTAATGTTATAAATATCATTTCACTTATCACCTACTTCTCATTAAACTATAGCATTCTAATAAAGATACTCACTGCTACTGGATTGCTAAAATAATAAATATAAAAAAGTATAAAGTATTAATTAATTATTATTTTGTCACATAGGTATCTTATAATCCATGACAGCACTTTATTTTTCACTTGATGACTACTTTATATTCTTAGCATCCTTTTGTGAAAGGTTTTGACACAGGTTTTTTAGGAAAGTCTAAGTTATCCTACTAGTATCTACTAGCAAATATTTTGCCAACACTTTCATAGAATTACAATTACATACTCAAAGAAAAGGAAAAGACAGTTGCACTCAACCCTAGCCATTGTAACAGTCCCCTTCTTGTAGCTTTCTAGGGAGAAAAATACACTTGACATTACTATGAACATCCACCTTTCAAAAACAGAGAAAAATCCCTCCTGATAAAAGGATAAAATTACTACATATTAAGAGAATGCAATGGTTAAGTATTTAGTGTTTGAGACAAATATTAACCTCAGAAGTAATGTTATAGCGCACATCCTAACAACTTATTTCCTATCAGAAGTTGTGAAATGTTTATATGGAAACTCCTCTGATGTCTTCCTTCTCAAAAGCAAACTTAGTAACTAGCTAACTAAAAATAAATCAAACTGTACAGGTAAATTCATATAAAAATTTAAATACCAACTTTTTAAGTCAGACTCCTTGAAACACATTTTCTAATAAATTCAATTGGTTGTAGTTTTAATGAAAATAAGCATTTACTTTAAAAAATGTGTATTTTCTATTTTTATTACACAAGGTGTGGGTTAATAAACAAGTGCTGCGCTCTGCAGTTTTTCAAGCAAAGATACTTTTTCAAAGATATTCAGTGAGAGTTAATAACACTGGGACATTACATACCAGCTGACAAACAAAATTGTTATTTCACGTGTGACAAAAGTGATGCTAGTAACACACAAGAAAATACTTTCTTGACTATTCTTGGAACAGCAGGTTGAAACAAAAGGTTCTGATATATGCTGACAAAATTTTTAAGTCAGGAGAGGTTAATAAGGAAACCAAATGGAACTTAACTATTCCCAGTGAAACTCCAAATATGCTTTTGTGCTCTTGAATACTGCTACTCATGATCATAACTAATCTTCATATAGAAGTGTCTTGAAATACTACAACATTACACCACTAAGGGGCAAAGTCTAACTTTCAAACTCTTAGAAATATTATGCTGTGGCAAAAATTATACTAAACAAATGTGGTTTTGCCTCGCCTTCACAATAGTGTCAGAACCATTCCGTGTGTTAAATAGTTTTGTAAATCCTGGCAGCTTTTCCTTTCACGCAGCCTGATTACACCAAGAAAACATTATCTATTTCACAGCCAAGAGCCATTCATTTGATATTGGGCAGACTGCCTTTAAGAAATGATACAGTGCCTAGGGGTTACAAGCACTATTTATTCTCTAAATTTCAGCTCATTTTGTTAACAGAGCATGCAAAAGGACAATATCTCAAAGGCCATCCAGTTAAAATATGTAAAACCACAGACAGAAATATTTGCCATACCGTTAGTGAAGCTGGAGGTGAAAAGAGCACAAGCTTTTCAGAATTGCACAACTGTTCTGGACCATTGAAAACAAGAATCTACTTTGATGATCACCAACAACATTCCAAATGCTCATTCTTTATTTTAGGAAAAGCAATTCTAAGCTGAAAATGAAAATATAACTTTGGTGTTACCTGCTCTGTATTTCAAATATGTTTCATTATAGTATCTTTTCTAGTTGAATGTCACCAGATATATTCCAGTGCTAATTGTCTTTGCATTAACAGTGGATGACTGATGTTCAGATGTTCATGTTACAGCTCTAGTCAAAAGTATTGCATCATTAAATTTATTTCGTTCAAAAAATAGCAGGTTTCCTATACTTCTACCCAATCCAGCACAGATTTACTGCAGCTGTTCTACCCAGCAGCAATGATTTTGGTAGGTCTTCCTCAGAGACAGTGATGCTGGAACCTACCTGTTGCTATCACACGTGCCTTCAAAAGCCTACTTGGCACCAGTCAGCATCTGCTCTCGGAGCACAGGGCCTGGGAGTTTCCAGGTAGCTGGAAGCCTGCAGTTTAAAGAAGCTCTAGATCTAACCAAAGATCGGGTTTACATGCTGCACACTGAAGTCAATGTGCCATTATAACCTGTCTCCTAACTGCAGATTTGGATATACACTGTGCATGTATTCTGAGCCATTCTGAGCTAGGTGGCCCAGGCCTGTAATTGCACAACTCACAGAGGGGCTGTCCCTGAGCCACAGATCTTGCCAGTCCCAGCAGCTCCTTTGTGAAACAGGCATTCTTGTAATTTTCCCCACTAATATTAGCTGTGAAATCATCAAGAATGCTGAATTCAGTAGCCTTCAGCAGGGGAAATGGGCATCATCAGACAAAGAGCAAATTTAAAAAATTCCTCATTTGGAACAAAACATTCAAAGAACATAGTAAAAAATGTCTGCTGTTCAGTCCACTTTAATATTCACACTTTTTCTTTGAGGCATGTATAAATAGCCATGTGAATTATAAATGTCACAATTTAAAAACTAAATTCCAATTTAAAAATAATCTGCCAGTTTCAATGATCCTTAGGGTACAGCGCGACAAGAAAGATGTAACTACTTGTCCTAGGAAATGCCCTATCCTTTCTGTTATAGTTCCAAAATCTTTCATGGAATTTTTTTTCTGTCCCTTATCAACACCGTGGTTTGGGAGTTGGAGGCCAGGACACATGGCTTGGAGCCCAGTCCCCCACTACCTGCTCCAGAGCCAGCTAGCTGTCTAAAGGCTAAACAGAGGGATGGCTGATAGCATCGCGTTCCAATGTGATGGCTGGGGAGAGGACTGGGGGGAGGTGAGGGTAGAGAGAGGTCTCTGGGTTTTTGCCACACTTCTCTTCCCCGGCTGCTCTCTGTGCCAGATGTGGTGTGCTGGGCTGGTGGAAGCAATGGGAGAGGATTTTCTGGCTCGGCCCCCCAACTCCACATGCCCTGTGCGGTTCTTCTGAGAGAACAATCACCACTGCCTGGATTTGCTGCAGACTCCTCGCGGGGCCAATACCACCTGCAGAGGAGTTGCTACCCACTCCTCAATGCTTTCAGATAAAGGACTGTAAGAGAGGGTCCTTACACTGCCCACGGGAAAGGTTTCATCCCATCCCTGTGGCTGCCATTACCACGCGAGTTTCGTGGCTAGTGCCTCTCCCTGGCCCCCATCTTTCTCTCACTGGAGCCCAAGAGTCATCACAGTCTCTGCCTCGTGAGGTGCAGCATCATCTACGGCTCTCTGTGAATATAGCTGCACCAAAGGGGCAGAGATAGGACTTGATTTGTTTGAAAGTTTTGGTTATGGTGTTGCTGTTCTGTTCTGGTTGGGTTTTTTTCTTTTGGTTATACATATATATATATATATATATATTTGTAGTAAATTACTCTTATCTTTTTTCTCTACATTTTCTGATTAAAGTCTCTTAATTTCAAAGGTTGTGGCGGTTTTTGGGTAGAGACACCCCTTCCTAGTCCTGAAGGGTTCCTCACCTTCCTTAATAGAGATCATGGTTTTCTTTTAAACTGAGACACTTTTATTGGCAACAAACTATGAGAATGCTGCAACATTCATTCTTACACTGTAATTCTTGATTTCCAACACTGCAACAGTATTCTCCTTCATGGCAATGTCTCAGTAATAATACCCTACTATTTGTAACAAAAAACACCAAAATCCTGTAGTAACAGGAAAAAAAAATCTTAGACTAAGATATGTATATATGTATCAGGCTAAGCAAATTGGGATTGTTCAGTCTGTAAAAGAGAAGGTCTTAGGGTGACCTAATTGCATCCCTCCAGGACCCAAAGAGAGCCTACAATAAAGATGGAGAGAGACTACAAGAAGTGCATGTTTTCTGAACAACAGAGAACATGAATCTGCAGATTTACTTCAGTCATTGCCCTGAAAAAGTAATTTAAGATAAAGACACTTATGAGAAGTAAACCTTTATCTGTTGAACAATTTCCAAAGTATGACTGTTTTTCAGTTTCTAGTAAATATTTGCAATTTTGTCTCATTTTTTCCTTACTTCCTGCACATCTCAAAAAAAAAAATAAAAAGAAAAAATTATTAAGTTAAATAGTTGCATCCATTTCTAAGGGTTAGGAACCTAGAAGTATGCCTGTTCATGTTAAGACAAGTATCTATTTTACTAAGTTCTTACACTTCAGATACCAAATCACAGAATCACAGAATATGCTGAGTTGGAAAGGATCCATCAGGATCATTGAGTCCAACTCTTGGCCCTGCACAGGACCATCCCCAAGAGTCACACCACACACCTGAGAGCCTTGGCCAAACACTTCTTCAACTCTGGCAGGCTTGGTGCTGTGATCACTTCCCTGGGGAGCCTCTTCCAGTGCTCAACCACCATCTGGATGAAAAACCTTTTGCCAATATCTGACTTAAACCTCTCCTGACTCAGTTTCATGATGCTTCCTTGAGTTGTTGCTGGTCATGGGAGTGAAGAGATCAGCACTTGCCCCTCCGTTTCCCCTCACAAGGAAGTCGTAGACTGCAATGAGATCTACCCTCAGTCTCCTCTTCTCCAGGCTGAACAGACCAAGTGCCCTCAGCTGCTGCTCCTCATACAGCTTCTGCTCAAAGCCCTTTGCCATCCTCACAGCCCTCTTTTGGATGCTCACTAAGTGCTTAATGTCATTTTTATATTGTGGTGCCCAAAACTGTACTTAAGGTGAGGTTGCTTCAGTGCAGAGTAAAGCAGGACAATCATCTTTAACTTGCTGGCAATGCTGTGTTGAATCCAAAATTTTGTGGCAAGTCATGAGAACTCCATTGCTATCAGACATGTTATTGACACTTCTATGGAAAACCTAGTCAATGTGGCCTCCTTGTAAAAGTCTCAAAACTTCAAATTTATCCACAATTAGTAAAAGCTTTTAAGGTTAGCAGTTTACTCTGCCTACAATACAGGAATACAGATAGATGTATACTGTCTGGTGAACATTCCTTCTCAACATAACACATTGTTCTCAAAGGCTCCAGTATTGGATGACTAGTGATTTTTTATTTCTGCTGGATGCTTGCCAGCATTGTTTCACCAAGCACCAGAACTGAGACTGTGCCCACTAGTCAGGAGAAAGGGAGGGGGGGGGAAGATGGAATGTAACACAAATGGAGAGAAAAGTGAAAGCTGGGCTTGGTTGGAAACAGGCCCACAAGAACAAGAGAAAATGTAATCATATATTCAAAAATTATCTTCTAACACATATACACAAGGAGTTCAAATGACATATGCAACAGAACCCTAAGTCAATTCTTTCTGAAGTTCTGATTAAATGTCCTGCCATTTTCCATTTATATACACTTTAAAAAAAGTTTTGGTTGTATGTTTGATAACCCACTTCCTAGAGGTAGAGCTCACAAAGCTTCTTGAAGTTCTTCTGGGGTGTAGTTCTGTCACCAGTGAAATCCCTATAAACGTACTTTATTTTTGTCTGTTAAGCTACAGTTATGCCTTTCTTTTTTTCTTGTACTTCTTTCCTGCTCATTCCAACACACAGTTAATATATGGCATGCCCCAACAAAATAATTCACACTATTCTTCATTCTGCACTCTTATCTCCCAGGAATTACAGCTGAATTGCATCACAAATTCAGGTAAATACCTTGTTCTCTACAGCAAGGTTGAAGTCGAGCTACTGATGGTTTTCAGTAGCATTATCAATGCAAGCTTACATGTGTCTGTAATGATCATCATAGTTTATTAGATATGACCTCGCTGAAGGGAAGATGGGCAATGCCTGCACTCTAGAAATAGATACTATTTAAAAACATATTTTGAAAACTATTAGCTTGATTTTCTCCCTGCTCTTCTATGTGAAAGTGTTCACTCACACATACACAAATAAAAAAATCTAACAACACTGGGTTTTACCTTTATAGACTTTCGAGCCTTTCATATTCATAGGTCAAAGGCTTCTGATACTATTTATAGCAAGGTCCCCTTAAAGTGTAGGTGATTATATCTCTATGCTCTACTTCCTTTTACAAAAGAATTTGCAACACAACTATTTTTCCCCTTATAAGATAAAGAGAAGCATTAGGGTTTAATTTTTCTGTTTAAACCAGAAGTCCTATGAACACTATCTTCTTTCAACAGACTTAACTATTTCAATCAGTTATTTGAGATAGGCTTGTGTAGAAACAAATAGAAAAAAAAAATCCAGTAGCTAAATAGTCACACCTCAAACAACTTGCCAGAAAAATAGTGTCAGGATTAGAACCATTTGAAATTCAATTTTCCCACATGATTCTAACAAAGGACCAGGTGTGCTATGAACTAGAAGTATGAATTAAAGTGCGACAAGAGAAAGCAATACATACACAATGAAAAACTTGCTTTGCCAAGAAGGAAGCCCTTTAAACACATTTGACCTACAGCTTCTCAGAAGAAAACACATTTCATAATAAATTCAGTGGAAGGGTTTTGACAGCAGCTGTATCACTAACTCCTTAGTTTCTGCAGTGATCAACATATGCTTCATGAATTAATTGCAAAAACTGCATGTAAATCACTACTTTTAATCAAAATTTCAAAAAACCCCAAACAAACAGTTCCTATTAGTCCAATGTAGTGTCTTTTGAACACGCCAAGTAGAAATTCTATTAACAACAAAATCAATTTTATTTTAAAGTATCAAATTGGTTAAAATTCTAAACAGCTGAAGTTGGAGATACTGAGCCCATTTGTTAATTTCGATACATTTACATTTTCTTCCAAAGAGTTTATTTTTCTGGTCTGTACACAGAAGCTATTTTTAAACCTTATTTTGTGATAAACATTTTATATAGATAATACTAATTTCATAGCCAGGAAGAGGATACCATAATCACTACATCAAAACAGGGAATAATTCAATTAATTTAGCAGTAAGAGAATGAATCAAAGATGATCATTTTGACAACCACTTTGGGTTTCTCATATCTTGTGTTCCACACTAACTAGTTAGTTTAACCTGATAACAATTAACTATAGTTTGGTACATATGTTCTATTAAGTACATGCTACATCCTATACTATGTCACGCTCTTGGCCTGTAAATAATTTTCCAGTATTATTTAAATGTCCCCATTGGAAAGTTTTGCATGAACTAGACGCTAAGTTAATTACAAATGCTATAAAATTAAATTAAGTTCGAATGCATCAAAACAACAAAAGTTCATTCTTGCAAAAATTTAAACTCAGCCACCTTAGCAGAATATCATCATTTCTTCCCCTTTCTACACATTTATTCCGTCTCCATACGTAAATAACTGCTTTGCCAGCAGATTTACAAAAATTGGGTTAAATTACATATACAAGAGGGCAGCAGGAGTCTTTGTGAGCAACAATTGTTGATATGTTTCTACCACACTTTGACAAGCGTTGCTCTCTGAGTTCACTTGTTTCTACATCAATCAAGATGACATAAACCAGATATTCACAATTTGTACAATTGCATGAATCATGTGACAGGCTTACAGGATCACTGACCTAGACATGGAAAATTTGGCAAAAAGAAACACATTTTCTTAAAATGGACAAATTTATGCAGTTTCAAAGATAGTCGCTATAATGCAGGCTAAATGGAGGTCTGCAAAGTCTAATTTTTGCTGTACATTTCAGCATTTTTTGATTATAAAGAAGAACAAGATGTGTGCTTTCTCATATAAAAATGTTACTTTTTAATTTCAAGAAGTAAAAACTAAATTTGATCCTCATTTCTTCTATGTGTTTCTTTTAAATGATGCACACGTTTCTATATTCACATTTTAAAATCCACGTTTCCTGCAAAAAATTAACAAAAAATATTCTGTCAGAGTTTACCACAGGACATTAGTTAAAAACTGCTTATCAGTTCTTGCAGTCACATGCAGTTTTCGGCGTAAATATGCATGCAACTCTTAGAAGAACAGAGTACCTATTTTATATTTATAACCTTTGAAAAGAAAACTACCACAGGTTTGCAGTATACCGTTTTTTCCCCCCGTTTTCTTGCCCATACAGTATTTCTCTCCTGCAACGTGAAGCACTTTGTTCGCCTTTTAAACAGACTAAATCTAACCCACACTTCGGTTAATCAGCCCCTAAGGAAAAACGCCAGCGCCCCCTCGTGGGCACAGCTTCCTCTTGACTGTACAGGCTTCACCTGCCACACCAAAAATTCAGTTCCTCAGTAATGATACTTAATTCCCTTGCTAGACATTCATATTTTTTAGTCGCTCGATAAGACTGCGGAATTATATCTGTAAACTGCAAAAGGAATCTCTTGTTTACCCGAAAAATTCACATTTTTATCCATTTTTACTGTAAGATACGTGAGACAGGTTCATGAAGAATAAAGTGCAACTAAATTCTTTATTTTAGGTGCTTGTTTAAAAGACAATCTCTTCATAAATTAATTAGAACCAGTAAATCGCATTTATTATGTTGGCTGGTTACTATAAAATAAACTGAAAGTTGTTGTAAACTCAAAATGAAATAGAGAACACAAGAATGACCAGCTGAACCTGCATGGTCCAATCCTATTGCAAGTGGACACAGCAGTCCATACAATATACAGGAGTATTAATGCACTAAGGAACATTCTCTTTTTTTTAGCAAAGTTCTTTGCATGGCAAAGTGTAAGTTTGTTCCCAGTACCATTCACAGTTTTGCAGGGCTTTTAACATTGAATATTCCTAAAAAAATGTCAGGTTGTCAGACAGAAGTCTCGCTTGAAGATAATTCCCACTGATATCATTCAAATTTAAGGGTAAACAGCAATCACAGTATCCCAATTACAAAGTCTTCAGCATATAAATATTTGGTGCAGGATAAAGACATCATTGCAGCACCAATTTGATACAGAGAGAGCAGCACCTGGAACCACTATGACAAAAGAAGTAACCTCTGCCTCATGAGCCTATCAGTCCACTTCTGGAATTGTGTTCAACTCAGCGTGCAGGTCACATCTCAGGGTTTTCAGTGATGCATATGCCAAGTCATTGTACTTACTGTTTCCTGTGTATTACAGGAAACACCCTCCTGGAATGGAAATAAGCTCTTCCAGGCTGTCACATGTGGCACTGGCATTAGACTGAGTCAGTGTTGAAGAGTACTGCAGAAGATGAAGCCTATACCAATTATTTTCAGAGAAAATCTTGAGTTTCTGAACCATGAATTTTGTTTATGTCCAAATACTTGTGATAAAGTAATACTCAAGACATAACTTTGCATCCAAACAAAAACCTTTAAACAACATTCCACTAAATTCATTGTATTGTATAAAATTAAGGGGCATGTGTTTCTGTAATAAATAAGTACAAAACAAGCAAAAAATTGGTCAATACTGAAATAGAAGATTCCATTTTTGTCCCCTGTTCATGTAGTTTGTTCATCATTGATTTAAAGGAAAATATTACTTATCCATCAGAAGTTTCTTTTGCCTTTGAATTATTTAATTTCTTAAACAATATTAGTCTCCTAACATTTTAAATAGAAATTAAATGTTTTCAAAACCCTGTTTCTATTTCTTTTAAAATCTAAATAAATAATAAAAAGCCCCAGCAATATTACAACAATGTTAATGAATTTTGAAGCAAAAGTAAACAGAGGCAGAGGCTGCAAACTCTCCTGACTGTGCAGCAGTTGAAAGCCACGAGATGTTTCTGCCTCTGAGGCTCCCACAGGCTTTTCCTAGCACTAGTCTTACCTAGTTCTGTAGCTTCCTCTCCTCACTTCCCAGATGTCAGTGCTGTACTTTCTCTGCAGACTGCAGCAGTGCCTGTAACATACTATTCTAGGACATCCTCTCTCACCTGTTCAATAATCAGGACTGCTTTATATAGGTTACAACACCTCTTTTAAAAATTATTATATTCATGGCATTTTAAATAACACTGCCTTTTCACCTCTATCATGGGTACATGCACTGTCCATAGTCTCCTTCAGGGATTTTGGAGACATGAGGTTATTACTGACTATGTAGAGATTCTATCTGCCTGTATGTGTAATTTTGTGATGCTTCTTTGCACTGAATACACTCATATTTTACCACTTCATAATCTACCAAAGTTTCCAGTTGTGCCTAAGTAAATCCATACATTCTCAATTTACTATTCACTGGGTTTTTTTGATTTTTTTTTTTTTTTTAATTTTCCATTAGGATTGTTCTATCTGGAGCCCAGGTGTTAATACTACAGTTTCATTTAACCTGAAGGAACTGTTTGTTTCTTCTAGCTAAATATACGTTTATACCACAGTCTGAGCTGCCTTCAACTTCGTGCTCAACAGACTGAGTTTGCCATCTATCTTGTCATTCTTCTAATTCCCAAAAAAACCTCTCAGGTGTGTTTTCAGAGCTAAATGTATCAAACTTACTAGTTCTACTTTTCCTCACAGCACTTCACCTCCTCATTTTAACTTCCTGGTTTTGTCCTTACAGCTGCTAAGCTACTAATCTGCCTTTAAAACCTGCTACCATTTTTTCAAAAATTACTTGTTCTGAAGAGAAAGCAAAAATTGGAAGCCCTTCACTACCTCTTATTTAGGTAATTTCAGGCACTTCAGTCCACCATAAGGGCTCTGGAAAGTTAAAATGTAATGGGCTATAATTACTTGTCTAGGTCATTTTATATTAACTTTCTATCTATATAATTTTAACTACTTCAGCAATCAACCTCTAAAATGTGGCATAAAAATGTATTTACTTCTGAGTGTTTAACTGGATGCTACTCTTCAACTTTTTTCTCCTCTCCTTTCACCTGGTTTTCTTCCTGAGCAAAATCAAATCATTCATTTCAGTTTTGAATTAGCCTGCAGCTTCTTTTTACCTACCTTTACCTACCTACATTCTGGAGATAACTGTGAGGTTTGAGAGAATTTTTGCATTACTAAAGGGCTAACACAAATCTCATCAGTAAATGAACCTCCCTTCTGGATGAATGAACTTGAAATCAGCTGCTGGTTAGTTAAAAGCACAGCTTGTATCTTTAATTCTTGCTACTATATTTGAAACTGCCTTTTTATGTTAAATAATATGGATATGAGAGGAATAAGGAAATAGAGCAATCATTCACGCATGTTTGCATGACAGATAAAATTCTTATCCAGGTTGTCTAAACCATCTAATAGTTTAAGCCCCTCTGCATGTCTTCTAATCACACAGAAAGTATCCATGTCATTACCTATTTCACTTTCCTTCTGAAGTCTATATTTAATCTCTTTGTCTCAGTCTGTATGTTTTGTTTAGTAAAACATTTATTTGCACAATGGTTTGGTCAGATATTGACTAATATTAACTTTATAATTACTTCATTTTGAGTATATTACCAGTACAACAAAATTACATGCCAGTGGCCTGTGGCCCTCTCTATGCTAGCAATTCATTGAATCATTCAGGCTCAGAGGGACCTCAGGAGGTCTCTGGCTCACCTTCCTGCTCAAAATAGGGTTATCCAAGATGCTTAGGGTTTTACCCAATTGAGTCTTGAAAACATCCACAACCTCCCTGGGCAACCTGTTCCAGCAGTTAAGTATCCACATACTGATTTTTTTCTCCCCTTTATATTTAATCAGAACCTTGCCTCTATTGATTTCTGCCCAGTATCACTCACCCTCCTGCTGTGCACCTCAGCGAAGAGTGTGTCTCCTCTCAGGAGCTTCCACTTAGGCACTGGAAAGGCTGAGTAACCTCAGCTTCACACCACAGGCAGGATTCCCACTTTAAGGGGGAAGAAAATAAGCAGGACAAATTCTCTAATATTAGCAGCCTGTTTGTGGTTTGCTGAGTTGGTGTGACCCCTCTGTGCCTCTGCAGAGCAGGTTCTGATCCTCAGAGCCTATTTGTAAATTGGTGAAACTTCACATAAGGCACTGCTCTCTTCTCTGTGGTGACCAGTGACAGGGCCTGAGGGAATGGCCTAAAGTTGTGTCAGGGAATGTTTAGGCTGGGTATTAGGAAAAGGTTCCTGAGCCCGAGGGTGGTTGGGCACTGGAACAGGCTCCCCAGGGAAGTGGTCACAGCACCAAGCCTGATAGAGTTGAAGAGACATTTTAGTGATATTCTCAGGCACACAGCGTGACTCTCGGGGCTGTTCCTGTGCAGGGCTAAGAGCTGGACTCAGTGATCCTTGTGAGTCCCTTCCAACTCAGCATATTCTGTGATCCTGTGAAGAATGCTAGACAGTCTTAAAAGAGATGTAATCTCCTCTTAGCTGTTAGACTTGCTGCACCATAAGTTATGCAATCTCTTTACTATACTATGACAACTTATATTCTCTACACACTAGTCCATGCATTTAATTTTGGGGGGTTTTTTGGGTTGATTTTAAAGGCTATAAGAAAATACAAGCTGAAAGGGCAGTGCATCTCTCCATGAAAAAGGCAACGCCTCTACTTCTTTACCATTCTTTTATCTCAAAACTGTCATATCCCAGCACACCAAAATAAATAGATCTGCTGCAGCAGCTGAAGATTCAGGAAACCTGAATTTTCCTTTAGGGTCACATTTCAGTATATCAGGTTTTGCCATTTTTTTTTATTTAATTTTTTTAAGTAGCCTAGAGGAAAAACCAACATAAGGTTTTATTTTTTATTTTTTCTCCTAACTGTACTATCACTTCTCTGAATCACGGATACTTCGCCTAATGTCATTATTTTAGCCTTAGCAGACAATATTACACTTACATGAGTTATGAGATGTAATAGTTCATTGTTGTTTCTACTGAGAACACTAGTTATTCTGAAATATCCCACTTTTGCACAAAAATGTGTTACTGAAGCTCTAATATTATTCCCCCACACTCTTACAGTACTTGTCAACTCCAATTTCATTGTGCTAGGGCTCATACTAAGAAAAGGCAATTTTACATTCCAAGAAATCCAGTTATTTCCTCTCAGTAAAATTACACAGCTAATTCAAAGTCCCTTTCTCATACTTACAAATCCACACTGCAAATCTGTAAATCTAAATGCAAATAATTAACTACTTATTAACAACTAAGTTATCAGTCTTCTGGAGTAAATAACACAAGTAGTGTCCAGTGTAACATAGAGATTTCAACTTGATTTCCAAAGTAATGAACTTGCATTCAGTATTCCCTACTCATCTCCTGCCATTCAGAAATGTATCAGTTTATCTATATCTTTTGAATAGTCCTTATATTAGTTTTGTGTCAATAAACCATAGTGACATTTGTGAATTATACCAACTGCTAAACTGGATGTCAAGTCTCAGCACATGCTAATCTTACGAGCCAAAACTAAAAGCTGGCTTTTAGTAACTGGTTGTAGAGATACTACTTGGGTTTGGGGTTCTTTTCCCTGGTAATCCACTAATATCTATTGGGTACTGATTTTCAGTACTGGTTTTGATAGTGGTTATGTTACCAAGTCATATGATTTGCTGTCTGTACATCTTGGAAGATGTAACATCAGCTGCTGTGTTATCATGCCACAGGACAAACAACTATCCTGAAGAGGTCAAGTTGATTTGAACAACACAAAGCATTGCCTTGTAACAATGGAAAACCCTACCAAAAGGAAAATTAAGTACTGTCCACACAATTTTTACATCACTTTAACTTAAAAGTATTTGGGGTGGGAAATCCTGGAATAAAAATGTACGGACTGTTGGAATGAGCAAGAAGCAATCCCTTTCCTGCCCAGAGAAAAGCCAAAAATATTTGGTCTATTTGTTTAACGAAGGAAGACAAGGAATCAGTCCTTGGGCAGTAAATTCTAATTTAACTCTGTGTGATTTTTCCATACTATTGGCAGAACAGGAACAACTAATGCAAGAATGAACTCATGATTTAGGGGCAAAGAGGTGTGTTAAGAGTATCACCTAAACAGTAAATATAGAAAACACATTACCCAACTTCAAACAATGGGAGAAATACTGTTTCAAGGCAAACTACCTGTTCATCCTCCATATGAAGTCCCCAAATTGTACCTAGTACATAGCGATGGAATGCTACATTCCACATCAAAAGAGAGTTGGTTGTGTGAAGTAGAGTGAGATGAGAGCAATGTATTAGATATCTGATTTCTCATTACTATGACAGCATTCATAAAATCCTAGCCCACAGCCCCATTCTAGCACTATTAGATGTGGGATCAGCTCCATTTATAAACTCCACCGGGAATAGAAACAAATCTAACTGACCTACTGAGACACAAAAAGATACAGAAAACGTCAAAGTATGAAAAAGTGATCTTTTCTAAGGCCACTGAGTCTTCTGACCTGCTTAGGTCTTGAACTATTTTGAGTATAGCTATGTATTTGAGCCACGCATTTTGCTTTCATAAGACTTTCAAGAGGTTCAAGTAGAGAGAGCCTTTTCATGGCTTGTAACCTAAACACTGACTCTTTCTTTGAGACCAGGACACAGTTCTGTGATTTTCAATTTATATAACAACTTGAGTATATGATTTATCAAAATACTCTTTGTTCCCTTCCAGAATCTATCCATATGTGGTAGCTGAAGTTCTCATATAAGTGATATTTATCTACACTGACATATAACATTAATATAACTTCTCCTCCCTATTTCTACTTTTCTTTAATGGCAGAGGAAGGAGTAGCTTCAGCCCTCAGTTTAATACATAAATTATTAGTTTCTCCCAAAATCTTGCTGAAAGAGTCATTGTGCTCACATGAGAAGGATGTAAGCTCACGTCTTGACAAGTGCAAACAGAATTTCACTAAATCATGTGAAATTTGGCTTTTAATATTAGGAATGTAACAAAGCTTAGATATATTCATTATGAATGTGTTCTGATGATCACTTTACACGGCATACATCAGTCTCTGGGGGAAGCAGACTAAATAATTTCATATCTAACTCTCAATAGAAGCCACTAATATATATGAACATCATCAAAAAAAGCAGTAATTAAAACCTACTTTAATACACTAGTCAGGAATAAACCCCAAATAACCTATGCCCCAAACACATTTAGAGTGCCAAACTCAACTATCAAAACCAAATAAAACAGAAAAAGCAAGTAAATACAGTAGAAACTACTGAGAAACAATATGTAACAAGTTTTGAATCATAATACTTATAATAAGAAGGCAAGATATTCATAATATTTCATTAGAACTCCCTCAATTTTGGGTGCATCAGATTAAACAAATACTTGTTTTAGAAATTTCATACACTTTCCACTAACTGTACCAGAACACGAAACATCTATATGCATCACAAACCATAAATAAATCCCCTATTTTCTGTAAGTAGCATTAAATTAGATTTTCAGCAATTGGAAAGGCTTCACCAAGTAGCGAATGCATCAGAAAAAACATAATATGACTTTTTGAAAAAGCTGCTGTGGTGTTCTGCAATTCATGGCAATGGAATTAGTTGTTCTACATGGATCTTCAACATCTTCCTCTCAAATTCTAGTTTAGAAAGAAGGACAGAAAATTACATTTTAAAGTATTCCATTCATGGTCTTGCCTTGGTTAATTTTGATTAAATTCTTACTTTGCCTTGTTATATACACCAAATTCTGTCCAATATTATAAACAACACTAAGATTTAGGGTGTAAAACTGAGTGAAAAAAGTAAGAAATAATATTGAAACAAATATATTTTATATATTTTTTAAATAATTTTCTAAAACTTAAGTAAGTTTATACTTACCTGAGTGCTCTTACTGGCAATAATTATCTTTCTGTAAGCAACTTATATGTATATAAAATAAAGGACAGTATATTCAGAAGAATGGATACTCTGGTAATTCAGAAAAACATAACACTAATCAGGCACATATTAACAAGAAAAATAACTTAAGCTTTAATGTGTTTGGCTATAATTTTTTGCCTTCACATCCTAGCCTCCCAATATTAATGAAATTCACAAATATCTCTTTGAATAAGCCCTCTCCCTGTCAACTACTCTAATGAACAATCTCTCCTTAGTAGTTGAAAAGAGGCCCAAAGCCAAGGAATTCACTGAAGCATTTATGATACTTGCTGTAAGTGGTTGCAATACCCAAAATGCTGTAATTATAGTACCTTCACTCTGCTGTCACCTCCCTGAATTGTCCTGCTAGCTCTAGATCAATCCTGTTCTCCCAGCACAAAGACAGTGATGTCAGATGGGTCAGGAAGCTTCACCAGAGCTCGGGCAGTTCCACTGTTCTGTGTCTCCAAGTGAAGAAATCCTGTCATTTCTTACTGATTGTAAGAAATGTAATCAACTTTTTTCTTGCTTCCTTTCCCTGCACGCTCCAAAAAGAGAATGTGATTGCTCAGGAACTGACAGCAGTTTAGCACACAGACTACTCAATAAGCAGGCCAGATCTCCCCGCCAGCTTCTGAACTCTGACATTCACATAATTGAGCCTCAGTGTAAGCTAAAAAAATAAGTATATGCAGATGCTATTGCTGATTACTCATACTGGAGAGTCAGTGCCCTCACTCAAAACACAGTCAGGCATGAAAGTAAATGGATGCAATTCTCACCAATTAACCATTTCCTAACAGTATATCTAAACTAACCTGTGTGCCCTGAAGAAGTACAAAGTAGTTTGGACATCCATTTATCCAGCATCCTAGGGATATCCCATTCCTAGGGATAAGCACAAGATCAGGGCAGGTACATAAGGATGCTTTATCATTATGCAAATGTGAAAGGTTAGCAAATGTAACACCCATCCACAAGAACAGCCAGAAGAAGGATGTGGTGCACAACAGACCTGTCAGCCTGACCTCAGTGCTGGCAGACGTCATGGAGCAGATCATCTTGAGAGCCATCATTCAGCATACAGAGGACAACCAGAGCATCAGTCTCAGCAGGGGTTTATGAAAGGCGGGTCATTCTATGACAAGGTGACCCACTTACAGAACAAGGGAAAGGCTTTGGATGCTGTCTCCCTGGACTTCAGTAAAGCCTTTGACACCATTTCCCACAGCATTCTCCTGGTGAAATTGGATGATCAAGGCTTGGGTAGGTGCACTGTTCACTGGATAAAAAACTGGTTGGATGGTCAAGCCCAGAGAATGGTGATGAATGGAGTTACATTCAGCTGGTGGCTGGTCACAAGGGCTGTGTGTCAGGGCCAGCTTTGTTTAATATTTTTATTGATGATATGGATGAGGAGATCGAGGGCACACTCAGTCAGTTTGCAGATGACAGCAAGCTGGGCAAGAGTGTTGGCCTGCTAAAGGAATGCTCTGCAGAGGCATCTGGACAGGCTTCATTGATGGGTGGGGGTCAATGACATGAGGTTTAACAAAGCCAAGTGCTGGGTCTTTTCCTCAGGTCACAACAACCCATGTAGTGCTACAGACTGGGGGAAGAGTGGCTGGAAAGTTGCTCAGAGGAAAATGACCTGAGGGTGCTGGTCAACAGTGGCTGCACAATGATCCAGCAGCGTGCCCAGGTGGGCAAGAATAATGGCAGAAGAAACAGCATGGCCAGCAGGACTAGGGCGGTGATCGTCTCCGAGTACTCAGCACTCATGAGGCCGTAACTTGAATCCTGTGTCCGGTTCTGGGCCTCTGACTACAAGAGAGACATGGAGGTGCTGGAGCACGTCTAGTGAAGGGCAGCTGGGGAAGCTTCCAGAGCACAAGTCTTATGAGGAGCAGCTGATGGAACTCAGGTTGTTTAGCCCCAGGTGGATAAAAGAAGGCTCAGAGGAAACATTATCGCTCTCTACAACTCCCTGAAAGGAGGCTGTAACCAGGTGGAGGTTGGTCTCTTCTCGCAGGTAACAAGCAATAGGACAAGGCCTCAAGTCATGCCAGGGAAGGTTTAGATTGGATACTAGGAAAAAATTCATGGAAAGGGTTATCAAGCATTGGAACAGGCTGTTCAGGGAAGTGGTTTAGTGACCACTCCCAGATGTATTTAACAGATGCATAGATGTGATACTTAAGGACACGGTTTATTAGTGGACTTAGACTTTTTCCTCGCTGTTCATTAGGTACAGGCTTAAAATAAATTTTTATTCCTTGTGCAAACTGTAAACAAATGACATTTTAGGCTACTGCACATGTTTATATTCAGTACACATCTATTCCTTGAAAAAATATTCATTATTTTGAAGCTTTTTATTAGCTCATGTAACATTTGAACTCAAGAAAAGCTAGTATCTCTCACTATAATTGGCTTTCTCTCTCCATTTTCACTCTAGAAATATAAAGCTTCACTTTCAAACCATTTCATGCTTATCTAAACAGAAATTGCAACAAGTTTTGCAATATATGACTAATTGAATTAATAATTTATTCTAACCTCACAAACACACTCTTAGCCAAACAACATAACTTAGTTAGCTTACTGAAATTTATTGTCAGCCTAAAAATTCTACATAAATGTCAAACACCTGCAGTACTAAGGACAGTAAAGTTCAAGAGCAGGATTCCATTAGGACTTTAAACATTAAATTCCTTTTCTTTGAATAACAAGCTAGAGCTTTACTTATACTTAGATCAATTAAAATATTCCCACAGATGTTGCTGTCTCTTAGCAAAGGACCACAAGATGAACTGAAACCAATGAACTCCATGAATGACATTAAACAGACCTGCACATCTCTCTTGCTTAGTGAGTTGGTATATTGGCAGAAAGAAAAAAATACTGAATATGGTATTTGTTCAACTTTTACCTCAAAAAGGTATTTAAATCCACACCTCATGGACTCTGAGTGCTCTTCTAATGGAGATCTGCTACACACACTTGCACCAGTGCATTACATCTGCCACTGAACACTTTGCAATGCACAGTACAGCAAGTTCTCTGCATGCAGAGGAGCCCTCCTGTCTCCCAGTGGTGTCAGCTGCTGGGCATGCACTACACAGCAGATGCCCACTGGTAGTTTTGCCTATTTCCCAATACCTTCTGAAAAAAGAAGTCTCAGCAAAAGGGAACATGATGAGCAAACCACGCAGCTTTCTCCCACACAATCGTTCTACTTGAATCTCAACCAGACAGGCTATGGGCCAGCAAACTGTTATGAAGATGGCAGTACAACTCATGTATCATATTTCCCAGGGCCTTGTGGCCTCTTTTCTGGAAAACAATGTATTTTAGTCACATAATGGAGAAGGTTTTGTTCAGTTGGGAAAGACAATAAAGAGAGAAAACCTGTTGCTACTATTAGTATAATTTATCATGTATAAAGTCAGTTTTCTGCATGTTGCCAAAGACCTTGAGGAACCAAGGAAATCAGGAATGCCTGTTAAACCAGAGGAAATTTACTGAAAGCATTGCAGATTGCACACCCTTTCATTAAAGCATACAGAGACTGATTAGAAAAGAAGTATAGACTATTTAAGGGGTAGACTACTGGGCTACAGTCACATCCTACAGGAAAATGCAATCTCCACTAAATTCTGTTTATCTGCTCTTGTTATAAAATGTAAATATATCATCAGCCAATCCTTCAAGGGTGTTAACAATGATTAAGTAGTTAACATTTGGAAGAAATTTTGAGGAGTAGAAGAAGAGTTATTATAGCAAACAGAAGACATCAGGTATTTCTCAAAACAATAACTAAAAAGTTTATTACTACTTAAAGTGCATTTCTGCCTTTAAAGATTCTGGTCTGTTACTGCATAGCAAGAATTACACATAATAAACATGAGGCAGACTGTCACTGAAATTCCATTTCAGATTTCCACATTATGGAAAAAAAACATTATTTCTGTGAAACCAGCTCTGAAGACAAGAAGGGATGGTTTTACACATCCTGATGCTTCAAGCACTTAAAGTTAGTTCAGGTATAAGATTATGTGCATCACAATCATAGAGACTTTTCAGAATCATACAGACAAGCATATGCATCCTATGCAGGAAATGGGCTTCAATTATCACCATCTTTCATTTCAATCACACCTGTGTGAGTGAACTTGCTGGGTACACTTTGGAGTGACACTACAGAGTTAACTATTGCACAGCATCTATTAACATACATTAACATTTTTAGTACTGAGAACATGCATTAAGGTTGGACAACAAGAAGAAATTGCTGCTTGAACATCATGACTAAGTATCATGGAATCATAGAATCATTTAGGTTGGAAAAGGCTAAGTCCACACTAAAACATGACCTTAAGCATCACATCTACACATCTTTTAAATACATCCAGGCCCACTTCACTGGGCAGCCCTTTCAATGCTTGACAAGCCTTTCCACGAAGAAATTTTTCCTAATATCTAATCCAAACCTCCCCTGGCATGACTTGAGGCCTTGTCCTATTATTGGTTACCTGAGAGAAGAGACCAACCTCCACCTGGCTACAGCCTCCTTTCAGGGAGTTCTAGAGAGCAATTAGGTTTCCTCTGAGCTTCCTTTTCTCCAGGCTAAACAACCTCAGATCCAGCAGCTGCTCCTCACAGGACTTATTCTTTGTATCAATATCGTGTAAAACAATACAGAATGTGTTTTTCATCTTCCTAACTTGTAAAAATAAAGTATATTTAGGTCCAAGTGTTCTACAAAAAACCCCATACTTTTACTATGCTATGCTATGTTTCTGCATAGCAGTACACTTAAACAATTAGAGTCATGCTTTCCTGACTGTACAATCAATATTCACAACAGTTTCAGGGAAAATGACAGTTCAGTCCCCTCCAATGGACATCAGTGAGATATTGAGGGAATAACATGATTTCAAAGTCTCAGTGGACTTCAGCCAAATGTGAAGGACAGCTTAAGCCCAAATGTCATAGAATTCCAAAGGGGTTGCCGAGTTTCACAAGAACTGCTTCAGCTCCTGATTAGATTTATAAAACACAATGCTTGGCATTACGATGTGCATAAAATGAGCCCCTTGACATAATTTTCAGTCCCAGACCTCAGTGCATTACGCTTTTACATTTACAAACACATGTGATTTTATGTTACAGTTCTCAGCTTTCTAAGGTCAGGAAGATCCTTTCCACTATGATGTTATCTGGCAGTAATCTATTTCAACCACCTGCTTAAGTGAACACACTTAGAAAGTTATCAGTACGTGAACGGCCCTCCTATGCATCTTATCTTACACATAAAGAGTGATAACTGAAATCAGAATGTAGCCCCATAACATTTTTTTTCATCTTTTCACATCTATTTCTTTAGAAACAGATAACAGTGTAATTATTTGTTCTGCTTGGAATGTCTCATTCTAGCTAAAACCTTCACTGACAATTCTGATGGGAGTCCTAGGAGGTGGGGTTTTTTAAAAGAAAGTATACCAATAGTTAGCTTAATTTTTAAATATCTAAATAAATCAATCAAACTCTGAAAAAGGTTCTCATAAACATATATTAAGATGAAAGTTTGTGTTCTGCAAAAACCTGCATTATAAGTAGTGTATGCTTTAAATCATCTGCTAAAAATAGGAGATTTATTTTTTCCAGGATCCTGACTTAGGAGCTTGAGGTTTTGTAATTTTTTAAGAAAACACTGAATAAACAAACACTGAACACTACAGGGAACAAACAAATCAAGGAGCTATATGCAACAATGCCCTGCAATTCAGTGATGACAAAACACCACGATTTGAAATTAGTTATACTGCATATAAGCAGTGTAAAAAGCATCAAGCAGTTAATGGATTAATGTGGTACGTTATAAAATAAAATAAAATTCAATTCCAGTATCAAACAATTACTGACCTGGAAAATATGGCAATGAAAAATAGCTAAGTTTGCTGATAGAAACTGAAGTTCTTTATGTTACCTTCAAAAGAAAATAAAATACCCTTCCCATGTAACCCTGTCATATCCTCAAACTCTGAGCAGTTCTGCAGAACGTAGCCTAACCATTGCATCAAACCTAACACATATACTCTTAACAAGTTGCAAAATGAGAATTAAAATAGAGACCAGTTTTTCAGAAGCACAGCATTTTCAACACCAAGGTGCGCATATTAAACTTTCTATCAGTGGTAGTAACTATAACATGGCCATACTATAATCACTATAAGCACAGCTACTTATCAAATATGCCATTATTTGCCTCAGAATCTCAGGATCATTTATATATCAATCTACCCAAATGGGAGGACCTGTTTGTGAGCTTTCTTAGCCAGTTTGGATAAAATGCATGGTAGAAAAATGCTCCAGGTTTTGCACGGCACAAAATCAGAATGGATTCTTACCATCGAGTACTTATTAAGAGAAACCCAAAACACTAGTTTGTACATTGATCATATTCTACCCAAACATCAAGACACTAGAAAATTCCTTTATACTGCCTTTCTGATCCCAGATACCTTCAGGGATTCAAGTGTCTGGAAGGAAAGACCTACATCTATATAATGTTATCTATGGGATACATTTTCTCCACAGAAGATAACAAAAGATTCTATCCTGTATGTGATTAATAATGAGGTCAATTGTTGCCATAAGCCTTAATGTAGCTGTAGATTTTTATATAGTTTCATGGCTTTATAGTCCTTTGCATTTAAAAAATAGCTTGTAACCCCTGTACCACATACTTAAGCAAAATTCTAACCTCTGTGTTACATTTAAGTAGCCTGTTTTTGTGGTAAGAGAGAGATATTAAGTTAGAACATTCTGTATAAGG
>JAWWEU010000081.1:119069618-119100328 GCA_035583155.1 Acropternis orthonyx | reverse complement strand
ATTGCTAAAGCTTTAGCCGAACTTTCAGTAAAAGACCTTTTTCTGCCTTCACCCTGTCATGGAAGTTTTCTTCCCTTGCATTTACAGCAACACAATAAGAGAACACACAGACACTCACCTACTGTACCTTCCAGATGCCACAGAATCCTAGAGGAATCCTGTGGTTTTCACTGGCACAAGACACCCTTCCAGCTTTCTTTTTATGTTACATTGATAAAGCAGGAAAGATCTGTAAATTGCAGAAGGAACTAAGGAGGTAACCCTGCTACAGACTAATTGTGGCTTTCACTGGAATCCATGGATTAACTGTGGAAATATCAACTGATTCTATGAAGACTGCAATCCCATAGTCACAAACACTGTGACCCTTCAAACACAAAGAACTAACTGATCCACTGTGACACCTGAGTGATCCAGCCCATTATTTCTTCTTTCTTGTAAAACAAATGCATGTATCAAACTTAAAAGTACAGAAAAAGAAAATGGAATTATGTATCAATTCTCAATTAATTAAGCAGAATAAAAACTTTTTTACCATGAGCACAGTCAAATACTGGAACAGGCTGCTCAGGGATGTTGTAGAGTCTCCATCTTTGGATAAAGTCAAAATCTGTTCAGAACAACCTGCTATAGCTGATTTTTTTGAGCAATGGGTTGAGCTAGATATCTCCAGTAGTCCCCTCCAATCTCAACTGTTTGCTGGTTCTATGAAAACTATAGTAAGGTAGCAACAGAAACATAGACAGAAAGAAAAAAAAAGAGTACCACGAGTTTTCTTGATTTTTAGATTAAAGTCCAACCTAGAAGAAACATTTTGCCAGAATTCTTGAATGTAAGAATGTTGATCTATTCAGAACTTGCATATTTCCCATGCTGTAATGCCATATAAAGTTCCATATAGCAAAAACTGGGGAAAAAAAATGCTGAAATTCATGGCTACCTTTTAAGCATCTTACACCGAGACTTTGAAAAATGGAAGAAAAGAGACTACTAATTCACTTTGTTCCACAATGTCCCTCCTTTCAGAACTAGTAATTCCAGAAAAGGGAGGAAGCAGTGAGCATCAAGCCCTCTACAGTACAATTTAAGATACAACACAGCCTAGTGGAAAATTACAATCAAATGCTCTGAAGAGGTTACAAATTCACATTGCATAAGCTGTTTGTAGCTAATAAGTCTCAAATGAAATCCACTGAAGTTGAAACTGGGATACAGCTAAGAAAGATGAAAGACAGTGAAGCTGATTCTGTTCCTTTTACATAAATACATTCTGCAAGTTGAACCTGCAATTGATTTATGTAGGAAACCAAATTAATTACTTTAAGCACCTGAAGCATTTGATATTTCATGGGGTTTTGATGCAGTTGGCAGTTTATTCACATGCATTTATGGTCTTCATTACATTTCTCCTGAAAGTTTTAAGTTAAACTCTATGAACCTTCACACAGCTGCTGGATATTTTAGCTTCAAATATACTGAGCATTTCTGACTAATCTATGTTTGATTGTGTGTTGCACTTCTAATAAAAAAATCAGAAAATACACATAATTTTTTGCAGTTACCCAGTAGTTCCATTGCATCATCTTCATTGTCAATATCTTCTTCGGTTACAGATGGAGCTGTGCTTTGAGCAGAATCAAAGGAGTCCTGAGAAAGCATGGCAGCCAGCAGTTTCTTATGTTGCTGCTGTTGATGTTTTAGTCCTTTGGTCTTTGGTTCCATTTTTAAGCTGTGAGGGAGGAAAGCACAACTTTCTCTTACTGGTGCTCTCTTCAAAACACATCACACATTTGTCAAATTACTATAGTCCATGATGGCTTCCAGATCTGAAGGTTAAAATCATCTGATCACACATAAACCAACTGGTTATCACTCATTCCCCAATCATTGGATGTTCTAAGTCAGTTTGTGTTTTCAGTTCCTATTTAAAGTTTTGGCTGAATTTGGGAGATTTCCCACTGACTTTATGGGTATTAATAAGGTCTAAATAAGCTACATAGATAGAACACCAGGACATCAATTACTAATCAGTATTGCTAAGGCACTGACCACATAGCAACAAAGTTGACAACACAGAACTTCTCCCTTGAGTGGTTATGTTACCATGACCACATGGAATTAAGGGCTATATATTTATAACAATTCTCATGATTTGCTGAGTTTTGTCCCTAACCTAAATAACAGACAACTTGAACTGCACAGAAGTTAACAGAAGGGTATAAGGCAGGACTTGCTAGAGTTTGCCATTTCTGATTCCTTACAATATAAACATAAAGACAAACAGAATTTTGGTGCCCCACGTGAGAGCATCAACACCACCTCAAATGTCCTTACAGTCTGTTGCAGGAAGGCAGATCTGTTGCAAATACATGAAATTTAGTATAATCAGCAATAGTTCATTTCCCCGGCAAAGATAAACACGAATGAGACAAAGCGGACCTTGAAGATGAAGAATGGCCTTTGAGTTTAGGACATCAGGTTATGAATGGGGCTTCTGCAAGCTCTAGTTCATTTCAGGCTCCAAGAGAAAAGAGTATCATATTAAAAACCACTCAAATTCCCCACTGTGTACATACATTATCCCTTGAGGAAGACTCCCAAGACCCTTGCATCTTCTCAGAATTCCTCCAAGAAATGTTTCATGTAGAAAAAAACTACTGTGACTTGGAAATTAGTTTAATCCTATTTTCATGGTGTTCGAATTTCTGAAAGATGAGCTCAATACCAGCAGGATTGCCACCAGCACTTTTCTATGGTCTCTTATCACTTACTAATACCTTGCCTTGCTTCCTTACAGCAGCAACAGAGAGCAGTACAAACCCAGTGACAAACACAGCCTTTCCTCCATAGCAATCCAGAATATTGAGGGCAAAAAAGTGACCCTTCATCCATTTGACCAGAAATCACTAATACAGCAACTCAGACTGGCCACACAGTCCTTTCTAGTCAAAACAGTAGTGACACCTGCCCTTCCAATTGGTTTTTTTTTTTTTTTTTTTTTTTTTTTTTTTTTTTTGAGTAACTGAATCTGGCTTTCAAATACAGAACATGTCTTCTTCTATTGCTCATCATCACAGGAACATATTTGAAGAAGGAAATAATGGTTCTTTCCCACTGTGCACTACTGAATAGAGCAAAAGCAAGGATAATGGTTGCAAAGACAGAAAATCAGAGAACTCACAGATTCCCAAATATCACATCCTACATATATTCCCTATGATCTGCTTTATGCTGGAAAGATGAATGCTGACAATGGGCATGTTATCAACAGATCCATAGGAATATGCTGGTTTTTGCAGTCCATCCCTTACAGAATACTATCAATGTGTAAGGACCCAGGGCTTCCCCAAACAGAAAAAACTTGTATGCTATGGTTTGTGAAAACAACATGTCAGTCACATAACACTGATGGCAGCTACTCTACCAGGGATCTGTCAACGCCTAATCCTCTCGATATTTATGTTTCATTTATGTAGCTTTTCCTTATATTTAGTAACAGGTGAAAGAAAACATATTATCTGGAAATAATGGGACAATTACAGTTTTCACTTTCTTTTTCTTATACTTTAACTGATTATTAGGATTAGTTTAAAGAATTTGCTGACTTTCCACATGAATCATGATAAATAGTGATCAATTAACTATCACTTTTTATTTAAAGTGCTGCTAAATAAAATTTAACAAAATATAATAGGAAATATTGAACGCAAATTTAAAATTGCTCCCTTGTTCAATTGCCAGGTAAAAATATAACTGAATTATTTTAGGTTACATTAACTATGAAGTAGATAAATGAAATACAGATAAAGTAGCCAAAAATTCTTCACAACTGACAATTTCATTCTTTTGAGAGTTTCACTTAGTCTTGTAAAACTTATACTATTCCCACTGTTTTTGGATGTTACATTAAAATGAAATTATTGCTATCTAGTACTTGTCTCATGCATTTGGTGTATGGTCAATTCCAAATTCTGCTAATAGCAGTTTAATTCACAGTAGCACTGCATCAGATGTTGAAGCAACTGCCAATTATTAGTGAACTATTATTAAATATTCAGATTAACCTTGATCCGGTCTTTTAAACTTCCATATATATTTGGCATCAATTTTAGTATCACCACTATCTCGAAGTTCTGCAACTTATGATTCGTTCGCAAAACTGCAAACACATTTTTTATAAATGCCTTACAAAAGCTGATGAAATGTTAACGAAGCAAAGAATTATCCCAGACATAAAATCAGTCATCCAAATGTAAATCCATATGCTGCATGTAATTTAGTAGTTATTCATTTCCACTGAAAATCAGTACTCCCACTTAACGATACATATTTTTCAATAGGTCTTTCAATACTTACTGTATCTAAAAACCAGAGATATCAGTACCCCATGAATCTTTCCTGGCATCAAGTACCCCATATTCTCCTTGTTCGTATGCCAGGCAATGTGATTTTGCCGAGATACTCAACAAGAATTCTCAAATACTATTCTCAAAGCCATTAATCACATTTTTTAATTATAGCATTAGCTGTGAGGTTTCTTACATCATGTACCACCCTCTGCAAAGAGAAAAATGTGCTGCTTTGAATCATCTTTGTTACTCAGAACTAAGGCTCTTTACTCCCTTCTGCAGATTAGACAGAGATGCTTATTTCTGCTCCTTTCTATTGACAGAAGGGATACAATATCCTCAGTTCTCTCTGCAACGTGGAACAGATCTTTATTCAGTGCCTTTATTAGACTGCTGAATGAGGAAAAAGAAACACAGGCCTGCACAGTCAAGCTGCAGTGCCCATTGCTGATTCCACTACTTTTCCAGGAACTGCACTGGAGAGATCCAATGCCTGAGTTGTGTTGGTTCCCATCACACATCTGGCTGAGGGATCATTACTACATGCTGCCACTTCTTTGAAATAGTAGTCCCTGCAGCTTCCCCCACAATAATCTAATTAAATGAAGTACTCATGGAAAACAAACATTACCAACATGTGAAGAAAGTTAATGAATGCAGCCTGTGAGAGTACACCTAGTGACAGACTAGTTTCCCCATGACAAGGAGGTAAATTCCAATGGAAAAGGCACATGGAATACCTTAGATGTTTTCAAAGTGAAAGCACAGAGTTTCTCCCTTCTTAAAAGAGGAAGAAAAAGGTGTCTGCTGTAGTCAGTGTTCTACTTATAACCAAGGAGAAATGCTACAGGACTGAGAGAGAAAACTGTAGGTGTTCAAGCCAATTAACAGAGGCAGTGCACAAGACTTACACTTAAAAAGAAAGGCATTAATCCCTTTTAAAGGCAAGCTGTGAGTAACTTCTGCAGTAAACATGTATCTTTAAATCATGGAAAATGGACTCCTTGTAAAAATGGCAACCTCTTCCATGTAGCTGAAGCACATTAACAAAAAAATATACTCCTTCATTTCCAGACAAGCACAATAAATCTGCAGAAGTTATTCACTGCAGAGAACACAATTTTCTCTTTGAGAAAGACTTGTTATTAACACCAAACTGCTAGGTATATGAAGATAAATTTAGGTAGTCCTGATAAAAATAACATAGATACTGTTTCCCTTGTCTGTCTGTTCTTTAAATGAGAAAATCAGATTTATCACTAAAGTGCCAAGAAGATTAACAAATACCTACTACCATGGAAAGATGGAAGGGTTTGAGACACCCGATTAAAGCTATACATCACAAAATTATTAAACACTGGACCCCAATCATGTCAACATACCCTTAGCTGTATACATGGGAATAAATCCATGTTATTGCAAATGAGTATGAGGTTAATCAGATATAAATGCATGAGAAGAAACCAGTCACATATTAATGACTTTCATTATTCTGCATGCTGCCACACTATGGCATGGGAATTAAAAAGCCCTGCACTCTGCTCTCCAAAATGGAGTTTTTGTTAAAAAGACAGCTCTGTTTCACAACATATAAATTTTCTAGGCTGGACCAAAACCCCACCTTCCTCCAGGACTGCTGCTATCCTCACTGTCCCACTGTTCATTTTTATTTCTTGGTATTGGTGGCTGCAGCATCTCAGCAGCCAGAGGGTCTGCATCATTCTCTTCACGGCCAATCCATTCTCCAATCACACGAGGTCTGAGAAGGGGCGTGTTAAAACCTGTTGCATCCTGAAAAGAAAAAAATATGAAAAAAGAAACTGCACTGTTTGTTCTCAACCATAGATATAAATAGAGACAGAAGAAATAAAAAAATTGAAATATTAATTAAAAAAATACAAAACTGGTACAGTATGTTATCATTTCAGAGGGCTACGAAATACCCAAAAACAATGACAGACTAATGCGAAGTTTCCCATTAACAAAATTTCAAGAGATATTTGTCTATCCTGATGCTTCAAATCTCTTTTTTCTTTTCAATTGTTGCTACAGAAAAATCACTTTTTTTTTTTTTTTTTTAATGCACAATTCTTTCAACCTCCACTGTGTCATTTCTGGTAAGCAACATGAGGTCACTTGTCTGAAGAACACCCCAACCAAAAGACTCTTGTAGATTAATAACTTCACTCTTATTTGCACTATGAATTAATGCAAAATTAAAAAATACATCTGCATTTTGTATTTTAAAAATAACCCTTCTGGGATTTACATAATGTATCTTTTAATTCTGAAAATGGTAATTAATAAAATGCATTTCTGAAACTAGTACTCATATTTTTAACCACTTACTAGAAGACAGTAAGTTGGAGAGGATTACAAGAAGCAAGCAAAGATGCAGCTGATACATTCAAAACAATAGCAATATTTTGCACCATCATAATAGAAATTTAGATTAAAGAACAAATTGTCCTTAAAAATTATATGAAAAAGCATTCTGAAGTGGTGTGTCTGTTCTCCAATTTACTAGAACCACCGTAGATAAAGGGTCATGTAAACAGCACAGTCAAACTAAAAAACACACCTGTATACTAAAAAAAGGATATGAGATTACAGGATAGGAATATTTATTTTACTTTAATTAAACTCTTTTCTAGGTTAGCAAGGACATTTCAAATACATTGTTCCTAATTAGGACAGACATATTCTATTCCTATAATTTAATGAAAGAAAATTTTAGGAAAACAAATCTCTAGCTGTTATCTAGCTCACTGCCTCAATAAATATTTCTGCCATGAAACAATGCTTTCCAAACAAAAAGCATCTAGAAAAAGTGCAGCTTAGTGATTACTTAGTGTAGAAACAGTATTTTCTCTCCTTCCTAAAAATAAATCACTTTTGAAGCCTCCTCCTAATTGAAACAGATATGGTGAAAGCACAGTTTGAAGTAGAAGTCTCTACTGAAACGAAAGAAACAAGAAAAAAAAAAAAAGGCTGCAAACTGCTTTCAATATAAATGTATTCACCCAGCTCTGACTCGACACTGCAATTTTGCTCAGCAGAACTCCAAGAGCTTCTATTTTGACAGAACCCAATGTGACCCAGGCCCCAGATCGGACTCACTCACCCTTCTTCTTTTGTTGTTTTCTGCAATGTGCCTGTGAGTGCATGACCAGATTCCACTCCCCATACCTCTCTCCAGAATTGTCCATCATTTGACTAATTCACTTTCATATGATGTCTGCTTTCTGCAAGAACCACTGAAAACTGAAAGTAGGCAATACAGAAGAGAGCAATCTGAGGACAACATCATGGCTTCAGAGGTTTCAGGATACTTGGTCAGTGTTGTCCTTTTTTTTATGTACTTGCAAATACACATTTTATGCATCTGTTTGGAGCTGTGTCAGTCAGATCAGGTAGACTAGATGACAATCACCTCTGGGCACTTGACAAGTGTAACTTGTCGCTGGTGTGATTGCCATCATATGCTTATGAGTTTAGAAAAGATTATTTTTCTGTTCACAATGCCTTCATTACACAAGGTGCTTACATTAGTTTAAATAAGAGCCATTTGGCCTCCTCTGAGGTTTATCCCTGCTATTCTAGCTATTTTCGCCCTTCCATTTCTCTCTAACATAATTTCTAATAGTGAATAAAAATGGTTCCTGGAACTAGTTAAAGATAGAATAGCTTGCAGTGTCAATCTTGCTAAAAGCTTTCAATGCCTTAAATGAAACTGAAAAGCACCTAAAAATTTGGCCTTTTTGCAGTACCTTAAGTTTTTTCTTACACTGTACACTGCACTGTCAACATATGAGTAAGTAAATCTTGAATACTGTGACTGTCCTTGTTAAACTAATTTATTTCCTAGGCATTTTAGGGATTAAAGTAGCACTTTCATACTCTACTTAAGAGAAATGTAATTTACATTACATAGTCATGTTTTGTCTTACTTTATCATTTTGCTTTACTTTTTGAATCATGTTAGACTAGTACACCACAGTTGCAGTGACCTAATTTATTGTCCTCCTTTCAACTATGTAAGCAGCCACAGTGAAAACAGTAAATGGAGAATCAGAAACAGTTCTATTCAGAACACCAGGATATTTATTTGGCACTATTTCCAAGGCTGCAATAAATTCAGATGAAGTATTCTCTTCTCAAACAAGTTTTTATAGTTTTGAGTTGGGGGGGGGGGGGGTTTGTTTGTTTTTTTTTGGTTTTTTCATATAAATCTTACAATATTAATTTATTTCCAATTTATATTTCCCCATAAATAATGGACGAGATTGACAGTGACATTAGTGTGCACAGAAATATTTTCAGGACAGGTAGGTATTTAAATCTGCAGTAAATGAACTGAGAGGACTCTTTCATGGAGTAGCCCAGGTGTCATCCACTTATTCACATCAGTGGCTACCAATTTGACACACTCAACCTTCCTTTATGTGGAGACTAGGAAAAGAAGGGAAGGACTGAAGGACAGCTGAATCTCATCTTCACATTGGGCTGAGTGGTGGTTGCTGAATGCAACCTGTACCAGAGAGCAAAACATTTGTAAATCCATTTATTTATGCATCATTTCAAAAGCTCAATATTCCTATTTTTCTGCTATTTTCACTGTGAGAAATACTTCAGGGTGAGAAGAAATTTTGGGGGGGTTATGACTTAAGAATAGTTGTTTCCTCTATTAATAATAACCCATATTCATTGTAGTAATATTACATATAAGAAGTATACCTTAGATAGCACAGATGAATTTTTAATATTAACATTGAGAGTCAAAATCTGCTATGAATTTTTAGATCTTCCCTTGAGTCTGACTATGGATCTCTAACACTAAGATGTATCTCATTATTAATGTTTAAAGTGATTGAAAGACATAATTGGGTATTTTGGACAAATTTCACAATGTTATGACACATCTCATCCCAATTTTTCGCAAGAATTTTTTTTCACCCTGGAATTCAGCAAATGTCAAAGAAAAGTTAACATCCTAGTTCTCCTTGGTTTACATTGAACTCTTTACATTATGCATGAAAGTGTGTAGTTTCCTAAAGCTCTTCAATAGTTTCTGTTCAGTGATAAGGAGGGTGAGTCAATTCAGAAATTTGTATTATATTAACTCTGCACTTTAACTTTAAAATATGTGAGTCACAAGGCACCCTTTTTTTATTTTCTTTCCTTACACAGTGTACTTGCAGTGCCAGTCTGACTTTACACAGCTTCCAGGGCCGAGAGATGCAGGCTGAATCAGGAGAGACAGAACACCAAACACTGAAAGTCTGAAGCAACTGATTTGAAA
Source organism: Acropternis orthonyx (assembly GCA_035583155.1). Classification (NCBI taxonomy): domain Eukaryota; kingdom Metazoa; phylum Chordata; class Aves; order Passeriformes; family Rhinocryptidae; genus Acropternis; species Acropternis orthonyx. The sequence continues at coordinate 119,090,677 of JAWWEU010000081.1, read as the reverse complement.
AAGACGGGAATCTATATAATAAATCCGGTTTATTTGCAGTAATTTTAGGATTTTTTTTCTTTTGCAAGGTTACCAGTGAACTCAGGAATTTTATTAGACTAAGTCAAACTGAAAGATTCCATTTTAACTGAAAGACTGACCTTGTCTGCCTGTATTTTCTCTACCTCTCTCTTGGACTAAAGCCCTAAGAACTGACACAAAGCTAAAAATAGCAGATATTTGACAAGAATGCATTTAAATGAAACACCCTTCCACAAAAGTGATTGCAATTCAGAGCAAACTGGTTTTCCAAATCCAAATGCTCAAGTAACTAAGCAACTAACTAATTAACTGGATTACTTGGAGGAGGAGTTAAATCAACCAACAGTACTGATTATGTATTCCCCTGATGAAGGCAGATATGTTACTAAAACCAGAAAGAAATAATTCTTGAAAAATACACAATGGGAAACAAAACCAGAAAAATATACACATGCATTCTCTGTTTCCTCCAGGTTCGTAATTTAAACCATAGATACACCATCAGGCTTATGGGCTCTGACCTAGTCCCCCAAAAATTCCTGCTCATCAGGAAAACAAAGCAAGGAAGAGTGTATAGAAGTTCTCACAACACCTACATAATGTCAGTGTTTTAACAGAATCCAAAGCCAAGTTTGGCCATGCTGTTCTAGACCCATGACATGCACCTTATGGGTTAAATGGTTAATCCAAAACACAGATGAATGTGGTTTCCAGAAAGATTCAGCGCTGCCACAGTCTAGATAAGGAAGATCTAGTATCAGCATTTATTTCTGGGAAAGGAATTACAACTTGGCTACATTTATATCTGAAAAATAAACACCACCTGTGAACACATTCAGGAGAAATAGAACCAAATTCTCTTTAATGTTAAAACAAGCATTATTAGGTAGTCTTTGGCTGCTTTTGGCCCAAGCCAAGTAATATATGTAGAAACAAGTCACAGAACATTTCAGGAATTAGCTTGTGTAAGGAATCCTTCCTAGGAGGCAGGATTCCACAGAATGGTCCTGGCTATGTTTATATTCTTAACAAAGAAATAGATTTTATATTCATTAAAAATCCTTAAGGGTCCAAACAAGATATAGAAACTAAAGCCCACAGTGACAAAAAAGCACTCTTCTTCTCTAAGCCTGTGCTGAAAGCCTGTTGAACAATGCTTCAGAAATTACACGTGTTAAGAGCTTAGTTCTTTGAGGGTTTATTTATTTTACAAATAGTTTCTGACTTCAAGAACATTCTATTTACCTGTCCTCATCAGAAACATATGTTAAAGCAGATGTATTATTGCAAAGGTGTCAGATAATCCATGCTATTGAATGTACATAACTTTCAAGTTTTATTTAAAAAATCCTTTCAATTTTAAATTATAAATGATTTGGTATATAGTAACCAAAAAATATTTAGATCTTCACTCCAGCTGGATCCTGAGGAAAGTCTCCATTATGTTCCCCATCTCAGTTTTCACGCTGAATAATTAAATATAAAAGCCATGAATATTTTTTGAACAATAAGATATTATAGCTTAAAAAAAATTCATAGAAATTACCTCCTAAAAACAGATGTAAAAAGTACTGACAACAGGCTCTAACTCAAAATGTCTTTTCCTCCCATAAACAGTATTTTAAAGGGTTTTTTTCAACAAACAAAACCAAATGGAGTTCTTCGTAAGTATTCTTAAAGGTATGGAGTTCTTAATAAGTATTCTTAAAGGTAAGTCTTCTAATGGAAGGGCTTTCTAGTTGTGTTTATCATCACTTGTGAGCACAGTTATGAAAACAGCAGGAAAGAAGACTTAAGTCACAGTTTTGAAATGGCAGCCCCATATGCACATGACTGCACAGTAAGAGTGATCAGTCTTGTCTAACTGGTCTTCCTTGGAGAATGCAGAGGAGATATTTTACATGCACTTGTGTCAGAGAGATTTGTGTCCTCATTTTACCAGCAGAAGGGAAAGATATTTAAAAAAAAATAAAAGTTCTATATTAGGCATTATTCCTGTGTATTATATACCTCTTGATTCCCTGACACCAATAGTTTCTGTCACCAAGAACACAAGCCAAGATTCTTGGCACTTGAAGCATAGTGCTGTTCACTGGTGAGAATAGTGAAGATAAAAGTGCTCTGTTTCCTTCAGTACTTTGAAAAATTAGCTGGATTACTCTTTCAATGTAGAGTTTTTTACAGTTAAAACTAAAATTCATGCTAACTGTGTACTGCATCAAAAGGGACAGAACAGAGAGATCATTGTTTGTTGCATTCAGCTAGGAGGTAAAAAATGATCTTTATGCCCTGTGCATTCCTAATGAAATCTGGGAAGCAAAAATAATTCCTAAATACTCTCACAAATCATATCTGGGAATGCAGAATTCATGACTTCATGAATAAAAGGTAGTTAAGGCTAAATGCTTCCAAAAGCACAAAAAGTAACCCAACAAATTATATTAAGCAAAGAAGGTGTCAAGATCAAAAAGTATTTCCATGGCCTCATTGAGAGCCTCTTAAACTCAGCAAGATTACTTTTCCATACCTGACAGCCCATCCCAGGTCAAGTTCTTAATTTATCCACGTATACTGTACTTACCCATATAGCTTTCCATACCCAAACTTCCTCTGAACCCAACAGAACTGAAGTGTGTATGCCAGGACAGGGGATACAGCTCTCATTGCCTAAAATTATCACAATCATCTATCTCTTTGTACTGTTTATTAGGCATACCTTATCAATCTTACCTTATCAATCTCATCAGAAATAGCAATGCCTGAAAACAAAGCAGATTGAAAAAAAAATATTTAGAAACATGCTTTCTATTACTGTCTTCTACTACAGTAAGTAAAAGTTAGGTTTAATCTGAAAAGTTTATATATTGTTCTCTGCATGCTACTGCTGTACCATCTAATGTGTCATATTTAGTTCCACTAGTGAAATTGCCTGGAAACAATATACTCTTACATCAGCTGCAGTATTACCAAAATGAGTTTTCAAAAAACTATGGAAATGAAAATAGCAGATGTGCCAATAAAGTGACAACAAGGTTAAGTACAACTCTACCTGCTTTCTGAAATTAAATCAGCAACACTGTATTTACCAATGGACACATTATTACACAAATCTCTCCCTGACCAGCAGGCATAGCACATCATGCTGCAATTACAGGGCAATACGGACATGACTCTTCCCTCTTTCTCCATTGTACAGTGTAGAAATGATTCTATAAAAACAGGTGGAACTTTAAAGTAAAATTTCACAATAGAATTTAAAACAGTTTTTCTAAATCCTCTGAAAAAGAACTTGTATATTTTCTCTTGTCCTTTCTGCTGATCCATGTCTTTCTTATGCTTTCTTCCAGCATGTCATCTAACTCCTTTAATTATGACTGTTCTGTAGTACATTAGATACACAGCTAGTCTCAGAAGTTTTAATACATCTGCACGTCAGTCATATCACAAGGAGTTACCAAGTAATTGTACATATATAATTTAATGCTATCATGTTCAAAATTCTGATACATTGAAAACAAAGCATTTCCTAACTTCCTATGCATTTGATAAGAAACATTTCCAGGTTAGAGCTTCAAAAACCAAAGACAAGTATCTCCTGGTGGTGAAAATAAAGTGGAGACATATCCATGCATAGGAAGATCAGACACTTGAAAACTGTTTTCTAACTCATATTATGTTATCAAGACACCTTCTTCAAAGAAATGCAAGAGATGATAGTGCAAAATATGTAGTACTAGCTGAGTGGAGAGTTACTCCTAAAAATCACACTAAAGATTGCAGCAGTATAAGCTTGTTTCTTACTATTTGGTGCACCACAACTACATAAATTCTTTCAGCCTTTTACTGTGCTTTCAGTCATTAACTCTATATGGCTAATTTTCAGTTTAGATGGCTTCCTTATAGTGATTTTTGTTTTTAAAAGAATGAAGGGCTAGGAGAACTGCAATTGTAATTTAAAGACCTCATCAACACATAAGAAATACACCAGGAGTTAATGAAAAATTTTCAGCAATTTAATAAAGGACATTATATTGAAAAAAAAATCTGTTTTGCCTAATCCTTCTATCCCTCACTGCAATTAACCAATTTTAATAACTTCAGACTTTTATTTAGTCTTGACACTACACTAATGTCCACTGAGTATAAACATCCCGTTGCATCAACCAGACTTTAACGTGTTACGAATTTCTTCAATCTCCAATGGACATTTACTAGAGAGAAGATAACTGCACCCTTGGAGGTAGTAATAGCCTAACTCAGCTTTGAACTTCAACCACCTCTCCATCACTTGGATGTATTTTGCATAGCCAATATCAATCCATTCTACAACCATACATACCCTCTCTAAACAGTTAAACTACCTCTTCTCAGCAATTTTCCATAATGTTAATACAGTTCATTTTGTTTTGCCACAGCTTTCTTTCCTCATGTTGGAAGGCTGGGACCATTTTCTTCTGCTTTCACCGATCTCTGTTGAATGGGTTTTTGTAATCTGAGAGTGGATGGGAGAGAAATTTAACCCTGTGTTGACTTACCCCTTAAAAATATTTATTTTCAAGTATGGCAAAAGAAAATACAAAAGGTAACCCTGCCATTTCCAAAACTCTGTTCCAAAAAATACCAAATGGTTTTACTACTCAATTGCCTATGTTGCTTATCAAAGTTCAGTACTGAAAGTACCAAAGAGCAAGTGGGAAAACCAGTACATCCTACTACAAGCCTCACACAAAAATATTTACTAATCTCTCTGATTAAGTTACATATAAGCACATAAAATTGAAAGACATCCGTACTCTAAATGAGTGCTTTTAGCAAAATGCTTTTTTAGTGTGTGTGTAAATGACATTGCTCCCCAGAATTCACTTGATATATAGAGAAGACTACACTGAGTAATTGAATTGACCAGAATACCTCAGAAATTTTTTACTACTAAATTGGAAACAGTAGCAAGACACCAAAACTAATTGTATTTTTTTACACAAGCATGTAGAGTTAGAAGTTTCTGAGGACATGTTGCCAAAATAAAATTTTTCAAGTTAACAAAAATCTTATTTTTGCAGTCATGGAATTAAACCTGAAAACTGTTTTTAGCTATCTCTCTCTAATGTGTCATGAGGAGAGAAGAAAAAGGATTCTGGGGAATAAATTTTATCAGGAGCTTGTTACAGCAATCTTGGCATGATGATGCTTCTGGAGGTGGTATTTACCACACTGTCAGTCACGCAGATCTTTCTGTTATGTCTTGAGCCTCATTAATATTAACAGTACTCTTTTAGATCATGATAACACAACTTCATTAGCAAAGACCAGGATAAATAACCCATAAAGTGTTGGGTAGAAAAATGCTTCTTATTTCCTTGCAAGACACTACTGCACCACACAGTTAGTGTGTGCCCAACTTACCAATTTTCTTTGCACTTGCCAAACTCACAGAATATCACAGCTGAACTTGAGAAAAGGGGAGACTTTCACTCTGTGTGTACTAGACAGAAAATCACAACAGTAGGTAATTTTTTTGGGTGCAGATCTCAGGTGGAATAATATGGACTCCAGTTTTCAAAAAGTAGCTCCTCAAAAAATTAAAACCCTTGCACATTTAGGATAACATTTAGGAAAAAACAACAAAAAAACCCCAAACCCTTAATCCAGAATCCTGCGAATGTAACTAGAGATATAGTCATCATTATCATACAGGAGTATTTATGATTTCTGTTAATTTCTTAACCCTTAGCAGACTCCCAGCTTCTTAGCAGTCAGAGTTTACTGTCTGTTACTTTATTTGCAAGAAATACAATGACAATTTAAAGTAGTTGAATTTTTATAAAGTATTAAAATAGTTCAATTTCTAAAAAGTAATGGTAAGAATGGTTGGTATGTCTGCTTCATGTAATTGCTAGTAACGAGATATCAGCATTTTTCAAAAAGAAAACCCTCTTATCGTTTATCTTGTGTAGGTGATGAGTATCTGATTTTGCTCTCTGTACTTTATATAGTTACTTTCACTTTTTTGTCTGCAGCTTTCATACAACATTAAAGAGTAAATAGAAATTTTACTTTTTGTATATTGTAAATAGGAAATGTCACTGTAAAATAACAGAATACTAGAGACAAAGGGACAGCCACTTCAAGAAACTACTCTAAATGGAAGCAGCAATGTTTCAGTTTTAGGCAAAACCTTTTCCATCAAAACAATCCTAATCACAAAAAAACTCTAACACCAGAAAAACTGATGCATCTAGTTTATTCAACCTTGAATCTAGTGGCTTTGCTGGAATATAAGTTACTATGAACCACTATTTCTGACTTTCCTCAGTTGAGAGCATTTAAAGCCTGACTCTGCACGATGATGAATGTAGAGAATGGAAGTTTTAAGGCTGTGTCATCATTGCTCTGCCTCAAAATATTGAGCAGCAGATAAGATGGGGACTGTTAAAAATGTTCTCCTTCCCTTGTTGGGAAAGGTCTTCTGATGTCAAAGGCAAATCCTCTAGAAATAAAGGAATATGCTTTACCCTTCCTCTTACAGCAGCTATTTTCCACAGACAACATTTGTCATAATTTTATATCATACTATGATTGACAGTTATACACTCCTACCACTCTTACTAACAATTCTGACTAAAGGGGTGAGAAGTTTGCTTCCCACCATCAGCTAAGACTCATGGACAAGGTTTACAGTGGGAATTAGGTAGATAACTGCCAATTTTATGTCTTTAAAAAATCCTCCCTTTTAAAAGTAATTAAGGGTGCTGAAATTTGATCAGGCATCACAAGTATCCGGTTCACTCAGTTATCTGATGAATTACACAGACAGATTCAGGGCACTAGTTTCTGCTTTTGAGTGTAGTGACCCTCTGTGCTGGAAGAGTGCTGGAACAATGCAATCATTGGTCTGAACGTGCTTCCACTGTCCTTCTGAAATGCCCCACAGCCACAGCTACTTCCATCTCTGATCAGCAGCAAATCTAGAGTGGGGCTGTTGATGTTAGGACAGCCTCTCTCAACTGAAACACTCATCCTGTTATTAGCTGAGTTTTTGAAGAGATCTGGAAAAACAACATACTGTCTGACTGCAAGAAAGGTCTGGCATGCTAGGATTAAATGAAACATGACTAACAATGTAATTTATTAATACTTATTATGCTTTAGTTACTATTATTATGCCTACATTAATCAGACTGCCCAAAAAGTTTATTTCACACTGTGTTAGTCAGGTAATTTATGTTTCTTTAAAGTAGTTAAAATATTAAGCCAGTTTTTTGTCATCTCCTTTTTTTTTTAAATTAGCATGGATTATTAAAACCATTCTTTAACGTGGTTATCTTAGATTTTGTTCTCAGTCTTCTATCCATATGGCAATATGCAGCAGCACAATGGTAAGAATTAAGAAATAAAGGTAATGAGCATTACAGCATCTTCTTTGATGTAGAAGCCACCTCTCAAAATACCAGCACTATGTTTAAACAAAATAAAATTCCTTTTGAGTCTAGAATGAGTATCTTCCACAGTACAGACTTTCTGCTTAGGACATTCTGCTTAATTTCTAGCTTACCAAGAAATGAACTTTCTTTCCAAAGAAAAATGAACATTATTAATAATACTTCCATGAGTCTTAAAAATGCCTAGCTCTTGCATATGCAGTTCTCAGCAGAAGAGTTTTATTTGTTGTTGCTCTCCTGCAACAAATACAATTAATCTGGTACCCAATGCGTCTCCACTCAATGGTATTATTCCTCTTTGAAAAGTGATTTTTAGACTTTGATGTTCTCAATACCCCAGCCTAAAATTAATTTTCAAAACAGAAGGCACCACACAAGACCAAATCTTTTTGAAACAGAGCGACTGATGACATCCACCTGGACTTGTGCAGGGCATTTGACACTGTCCCGCACTACATCATTGTCTCTAATCTAGAGAGACATGGATTTAATTAGTGGATATTCAGTGGATAAGGAATTGCTGGATGGTCACACTTAAAAGTACTGTGGTCAATGGCTCAACAGCCAAGTGGAAACCAGTGGTGAGTTGCAGTGCTCACGGGACAGTATTGTGACTGGTGGTGTTTAATACCTCTGTTAGTAACGTGGACAGTGGGATTGAGTGCACCCTCAGCAAGTTTGCTGACAACACCAAGCCATGTGGTGCAACTGACACACTGGAGGGAAGGGATGCCATCCAGAGGGACCTTGAGAGGTGGGGGAGGCTGTGCAAACCTCATGAAGTTCAACAAGGCCAAGTGCAAGGTGCTGCAGCTGGGTCAGAGTACTCCCAAGCACAAGGATAGGCTGGGCAGAGAATGGATTGAGAGCAGCCCATGGTAGAAGGACTTCTGTGCTGGTGGATGAGAAGCTTGACATGACCAAGCAACGTGTGCTTGCAGCCCAGAAAGCCAACTGTGTCCTGGGCTGCATAAAAAGCAGTGTGGCCAGCAGGACAAGGGAGGTGATTCTGTCCCTCTAGTCTACTCTCATGAGACCCCATCTGGACAACTTATGTTCAGGTCTGCGGCCCCCAACACAAGAAGGTCATGGACTTCTTAGAGGAATTCCAGAGGAGGGCCATGAGGATGATCAGAGGGCTGGAGCACCTCTCCTATGAAGACAGGCTGAGACAGGTGGGGTTGTACAGTCTGGAGAAGAGAAGGCTATGGGGAGACCTTACAGCAGCCTTCCAGTACTGAAAAAGGGCCTACAAAAAGCTGGACAGGGACTTTTTACAAGGGCATGTAATGATAGGACAAGGCATAACAGCTTCAAACTGAAAGAGGTTAGGTTTAGATTAGATCTTAGGAAGAAATTCTTTACTGTGAAGGTGGTGAAACACTGGAACAGGTTGGCCAGAGAAGCTGTGGATGCTCCATTCCTGGAAGTGCTACCAGCTTAGATGAGGCTTGGAACAACTTGATCTAGTGGAAGGTATCCATACCCGTGGCAAGTAGGGAGGAACTAGGTGATTTTTAAGGTCCCTTTCAACCTAAACCATTCTATGATTCTATGAAATGGCAAGTCATAAAATCCCTGACTACTGCACTATTCCTGATCAGCTTTACAGTAGCTTAAAATCTTGCAATATTTTCATATTCTAAATGAGATCACAGAATTTCATATAACATCTGAAGTTATAGAACTGGTGTTCTGATAAGAATGAAAGTTGTGGAACTTCAGTGACATCTACCATTTTTGCTTTTACTTGTGGTCCTTAAATAAATATAGGAAGAAATAACACAAAATAAAAACTTTTTACGTTTATTTTTCTAAAGGCACCATGTACATCTGACAAGTCCAATGTGTACCCCATCATAAGAAAATAAAATGCTACAATTTTAACATGTGCAAGACATCCATTATTCAACTGAATGGGAAGAAATATTTATGCATTTTTCTAAACATCCAGAAGATGGCCACAATGCTCCCAATAGCCAGATTTCCTACCTGCCAAACTCTTCTGTATTTAGAAGGTTTAGACATACAAATTTCGGACATACTAAGACAACCCCAATGCAACTCTGACTCTCGGGATCAGTCTAGACGAGAAAACTTCTGGATGGCTAGACTGTTAATCTCATAGTGCATATCACAGGTTCTACAAAATCTCTGGGACAGAAACAGCATAATTATTCTACCATTATTAATAGTGCAGCTTTGAGCACAAACACAGAAATACTGTATCACGTATCAGCTGTCCAGCAGTTAACTGCTCCAATGCATTCTCCTATTCCTTGTAAATCAGGGGAAGCACATGTTCTTTCATTAGTGGGACAGGCCAATCTTAGCTCTACTTGCATTTCCCATGCCAAGACTTTGTGCCATACTGCAGCTGGCAGCATAGTATATTCTTGTCCCTGTGCCTGTTTGAATCATGTATTGAAGACAAGGTAAATTGAATTATTTATTTTACACCATCCTTGGATTATAAAGGGCATAAAGTAGTTGCTCTTGTTGACCAAACAACACATTCCTTCCCCCACAAAAAAGTATACAAACAACAAACCAGCTCGGTCATTTCTGTGTAGGGACTTTAGACTAAGTTTGTCATTGCCTGTCATAAGAGACATTGTTACAATATTTTCTTACCTACACTGAGTCATTTTACCGTTTTGAAAATTAGACATATTTCCTGCAGTAGTAACTTGGAGATTTTCTGTGAAGGCATATTGAATTGAAACCTCAGAGCTTTTACTAATGAAGGGCATATGTTCTTATTCTATTAAGCAACTATGCATCAAGTTTCTGTAGTGGTATCTATCCTGAACTAGAATAATATTCCTTCCAGCAATTAGCCATATTAGAACAAAGGAAACTGTCATCTACAAGGCATCATGTGTCAACGTATCAGCACACTATACATCTTTTAGTCACTATCTAGGAAACATGGATTTAATCTCTCATAGTGGCTTTTAAAAAGATTAAAAAAAACCAAAAACAAAACCAAATAATCCCTAGCAAAATAATATCTGCTTTGGACTTGCAACATTTCTATATCCAAATTTCTGAGTGACTCTGATGGAGAATATAGGTTTCAGGATTAGGTTTATTGACTGATGAATTACACAAACACAGAAAAATAAAATGCAAAGCACCCACTAAATATTATAGCCCAGAGGCTCTCTTAGGCCAAGGTCATCTCAGAAGAGAATAATCAACACTGCAGAACCTTTCAGAACTCCTGATTTTAAGAAAAGGTGTACACTGCAGCAGGAGGGTTAAGATGGGTAGCACACAGCATCCAGTAGCCAAGGATAGAGTCACAGATTATGTTCTACTACCCCCTGAATGCCAGCCCCCTTGTACTAAGAACTAGAAAGTTCCATATCTGAGGAGAGAGTCACACAAACCCCAGTTCTGCAACATCATTAGAGAAACTTCTAGTAAGCCAAATACTGCTCCAGAAAACAACACAGTAACTCAAACAGAGACTTTAGTCCAGAAACTTAGAGCAGGCTGGATCAGAATGGCAAATACCTTTAAAAAAGGTAATTAAAATCTTAACATCTGTAGGAAAAAGATATTTGTAACTGAAGCAGCAGTGATCTCCTAGCCATATAGGCCCCAGTTTATAATTGAATAGAAATAGCTATGTTCATATTCTTCCCACTTCAATTTCAGAAAATATCATTATTTTGTATTATTACTCACACTTTATACTAAAAGGAAATGGATTTTATGAGCAAAGGCAGTATCATATAACAGCTGCAGTACCGAAATAAAATTATGTTCCTTAAAGGTTTGATTGAGCTTAAGTCTAAAAATGTCGATCTCAAAATAAATCACAAGCATTGATCTCACACAAGAATAACATGATTTTAAAGTTCAGACTGAAGAGAGAGAAGGAAAAATACTCTAGAGAAGACTCATAACTAGTTTTGTGGTTAAATTAGCAGAACACATTTAGGGCTAGATAATGGAGAAGTCATTTTTACAGACTCAGGTCCATTTCAGATCAACAACTCTATATAACTGAAAAATTTACTAAAGTATTGTGTCTTAAAACAATATCCATCATAAGGTAATTGATAAAAGTCTAGTTAAGTGTCATGCAGATGTGCATTTGCAGTTATATCATCATCACCATCAGAAATGTCTGGCTTCAATAAATGTTAGTGGTGTTTCATTTAGGTCCGTTTTCCATAACCATAATGTAAATCATTAATGGATTCCTATAGTGTAGAAGTTTCTAAATGAAACTCCATTCTAATATGTTTCAGAGACTGCTAAATGCATTGAAGTAGTTCACGATGTATATATTAAGCTTCTCACATCCCACATCCTTGCAGGTTCATCCATAAAACTGAGGACATGATTTTAGCTGTTGTTAACACACTGTGATCTTTTTCAGAACTAATTCTACCCTTCTTGTTATGAGATTTTTACTCCTGTTGCTTATTTTCTTCGCTGTGAAAGATAAACAGAACATATGCTTTTACGCTTCATTATTTAATATTTTTCTTAAAGAGGTAAGATTGTGCTTGTCTTTCATAACTTCTGCATAAACAATATGAACTGATTCTAATATTATGATAAAAACTGTTTGGGATACTCTGGAGCAACTTGGAGATCTTTCGTTCTGAGAGGTACTGAAGAGCCAGGACACCTGGCTTTAAGTGAGCCTGCTTGAGCAGCAGGGGTGGACCAGATGACTTCTAGAGGTCCCTTCCAACCTCAGCCATTCTGTGATACTACAATTCATTATAGTTTTGTGCAATATTTACTGTCAAATTTCACATGGTTTTCTTATTTACTGATTACTTATTAATTACTCCCCTTCAAAATTAAGAAAAAATAGAGTACTGTTTTCCTGTTTGTTATAGATAAATACCATTGCTTTGAGGATTCCCTGCAACTGACTTGGATTTGTTATCAAATAGTTTCGGTTAATGTGAACTTATTACCATTTTCTGACCTTAGAATGTCAACAGAATTCAAAGCATGATACATTTGTTTCTCCCTCTCTGATTTGTAGTATAAGGCTGGCCTGAACAACGATTCAAACGTTACTAACAAAACATTGGTTATCTTCATCAAAAGGCTATGTGTAATTACAAAAAAGTACCTATCTCATGGCAGAAGACACTGTGTCATCAAATGCTGTTAACCATGTATAAATTGAAACCTTCAATATGCACACATTTTCAATATGCACTTTAATCCTTAACTGTTGAAATAAAAGATGCAAAGTTGTTTGCAAAGTATGCAGACTTCACACCTAATTGCTGCAAGCTCTCCCTAAAGTAGTCCTCATTTTTTCCCCACTCGAAACACTCATAATTCACTTTTTCCATCTCTTGTTATCTATTCTTCCATCCTCAGAAAATGAGGGATGAAGAGAGGCATCAGCAAGATGCTTAGCTACACAGGAAGTTTTAACTCTCTTTAAAGGTAAACAGGCCAGAAGGTGAAATACAAGGTGAAGTACAGAAGGTGAAACATATTTGAAACAGCATGGAACTTCTTTTCTTCATGACCAGCAGAGAAAGAAGGAGGACAGCAATAAAGATAAGAGACCTTGAAGTAAAAGAAAATTAAACATTCACAAGGAAAATGTAGTATATTCCTGTTTGTTGCTTCATACACCAAAATCTCCCCTAAACAGTTGACTTGATAGTTCCAAAACCACTTCTATGACATAGAGCTGACTGAAGAAGCAAACAAAATCCAGCTTTCCCATGTGGGTAAGCCTCTGAAAAACAGTATACTTAAATCACCAAGCTCTGTCATGCTTAGACCATAGTTACAACAATAATCTTTTTCAGACTCTCAAAATTCCTAAGATACTTTTAACTCTGAGTGTGAAGTCACTGCCGGTTTCTCAGATCTACTGCAGCACAGAATTAGTCACATATTGTCTTGATGAGGCTTGGTAGAAGGATTTCAAACATAAGCAAGTTCAGTTTTGATCATTAGGACTGAATATAGAAGAGACCAGACATCTAAGTCTGAGTGTCACCTTCCAAAGCTTACAGGTAGTTCTAATTTTGTGTGATGTTTGTCTCAAAGCAGGTATCTAGACTGCATAGTAAAGGAAGCAACAGAAACTAGAGTTTAACTCACAGGCTGTGGCAGCTGCATAACAGGCAACAAAGCTCTGGAAACTCACTGTAAGATATAAAACTTATGCTTAAAAATGTAAACAAATTCCAGGATTTGATGACAAATTCATTTAACTGCAAACATCTCATTTTATGTGTCACTCTTCCCTGTTAAAATGCTAAAGAATTAAATGAGAGGGTGCTGTACAAAGCCATTGACAGTACATTGTGATCATTTGCATACTCAGCTATCTGTTGAGCTCAGTGACTGTCCCATACTGCTTCCAGAGAAGATTACTATCAAATGTAGCATTAGACTCATAACATGCTTGTAGAATCAAAAGCACTGACTAGATTGCCCAAAACAAGCATCGACACTGGAGAAGATAGATATGAGACCCTGTGATGGTTTTTGTAAAATTCACCATATGGGATGTTTGTTTGGATACAGCACAAAATAGGTTTCATGCATCTTATACTTGTAAAATCCTAGACGCACCTATTTATTGAAACCCCTGAAAATATCCTCTATGTCCTTGGTCTTTGGAAGAACAGTAACAACACATTTATTTTCAAAATTATACCTCTTCTATTTTTGCCAACTTTTCACAGTTTTCATTTTGATTTTTTCATATCATGCTGACATGTAAGAAATTACAGGAAAAAAATTGTTTATTCCCTGAAATGAACTGAAAATCAGCAGTATGAAACCTAGAAACAAGGACATCTTAGAATTAATCTGATGCAAGTGTTTAAATGATACTCTCCATTTTAATCTTTTTATTTGTAACTAACAACTATCAAAGAACAAGAAAAGTCACAAGAAAAGATGCTATAAATACACTAGGAAAGGAGGACAAAGTGAAATACAGAACTATTACATCAAAGAGAAGAAAACCAAATAAGAGATGATACAAAGAATTCCCAGTGCTCAACACTTTAAATACTTCAGTCTAACAAAAAATTAATTGTGGCCAAATGCTTAACACTAGTGATTTTATGAGGAAAATCTGCAAGCAAGACAAGGGAAAGATGAAAGATACTCTGACGACTTAGATACACTCAGGTTGGCATAATCTTGTGAAATTCACTCTGGAGCACTTAACTGACTAACTGAAGAAGCCTCTAATCCATTAGCAATTGTCTTTTGGGAATAGAGAGGACAGAAAAAGGCAAATACCATATCTTTCTTCAAAAAAGAAAAAGGGAAGATGCGGGAAAGCCTAAATCAGACTAAAGCAGCAAGAATCATAGACAAAACTGTTAAACAAACAATATATCAACATCTAATGGAATAGAAAGGCAGTAGGAACGAGTTGCCATGAATTTATCAAGAATGAAATGCATCATATTAGTCTAATTGCTTTCTCAACTAGGAAACTTGCCTAGTGGATAAGAGGAGGAAGCAGACGTAAAATACTTCAGCTGTAAGACCTTGTTTACTGTCCTAGATGATACTCCAGTAAAAAAAGAATAAATTAGAGAACTACATTCTAGGTTAACTCACTGTAAGGCAGATAAACATCTGGTGGGGGAAAACACACTTACTGAATAGCTTTCAAGGGCTGGTTGTCAGATTGGAAATGGGATCATGAAGAGGTCTGACAATATTTCCATTAATGATCTGAATGAAGAAATAGAGAGTACATTCATAAAAGTGAACTTACTATCAGGCTGCCAGTGAATTAAAGCACTCCAGGGGATGGGATTCAAATTCCATATTATCTTGACAAACCACCAGAAAACATCAAGTACTAGCAAGAAACAGTGAAGAATGTTTCATTTGTAAAATTACTGTATGAAAACTGGACTCCAAAAATGCTGACCAGACATATTGACCTGGTCCAAGTGTAGGACCCAGAAGAGGTAGGCATTTTCCATGCCAGTTTTCCCCACTCTAGTCAGAAAATTCTGTGGCAGAGAGAGGTGGAGAATGCAGCAAACTGTATTTTAGGTATTAGGAAGCTAGAGCTCAGTGGAACCTACACTATATTCAGTAGGAAAGACAAAGATTGAACAGTTGATTTAGTCATTAACTATTGAACACTCATATCTAATTGGTTTGTATCTCCTGAGAGTGAATAAATAACCCTTTCTGAAACTGAAAATAATTGTTTCTGTATCTGTGTAAAGCTTGGTTACAAGACTCTAAAGAAAAAAGGCTTGAAAACTGCACTCACACCAATCACAATAACAGGATCAGGCAATAGTGAGGCTGCAAATCAGAGATCCTAACTGGAATTGGTTTAGCTCCTTACAAGCAGATAGACTGATTTCCTAGAAATGTATTTGAAAAAAGCTGTGTAACTATACTACTACAATTAATATAAATAAGAAAATTGCTCAGAATATAATTCTTGTGATCAACCTAAAACATTTGGGAGAGAAAGAATTTGGGGAAACCAGTTTGGGTATTTGACACAATTTTGAAAAATGTAGACTCTCAAAATGTTCCACAAAACAGATCTTCCATTTTTCATTCAGCTCTCTCTCTGATCTCACCATCTGCTAATTCTCCAATGAATTGACATAGATAAAATTTAGTGAGATGAGAAAGAAAACAGTTTCATTCAAATATCTCCCAAATCACACCATTCCTAGTTTTTATGTACCATGGCAAAGAGTACTTTTCATCTCTTCATACTTTAATAATTGCTAGTAATATTTGCTCCCACAAATGTACTTCAGAATTCTTTTCTACAGGAAAGAGAGAGGAAAAAAAAAGTATATAAGGGATAATATGTGGGTTTTATCACTAAATAATGCGATTTCATGTTTCTGAGTATTTATTTGAGATGCCTTAAAATATTTTAATCGTTTTTGAAAACTGGAAGGAACTGACTGGGGTCCAGAATAAAAAATAGTCCAATGTTTTTCAATGAGGTCTGAACTCCACCAATGAGGTTAAAGTTTTACACAGGTTAATCCAATCTAACTGCTACCATCCAAAGGAGCAGTTTCCCTGCTGCATGTTCCCACCATTTTCTTTAAATAAGGCTCTTGTGTTGATCTCTTCATGAGCTAATTCAGCTCGCTTAACCTGCAGAAAACTAATCTTAAAAAAAAAAAAAAAAAAAAGGAAGTGCAGGGGAAGTAGTTTCAGTTTCCAGGAGAGCTACTGAATTATCTCAGACATTCTGTAAACTTTATTCTGTAAACAGGAATGTAACTGCTGATGTCAATGAACTTGGTCTTCATTGAATAGAAGACACCTTCCTGATATACACTTCCAAATTACAATTCAGGCTGCATGGTTACATTAAAGAACTGAAATCAATCAACTTACTGCGAGACAGATTCTCAAGGGCTTTTCCAAGTTTTTTGCTCTCTTGAAGAATATGATTTAGTTCATCAAAATCATGGTTCTCCGGTTTTGTCTTCCAATCCCATTTAGGATGCTCTATTGACCTTGGCACTAAATATACACAGATATATAGATGAAGTTTAGATTTCATAGTTCAGACTCCTACAGTAGGAAAAAAGCTGCAAAATGAGTTTACAAGCTCAAGTACTTTGAGTGGAAATTACTTAACCATCCTTCTATTTTAACAGTTGGAAATATTTTCTTTGGTCAATGTGAAGTAAAAATGAAAACATGTATGAACAAATGCATTCTTGGGATGATTCTTGGCACTAAATTAATTGGGAAAAAGGACTAACTAATAGATAAAAATAATAAACCTAATTAATTAATTAAAACAAAAAATGTATTTAAACTATTGCATGTGAAGGTACTTAACTTACAACCAAATAGAATTGTGTGGCCTGAGGGTCAGTAAGGAAGAATGGCAAAATAAAAAGGAGCAACTGGTACTTTTGGCTTTGCTAGGCATTTCATTAACAAGAAAAAAAAAAAAGGAAATATTTCAGAGGCACCTTTTAAAACAACATACTTTTTTTTTTCAAAAATCATAATGTGTAGATAACACAGTTCATTAAAAACAGTGAAACAAACTATGCCCTTATTGTTCAAGCTGTACAGCCTGTTATCTTTGTTTGACTACTTAAACTCAATCTTTGGGAAGCACAGTACTGAGATTAGTCTGCTGCTCATTATCTATTAGGAATGCATTTGATTTAATTTTAAAATAACAGTTTCTCAAGTGCTGAGCTAACTTTACCAACAACGAAGAGAAGGATTGCCTGAGGCATGGAGGATGCACAATGAACAGAATGGCACTGAACGTTGTGTACATTTTTAACAATTTGTAGAAATGAAAACAAAAATGATGCTGTTTCTGGAAGTGCAGTTTAACATGTTCTTTTTGCCAGTGTTCAGAAGTATGTGATCTGCTGCCTTTGCCACCAAACGCAATTGTTGGGTTGTCTCCAAACACTGCATTCCTGTGCTGAGAACTGCACATGCTGGTGTGAAGATGATGCCTAGTCCACCTTCCCACCAGAAAGGACCAGTTGCATTTATCAGTTGTTGCTAACTACTCATTTAAAAATAACTTCAAAGAAAAGCCTATAATGTCCAATATATCCTGGCCAGCTTTTAATTTTTTGTTTACTATTTTGACACCTGTCAACTAATTTATGGTTAAAAACTTAATTTTCATTACATGTTAAGAAGGAAACTTAGAGACTACTATAAAAAAGAGTCTGTGCAGAAAAAAAGATTATATGATAATGTGGAATTTCAGAGTGCTTTTATGATGGTATGGGGAAATTATGCTCAGACATCAAGTCTGGTAGCTATTACAAAATGTGTTAAATAACTTGCTATTGAAATTGGCCTTATTGCTGACTTTCCTCTGTGTGAATACAGATCTACTCCACTTTGGATCAACTCCACTAGGGAAAGTTGAAGTTACATCAATAGTCATCTTTTCCCAGTAAAGAAATGGGGCAATGTTATGTTTAAGTCCTTCTTTCACAAAGAACATGATTCCACCTCCTATAGACATAAACCAAGTCATGGTCAAACCAGACCTCTATAGAGAGTCTGAGAACTCAGAGTAAATCCTGATCTAGAACATCCATTCAGGATCCTGGGTAATTATTAGGGAAGTTAATATATTAGACTGCAAATACAGACATTCTCAAAGACAGAAGACAGAGACATTAAAAAAGACCTACAGAGATAAGAATAGGAAGAAGGGGACACAGGAACTTTCAATAAGTAGAAGAGAAGAGAGGGGCAAGTTGGAGCATCAGAGCCTGGTTCTGCACTATGTTCAAAAGAGACAGGTGATATATTTTCTTCTGAGGGCAATGGAAGTAACGAGCTATATAATGAGTAAATAGATAGGGTTATTAGGTTAAAATTTCTGTTCATATTTATAAATGCAAATTACTAGTTTATAAATCCCTGGTTTAGGAACCGCTCTGTCAATTACAAGTTACGTAAATTTTTGGGTGAAAAAAATTTACTCCATTCACCGACTCTAGCATATATAAATTAAATAGTACAATTTCAGTATTTCTCTTCTTTTTTTCCTATTTACAGAAAACAAAATGTTCCACTTAGTATTTTTCCTAGACTTTTTCTAACTGTAAATACAAATAGTTAGCAAACTAGAAAAGGAATTCTATAAATTCTATTTTCACTCACCTTTGTTTACTATTGAGATAACATGCTTCTTTAAGACCTGCTTTTTCAGTCATCTTACCGTGTCCCTTCAATGTGCCAGCATCATATTCTACATCATCACTCACGAGCAGTATGACAGAGTTTCCTTTTCATGATTATACTAAACTCACCACACCACAATAATCTCACAGCATCACCAAAATACAAACAGACAACAATTTAATACAGTAAAACTATGTACAAAGATGACCAACCCTCAGAGCATCAAGGTTTCAGAAAATCTCTACATGCCAGAATTTGATATCATGTCAGTTTGAAACAAAACACATTTCTCAAATTACAGAAGGACAGAATTTTTGAGACACCACGTGAGCTTGAAGCAAAATTTGTCATGGTACAGAAGCCAGATGAAACAAACATAAGTTCTACTCTACAGCTATGGCATTCCAGGATCAGCAACTGCTAAGTATATGGACCAACTCACATCAGGAAAATGAGAGTATCAAGATATCCTTGAAAAGTAGGGGCACTTGCTCAAGATACAGTGATCTGGTCCTAGTTTCAGAGAAATGTTTCACAAACACAGGAAGCTTAGACTGCATCTCACTAGATGGATGGTCGGAAATCAGTCAAAATCACAGTGGACGTTTGTTCTGCATGGTGGTTTACTATCTATCAGCTGTGTTTCAATGAACCATTTTGTACTTTGGTGAAAATGTACCAAAACAGATACGTTGTCATGAAATATTTCTAAGTTTCAATAGAATTTGTTTCGACAATGAATTTGACTCATTCTATAACTGAACGAAAACTGAGGGGAAAGTTAAGCAGAATTAGAACAGACTGAAATTTTTATTATTTCTAGAGATGATCTAGTTCTTCTTCTTCTTACCTATCTACTCTTCCAACTAGTAAATGTATATTAAAACTAAAATCTATTTAATTATATCATGTGTCTTGTGTTTGTCCTTTCAAGATCATTTTCTGCGTTCTTACAGATGTTTTTAAAATATAAACTCGTTTTTTCTCAACTGTAGGATCAAGAAGCACTGGTTGTTTTCAAGTGGATGGCTTTGTGTGAAGCATGCAGAACTGTATAAAGACCACATGACTCTTCTTTAAAATCTTTTCAAATACATGATCCTCTTCTGTATGTAGGAAGTCTATCATAAATCACTTACATGCATATGTCACTACATACTTAGTAAAACCCTTTGATTATATTCTGGTTTTGGCCTTTTTTTTATTATACTCACTCATTCCTCAAAATTATCATATCAGTAATTTTAAATCCCTCATCACATTACCCATCTCAACCTCATCTCTCTTGCTTGAGAGATTTATGTATTATATAACACTTTCTCTTGAAATTATTTGCCTAGGATTCATAAAATTTATTACATCTACACTGTAGCATTTGTATAGAAATACGTAGGATTTCCCTTTATAGAACTGAGATTTCCTCACGTCATCTTAGGAGACTGGAAAGACACTTGCCAGGATTTCTGATTTTCTGGTGGTGAGCCCAGTCAAAAAATGCACATCAGATTCCTTCACAGGTGTGTTACGAATTCTGTCACAGAGCAGCACACCTTTACTTTATACTGGGTAATGGTAGAAGATCTGTACCATCTATGGTACAACTGTGGTTTTACCTACACACGTTTTTTCAAGACATGATTTTCAGAGAGAATCAGACTAGTTGCTTAATAAATTCCGCATTTCATTAGTATACTGTGTGACCATCTTACATCTCAGAGAACAAAAACATGTATATTATTATTGAGCATGAAATTACTCATGTATTTAAATCTCATAATAGCATTCGGATTACGGTTCTTTGATATCACCAAACCAATTTCCACTGTATCTGGATATTAAAAGGCTAAGAGAATCATAAAATCATAGAATCGATTGGGTTGGAAAAGACCTCAGAGATCATCGAGTCCAACCCTTCATCCAACTCCCATCTGTTTA
>JAWWEU010000081.1:119014391-119068841 GCA_035583155.1 Acropternis orthonyx | reverse complement strand
CCAGAACCCTGAGAAAACACACCCCAAAGAGAGGGAAAGAGCAACCCAAACAATACAAAAGTATTTTACTTCCCTAAAAGCAAAACTGCTGTGGATATCTTGGCCAGGAGCAGCGAGGCCTAATCTCTGCAGGAGCAAGGTGCTCTCAGCACGGCCCGAGGGAGAAGAGAGGAAGAGAGCACACTGGGACCTGCTCTTTGATTTATAGACAAGCTGACATCGGATGGGATGAAATACCTCAGTGGTCACTTAAGTGAGCTGATACTTGTCCCTAACCACATGACCTACAGAATTGGGGCCTAGCTAAAACTAAAACCTTAATCTGAGTTTTTTGGGATTTATCAAACCCATCACAGGAGGGAGTGGAGGAATCTTTCCAGAAAAAAAGTTGAATGAATAAGGAAGAGATATTTCTGCAAGAGTAACATGCACACTGCAGCCCACATCATTCTGTTGAAGGAAAAAAAGTGTTTCCTAATTAAATAAATCAAATATCCTGATGTTTCCAAAGATTCTTATGAAATTACAATTCTCAGTTATGAATAAACTTACAAGTTCAGGATCATTTGAACAAGACAGTCAAAAGACAAAAATTCTGCAACAGAACATAATACAGTTGATGGACTCCATTAAATGTTCCATTTGTTTTGGTAGGCCTTTTTAGATTTTTGATGTGGGGGGGGTTGTTCTTTTAAACACAAACCTGAGAGTAAATCTTTAGGTCTCAACAGGTCCAAAACATTGTCTTTCTCAGATGAGTCCTTACAACCTCTTTGGAGAGGCTTTGGTGAAAAATGTACAATGACACCCAAAAATGTTTTGAGGTATGAGATAAAGACACAAAACGGAATATAGTATGCACATTTGGACAGAGCAAAAAATGGTTTCTAAACATGCTTGCTTTCTACTGATCTGTGTAGTTGAAGGGGCATATGGTACCCACTGATTTTGGCATAAACCCAGAAAAAAATGTCAAAAGAACATCAGTATTAATCCAGTTGGCAGGAAATAAGAGAAGCAGATATGGCAAAGCAGCTGGAACCAGCCTCTGTGATAGTAACTAAAATACAATTTAGTTCAAATACATATGGTATTTTCAAAAAGTTGCAGACACGACTATTTGCTGGTGTAAGTCATGAAAATAATAGGAGGAATTAAGGTTTAAATCAGTGCTATGGAAAAAAAAACAACAAAATTGTGTAAACAACAAAGCACAGAATCAGAGGATAATTAGGCTGGAAAGGACCTCTGAAAGTCTTCTAGCCCAAATTGCTGCCTCAAACTAGTCCACTGAGGGCAGGTGGCTCAAACTATTCAGTGAGTTTTTAGCATGCCCCACAATGGAGATTCCACAGCCTCTCTGGACAACCTGTTCCAGTGTTTGGCTGCCCTTGCATTATAGTTTTTGTTTCCTCTTGTCCTTTCACTACACACCTTCAAGAACAACCTGACTATGTCTTCTCTACCATCCTCCAGCAGAGTAGTTGATGTGACCATGAAATTGAGTTTTAAGGATACTATGGGAAACTGACAGAGGTTTTGCTAAAGTCAAGGTAATTAAACATCCACTGCTCTTTCTTTGGTTACAGGCCAGTTTTTTATCAAAGAGGGCAACCATGTTGACCTGTTCAGACACTTATGGTCTCATAAAACCACGTTTGCTGTTCCAAATTACATTTTTCTCCTTCTTGTGGCTAGGAACACCTTCCAGATAAATTTGCTCAATAACCTTCCCAGAGAGTGAGGTTAGGCTGATCAGTTTGTAGTCCCCAAAATCTCCTTGCCCTTCCTCAAAATTGATGTAATATTTGCATTTTTTCTAGTAATCAGAACTTCCTACAATCATTAAGACCTTTCAGTGACGACAGAAAGGCCTTGCAATGACATTAGTCTCCTCTTTCAGCATGCTCAGAATTAATCCCATACAGTGCCATGTATTTATGTATGTACAACTGCATTAAGCACACCCTAATGCTACTTCTGTTGTAGGCACAGCTGCACTCCCACACACTGCTTCTCTAGATTTAGGGACCTGGGTAGCTTGACAGTAAGCCTTACCAAATGAAGAGCGTTATTAAGTGTCCTTCAGCCCACAAGGACAGATCCTCAAGCCCAGTCTTATTATGGACAGATGAAACAGTTTCTTGTTTGATATGAGACCTAACAGTTTAGAATGTCCAGCCTCCTCTTTGTCCCTCTCCTGGGACAACCTAAGGACTCCGCAAGCATGAAACTAGTAGGCACACAAATAAAGGGAGAGACATGATGTCACGCCCCTATGTGGAATAAAAACTGAGAACTTTAGGTCTTTAGGAGAGGGCATGAGAATTATTTGATGCATACCACAGAATCTGAAGACTGAGCACAGGGAGGAACACAGTATGATGACAGAAACAACTTACAATATCTTTGGTCACTGTTTCAAAGAGTGAATCTCCACAGATTGCTGTTATCCAGCAAATATGCTAGGTTAGACACAGGTTATGAGTGACTAGAAGCATTCATATGAATATCTCTATTTGCTCCTAAAAGTGAATTAAAATTCACGTCCTTCTTTTGAACCGACTTAAAAATTCATGTGTGCACTGAGAAATATAGTGGAACTGATGATCAAATTTGAGTCTTTTTGAAGCAGGGAATGTGTTTCATGAAAAAGAAACACAGACAAATGCTCCATTTCCAGAAAAAAATAATCCTGAGAAAAGCTATACTATGGGGCACAGCTATCTGTAACAGGCATTTTTACTTGTTAGTTATTTATTATCAATCAAAAGGTTTCATAAGCATACAAGGCTGTTAATTACCCAAAAGCACAGTATCTCTATTGCATAAATTTCTCATTATTTTCTTTATCCATTGATGTGGTGTATTTTGACTTAGTGATGACACTGGGTGATTTTCCTTTGACTCCACTGAAGTCTAGACTTTCCCATCTTGCTTTAGAGGAAAGACAGCAAGCTTCCTATTGCCGCATTCTATTTATCTCTGTGTGTGTTTGGTCCACCTAATCGTACTCAGAGTTATTACAAAGATTTAGCTATTACAAAAAATTAAAAAAGCTACAACATCCAACAGAAGAAAATATCATTTTGCATTTTATTTTGCAGAACAAATCTTGTACACACAACTCTGTGTGTGTGTAACTATATTTATGTATATATGCATATTGTAGATATATTTATTTGGGGAAAAAACCCAACACTGACAATCAAGCTTAAAAATTAAATTTCTTCAATAGCCAGTACACAGGAAGCATTACATGTCCTTAAGACCTGTTACCTCTGTTTTTACTACTTCTATTTTACAGGTGATTGACAATATTCTCTTCAGTCACTCTATTTTTAACCTATCTTTTCTTTCAGTGTATGTGAAAGATTCCTTCAGTAGCTCTCAGGGCAATACACCTGTTCTGCTGACACTACCCCCATACCTTGGACAGTACCTGTTCATAATTCACAGTTTTGCACTGCCTGACCCACTGAAAAAATTCTATTAGGACCAATACCAACATAGCAGATTTTGCACACACAAAATGGCAATACAAACTAAAACATCAAATCATAACCAGTATCCAAACACGAACTTGTGCATGACACCCAGATATTAGTCTATTTTTAATCCATCTATCTAGACTTCTATTTTATCTATAGGTGACAACATAGGGTATTATAAAATAGTCATAATTCAAGTGAGAGTAAGGCAAGAATCAAATTGTTTTAATGTATATACAGCCATTTCCACTGTTCATAGTTTGCTTTCCATTTTAATCCTAATTGAACAGGAAAACATACTATGGGTTTGAAAGTATGCACAAATTATTAATGTAGTGAAGCTTTCTTACATGACTTGGACTCCGGTGATGGCGGAGAAATGTTGGACACAGCAAGATCGCTCTTTGACTTTTTAGGCTTTTTTGCATTTATCTGCCACGGCTTATCATAACTTCTAAAATCTCTTCTGGTTCCTTTATTTTCTGTTAAATGAAGCAAATCAGATAATGAAAACATTTATGGGGTCATCTTTCCAAGACTTAATTAGCAATTAATAAAAAAACCCAAGATCTATCAGTCTAAACTAAAGACAGATATTTTTCTTCTTCTTTTTCTGATTTCTATTAAATTTCATACATTTATTTCATTTCCTTAATATCAAAATTTAGAAATTAATAGGTTTTTCATGAAAAATAAGTCTATTTTTTAATGACAAGGTCCTTAACATCCATTTATCTTCTTACATTTTACTGCCTATACTTAAAATTGTGTATTTGATATAAATAAAAAGTCGATTCGTCAGGCAACTAACATTTTGACTATCGGGCAGCAACTATTTCAGCTCTACTATAGTCTGAAACAGATCATCAGTCAATTTTTAAACATAAAACTAATATTGTAATAGTAGCTCATACCAGAATACCGAAGCTAGGATTTCTACTTTACATAAGAGCAGATATTATTTCAGAATACTTTTTAATGCTTCTGAAGATCTATAATCATCAATTACTCACACTGAAATTCATAAAGTAGCATAGCATCTTCTCATTAAGGACTGGAACAATAGGTCATTAAAAGCGTGTATTATCAAAGAAAACACGTCAATAGAAAGGTTAATCTCAGGCACAAAAACACAATGGAAGGAAAAAGGAAAACAAAACAGAGAAAAAGAAGGCCAAGAGGAAGCAAGGAAAACAAGGAACTTTTATATGCACATTCTTTCTCACTGAGACTGTATCCACTCTCTAACTATGACCAATACTCACATGATATGTATATAGGCTGAGCTGACAGTCAATAGTTTATAATAAATCAGTATCTACTGGACAAACTGAATTTATTCTGCATGCTTAAAAACATATAGTAGTACACATTCAGTAGGTACATGTGCATCCAGGAAATCATGGACAAAAGTGCACAAAAATTATACTGCAGACGACCTTTCTAGGACACAGAACATACCTGATGTTTCACTCTCTGCCCAAAGGGCAGCAGATCCAGACAGTGTTCTCTGCAGTTGACTGCGGTTCCCCTGTTTGGACTGAAGATGATCAATTAGAAATGGGATTGGTTGGTCAGGTGTCTCTGTTATCAGCTTGGTCATCAACTCCTTTAGAACATTAAAAGAAGACAAAAAAATTAGTGAGGTATTGCACCTAAACTACTCTTGTATTTACCAAAAGTAAATGAGCATTTCTAAAAGAAAACTCTGTTTTCAACTTTGAAGAAACAGCTGGAAACATTCATCTCTTCAAACTACTGCTAACTTTGCCCTATGAAGTGCTGATGTCTGCAGTGCTGTCTCTTATCCATTGGAATTTAGGTAAAAAAACCTAGCCCCTGCTACCTGCTCAAATTTACCCCAAACAGTCTGAATACCATTCATTTAACCATGCAGAACAAGCACTTCTTCGGAGCAGCAAGTAGCTCTTCTCTGACCCAAACACCCAAGTTTCTTCTCATGGGAAACTAGCATATCAGGAAGGTTCATATATTTTTCATCTCACACAGACATGGAACAATTATCTGACTAGGTACTCCAAGGAACTCCATGGTCTGATCAAATAGGCAGATGCTTTTTAATGCAATTCCTCAAAAATACTATTGTATAGACATGAGCAAATATTTTATTACACTGTTGCAGACATGAATACAAAACCAAGGTCAACAGGAAAGCATTTCCTATGCCATGCATTGATAATATCCAGCTGCTGTTTTACACCTTGGCTTTGCAGGGCTGTAGAAGGAGAAGCACTGTCCGTATTGCTGCTGTGGTTCTTCCTGGCTTCCTAGACAAAACACAACAGGAATCCAAACAGCAGCTGTAGCTCTGTGCTGCATATGTGTCCCGAGAGGAAATAAATGACTGAGGTGGCAGGTGGGATGACCCTGAAACCCACATACAGTTCTACAGGAAATCTGTGACGGCCACTGCATAACAAAAAACTCCACTGAAGTAACAAAATACAGGAATGTACAACAAAACCAGAAAGATAACAAAACCAAACAAACCCCACTAACAAACGACAAAAAAAAACTCCCTAGCTAAGTTATTCAGAGCATTTATTCTCTTCACCCATCCCCAAACATAGATCTTACCATAACTTACACACACTTAAGTCTATCTCCACTTCACCTTTTCCACACATTTTCATTTAATAAATAAGTTTTCAAATACCAGTAGTTACTTAGCACTACCATCAGTTAAGTGTGTTGGAAAAAGATACTTCAGCGGAAGTATACCAAATAGCAGTAAACATGAGTAACAGCATGCAGGATTACAATGCATACAAGTTATCTTTGTCCACTCCAAGATTTTCCATTCTTTTTATTCAAGTAATGGCATAAACAATTATGTATAAATGAAAACAAGGCAGAAACAAGCTTTCCACTTAAGAAAGAGAAATTTAATTTCAGGAAACAAAAAAGAGAAAACATGCCCAATCTCACATCTTATGAAGACATGATCTTCTGTGATGTGATTATTGGTATCTATCTAGGGGGAACAAAAAAAAAAAAAAAAAACCCAAGTGTTTTTGGTTTTGAAATGGAACTCCACAGGGAGAAATGAAGCTACTTAGCAATCTCAGAGTTGTTAAAGCTATAGAGAGCACGTTCATCCAGACTGCCTCTCAGCAAGGCAGGAGAAACCATCTCATATATATCATACAAGGAGAATCCAGAAATTGGAGTAATTCATATTTTGGTTGTTTTGCAACACTAACAGCAAACCTTTCTTTTTTTTCCCTGTCAAAATGCAGAATTAGTGACAATGGAAAGATATAATCTAGTCCTTTAATGGACCACAATAGCTGTAGGAATTCCACTGCAGAGGATTCTATTACCAAAGGAAAAGTGCCAGTTTGTAATAGCTGACTTGGAATTTAAATAATTTCTCAGAATCATGGCTTGAAAATTATTTTTCTGTCTTAGATTAATAAAAGCAAGCTGATGAGAACATGATGAGATACATGCATTGATTCTATTAAATTTTTAAAGACATGCACAGGTGACAACATTACTAATACATTACAAAACTGAAGTAACACTAAAAAAAGTAATATACAAAAATGAAAAATTTTAGAAAGCTTACATGTCAATGTAAGACAAATGTTACTTGACTGTTCCCATCACTGACTTGCTTGTAACATGAAGAAATTGTCTTTAATTAACAGAAAAAAATCTAATAAAACAAAACTGATTACAGGATTCTTTATCTTATTCTGAGATACAACAATAAAACTAAAGAACATATTCGTATGAAGTACAAAACAAAAAGTGCTATTCAGGATGATGTGAAATTAGATCCTATAAAAAAGGACCACTTTTTTATCTACCATTAACATATTGATAATAAGACCTGACAGTCCTATTCTGTGACAGCAACTAGAAAACTTTAAAGAACTGCAGATATAAACTACTTTTACCTATATGGAGTAACAAATGTGTTGTACCAGTCCTTTACATCTAAAATGAAAAATAAAAAATAAAACCCAAAACCACTGCTGGAATCCTCCTAAATTCAAAAGAGTATGCAATTCAAAAAAATACTACTTATTTGTGTAATAAGCCTCAAAATGATTTGCCTCAATCACTTTCAGAGCTGTCTTTAAAAGTAAATGCAACTTAAAATGAACCCAAAGGTGACTGAGATTATAAAGCCAGCCATTTAAGGCAGACAAAACTCTTTACTTCAAGTATTCCACTGCAAAAAGGGAGAAAAGAAGCACTTAAGACATCTGCCTTTCAAGCTGCTCCAAGCAAGGTTTGAAAGTGGTCTCCAATTTACCACTTTCCATGGAGTTCCTGAACTCTGGACAATGTGCAAAGAATACCTTGACTCAATAACAAAAGCTTCAGAATAGCTGTGTAAGACCAAATTCACATGCAGGAGGTGTTATCTCTCTTCCATATCGTTTTTCCACACAGCACTGTCAGAGATCCCAGAAGCAGGATCACAACTCTATGACCCTCACTACCTCTGCCTTTCTACCAATTTTTGCCACCCAGTTCATCAAGGGACCTAACTCCATCTGCTCAGTCCCCAACACAATGCTCTTCAAACTCACACTTCCTTTGAGACTTTTGTAATCCCCAGTAAATTGGCAATTACATGGAAATATGTTATCTATGTTCAGTTGCTTGGCTATGCCATGAGGTGGAAGTGTTGGAGGGGCAAGAGAAAAAAAAATAAAATCAAACTCAAATCACAGATACAAAAAAAAAAAAAAAAGCTTCACACACAGACAGTAACTGTACTTAGTGAGCATTCAGCTCATTTTTCAAGTAAACATTCTCCACTGAAGGTGAAAAGACATTACAGATTATGAACGCCTACTAAGAAGTATTCTCATTTTAGCACCATTCCCTAGTAAAACTAATTTAAACTCCTGATGAAATTATCCAAAGTTTATTTGATGATCTCATCTGTTGCTTGGATGACATCTCAATAGACAGCAGGAATAACATACTACATGGTACTCTAAATATACTCTTACATATTTGAAATGTTTCAAAAAAAGATGACAAAACTGATTGCATTAAATAAGAAAAACTAAAGTGTACAAGGTACAAAAATAAAATTCCTTTTTGGTTAGCAGCAGTCTTATCTGACTCACAAAGTGCTAAGTAGGCAAGGTTTCACAACAAAAAGAAAAGGGAAAAGACCAACCAGTCTCAATGAAGACGCCTCTGCATTAACAGCAGAATGAAACCGGCACAAGATCACTGAGACCGAGACTCATTTCTTGATGAAAAAATCATCAGATGAGTTTCAATTATGCATGAAAACAAAAATGCAAGACAGTTATATCTCTTAAAAACATCAATTATACTTTTCACATTTCTAGCTCAAACTTCTAAGTTTTCACCTATTCAAATAAGAAAACTGTTCTTCTCTGCACAGTGTGCCATGGCAGATTGGGTGTCCATGCTGCCAAATGAACTGTTCACTACCCATAATCTTTCTCCTCGTATCTTCTTTACACTGTTATGTCTTCCTTTCACTCCATGTCCTTTTGTCTTTTCTATCAAGGGGACTCCTCTCAGCCTCTTCCTTCCAGCTGTGTAAAAAGTGAAGAAGCCTGTTCAGATGTCAGTAACTATGAAATCCCTGTGCACCCATGAGACACACTGGGGTACAGGAAAGGGATGAAGGAGAACTTCTGTGGTTACCACAGACTAGAGCACTAGGGTGAATACATTAGTTTCTGCTGCTTCCCTGTTATTTTGCTCGAAATTTGGTTCTGCCCTGATTGACGGCAGAATGAGAAAGAGCGGCAAGGTGATGTAAGCTCTGTCAGTCAACTTCAAGAATTTTACCTTGCATTATGCAAACCAGTTCTACTTTCTTCTGTAATGGTATCTTCATATGTTCTTACATTCACTAATTTTACTGAACTATGCTACATAGATTGTATAAAGAAAAAAAACTCGTAAAAGTTGATTTGTGGATGTTTCCAAGAGAGATTCATGGACACATATTGATGCTGCAAAGATCTTGAAAGAAAACCAAACCAGGTCTAAAGTAGCAGCTTAATATATTAATTCTTTACAAAGAGAGTAATCTTTCATTATTGTGCTGTCCTCTATTAGTTATTCAATGAAGGCTCAAATTCTAATTTCCTTGTGATTGTCCATGCATTTAATACAAATGAAACTGTCTTCATAGTCTATTAATCATTGGCCCAATTACAAGAAAGTCCTAATTAGCTATGTCTAAATGTACCTATCAGGTTATTAAGTTAATTAAGAGGCATTCTATCTTGTCCTGTAATTGGTAACAGTAACTACACAACAAGCACATGTTTCAACTATAAAGATTTCTATAGATTATGGCACAGCATGCACAGATTTTGACTTTATTATGTATTTTTTCATGGTTTAAATTAGATGTTTAAAGTAGGTAGAGTCAATGTCTGTGTCTCTCTCCCAACCAAACAGACTAGGTGGCTTACATTTTGATGGGATGCATTCCCAAATTAAATCAATTAAATACAGCAAGTCTTCACAGTGATGTCAATGGTGATCTTGTCAATAAAGAAGACAAGAGAAGCTAGAGGGCTTCCAGCTGACTAGCCAATGTATGCTCACTTAGGATAAGAAGAAGTGCTCTCCTGGCTCCACTGACTGCATATATATATTGACTACAATGGAACTTTGATACTTAGAAGACAGACAGATATCTAAATTTAGGCTTGTTAATCACTTTATACAGGCTGTAAGTGAACAAAGAAGGTGAACATAAAATTGAAGGAAAACTTGTGAAAGGAAAGTTAGTTTAATAAAATTTGTAGTGATTGACATTTTCTTTTCCTTTAGAATTCCTTTCTGATTTTTGCAGTAACACAGCAAGGAAACAAAAATTTTTAAAAGTATATTTCAACATTATTCTTACTGCTTATATTAAGAGTCTGCAGTTCTTAAATGAGAGCAGAAAGGTAAACACCCTTGCTTCTACCAAAAAGTACTATTTTATATGGAAGTAATTGAAAAATACCAGCAACCTTTTTTTTTTTGGAAAATAGCTAGGCTTCAAATCTTCTCAAGCCATTTAGAATTAAAAGTAGTAAAATCACATTACAGATTATAAATAAAATGGACTTCAGCATATTTCAAGTGTTCATAAAATGATTACCACATCTCCTTATCAAGTACATTACTCAACCTTAAGCAAATTTCCTCAAAAACACAATTCATATGCCTGTACCATAATAGTAGTTTCAAACTAACTATGGCAGAATAACAGCTGAGAGCAAACTTCTATAGGATTAGTAGTCCTATTCAGCTTTCCTGTGAAAATATTCACACTTTTACCTGGAATTGACTGAAAAATTTACAATCAGCTTTTTCTTTTTTTCCAAAGCCTCAGCACTACTCACTGCTGCCATTTCAGAGAGCTGTGCAGTTAAATTTAATATCACAAAACTGCAATACACAGCATGGAACACAACCCACAGCGAAAATACTTTGGACATCAAAGTAAAGAGAAAGTACAAAGCTGATATGGTAGCCCTGATCCTGTGGTGCAAACAAAATTCCCCTAAAGGTGGCACTGGTAGGAAAACCTACAGTATGGGACTAGTGGCACAGGTAACATTTTCAGACTCAGACCACCACCATCCGAAGTCTCAAGTTGTTTTTTTAACATCTCAGGTCAGAGTAATAGCTGATATAAAAAAGTGGTAAATGCTTTTTTATTTATTTAGATAAATTAAAAACAGGTGGTTCATACAATGAGAATAGGAAGAAGTCTGAAAACAAACATCATTGAATAGCTAAAGGTCTTTCTTAAATATTCATCTACCAAGTATCTGTACCAATTCAATAACAGAAGACCAGTTTTTGGGGCTATGTTAGTAACCACATATTTAGGGAGACTCTGGAGAACAGAATGGAAGCAGCACACTCATTCCAATACAAACCCTTTGCAAATCATGTAATCTGTCCCCTGACTTGGATGAACTAGCCTTACTTGATACAATTCCAGCTCCTGTATGTAATAGCTGATATATCTTTTGCATGGATGAAGTCTAGTGGGCAATTCCAAAGCTTCACTGACTAGGTTCATGACAGTTTATCCAACTTCACCAAGCACACTATAACATGCAAATCACCTGAACCTCTTGCTAAATTTTTTTATCTTTTGAGGTTTTTTTCCTCTTATCTTATTCTTAATATTTCAAATATCTTTGTCCCAAATATATTACACCACTCCTGAGTTCACAAAATAGTTTCAAACACCTTTGATCTTTGGCTTTATTATTGAAATATTTCCTTTTTCTCATTCAAGCATTCCAGAGAACAATGCTGTCAAAAGGTAAGTCATTGGTACTTGATTACTCTAAGACCTTAACTAACTCTCAGTAAAAGATGAAAAGGTTCAAAACATGCTCTCAGATTTGCCAATCATGGCAACAGTTATCACGTTTTCTCCCTTAATTTTCAAATCACAAAGATTTTCTATGATAGCTTATACTTCTTTCTGCAGGTCTGTATCTCTACACAACAATCTCACACTTGTGAAATTATGCCTACCATATCATTATCTGAACTCAGCAAGGATTTATCAAATGAGGGTAGTTCATGTTATTGCAGAAATGCTGTAAGGTTTCCCTGAAGCGTGGATCAGAAATGTTCCTCAATTTCCATCCACTCAATCAACCAATGGAAATTCTACCCTGAAGGCTATGCACTTCACAGTTCAGCCAAGAAAAAAATGAAAACTGCTGGTTTTCTGAAAGGTCTGTAGGATTTACATCAAAAGGAATACTCACAGATAAAGGCTAGGAAAGACTATTACAACCTGAACTTAAATTACAGCCATAAAACAACACTGACTGCACATCACTGCCTTACCTAAAATCTAACTCAACAGGCTAGAGCTGATCTTTCTCTGATCAGCAGAAGTAATCTTATTCCAATTTCAAGGTCTAAGGTGAAGTCACTTGTCCCACCATGTTCAACTATTCATTACTGCAACTGTTAAAAAAAAAAGGAAAAAAACCTGCATCGTATATCCAGTTTAAGCTTCACTGACCTGTCTGACACTTTTTTTTTCCTGAGGGAAGATAATGCTAGAAACTAAAGCAGCAGGCAATTTTGTGACTACCCTTGGTGGGTTGACCCCAGCCAGCAGTTAAGCACTCACCTGCTACTTATTCAGTCCCACCCCCAGCAGGATGGGGAAGAGAATGGGAAGAGCAAAACCAAGAAAAAATCATGGGTCAATATAAAGACAGCTTAATAACCACAGGGAAGAGAAAACAAAAACAAAGAACAAGTGATGCCAAGGCAATCAATCAACACCTCCCATTGCCCTGTCAGTCCCCAAGGAATGACTACTTCAGAAAATTTACTCCCCAGCTTTTATTGCTGACCATGACATTATATTGTAAGGAATATCTCCTTGCCCAGGTTGGGTCAGCTGTCCCCGCTGTGTCCTCTACCAGCCTCTCGCCCACCCCAAACCTGCTTACTGGTGGGCAGAGAGAGGAACCGACAATGCCTTGAACCTGTGTAAGCACTGCTCAGCAACAGCAAAAAGACTGGTGTATCAACACTATTTCAGTCACAGCTCTGAAATACACCACCGTATCGTTTTCTATGAAGAAAATCAACCCTACTCCAGCGAGACCCAGTACAGTACCACTATAGCAATGGTTATTAGGGGTTTATGAGTGGTTATCAGGAGAAGGCTATATATGAAAAAACCAATTGGTATATTAAGGATTGACTCAGCAAAGCACTTAGGCTTAGGTATTTTGTATGTATGAGAAGTAAATAATTATAAAACCAGGTGCATTCTTAAAATGCTTTGATGAATTAGGTAACTGCTCTGTGACTGCAGAATTGCAAACATTTCCTTCCTTCTGGGAGCCTATCCAAAAAAAAAACAAAAAAAAGGAAAAAAGGTCCTAGAATCTAACTAGGTAAATGCTTTGAAGATTTATGGAAATCCTTTCAATGGCATCCAAACTTGGAGAATACACATTTTCAAAATGCGTGCAGAAACCAACCACACTTCTCAGGTGCTTTTCTTTTTCCCCCCAAGCCCCATCTCCCGATCACTGATTCCAATAAAGTTAAAAAAATGTAAATACATGTGTCCGAATTAGACCACACATTAAATATACTCCTGATATATTACCAGAATAAAAACTTACCAGAAATACTTGTCACCTATTTATCACTTCTCATGCTTTTTTCCTAGTTCTTTTTATCACAGTTTAGGGGATTTAAACTGATTTATTTGGCAATTGCTTAAAGAAAATTACCACACAAGACAAGATTTTATAATTCCTCTTTTTGCCCCCCTTCAGTTACAGTCCCATTACAATATCTAAAAGCACAATACCAGAGGTATGGCATTGATAAATTTGGTCTAGGAATTAAAAGTCTCATTCTTACTACTCAAAAACCCCCAGATTTCAACAGTTACTCTTAATTTTTCCAGTTGAAGACAGGGAACCTAAATCTGAAGCTGCACAGCAAGTGATTAGTGCAATGCTAGTCAAAGTCCTAAGTCCTATCTAAACTCATGAGCAAGGCGGAGACTTGCCCCATCCACTGCCTGAAACAGCCCCTAATCCCCCTCCTGGCTTCACTGCACTAAGGTGTGCAGTGGGATTCATTCCATCAACATTGTCACAGCCTCAAACAAAACCACTGTCAAATCAAGTTTTACAGCAAGCTTGAGAGCCACAAGTTTGATACCCTGGTGCTGTGCTCTTCTATGCATTTCACATGGTTCACTACTACTTGTCTGCCTATTGTATACAGAGAGCATCTATAAGTCACTAAAAAGACTACATTTTTGTAGCTAACCACCAAGTGCCTTGTGGCAGCATGAATCTGCTATGTTTGCACTCCAGTCACTGCCTTCCATTCCTCCCATGAACTTCCAGTTTGGAGTAGCTGCCGAAGCACTGCTAAGAGCACAAACAATTGGCAAAAAAGAAGCCAACTTCAAAAAATCTTAGGACTAAGCCATACTCCAAATGCAAGTAAAGATTATTTTCTAATTTCTAAGACTATCTCTGAAAAACTGCACAGCAACATCTGCATTTTAGCTTGACACTTGAGACCTAGCTAAAATTTCAGACATTGCTTTGTACTTTGGCATTTAGTGCTATGGATAAGTTCATAGTATGTGGGGTTTCTGGATCACCATTTTGAGACACAGTACTACCCATGCAGCATTCAGATCTAATAATGTGACTAACAAATCCCAGACTCCACTGAAATTTCAGCAATTTGGCTTGCACCTAAATGCACATCATTGCTTGAATCACATCCTCAATGACTTTTGCTTTGTTGGCCTTGTTTTAAAAAGGAGATATTCAGAAACCCCTTAACTGCAATCAAAGAAGCATGAATATCAGGGAACCTCTTTAGGTTAGCATCACTTTTACACAACAAAATCCCGTTCAGACACCAAATCTGTGTTTTCAATGGAGCCTTAGCCTGATGTTCATTCCACAATTTGAAGTTTGCCACTGGAAAAGACCACTGGATGTCTTCCAGTGGTTTCACCAGCGTGTGCAACTAGCATATAACATAAACCACAAGATACTAGACATGACAAAACTGCAGACAGGCTCATGTTAGCAGAAAAATTAAAACTCAGAGCTATCAGGTGTCCATTAGCAGGCACTCTGTTCTGACAGTTTTTGAAACAAGACACTGTAGCTCTTGCATGATCTATAAAAGGCAAATAAGCATTACTTCTGTGAAAAAAATAAACAAATGACTTTGCATTACTATAGAATTAGATTTACTCAAGTTATACAGAAAAATAAATGAGATGTTTTAAATATTTCTACTGCCCAGTGTGTATAGCCAAACTTGTAAAATATTCTGTGTAAATTCTATGCATTAAAATTATTATAAAAATTGCTTTCATAGTTTTTTAATCTTGATCAAGAATTTTTACACTATTCACATGGAACTTCAAGTAATAACCCACAATTATAGTAATACGAAATGGAGAATATGAGTTACCAGAGTCCAAGGTGGAGAAGTTCTAACACAGACTTAATTATCTTGAGTTTAGGTGCCTAGCCTAAGTTTGCTCAAGTAATGATCACTAAACAAATGCCAAAGAAATTAACAGATGCTCCCTGATTGTTAGAATTTACTTAGATCATGTCATTTGGAGATGTTCCTTTAGCACAGCAACTAAAAAACTGTTGGTAGTATGCAGTCTAATTACAAGTTTTATTCATACACTTTGAATAGATTAATATCTATTCAGATACACATCTTAATTTCCTTTTATTTACCTATGAGGGATTGACTTGATCTCATAAGACTTCACACCACTGTTGTAATCAGCTTTTTAAATAGACCTAAATGTTTAATATGCAACAAAACAACAGAGACTTCCAAACTGGAAAGGTCAGAATTTGCTGCCATAGAAAAATCTGGAAATCAATTTTCACCACAGCAAATACAAAGAGTTATTTTATATCTGTAGAATTTATATTCTGCAATCATGGCTGAAACTCTTTAAAAAGACTAGGGAGTGTTTTTTATATAGCGTTTTAAGCGAACAAATAAGTTATTTCACATACAAGCAGCTGTTTGATTGACCTAAAGCTACTTTTATCCTCTTTCCCCTCACAGGAAAGGTCACACTGATTTGCCTGTCACAGGTACACAAGATGCACAGTATCTTGTCAGAACAATCACCACTGCAGAGTATCTGCAAGCTCTCAAACACCTTTGAGAACACTCAGTCATGTTCAGTTTGGTTCGACACTGGTCATGCTGCTTCTCTAACTGCAGGTGGAAACTATAAAAATCTTTTTACTATTACAAGTAACACTTCTATATTAGCAGTTATTTTAACCTGCGTTCATTTAGGTGTAGATGAAGCTTTTTCCTAATTATACATGCATTTGAACTTTGCTATTTGGGAAAAAAAAAAGCAAAAGCCACAATTAAATTGGAATGAAAATAATTGATCTTAAATGCAAGAGTACAGGAATCTTTTGCCATGCAGAAGCCAACACTCCACAGATATAACAAAATTTGATTATAAATGCAAGAATTAACAATACTCTAGTAAGTATCTAAATAGCTATGTTAACTAATAAAATGACATATTGACTAATTTGTTTCTATACTCTAGGACATCTTCCTGCCTTTTGTGTACTACCATCTATTAAATTCTAACACATGATACTGGCAACTATTTTATTTCTAGTGGATATGAGCCTAAATTACTTGTATGATTTTTCTCACCAGCCAGCAAGATGACCGAGAAACTTTAATGATATTTCCCCCCCCCCCCACCTTTAATATTATTTTCAAAGTTCTGACAGATTTCTAACCTTCTCTGCCTTTATGGATAACCTCTTTATTTCAAGTCAAATTAAAGTAAGTACTTCTGCTTCTCAAGGTGAAGAAACTTCTGAGAATGATGACCTCATCATAGTCAGACTAAAAGAAAAAAATTGAAGATTAGGTACACATAGGGAAAAAGACATGCAGGTGTCCATTTTGAGATAAACAGTGAAGACTTGGAGTATTCGGGTTTAGAATGCAGCATGAACCATGAAGGATCAGGTATAAGAGGCACAGTAGCAGAATTGCTAGGGGAAGGAAATGTTAACACTGAGTGCTGAGGTACCCACATTCTGCATGTTTGAAGCCGCTTTCTGGGGTTCCCAAACTGCTTCCCGCTGGCACTACTGGGTTCATTGCTCTGCCTGAGCCCTGAGAAGTTATAGTCACTGCCTCTGTCTCCATCTAAAAATGGCTCAGACTTGTGGAACAAACCTCAGGCTGCCATCTGTGATTCTCCTGAAAAGCAGGCCCTTCAGTATCAAGGTTTCAACACACAAAGACCTGGCAAGGCTGAGGTCTGGGCCCACAAGATGACACAGCCTACTGAAGGTGAACAACACGCTGCCCAGCTGTCTGCTCCTCAAAAGCAAAACCTTGCTTGCAAAGCAGGCACCAAGGCTACCTGCTCAAAATGCATTCTCCAAGATCCCCTCCACAGGTTTACTTGCTTACCTCATTTACTGGCTTTGTGCTGCCTTCAAATAAGACTCAAAACTCTTCAGGCAGAAGTTCTTGTTTGCAATATGACTGGACAATTTCTATCAGTAGGGTACCTTTTTCTTGTTGCAGACAGCAGATGAAAATACAATATAAAGACAGCAGAGGTTTCCAGAAGATAACTGATTTAACTAGATACATTCCTTCTGCACGTCTTGAAATGTACCCTGAAAAAAGACAACCATATTCCCTAGAGGGCATGGAAAGAGATAAAATGGCAGGCATAATTCAGTAGCGATACGAAGAACAGCATGGATATCTAAATAATATTTAGCTTTGTTCATTTAAGAAAGACTGTATTTTATTTTAATCCTGCAGTATGCAATATCAAAAATTCAATCTAAACACTTCTATCAGGACAGTCCCACACTAAGTTATTTCCATATCCAAACATCAATTCCCTATGCTGACACACAACTACAACATATTTTGTAGAACTCTAACTTGAATGCTCTTTTATTCACCCAGGTTTGGCTACTGGAATCACAATGCACAATTCCATTTACAGAGGTGATGTTACAAATCAGAGAAAGATATCAGATCACTATCAGAGATAAAAGCTTCTCACTCTACTTCCTTGCTTTCCAGAATCAGCATATTGCAAAGCATGTCCATTCCTCTGGAGCACCACGAGAAAGAACAGATCCCCATACAACTTCTGCACGGAAGGAGTCACTGGAAGACTTGGTTCAGACAAGACACTTCCTCCTTAGAGGCTGGATGTCCTATAATCATGCCCAGAAAAGAACTCATCAGTGAAAGACAACTGATGAATACAAGTGAACAGTGAGTCTGTTGAACTCCATGAGGAAAACCACCAAACTTTGCTGAGAATATATGATGGGTATTAGATATGATGGATTACACCCAGGCAGCACATGTTTAACAGAAGAGATGGTGTAGTGCCAAATGAATTATTCTAAAGACTCAGTACTACACAGCTGCTTCAACACTTCAGACTCTCTTTCAGGCTGGGGCTGTAACTGTCCCTGGACTGAAATAGCACATAACTGAGTTTTGTCCTCTGCATTTTTGATTTGGATAAATTTCATGTTTGTTTTTCAAATCGCATTTCCTATGTTAATACAAAAATAAACTTCAAAGCAAAAAAGCCACACCACAAGCACTTGAAAGTTTGGTTCATAATTGCATATACAAATTTACTGTGGTTTATATATCACAGTAATCACACAGACCTTTAAAACCACATTCTGTAACACTCAGCCTCACTTAAACTTGAACATCATTATTTGAACAGTTTTTGTATAAAATATAAAAACAATACTTAAGTAATGGATCAAAAGCAAAAATCATACAGCTGGTGGGAGACAGAAAGCATTCTGCTTTCCCACAAGTATTTATATATATATATATATATATATATAATATTATAGATATATATCAGGCTTATGGAATCTTTTGATATCATGAAAAACTAGAAGAAACAAGCTTAATGTTCCACTGAAAGCAAACAGAGAGATGCTATGAGAAAGGCTTCTTCATTATTATGGCACCTCTTATTATAAGTACTTATGAGAATGGTGAGATCCCATTTTGTATAATACTATAGTAAATTTTCAAATGCTCAAATATTAGACAAAACCACTGTATTGGTAATGGAAAATACCATTCAAGCATTTTTGTAGTACAATAACTACAACTGAGAGAGCTTGCAGGAGATTAAGAGACATTCAAACTATAATTTCCATAAAGTAATTCAGCCAAATGAGCAAGTTTAGCTTAAAATCAACTCATCACAAATATCCTACTGGCTGCTTTAGCAAAACATTTCAAATTACCAGACTTAAAGGTTTAAAGGATCTATATTTTTCAACAAGAATTATGCATATGTATATATACATATACATACATACATATATATATATATATATGTATATATGTATTTCTACCCAGCCCTAAGTCGTACATTGCCGACAATCCCTGCCCAAAAATGATGGCTATAAATTTTACATTCTCAGACCTACTCACATCTGCTCATCAATGTGTCATTACGAAGAAATTTAAGGCAGCATACTTTTCATCCTGAGGACAAGCACAAAATTTGATATATGAAGATTTAAGCTAAAATATAAGTGACCCAACTGCTGTTAATCCTGTTTTTGATCTTTTTCTTTTGTTCGTCTCAGTATAATATCAGAATTTAGGGCTGAAAATGGGATTCACTCAAAGGCACATTCATATGCAGAGCTATTGGAAAAAAGCTGAACAATGTATATAGTTTACCTTCATGATTTGGCACATAGATTACTGATTATTTGTTTCATTAAAAATTTACTTGCATGCCTAAGTCCTTAAAAAATCCTCACCTAAGCAAGTTATGTGAAAAACCTCCCTCATGCTAACTTTAATGAGCAGCTGAAAATGGAGAACTATGTCACTACCAAGCTGCAAAAAAAGCCTCTGAAATGAGATGTTGGACACTGCTATTTGATCTCAGAGAGGCCAAGTGCATTGGTTGCACAGGCTGACACTTCTCAAATCATGCCCACAAATAAAGTAGGTCTGAGACAATGGGGACAGATAAATAAATACGAGCTTACATAAGCAGAATACACTTTCCACTCTGTAAATTACAGATTCGCTAAATTGCATATATGATGGCATTATTAAAGCCATTTTTACATAATGCAAAGCATAAGTATGAAATAAGAAAAAAAAATTTGTATTGGTCTCTGTGTACCAAAAATATACACTAATGAATATATTTTTCCCAAAAGAAAAAAGTAGCAGGAAAAATTACTTTAAAAGAAGATGTAAAAAATAATTAATTCTACAAATTATATCATATGGATCAACTTAGTAATATCACTTTCTAGCCCAAACAAGGTGACTTCAACACATACACAAATCTGGTATATTTCTAAAAACTGTCGTTTGCACTTTGATTATCTCCTTCGTGTAAATTGTCACTGCAGATTTAGTCATCATGCCCTCCCTAACCTACCATAACCTGCAATATCCAGTAGCTGTTCTCTGGCTTAGGATTTTCAAACAAAGGACTAAAGGACTATTTTTAAAAGAAATGTAGTCCCTTAAGCGGATATTTAAAGAATACTACTGTACTAACAACTGAAAACTTTATATGGGTAGCAATGGTAATTTTTAAGGACAGATAATTGAATCATAATAGAACTGGTGTTAGGCCCATTGTTTCCCACTTCTGCCATCAAAATTGCAATAGTTTAGGCAACTAAAAGTCACTTTATTTCTAGAAGCTGAAATCTGGGAAATTTTAGAAGACATGACAGGTTTTTCGGTTGTCGAGCTACTTGTAATAACAGCCAAAGCATGATTAATCTCATTTTCTAATGTTTTTTATTTAGAAAACAATGCCTGTGAGTCACTGGTGTATGTTTTTGTTGGTTTCTGACACTGCAAAGTAACTTCCCAACTCTGACAGCAATTGCCCAATTAAAGCTTCCAGATGATGTGATTGCTCTTTATTTAGTATTAGACTAAATCTGCCCGGTTATGAGTGAAGACCTCCCTCTTGTAAATCAGGGTCTTGCCAACTGCAGCAGGGCTCCTCGTGGGAACACGTTGTGATCACATGGACTGCACTGCAGCCTTGAGACCTGTCCGTGCTCTGAACTGCCACACTAAGCAGGGGAGAAATCAATTTTGTTTTGATTGTGTGGCACCAGTTAAAGGGATTAAAAGCTCTACCAGACACTGCACAAAGAAGGAAGAAGAAT
This sequence comes from Acropternis orthonyx, assembly GCA_035583155.1. NCBI lineage: Eukaryota > Metazoa > Chordata > Aves > Passeriformes > Rhinocryptidae > Acropternis > Acropternis orthonyx. The sequence continues at coordinate 119,047,567 of JAWWEU010000081.1, read as the reverse complement.
CAGAAGGACCATAATGAACTCAGGGCCTTGCTGTGAAAATTCCTAAACCATGCAAAGACTGCAGGACCCAGAGTGGTTTGCAGGCTCTGTGCAGATAAACAAGACAAAGGAAGGGGAAACACAAGCACAGAGTAATACATGATAATGCAGTGGAACAACAGCAGCAGAAGTAGAAGCAGCATCCAGATAACTAACTATTGTTTCAGTATTTTATTTTCTCTCCTAAATTCTTAAATTTTTCTTCAGTGTTTAAGTAAATATTAAGTGGATCTTTATCTTGGCCAACTTCATTCTTCTAACCTTTTTTTTTCTATTATCATAGGGAAACATAGAATAAAATAAATTCTCTTGTGTTTCTTATTTACCTCTGTTCCTTTTTCTCCCCTGCTATCTTTTTATTTCAGGTATTGTTCCTTCACAGAATAAGAAACCAAGATTAAATCTGTTACTCCAGCAACTTACTCTTCTATTTGTGTGTCTGTCCTCTTTGTTCCCTATTGGCAAGTCTCCATCCAGCCTTTGTCTCCAAATAGCTTCAGTATCTTACACTGTATATTAGACTACAGGCATTATTCTGAACCCTGGCACACTTAGGAGGAGCTCTGAAACACCCTTTTTTTTATTTTTCTTGGGGGCTCTACATCATGCAAAAGTACATGTCTTGAAAAAGATACTCAGTGAGTTGCAGCCTGTCATTTTTCCTAAGGTTAAGCCTGTGAAGAGTTCATCCTCAGCACAATTACGGGTGGTGGTTCGTAACAGCACACCCAGAGGAATTTCTGCATCTGCAAACCCTGGTTTTCTCCTCAGCTTGCTTTGTCCTCATTAGGTAGGAAGGACAGGATTCTGCAGAACACTTAGGAAGCTGAATTCCCAGGTCACAGTGGGTGTATGGAGCATGTCATACCCAACTGCAGTGGACCTGTGCAGCTAATACACTGTTTCTGTCTGAACAGAAACACACACCACCTGCCACACTTATACAGGATCTCTGTCCAGCACACAGGTGTGGGATTCTCAGGTGTGTCCCAAGGTTTCAGAATGTCTATATGCAATGCATAGCACATGCACATATACACATTTCAGTCTGAGAAATCCCAGAATATGCAGTCAGAAATCCAGTAATCTTATCCCATCTCTCCCTTGTCCTCTCCTTCAAATGAAACTGTATCCTTTTTCACACGTGCCCCCCAGATCCATCTCTACAAAACTCTTACAGAATCTTCCTCATAAACTTTTTTTTCTTTCAAACTGCCCTACACATAATTGCTTCCACAGGTTCTCTTCAAAGGTTACCTATAGCTGAAACTATCCCTCTTTTTCAGCTCTATGAACCATTGTCCATGTCTCCAGAAGAGATTGCTTCCACTTATTTAGGCTTGCAGGGCAAATTCCGTTAACAATATAGAACAGCTTTTCTGCACTAATGCACCAAAACTTATCATTTAGAAATCCTTTTTTTGAGATAAATACCTGAGCAGAGAAATATTTCACAATCATTGGTTTACCTCTCCGCTCATACAAATGTCAGCAGAGGCATGATGCCTGTTAAACTGGAGTGAAACTCTTTCTTGATGCAGGAGTTCATGGCACAGCAGCCACTGCTAATAAGTACATCTTTAACTCCCTGATAAATCTATGCCTAAGCACTAGAGCCAAGAACAAGAGATAGCAGTATGAGTCAGACATTGTAAAATATGCATATTCTTTAGATTATAAGAAGTTATATTTTCTCGTATTTGCACCGTGTTTCCCACTATTTGGTTATAGTCTTAGCAAACACAAGCAGTAGAACCTTTCTTTAGAAAAAAGAAAGTACAGATCCCAGGTAACCATTTGACTGTAGGGACTGAGATTATAAGGAGAAAAAAAAAAAAAAAAAAGAAGGAAATAAAAAGATCATGTTGGCAATGTAGCATTGTAGCATTAATCTTTGTCATCCCACCCCCTTCCTTTCCCTATCCTTTCTCACTTTCACGCTCAGTGTATTCATATGGTCTGTTTCTTCCTAATTTGCTCAGCCATCCTCCCTAATTATTCAATTCCCTCTTCTGCTCCTTCACAGAACTGACTGGGCTGAGCTCCATGACATTCTCCCAACCTATGGAGAACTGCACCTTTAAAAGGCAAGATCCATATGAAGCTAACTTAAGCACACAAGCTTTGCAGATCACTTAGGCCCATTTAGCAGCTTGCTACTGGAGAAAAACAAAGTTGTGCTCCCTTCACACTCTGGCCACCCACATTTTCTCTCCCAAGTCAATGACACACTCTTCATCAGACCACATGGTGACCCACTGAGCTCAGCTGATAACACTTTTCACTTCTTTGCAGACTTCATTTTCTTCTATATCATACTCCCAAACTGGGTAACTATAGTATGACACAACTACCAGTTCTGGAACGAAGACAACAGGAATGGGCTGCCAGCAATGAAGACGAACAGGACCTGCAGCAACAACCTATTAAATCAGCCTCACAGCCTGCAGTTCTGAGTACTAAACCATCAGAGGTCCAGAGGTAACAAAGGATTTCCATCACCCCTCTCTCACTCATACAAAAGCACCTATGCTTTCCCAGAAAAATAAAACATTACAAGATTTAGAAAAAATAAAACAAAACCAACCAAAATAAACAAAAAACCAACCAAAAAAACCCCACCAGACAATCACTAGAAAATTGAAAATGATAAATTATTGGTCCACACTTCTTCATTTGCATGAACAAGAGAGGAAATGGGAAATACCAAGCAGGAAGAAAAGACAAGGCCGGGGGGGGGGGGGGGGCGGGGCAGAAAAGGGAGAGTATTGGTTAAACCTTCAAACTTTGGTGAAAACTGTAAAAGAACATGATGTTAATATGCTATTAAATATTATGTTTCTAACTCAATTGTCTAACACTTCCATTTACAAAGTAACACTTTTAAAAGAAGTTAACATTAATAACAGTTGCCTTTTTAGGTGTGTTTTTATAGTCAGTGTCAAAACAAAGAAGCTAAGAAACCCACTTGCTGCAGAACAGTAAAACAGCACATCACATGTGGCAGAAATGCCAGTGAAGGTGCCAGCTGCCCACTTCTCTCTCAGAAGCTCCAAAACAACCAGAAGACTGGATTAATCAAAAGAAACAAAACAATTGAAGAGCTTACTTCAGGTATAACTAATATCGCACATTAAATATAATCCAAAACTTGGAAGATATTCATAATGTAAGAAAACACAAAGAAAAAAGAGCAATAGTAATGTGTTTACTTTGATCCAGACTGATTCATTACTACAGAGGTTGCCAGCCAAAACTTCAAAATCATCACCTTCTAGCTTCATGTCTTACCTTTGAGCAGCCAGGCTTTGCTGACACATGATGGTGAGAGCAACTCAATTGAGAAATACTTCTCATTTTCCCAGCTACTTTTTAATGGAAGCTAGTTATGCCTTCTGCTTTCCCTCTCAAGAAACAAAATAATTGTCATCTGGCAAATTTAAGAACATTAAAAGTTAATGTAACCAAATGTTATTATGACCCTTTCATTTTATCATTCCGTATTTTAGATACAATTCTTCCAATTTAACTATTACTTGGATTTTTATTTATTTCTGTGTCTCTTTCCAAAGAAGTTTTTTTAAAAGCTATATAAGAAAACAAATAAGAGATACCACATTTCCCTTTCAAGAAAGTAATATTTTTGTCATTGTGGAAACAAGGTTTATGTGATTATCATCTATCTTTGTGACCACACAAGTCCATACTTGTATCTGTGATTTCTTTCATTGTCTTTTTCCAGTAGTCTTAGACTAACTTCAAACAAATTCCCAGAGGAGTGGAGATCACAAGTTCTTCCAAACGTTGAGAGATTAACAGTCAGGTAGCAAGACCAAAATGTGATTTTCCTCACTCAGGAACATTTTTTCTTAATCCCACATTCTGGATTAGAGTAGAATTGGGTGCCTCAACCACAAGGAAATTTCTGAAAACTTTTGCATCTTGTTGGTCACCACAAAAGCCAAGCATTAAGCCATTGCTCATGGAATTGTTTGCTAATGGAAAAGGGTGTGTCCATTGCATTAATTAGGGTTTTTCACTTATTTTCCCTTAAAGACAACTTTATCAAGGCAACCATCAGAATGTACAGTGAATTCTCCAAAAAGCAAAGGACATCTCTACACCAATTTTTCCATTTGACTTTCATTCCCCTTAAGTAGGTATTTTAGTTCACTGCACATCAAGACTACCACAATGCCCTACTGTAGCAGGCAACAACAAAAATAAAAATTGGAACTTAAATATGATTCCCTACCCTCCCACTGTGCAACACTGCAGCATTTCTAGTTCACTGCTGGTTTCCACACACCCTTTGAAAAACAGCTAATACTGGCTTCCCCGAAACACAGACAGCCAGACTGAAACAATGTCACTCAGTAATCAGTACCTAAAATGATGCCTGTGATGCCTAAGTACTGAAACACTCAGCCTTCCAAAGGCTCCATCCAGCTACTTGAAATTGAATGCTTCTGTAAGTAAATTTGTATCATCCAGAATACAGACCCTTTCATGCTAGCAACAGAATCTAACCAATTAAGTGTAACACCAAAATAAAATAAAGTATTATCTGAGTAAGATCCACAGAAAACAATTCTTTTAGGGCATCTCTATCATTCACATTGCAGATGTTGCAGCTTAAAACCTGATTTGATATGGTTAGAAATCTTAAACTGGTAAATAAGACATTCAAGTTGACTGTGTCTACACTTGTGTATTTAGGAACTGAGGGTAAACATTGCTTCAGAAGACATTCCAAACTCCAACATTCATTCCCAAAATTTGACTAAGTCAGTCACAAGATGCACTATACTGTTGATCACCAAAAAGGTTAAGGTTTAAGTCAGAAGCATAGTTATTTTATTTAAATAACGGAAGCCAGTGCATAATATACACCAATAATTCATTTAGAAAAAAACCCACCATAAGTTAAAAAAACAAGTTTACTATATTTGCTTCAGTAATTTTTTCTGCTAAATAAAAAAGCTAAGGGTAGTATTATGAACTTTATGTTGTTAGAAATGTAAATTACTGTTCTAACCCCACATTACTTGGACAAAAAACCGTGGGCAACCCGGGGTTTGGCACGTTTATTTTGAGAAGAGTTATTTTGGCTTTTTATAAGTCAAAGAAATCACAGTTTTCTGGTTTGCATAACAACAGCGTACCTGCTGGATGCTTTCTAGCTGCAGTTCTAGAAATAAGAAAATTCCAAAACACTAATTTTATCTCAGAGCTCTTGAAGATTTATTGCAATCTGTTCTTAAGAGTGCTGATCCAGCTTTCAGATTCACAGAAACTCTCATGTTGCCCAAATGAGAATACAACTGGATGCTAAAGAGATACAGTCACACAGAAGACTAGATGTATGGATACAGGCAGCAGGTTTATTCATTGAGATTATTAGGACACAAAAAGAATTTGTTGGATTGGATGCTTGAAACACAAAGTGGGTCAATACTTCACTCAGACAGAAAAGAGTGGGTGCTGATTCTGAATATTCTGTCCCAGCCAATTTTAGGCACACACCTCCTGTTCACATTTTAGAAAGATGAAAAAAAAAAAAAAAACCAAAACAACAGTGAATCTTCATCACAGAAATAATTCATATTTAGAATTCTTGCTACATTCCAAGTTAATGTAAAAAAAAAAAAAAAAAAGAATCTAAAAAAAAATCAGGTAGTGCTATGCTATGTGTTACCACAAAAATTCCAGAAGAGAGGCATTTCTAAAGGGCATTCCTCAAATCTAAACTTGTTGTCGAACCACAATATTCTCAGATGCCAATAATGTCTTACAGAAAGATGTCTAAGATTTCAAAAGCAAATGAAAAAAAAAAAAAAAAATCCACCCTAAACACACAAAACCTACACAGGACAGGATAAGGCAGCTCATGAAACCTGACAAAATTTAAGAGGTTAACTTCAGACTTTACTGTCAGCACCAACAGCACCTGCATGCCCTGGGGTATTTAGAAGTTGACTTATAGGAATTCCAACAGGAATTTTATTTGCAAAAACCTTAGACACCTGAAAGATGAAATGGGAGAGAAGTAACAGTTTTGAAAAGTCATGGCTTGGGGACCTACATTCACAGAATGTTCTGAGATGGAAGCAACCCACAAGGATCAAGTCCAGCTCTTAAGTGAATACCCTATACTGGGATTGAACCCACAACCTTGGTGTTATTAGCATTTTGCTCTAACCAACTGAGCTAATCTCAGGGTCAACAGGGAGAAATGAGGCTGAAATACCAAAATTGTTTTGCAATCTGTCTTTAATCTCAAAACTGACATAGTCTCAGATGTATACACTAATTCCCAGCCACCTTCCTTCCCACCTCTAACCCATAAATGAGAATTTAACTAGTAAAAATGTTTGAAAACAAGTGAATCTGTGTGTTACCGGACACAAGTGGATAGGACTTCCTACCATCTGTTAATAGGTACCAGTAGTCAGTAGAAGACCAATGCCTCCTGAGTCCAGGAAGTTACTCCTCACTTTTCTTTACAGAGATGGAAACAACTTTTTAAGAAGGGAGGGTCTAAAGTCTTCTTGCATCTCATGTGTCAGCACTCCTCTTGAACACTTCTCTTTTGCACAAATGAGACAGATAATTCAAGTGCCAAACCCTACAAAACTTCAGCAAGGATGTTCTAAAGTAGATGCTGCTGGTTAATGAAGTTCAAACAGCCTTAACCATGGTAACAGAGGGCTACAAACACAGGATAGAATGAAACAAAGAGACACTACCAGGAAAACTGCAATCAGTGGGAATAGAATGACCAACTAGCAACTAGCAGCAACTACTGTTCTTGATTGTAATGCCAGGGAATTGTACTTTTTCTTCAATTAACCACCAGTTGTTCCATCCATCACCTAACCGTGCCTGTGCAATTGTCTAAAACCCATGGTGTAAAGTCCTCCTGATCGCAGATCATTCATTATGCAAGCAGGAAATACAATCTGTTTATGCATTGCCATCCCTGCCTTCATATCAGAAAGCTTGCAGGTCCCCTCTCCCCATTCTTCTTTCCTGTGACCTGGCCCCAGTTATCCAGCATTATTTTTTGCACTCCCTAAATGTTGACTTGAAGCTTATATAGAGCAATTACAGTCACAACCTGCTCAGGAAATAACACTGTTGGAAATTGAATCCAAGTCCACTGTGTTCTGAGTTTGTATTAGAAAATTAGTACTCACTGAAAAAAAAAGATGGCAGTCATCCAAAACAAGTGATGATTAATTAGCATCAAAACTAGAAGTGGTGTAAGAAAATGCTAGCTGTTCCTGAATGAAAGACGAAGAACAGGTCTCTTTTCTCACTGTGTCAGAACTTTTAGACACATGAAAAACTGATGTGTTAGTGAATATATCTGACTGTGAACACATAGTATTCTTGAAACACCACAATGCATATATAATAGGAATATTAATATAAAGTACAAGCTTCATCCTATGTATAGTCTTTGATCAACTCCCATCAACTGCAAAGGACTACAAGATCAACCACAGGTTGTAGATCTTCAGTAAACTTTGAGAACAAAAAGTACATCACCAAAATGAAATACACAAGTAGATTTTAAATGGCTAATCAGAAAGTGAGGAGATAAGAATTATGATCTTCTTACTCTCAGTGTTATAGATTAAAATAACGGTAAACAGCTACAGGAACGCTACGTGCCTAGATCCTAAAAACCACTCACTAGTATTCAGGCATAAGTGGATTTCACACACAAAAAAATCTTCCTGGTATACAGGAATGCACTAACAAGCTGTAGGCAACCTGCTAGGTTATGCAAAGAGCCTTTCACAAATTCTATCACAATGAAATTCCTACACTGCAGGGATTAGTGAAATATGTAGTGATATATGAAATGCTGTAACAAATACAACTTCATCTTTCCCTTCACTATTGATAACTAAAGTTATCTTGATCCTACAAGAATCGAAACAATAGAGATGAGCATCTTACACTACAGACAAACTAGGTTAAAATACAGGGACTCAGAACATCGATGTCAAGTAGTTTTTTTTAATTTTAATGTGTAAACCAATGGGTTAAGGAAATTTTGAAGAAAATAACAGCTGTCAGGGGCCTAACTCCTCAACAACCCCGAAGCACTTAAATCCCATTGAGATACACAAGAGTCAGTTACCTATTGTCATGGTTTCACCCCAGCTGGCAACCAAGTACCTAGCAACTCTTCTGACTGAACAGTCTTTTATTCAGAAACTGAACCACACAAATGTTTCCATTTTTATGAATTCCATAACTAGAAAAATCACCTGCTGTTCCCTAGTACCCAGTTACTGTTCCATCAAATGGGGCTTTATTTATTGCAAAATAAAAATACCTGACACCTCTGACACAGAGCCAACATAGTCTGTTTCAATAGCCTCAGCACACAGAAGATATAAAAACATTAGTGAGCAGTTTTATAACAAAATTTGAACCTTTCTTATGGGGGTTGGCAAATCTACCCAAAATATACACTGGAGACAAGGCATCCACCATACCAGAATAAAAGAGGTTTCATATATAGTAAGCTTGATTGAGAACAAGTTAAATACTGAAAAAGGGAGACTTGTGCCTTGGGATAATACTGCCAGAGTATAATATATGTGCATTTAGATGCAAAAACTGCATGAGAAACAGGATGATAAAATGGTAATAATCGTGATTGCTCTAGTACCCTTTCAAATTATAAGTATTCACAGCTTATGCGCTGAAATAGTAAAATATGCACATCTGTGCATCTACAAATCCAAGCAAACGCATCGTTGTAAAAAACCAGAAAATCTATAGCAAAAATACGATTCCCAAGTGTATGACTGCAGATAAAAATTTCAGAAAACATCGTCGACACGGACTTTTCGCAAGACAGACTTTTTCCCAAGTACCCGTTCTAGAGGGTAGGTTTCCCGGTGGGGGGGCATCCACCTCTCGCTCACCGCTAGCGAGGGGCAGAGCCCCGGGGCGCGCTGCTCAGCGCTGCCGCCCGGGAGACGGGGGGCTTGGCAGCACCGCCTTCCCCCGGCAGCGCAGGGCGGGTTCGCGGCTCCCCGCGGCCGGACGGCGATGCCAAGGCTGCCCCCCCCCGCACCTCATCACCATCCCGCACCGCCGCCGCCGAGGAGAGGTGAGGGGAGGTGGGCAGCGCCGCCGGGTTGTCCCCGAGGAACGGGGCCGCAGGTGGGAGGGCGAAGGGACACCTGTTTCGGGACCCGCGCGGGACCTTGTGAAGCAGAGGACGGCGCGTTCGTGGCGGGGCGAAGAAGCGGGGCACATCCGTGGGATAGTCGGGAAGGGAGGGCTGCGCGATGCTCCGGCACTCGGAGGGGCGTGGAGGAGGGACACGAGGCACACGCGTGGTGCGGGGCGGCAGAGCAGGGCAGGGGGTGCCAGCACTGCCGAAGCAGCGCCTCAAACTCACCCTGGCCCCCGCGTTCACCCGGCCTGCGCGGGGAGTCGCGGCCATCGTGGGGACACCCCCGCCCTCCCCGCTGCCCGGCGCCCAGGAGCCGGCCGGTAAGAGCGCACCTTACCTCGAAGAGGGGACCGATCTTATTCTTCTCCAGGTAGGCTTGGATCCTGGTCTGCTGGTGCGACGCCATGAAGAGCTCCGGAGGCGGGGGTTTGAGCTCCTCTCCCCCGGCGGCGGCTGCAGTCCCTCCGGCTGCTGGCGGCTCGCTCCCCCGCCGCCCAGGGGCTGCCACAGCGGGAGCGGGCGGAGGCGCTGCCCAAGCGCCCGGGACGGAGCGAACTCAGGTAACCGGGGGCGGGCGGAGCCGGGCGCCAGCCGCCCGCTGAGGCTGGGCGAGGGGCTGGCTGCTCTCAGGGAACAGCGGGCGGGCGCTGCCTGGAGCGGAGCATGGTGCAGGGAGGAGAGGCGCTGCAAAGGCGGCCCCCGAGCCGGCGCCGCTCCGCGCTGCGTGCGTCTGTCAGTCCGTCCCTGTCTGTGTGTCTTTGCCAGGCAGCGCCTTGGTTACGGGAGCGGCCGCGCTGCCGCCCTCGCCACAGCGCCGCTCCCGAAGCCGATAGCCGCGGGCTCCCGAAGCCGATAGCCGCGGCCGCCGGCTGCCGCCCGGGCTCGACGCACAAAAGGCGGGAGCGAGGGAAGGGGGAGGAGAGCGGGCGGGAGGCGGGGGATGCTCTGCCTCCTCTCCGCCGCCGCTCCCCTGCCCTCCCGGGGATGGGCTTACCCCTCGGCGGAGCCGCGTTCCCCCGCTCCGCCCCGGCGTTTGGCGGGGAGCCCCCCCCGGCTCCGGTCCTCCGGTCGGGGGTGAGCGCCGCGGGCCGCCCGGAGTGAGGGACCTGAGCGGCGCTCGAAAACTTCAGCTGGCGGAGGGTCGCGGAAGAGTGAAACGAGTCGCGCTGGGGATGCAGGAGCCATAGCCAGCACTTTTCCTTAATATGTGTTTAGATTCTTTTTAAATCTTAAAATATTACCTTTCTTATTATGCCAATGAAATTCCCAATTAGTGAGAAGGAGCATCTTAATACAGTAACTGGAGTAGCGATGCAGGTGCATCATGTTCGCCGATTGAGTTCCCGCAAGCAGGCAAGGGCTCTCGGCCACAACCCGATGGAGGAAATGAGAAATTCAGGGAGTGGTGAGTTAATGGGTACATCAAAGAAGCAGTATTTATTTTTTTCTCTGTTTCAAATAATTAATATCCCACCATTTCTGGAAGCAGAGTCCTAACTAGCTTTTTTTTTTTTTTTCCTCCCCTCCCCCCGCCCACCCCCCTTTATTTAGAGACGAACAAATCATGCTTCTTGGGATTTGACACTTCTGTTCTTCTTCAGTAACTAATTCTGCTGTACCAGCATTCACCTGTTTTGTGGAAAAAAAAGATATGACTTCTTTATTCATAAGATTTTTTTAAAGACACAAAAAAGCTTTGAAGAATACTGGGAATATTTAGCACATGTTCTCTATCGGGCTGCTCACTCCCAGTCAAGCAGTGCTCTGCAAATGCAAGAGTACAAGCCTCTCATGATCCAGAAACTGCTAAAGAAAAGGATGAATTTTGTCAGGAGTCAAAAGATCATGAGTTTGGCTCTTATTGCCATTGACTGTTGTTTGACTTCAAAGTCCTCCTTACTGATCTAAACCTCATGCCTCTACCTAGAAGGAGGTCAGGTTTAAGTGTATTATAAAGAAAGTTTGCAGTGCACCCTGTAGCATAAGCAATAGTATGCAGAATTCTTTAATAGTTTTGCTGGAATGTGCTCATCCCAGTCTCAGTGAGGCAGAGTGTTTGTTTCCATAGTAGTCACTTAAAAATGGCACTTTTTTTTAAAATTTGGATTCATAGTGTGCTGGTAGTCTTCTAAAATTCATATCAGCTCAGAGTTCTAGCATATCATCTTCAGCAGAGTACTGCTGCTTTGCCTGTTGCCACAAATAATATGGTGCTAAGCTAGTTCAATCAGCCTAATGAGGATCATACAATCGTAAGTGGAATTGCCAGTGATGCAGGTTCTCTATAGTGGCTCTAATGGTTTCCATCAGATGAGTACATTGGTAAAATTTCACAACTCTCACCAGAACCCCAATTGCTCCAATAGATAAAAGTGTCTCATTTTGCAAAATGATGCTTCCCTCCCATGATCCAAAAATGAGAACATGTATTTCTGTAGACCTACACAGCCTGACACTCAAAACAGCAGCACATGCAGACCTGCTGGGACCTGACTGCACCAAGACCTGCAAACTCTCACTGTTCTGTGTAGATTGGGAAGAGGACTGAAGAAAAGAAACAAGACTATCAGCAATATGAGTAGAAAAGAGAACTTGCTAAAAGGAGGTTTTAAAGATAGCATAAGTGTCTATGGTTGCATATTGTGCACTTAGATAGATCCTAAGATCTCACTTAAAACCTCAGAGTTTGGGATTTTGTTGTAGGGTAGGTTTGGTTTTGGTTTGGTTTTTTTTTTTTTTTTTTTCCCTTTCCTTTTCCTCCCACAGAATCAAAGAATGGTTGAGGTTGGAAGGGACTGGTCCCAGTCCTCTGCTACAGCAAGGTCACCTGGAGCTGGTTGCCCAGCAGTATTTCCAGATGGCTTTTGAGTATCTACCAAGGCTGCTGGATTTTTCTGGTATCTATTGTTGATTTTGCTTCCTGTTTCCCTAGACCATCTTTTCCAGTTCTTCCTCAGATATATAATCTAGATTTTCCAGTTGGCTTGGGAGACACACTAGCAGTTGTACTGTGGCTGGGAAGGCTTCCAAGGCCAAATGCTGAATTACATTTCTTAACAGATTGTAATCTTGTAATTCCCACAGCTCCTATAACACTTAACTGCCAGGTTATCCTTTGATATGGATTAGGCACCTTAGGGGAGACATGAACACAGATTGTTCCTTACCTAGACCTTCATGCTACTGTTTCCTAGCTGAAGGTCTCTGTGACAGTAAATCCCTCTGAGTATGGGAGTTCAGGTGTCTTCTGCAGAGAACACAGACTGAGTGACATGATATAATAGGAAAAGGAACTTCACTGTTAGCATTTTTTCTTTTTTCCCAAGAAAGCACAACTGTTGCTAGATTTAAAACAAACCACACTAAGATAGCAATCAATAAATACCTGTGATTTGCAAATAAGCACGGAGAACTGGGTATGTCTCTTCTATTCTCTCAGTTCTTAGGAGAAAAACATTTAAAAAATTTAATTAAGGTATGCTAAGTTTTAAAAATTGATATTAATACAGTATTTTAAAATTAACTTTCATTTTAAAAAAAAATCTGTTGGATTAAAATTACTGGTTTGGACATGCCTGAATTTATATTACTCTCACAATCTTTCTGTATGACGAACTGAACACTAAATTACTTTACAACCTAAGTAATAAAATATAGTCTCTTTACTGTGCTTTGCTGTGAACCTTGTTTCATTTTGTAGATATTTTTCTTTAAAGAACAGTATATAGCATTCACATCTACATAACACTCAGCACTGAACTGCAAGAACAGAAGTGACTGCAAGGATTTGCACACAGGCATCAAAAACTGAAGAGTGTCCCAATTTATAAATATATTCACTACACAAAATAAAAAATATAATATTCCCAAAGAGCAAGGGGAAAGAGACAAGAGAACAGAGCTAATTTTAAGATGCTTGTGACCCCACTCTGTTCAGTTCTTACACTGCGTCTGCACCTGTGATGTCTGAGCTCTGTCCTTCTTACCATTGTATGTTGGTGGGTTTCTCATTCTCTACTCTTCTCATCAAGAGAGGAGTGTGCATATTTTGGTAGGTTGTTTCTGGTTTGACTTATTTAGTTCAAGGACTTCACAAAACTAGGGACCCATTAAATAACTCCAGAGTATTCTACATAATTTTGGTCCTGTCATCCATTTTTCAGGAATCAGATTGCTGCTGTTCCAATGCTGAGCACTGACATTTTTAAGTTACAGTCACTTGCAGCACCCATTCATCATTGCCAGAGTTAAGTTACCCAGGCTTTACATGCAAAGAAGATGTTCTTTGGGAGTCACAGCTGCCACCACCTAACAGAAAAGGAAACTGATGACTTGACCGTCTGTAAAGGTACTCTATAGGTCACAGATACCCAGTGCCAAGTCAACAATTCTTTCATTCTGACTAAAATTTGATCCATATGCTCTGTAGGAAGTTTATCTTTTGAGGTGGCATCTGGAATGCAATAGAAACATTCAGATATAAGAGAAATATAGTGGCAATATATGAATTTATTATAGACCTTTAAATGGCTTTCTAGCTCTCATTAAGTGCTTTATATTTCAGCTATCAAAAATCACCAGAAATTCCTTAATGAACCTTTCAGAAACAACAAGAGAAAAATTAACAACTAGCAGGCACATTAAAAGATGTAGTATTTATCAGAAACTGGTGATGTTTTCCTTACAAAGCTTTCAGTTTTGTCAGTGTTTCCTTTCATGTCATAACTTTATAACAAAGAATTCTCCTTCCATTACTGTGGTTGTTTCTATTGAGTTTTATATTTTATGCAAAGTCATTATCTGCTTCATGAAGAGGTAAGAGCCATTAGTCAACAGCTGACTAAATGTTCTTAAAGTATGCTTGTACTTTAAAAGAAATGCAACTGAAGTTACCTTCAGGAGAATAAAATCCCTGAGTTCCTGCACTTTATAAATGCGGCATTATTTTTTTTATTGCTAAAGCATAGCCTTGAAACATTACAAACCCCTGTTGTAAAATTTTCTAAAACACCACGCACACACACATACACACCGGCTAAATATTGCAGTGCTTCAAGCTGTTTAAAATAATGGAGGTCTAGCAGTTCCTGACCTAGAAAGCTGTCATCTAGCTTTTTATTTAGTATTCCTATAAAAATGGACCTGTTCAGATGGCATGTTTTCAAAAGAAATTGAAACATCTCAGTATATTATATGAAATATCCAATTTACCTTTTATCCCATATCAGGTTAACTGACAGAACTGAGAATAACATCACTGGAGGGCTGATGCTAATGATTTGGTATACCTAATTTTGTTTGGTGGGTTTTTAAAATGAACTCAGTAAAGGATAATATGCCCACAAGCTTGAGTTTAACAAACCACAAATATCCTTTCTATGGTTTTCTATTTGCACCAAGGTAAGAGCCATACAACTTCAAAATCTGGACTAGACCCAGACTTGTATAAACCAAGGATTCCTTTGCATCTTCATTCTCCTAGAGAATTCAGCATGTGTTTTGGTTATTTCATCCTTTATACATTCAGATCTTGGCCACAAACACTCAGCCTCTGTGGCAAAGTATTTCATATTCTCTTCAGGCCAGGAGTCTTTGGGAACTTAAAAGCTTGTGTTATCCTCAGGCTCTCAATAAGGACAAGAACAAATCACTAGAAAACCCAAGATTCATAAACCCACACCGTGCTTAAAGAGGATGAGTGTCTGCCTCTTGCACTCCTGTTATTCTCAGATTTATTCTGCAATTTGTTTTCATTTATCCTGTTCACTTTTCTGCTTCCAATGGTTTGTTCTGGAATTCTCTCATCCTATTCAGAGAAAAATCCATGTAAACTTAAAAAAAAAATCAAAAAATTTATTAATATCATATTACTAATCCAACCATTAATAACAATCACTACTCTTTCAAGACTTCACTGCAGCCTATATACATTTTTATCACTTTTATGATTGCTTTCTTTCTGTCTGGCTGCACATAAACATCATACATAAGTACAAGGTAAAGTAGCAATACTTGTGAGGACATTGGTAATAGAGCTGACTGTATATATTAAATACATTTCAAGGACAAATCTACTCTGAGATTTCACTGGTTAAGTGCAGTACAGAAGACTACAGACAGGGGTTATTCAGAAGCCAGCTAAGACTACAATGCAGCCTGCGAAGCAGAGCTCCTGGTACCCTCCTGAAGATGGAGAGGGCAAATTCATATTTGGCTACACTAACACTCAGGGACTCAAGAAATTAAATAAAGGACTTGCAACACTAACTGACAGTTACATTCTTCTTTTCTAAGGGATACAAATATTAATTTAATTACACTGTAGTTTCTAAGAGCATAAAAATACAAGCCTTCAAAAACCATTCCTTCCTCTCCTTCTGCAGCACTGCCAGAGCACAGGCCATTTGTCTGTGCACTGTTGGTATTCTGGTAGCATGGATGGCAGCAGGGAGTGAACCAAGACCCTCTGGCATATACTGCTGTCCCAAGAGTCTGGTCTAGCTCTTCTAGTCCATGACTAGTAACTAATACTTTGCAGACCAGCCACTAGAGGGGAATAAAGAATCATACTGTACTAACATGTGTTACTGCACGGCAAACTGCTTTGCAGGAACATCTCAGGTATGGCCATGAACAAATGCTGTACCTGACTCAACTGGCAACTCATTCATGCTGTAGTCTCAATACCACTGAATTCAGGAAGCAAGGTTTACTTAAGGGTCTATAAACCTTTAATATGTTTGTATACTCACTGCATAACTAGTATGAATCCTTGTACAGCTAACTGTATCCTAACTACTTGCAGTGGTAAAGTTATGTAGGCTCTGAGTCACCAAGCATTTAAGCCTATTTTTTAGCTAAAAAATACATGTAAGTTAGGTTCAGGTGCTAAAGACAAACATACTCTAAGTGTATTGCTAGATGATGATGTTTCCAAGGGCAGGGAAATACAGCCATCAGAGGAGTTCAGTGACAGATAACTAGCCTGGAAGGGCTTGGCTGCCTGTAAGGTACTCATTTGGGAAGTCACTGGAAGCCGTTAATAGTACTAAAGCTGCTGAAGAGTGAGTGAACCAGTGCAGAAGCCAATCTAGACAGTGGAAGTTTAGGACAATTGGTTTTCAGACACAAGTTAGCTTTTGTGTATACAACTTGGACTTCTCTGCTCTTAACAACAGAAGTTAACACTGGTCAAGGATTCTTCTTACTCATCAGGAATCCCCCAAATGCACAGAAGGTTGTTTTCCAGATTGCTTTTTATTATGAGAACATACCTAAAAATGGACAGGATTATGCTAAATGAGCATAACAGTAATTCCATCTTCCAACATTTAAAAACAAAACAACAAAAAAGCAATTCTCATCCAAAATCATCAAGAGAGACCTTAAAATAGATTTTAAGCCTTTAAATTTCATGGGTTCAAGGCCTCTGAGACCTCTTCTTCCCCTGCCCACTCCCCTGACAGAAAGCTGCAATCTCTAGTAATGTTTTTCTATAGTGAAGGCAAAGATTCTGTTGTAGTCATTTGGCTGCAGGAACTAGAGGCAGAAAAAAACCCAACACTAAACATAAAAGGAGTAATGGTTCAAAACACGACTTAGCAATGCCACTGTATCTTCTTTTCCAGGCTTAAGAGAGATGGATTTGAAGACTATTTCCAGGGACAAGAGCTTAAAAATTGAAAATTTGCTAACCTAAAGATAGTTATCTTCCCACAAAAATCCAGGCAAAGAAGTGTGTATTGCTTTTTAGTGAGGGGGAGGCTAGCAATGATCCCATTTAATTTCCTGTAGTAGGAAGCTTAGCAACTATTCAGTAATAATGTCTTCTTAGGTGATTACTGCTTATACTTGGAGGGACATGAAATTAGAGGAAGTCCTTGAAATATTAATGCCAATGCCTACTACAGTCCTTGAAGAGGAGTCCAAGGACCTTGGACTGAATGTGCCATTGAATACTTGCCCTTGGCAGCGTTTCAGACATCACACACACATCTGATTCTTTCTAAAGGAGAAAAATTCTTGGCTTGGGATCCATCCCCTTGGGTTGTTCCTCATGGAAAATACTGGACACAGAGTTATTTCATCATGTCTGATTTGCTTAATTAAAGAGAGATTGATATTTCTGCTATGAAAGTAACTGGTGCTTAACGTTTTTCCATATCCCTGCTTTCATAAAGTTTCAACTGATATTCCTAAAGCAGTGTGTGTGCAGGTCTTCATAAACTGATGCCTTGATAACGAGTTGTATTTTCCACCTGATGCACCAAATCTTAGCCATACAGCTGTCTCCCAAGTTAGAAATTACTAACTTGAAACATTTAAAATAATATGCATTACAATAAGAACATTCATCAGACAGTTAGCAAAAAGGTAATTGAATTTGTTTCCTGTCCCAAAACAGAAGGAAAACGTTGGCTTCTTATTAGTAACATGACATCCCTAATAATATTTAAAAAATTATTTTTAATCTAGGATTAATTTTCCAGCACTTGATAAAGCAATTTAAATTTCATAAGCTTCATTGTCCTAAACAATTTTGAAATAAAGGATTATCTTTTGTAGCAAAATTGAAAGGCTCATTTGGAGACTAGGTTACCTACATGCTTTTTTATGAAAAAATGTAGACTGTTATTCTGCTGGAAACTTTTTTCATGCAAATAGAGGCTTGTATTTTCTGTTTCACAGAAATATTATAAGTTGAGTCATGTTATCAGGAAATTTGAGTACCAGACTGTGGGTATAAAAAAATAATATGGATGTTAGTACCAACTTTCCCTCAAGAGAATAAAGCATGCAAATATAAGCCACATATAGCAATACTAATTCAATGCTTATAAACAATACTGAAATTAATTGTGTTTTTAAGTATCCTAGGAGTCAGGATTTTAATTTTTTGTTAATCATTGGCTGGCCTTCTTTAAGTCTTCTTTCCAGTGTGTTTTCATGAATTGGACTGCATTTCTATTCTGCCTGAATTTGTGGACTGACTCTTCAATGTTTCATACTGTGGTAAATATTTGTGTCAACTGACCCATATAGAATTATAGTGGGTTTTTTCATAATGTGCTTAGAAATTTAGCATAGTGGCTTTCTTTACAACAAGAACTATTTTCTAATTATTAGCTAAGCATTCGTACTTGACTTACAAAACTGTAATTTAGCAACTTCAATATTTTATCAAAGATAAATGTAAGAAATGTTTCACAATTTATCTGGGTTCCAAGGCCTACTGGCAAATTTTGTAGAGTGGGGGTTTTAAAAAGAAGTGGGGATACAATTGTGAATTTACATAATGACTTTTTGATGATGTCTAAATGATGGCATGGAAGATAAAAAAGCATGGAGAGAAGCACAAGGACTAACTGACTGAAAAACCATTAAGGGAGGAAACTGTGAGTATCTAGTAACTACCATAAACAGTGTGAGTGAGCAGAGTAGTAGAATCATGCATTGTACCACATTAATTCTCTGGAGAATGTGGAAAGGCTTGTAGACCAGATATGATGGTTCATTAGAAAATGGTATCTATCAAGCTCACTATATTATGCTATGATGATAGTTTTGTCAAAATGACAAAATAAACAACACATTTATTTCCACCTAAGAAGAGAAGGAAAATGTTCCAAGAGGTTTGGAATCACACCTGCAAGACAGATTCTATGCATCTAAATCTAGTGGGATCAGTGTCAGGTCCATAGAAGGATAAAGTCTAAAAAGAATAGAAAGTCTGAAGCTTTGAAAGGAATTTTTAAAAATTGTATTTCAGAAAACAGAAATACATTGATCTGCCAGATCAACCAGTTTGTTGGTGCAGCCTCTTTCTTAAGTAGCAATATGCTGCACTTGAGTGGGAAAAAAAATCAATAAGGCATGCATGAACAGTCTGTTTGAAACAGAGAAACTGTAAGAAAGATAACAGCATTGTTGGTATCACCAACAGATTGTAAGCATGTGCACAGGTTGCTGTTTCTGAGCTTTACAAAAGTACACTGGTATTTGGAACATTTCAAAAGGCTTGGAGAATCAGTTCAGATACTAATCAGAGATTGAGATTATAGGGAACATTCTCCTAAACAATTTATCCACAACCCCATTCAGAAATGCAGTATTCGTCTTACTCAAATGTTTTTCCCATTTCTTTTCCTTCTATTCTCTTCCTATTTATAATTTATGATTGCTATGAGGAGTCACTCAGAATAGATGAGTACATTTCCTATCAAAGCAGGTAAGTATATCCTCTACTTCTTTATTGTTTATTAGTAGGGGTGCTCCGCAAATTCTGTATGAATGTGGGGGGAAAAAAGAAACAAAGATGACTCCATTTTGGTCTTTGGTACTTAAGCACATTACAAAGAACAATCCAGATGTTCACTGACAATTTCCTACCATAAAATCAGCATCTCCCTTTCCCTCCTTTGCACTGACTTTTCTCTGTCTAGTCAGTAAAGGCCTCTTACATACCTACTATCCCTTCTACTCCATTCTTTGGCATATATGAAGTGTTCCCGCCACTGAAAAATTTCTCTGTTCCAGGATCTACCCTAACCACTCTCAGCTCAGATGCTGACATGGGGTCCAAGGATAGGAGCCTCAGTTTTTGTTACATTGGGCTTTGTTATGCCCTTCTTGTCTGCCTTATGCTGAAACATTTGTAGTAAAGATACTTCTGTTTAATAAGTTAATAATTAAATAATGTTGAATAATTTTTTTATCCAATAGCAGCTCTATAAAATAATTACGTTATTGCAGGTGTCCTCCTCCATCATGAAGCTCCATTCACTTCTGAACTAATATTGAAGTTGCACTGATTTTCAAAATCCTTCAATTGCCCTTTTCTCCACCACATGAATTTTTCAATCTCAGCCACTGCACTTATGCCCTTTTTGTGTCCTCTTTTACCTGTTCCTTAGCCTGCAATGATGAAAAGTTTATATGCTGCCTCATTTATTGGAATATTAATATGTGGAATATTTCTCCAAATAATTTATGTTCTAGGATCACAACAAAACTTTTACTTCTTTGTAGTTTACAAACAGGTGCCCCGATGCATCTTTATGCGTGGCAGTAATGATGTTACTTACAAATATATTTCTTTTAGATTGCTGGTCCAAACTGATGAGCTGTCTTCTACCCCACTGCACTTTAACAGGAATTCCAGTAAGAAGTTACAAGCCTTCTCATGCCAAAGAAAGTCTCATATAAACAAAATTTTCTTCTCAGTTTAAAAGTTGGTTAAACACTAAGAAATATTAACCTTCTAGTTAGTGTTTCTAGCCATCTGAATAAACTGCTCCTTTGAATATGAATCCTCTTTTCACTATAACCTGTACCTTAAACCAGAACATTCCAGTCAAAAGCTAGATAGCATTCAGATGTCTTCTCCAGATTTTCTTTCAACATATTAAAAACACTCACAAACAAACAAAAACAACAACAACAACAACAAAAAGGGAAACCCCCACACACACACACACTCAAACAATCTGTAGCATAGTATTTCTAAATTATTTGGTTCCAATTTCTGAATGAGGTTGAAATCACTTCTACCTCCTGTGAGGATAATATCTAAGGAGAGCAGGAGAGAAACTGCCACCTGAGAATTACTTTTAAAACATTTTTAATGTATTCTAAAGTATTTATAAAGTAATTTTAAATGTTCACAGAAGGCATTACAAGGATAAAGAAAGGAAATGGCAATACTGCAGGAAAACATTTTCCTTACAAGTACAAAGCAGAGCATAATTTAGTTTCAGTTCACATTCAAGAAGCTTGAAAAACAGTATCAGAAGTTGAAATTTATACAATGTTTAATAACAAATATAATGCAGTTGGTCTGGGTAGTAGCTAAATCAGGAAATTGGCTTAATTGTAGTTGATTTTATGAGAATCTAATGTAATTACAAGACTATTGAAAGAGAAGCTTATATACATCAAAATTACTGGATTAAGACATTATGGCTTTTATATGATATTCTGCCATCTGTCTCGGAGGCAAGGGATAAAGTGGTGGAGTGTGGTAATGGAGTTAAGAGCCCCACAAAGCATCAGAGGAAGCTGTACTACCAGCAGTGCCAGCGGGGGTGCAAGGAAGGAATCGAGGGGATCATTTCAAAAAGAAGTGAGAGGAGAACATGGAATGAAGGATCTGCTTGAGCCCCCAGACACACCCTTTCTTTTGACACGCTTTAGATCAGCCTTCAGCTAAACCCACATAGAATGAAAGTAAAGAGTAGGAGGACACATAGACTTCAGCATCCAGCCTAGAGTGGCAGATAAAGTTACCAGTGGACAAGATGACCTCTGAATGGAATTGGAGACACAAAAATTAGTGCTCAACAATTGTAAAAAATTAGATTCGCCACTAGCAGAAATCAGTGAGAGCAAGAAAAGCAATGCTTGTAGATTGGTTGGACATAAAAGTGACCTGCAAAAGGATTAGTTCTTAAGTCCTACAGAATTTCCATTAAGTTTGTAGAATAAATGAAATAAAAATTGTAGCATAACTAAGAAAATTTATGTGGAATACAATGGTGGTGGTGAGCCATCGGATAAGGTCAGTTGTGTTTTCTCATATGAGCTACTGAACGGTAAGATCAGAGACCATTTTGGATATAGTCCAAGGTGTATGCCAAGCAGAGCAAAAAGATATGAGCTGAAGGAACATTAAGAAATGAGTGATTACAATAAAATCAGATATAACGTGTGCAAAATGCATGCTGCAAGAAGAGGTAGTGTGCTTTTAATAAGTGAAGTGGAACTGGGTTTTGGGAAGATATAAATTGCAGTGGTTGATCTATCCTAATGAAAATAGTAATGTCATTTTGGACAAAATAAAAATGAGAAATTGGGACATATAGATGCAAAATTCTCTAGTGGCAGACTGGGATCAAATAGGTATTGTAGACATTCTGTACAATTAAGTTTTTTCTGAAGCAACTGAACTATGATTATAATTTGCAGTCTGATATTTATATACCACCCAAAAGATTCTTAAAATGCTGCACAACACTTTAGCAAGGTGACAGCCACAGCAGAAGCACATTTAAAACATTTACAAGACCTTTCAAAAGTGAGGTCCAGCTGAAAAAAAAAAAGTTATTTGTTACAAAGGCATTTCTGTGACACTGTATTTTCTATCATAACTTTGCTTGTGTTTATCTGAACTTCACCCCTGAATAATGTATGGTAGCCTTTCAGTCCTAAAAAATTTCAAATTAATTTTCCTGTTCTGTGTAAGACTAGGCCATAAGACTGCCCGGCATGAAGCCTCTAAACTGTCAGGTGAAAAAAGAGGTTTTCTATCCCAAGTGCACAAATGGGAGGGAACACTCAGTAATTAAAAAGTGATGACAAATGAAACAAATTTTCTTCATCAGGAAAAGATTCAGTGCACAATTCAGCATGGTTAGAAACTCCTAGACAAAGAGGGACAAGTCAGAACAGTAAGGCACACAGACAAAAATTTCTTCCACAAAGACTGAAAAATGTAATGTGTAAGTGTTCCCAATATCTAAAGGGGAGCCAAGGCCAGTAGGATCACAACTAGGCTAGCCTTGTTGTATTAAAATCATAAAACCTGCAAAATCAAATAGAAGTAATGTCCAGATGTTTAAATTTAGGTGCCTAGAGACAGCTGACTTTCTGTTTCTGAAAGTATTTTTTTTTATATGCTTAACTTTAGAGATCTTAATAGCTTCATGAGCACAGAGTCAGCAGCAGGTAAATGGTCTGCCTCTCAGGAAACATGAGACCAGTCCACAGAGACAAATAGAATAAAAGGAAAAGAAAAAAAGCCAAGGTAAAATACAAAGAACATATTTAAATATGTGCATATATACATACACACATGTACATATACATAAACTTACATTTGTGTGTATATATGTACATAGACATGTATACGTGACACCCAAAAAGTGACGAAGAAGAGATAAAGGAGCACAAGATTACATGGCTGCTTATAAGTGCCTTGACAAAACAACACCAAAGCACAGTTAATTTGAGAAGTCTCCATATTCCACAGGCTAAGTCAACTATTACTAATATTTACTACAGGGTGAAGAATGGCCACATCTGTGTCACTTGTAACATATGAAATCTATTCCTTAAGACCTACAGTGTAAAGACTAAACACAAAAACAAAACCCCTCCAAAAATCCAAACAAACAAAAAGAAATTGCTTGGTTTCTGATTAAAAAAAAAAAAAAAAAGGGTTTAACAGAAAAGGGTACTTAGAGAAAAACAACATTTACTTCTTTAAAAGTACATTTTTCTGTAGAATATTTACACAGCTAAGAAAGCAATGCTGATTTTTGGCTGTCTAAATTTCACTGAATCCTTGTGCTGTCACTGGCTGATACACTGTTAGGATGGAAGCATGTGTACTTTATCATCACTATCTCAGTTACCTATTGAAAAATTAATAATAGAATATAAACACCCTTCCAAAAAGGGAGGAAGCAGAGTCTTCCAGTCCTCAAGGGGAGGCTGTATTTTAGCCATATTTATATCTCTGGATTTCTCTGAGGAACTCTATTTTTATTGGCAGCAAAGAAAACTAAGCATTCAAATACATGTCCTTTTTATATTTTTATATGTAACTCATCTTCTTTTAAAGCCCTGTTTTAGGATTCTGTTCTCCATCTCACATCCAGGCCCTAAAACTCAGAGCCTTTATTTGGTAGGTTCTTGGACTGAAACTTTTTATTATAGTGAAGAAGTTCTGACTTCTTAGTCAAAAGCTATGTTATATTCGTTGTTCAAGTAATACTGTAGGCAACTATTTGATGGCCACTGACTGTAACTAACTGTCTGGAATGCCCTGTTCCTCCTTTTTCTAAGTCACTTTATTACAGAAAATGAAATCTCTTAACTCTCACGTACATGTCAGGACTATTCGAGAAGATGTGAAAATGTGTTATTAGTTTCAAAATGGCATTCACCTTTCTACTGTATTTGTCATCTAATAGTTTTATCCAGAAGTGATAAAGTATTCAATCTTTATTTTCCTTTACCTTTCATTTGACAATTGAATGAAATTGCTGACACATCCACCACACATTTGAAGTTAATAGTAATAATTGGGTAAGTGGCATGTGTTCACATCCTTGGCGTAGGAAGAACCATAAATATTTGTCTCCATTATCTCTGAGATCCATAAAAGGGCAAAGAGCCCAACTACTTATAGGAAGTTCAAGTTCAAGACTATTGCTTTCTTGAGCACACTGACTTAATCCACTCTGCAAAGTAGCTGCAGTGCAGCTTGGCATAGCACTTACCTGGCATCTCTTCACACCTGCACAGAGGCCCCTCGTGTGACACCTGGTAAAGCATCATGCAGTAGGCACAGCCAGACATATCCACAGCTCCCAGCTGAAGTGCAGCAGTAAATGCTGCCTGCCATTGCCCCTCTTCCTCCTCCTGCTGAAGAGTTTATGCCATCTGAAACCTATCTGGCTTTCCCTAGCCTCCACCATTGCTGTGTACATAGTAAACTATGCAAGAACTGGTTTGAAAATGGCTGTGCATAGAGGAGACATCTCCACCAGCAGCTCAGGTATCTGACCACTGGACATTTTGACACCATTCTAGCAAGACTCACCATAACAAAGAGGAAGTTTGAATCCTGAATATCAGTGCCACCTGTTGAAGGCTCATGGTGAAACATTCCTGGCATGAGTTTTCAGAGGCAGACATATTTGAGAATGTGTCTCACTACATCTAACACCTGTAGGAAGCCTGTGGGGCCTACAAGCCTTAGCTTGTACTGTTCAACTGGCCACCAGTCAGGAACATGCTGGTGGCTGAGGGCTTCATCTAGTGGCAATTGATTCAGTAGTCAGAGTAATTTAAGTCAGAGGGGACATGAAAGCCATGTTATCTTCAAAATCAGGTCAGATTTGTGTTTTCCAGCTGAGTGTTGAATATCTCCAAGGATGAGGATGTATTTTACAGCCTGTCTGGGGCAAGATGTGCCAGGGGTGAAGCTGATGAATGTTTTTCCCTTAACACTACTCATGCTGTATTTCCCATATTTTATTTTGTGACCATCACATCATCTGCTTCAACTATGAACTTCTTAGCATAATCTGGCTTTGTTTCTGCAACCCCCTTCTCACCTGGCTGAGTAAGTACAAAATCCTTCAACCTCACCTTGTCTGCCATGTGTTCCAGCCCTGTCTTCCTCTGCTGCACTCTCTACAGTTTGTAGACATGTCTTCTACTGCGATGGGAGCAGGGTTTGAAACTGCACAGAGTCCTCCAGCTGTGGTTTCCTGAGTGCCAAGTAGATGGGATTACTCACTTGATCTGCTGTTTACACTCTCAGAGCACACAGTGTGTGGTTAGCCTTCTTTGCAACTGCTGACTCATGACCAGATTTATCTCTACAGTCCCCAGAGCTCCAGCACCATCACTCAGACAATCAGCTGCCCCAGCCTGCGCTGCTGTTCCACATAAAGGACTTTGCACTTGCCATCCTTGAACTCTGTGAGGGTGCCACAGGATCATTCCTCCAGGTCATCAAGGCCTTCCACAATGGCACCCCATCCTCCAAGGCATCTACCACTGTCCACATTAGGGTGCCATCCACAGCTGGACTGTGAAGGTACACACCATCCTGTTGGTCAGCCCACTGATGGTTGTGTCAGACAGCATGTCCCAATTACCAACCCTAAGTAAGCAAGGTGAGGTGTGAGGGTAGTGACTCCTCCAAAAGGAAGTCCACCATGATAGCATGATGCTCAGGTATGAAAGGAAACCTAATAAGCTCCACGAAGCATTGTGAGACTTGTTCGAATGCCCCTCACCTCTTTCCCTCATGTTCCTTAAAGGGCTCCTCTGGTAGTCACTGCCTCTGTGGTCAGTTGCTGACTATGGGAGTCCCATACATTCAGTGACTCTGACTGTGGATTTGCTCCTGGATAATATCCAGTACCCACAAACAGAATTTCACAGTCCTGGGAATGATAGCTGCTGTGTCTGCAGCTGTAGTCTTCTCTTTTTCTCCACTTGTTCCTGGAAAAGTAAAGATGTAAAGAATGCACATTTTTTCTTATTTCTGAGAATGCACAATATTCTATACTGCTGCATGCACCAGCTGCGTAGTGAACCAGTGTTCTAGTTCTGCTGCTGTATGAGCATCGCTGGGATGGGCTCATTCCTTGGAATTACAACTTGCATCAAAGCTTTAAGGCTTGGAAGTTTAAGTATAGGTTTTCAAAGCCTTCTCTGAAGACTCCCATAACTTAATTACTATATGAAGTCAGGCAAAGTTTGAAAATGCTAAAATATTTTTTAAAAAATCCAAAATAAACCAAAACACATTACAAAAGTATTTTCATTATTTTAAAGTTTTACAGAGACAACTTTCATCCTACTTGGATTCTGTCCCATTGTTAACCTCAAATGTATAAGGTGGCAGCTTTCTTCATGAAAGGTTTGTAGAAGGCTTGGAACTAAGTTTGGCAATACATAGAAAAAATGTTAGGGCTGATATTTTGCACAATAAACTGTTCTCTATATAGCTGTCCTTTACAGAAATTAATGCAGTAATAGCTTAATAAGGCTTGTTCCAGAAAAGTCTTGTTTTAGAGGAGAGGATGCATTTCTGTGATTGCTTGATAGAAAGCTTCATTATTGAATTTATTCTTCTGTTGCACTTCTTTATATGTTAAATGGTTTAATTACAGTACTTTAAAAAAATTTCTTCCTGTACCAATTGAATTTTGAAGTCTTTCAATGAGTCAATATGTCTTATATTTTCATGTTTAGTGTTTCACCAAGATGGAACTTTCTGCTGCAGTGAAAACACAGAGATCTTGGCAAAATCAGTGGAAATTTTATTTTTCAGTACTCCTGAAAATGTGGTCAGAACAAGGCTATGTTGCTGTCATGTAAGACCTCTGGAGGAGCTTCATAAAACTATGTCACCCATAATAAAACTACACATGCATTATTCTTTTTCTACTACTATGTATATTTTCTAGAAAAATAAGGGTTTTCATAAATACAAAATAAAAATCTTATTGTCTTCTCAAGCTAGACAAATCTAACAAGGTACAAGAATATCAAAGAAAATTTTACCTTCTGTCTGGCTACCAAACCTTAACAGTAAGTGCATTCAAAATGTTTTTTATGTTATGCACAGCAGCACTGAGATGCAAGACATGATATTGGCAGTGTCTCATTTTACCAGAAAAATCTGGCAGAAATAGTTGCAATTTGGGTTTATATTGGTAGCCATTACACTACATAAAGCTTTTCCTCAGAAACTTTTTGCTACAGGCCTAAACATGGCAAACCACTGTGAACTCTCTAAAACAGCTCTGCAGAGACTCCACAGCTCAGCTGATACAGCCTATTTTCAGAAATAACTTATCCATTTCAGGGGCCTGGATATTATTTTTAAGACAAGGCTTATGCAGCTTTTGATCAAGTGTTCGATTTGGATATGCAAAGCCATGTGTAGTACTGCATCCAGTAAGAGGCCATGGACCATGCTGAAATCCAGATTCAGTTTTTTGTCATAAATTCCATCCAAAATAAACATCTGAAATTCTGGATAAGTACCATGACTAGTATTTCAACAAGGTGAAATAAAACTGGAGTTACTTAAGACATTAGTGAGTCTGACCCAAACAAACCTAGTCTTAAACTAACTACCCCTTTCTCCATGGTTACAATATAGCCTAGTAGAAATATCTTTGCTAACACTTATACTGCAAACAGCACAAGAGGCAAATCCCAGAAAATTAGTAATTAAGGTTTTTCAGTAGTCAGTAGTCCTACTCTCCCAAGGAGGTTCTTAATATCTTCTTTATCACAGAAAAAAAAGATTAAAAAAAAAAAGTTTTAGGGACTGTTTTCAACAGCAGATAAAGCTATATGGTGTTGTATAAATTCCTCTTATTGTTTTTTCCCCACAAGAAAACATATCAGCAAAGCAGAACCCCCTCTTCCTAGAATTAAAATTTCATTCCGTACACAAAAACTTCCTGTCCTTCACATTTCTTTGGTCCTTCATTTGATTTTGCATTTGTAATCCAACCATACAGAAATTTCTACTTAAGTGTTGGGGTGGTTTTATTTATGTTTTACAAATACATTGTTTCCTCAGAAACATGTCCTTCTTCCTCATTTTTCTCACTGCAAGTTCTGAAAAACTGTTGAAAATTATTTGCCAAAATATTCTTTCTTTGGATATCAAACAGCCTTCTCAGGGATATTTCAGAAAGAATGAATTTAAACAATCTTAAGAATATCATATTTACAGTCTCTAGATTTTTTTAAATTAGTTTTGGAAATTAATTATTCTGCAATGACATAAAAGCAAATGCATATTGGCAACATAGTCCTTTTACTGATTCCTATCCTGGATAATTTATCTTTGGCATGCAAGATGAATTTGTTTTTCCAATTTCACAAACTTTATACACGTGCTCAGTTTTTGCATCTAAAGAAGCCTAAATAACTAAAAAGTAGAAAGAATATTTTGTTCCATGTACACATCATAGAGGTAATTTTTCTGAACAAATTAAAGCTATAGTGCACTTTTAGGTTCAGTCAAGTTTAAACTTAAACCATTGTCAGTTTGGCCACCTGAGCCTGGAAGATGTTTCTGCACATTAAACATCCTCAAGGTCTCTTCAAAATACTTGTGACCAAAAGAAAAAAAAAACAGTAGAAATTCTGAAACACATTTTTTTTATCATATGATTGTAGGTGTTATCCAGTTCTCATAAACCCTGTCAACATTAACAACACTATGCCAATCAGCTATGTATGTTTAATGTATCTTCTGAGCAATATCAATGGATAAAGCCTCCATGTCCTTCTTTACAGAATTACAAGACTACAGTTCATACAATTTATTCAGCCCAAATCATAAGACTACAAAATTATTGTCTGAGCAAATTTGATGAAGAAATAAAACCACCCTGAATACAATTCAAACTCTATTCAAATCTATGAATATATAAAAGATGACACTCTCTCTAGTTTACCTATAATTGTTCCATTTAACAGTAATCTACAGATTAGGATATGTATTTTTTTCTGATTATACAGTGCTCTGTATATTTGCCCAGGTTCTGACCCCCCAAAAATGTGAGAAATCAACTTTGAAATGTTTTATTCTGCCATTCTGATCATTCCTTTAGTTTGAGAGAACTTTCTCTCATCTTCTCATTTAAATGAAAGCTGATTCAAAGCCACCTAAAGCCAAAAGTGGTTTTGCCATTGAAGCTACTGAATTTTGAGCATGGCCTCCACCTAAAGAGCTTGATCATCTTACCAGCTTACCTACCTCCCCCCCTCCCCAGTTGCTTTCTTCTTCCTCACCAAGTTAGGTAATTTGGAGGCCCTTTAGAAAAAAAATTCTGTATGCTTAGAGAATGAAAAAATGCTAAATAATTAGTACACTGATATAAAGCTTTACATGTCTTACCCACTATGTAGACAGAATACTGCTGAACTTTTTTTTTTTTTGCAATTTTGCTGATTTTTTTTTTTTTTTTTTGTAAATAACCCATTTGCTAGACCATTTAGGGCAAAGCAGAGCTAAATATCACCAGAAAAATTATAGACTCAGCAAATTGCATAGCTTCTCCTTTGATAGCTTCCGAATAAATACTTAGTGGGAAAAGTACTGAAAAAGGCCACTCTTGGCATGTCTGGTTCACATAAGCCCTTATTATGGGAATAATCAATAGTTACGTGATGAAACAATTGGCACTCGGTTGTTCCTAGAAGCCCCTACCAGAAGAATTGAGTGATTCAGCACCGTACCCCACTCTCTCAGTTGGTGCTTCTGAAAAGTTATTTGTTCTCCAGAAAGTCCAGAGTACACAGATCTTCCTCTCCTACTTTCACAGAACTGTTGTATAGTGCTTTAGTGAGAGTAAAATCAACTCACACAGGTGGGCTGGATTCCCTATCTGCTGGAGGACGACCTGGCTCATGACCCCGCTCTCAAGGTTGTGTGTGAGCTCTGATCTGTGTTCTAACAAAGTTCCTGCTAGTGAAATATGCAGGAGAATATCTACTGTGTGTTTCCAAAGAGTGTTTCATTTACTAAATTATTGCAGAGATTTGCATAGTTTTGGGGATGCCCCAAAGCAGGCAGGCAGATGGGCAGGCAGGGTGACTATGGAAGTTTACTGGTGCAATTATCATGACTTAAAATGTTGGTTGGCATTTAGAACATCAAAAACTTGAATAGAGATGCTTTTAAGGTGCATTTGTATGCCTTTAAATAGAGCAAGAGAAAACAGAAAGACCTTAAAGGTCAAAGGAATAGTATTATTCGTGTTTTACAGAAGTTGAAGCATAGCAGATTCTATGGATTAAGGATTTACTGTAAGATATTACTTAAGTGTGTGTTAGTGATTGGAAATTGATCCAAGAAGACTTTTCAATTCCTTGCCATGGTCATGAACTATTCCCTTCTTCTAACTTATTACAACCCTGCAATAGGATAGGGAGACTACGTATAACTTTTCCACATGGATCTAAGAATGATGTGGTACTTAAAGGCCTAAACAATAACACTCATATGATGACTGTCTAACAGTCCTTTAAGATTATTATGGTGCCTTTCATTATTCTCAAGGAATACTAGTTGGGGGACTAGTTCAACTCTGATGTTTCAACAGAAATTCCAACTTGCTCCAGTTCTGATCCTCCAGATTATGCACAATGTTTAAAAATCTTTGGAGAGTTGATGTGTCTGGGAATCTGTAGTGGTACAAACACACCATGAGTAATAAGGTTCACAGTGGGAGTCAGGCAGAGAACCTGTCATTAGGTGTTTAACTGAGATATTTATATATTCAAGGACACTTGGAAAAGAAAGTTAGAGAAGAGGAAGCTCTGAAAATAAACCAGAATCTTAGAATAGCTGATCTTTTTTCCACTAAGTATTTAAATATAACTTGCCATACACTGGGATTGGTAGTTAAGGTGAAAGGTCTCTACAACAGTGACTGAAACCAAATTAGACAAATACATAGTGAATGGAGCAACAAGTGAAAGGCTGTTGCTTTAACAGTATTATATATTGGAATTTCATGTGAGAATGAAAAATGTGCACTGCTCTTATGATGGGAAAATCATAAATGGAAGATCAAATGTGTTTATAAGTATTGGTATTTCATTTCTATTCTGAAGGAAGTTTATGACACCATGAATATTACTTCCTTCATCTTATATGTTTTACACATCTACTAGATGAGATTATCAAAACTACCTCTTTACAAACAGTGTAGATAGCCTGCTTGTATTTTAAAAAGCAGGTTTATGCCAAGCTACCATGGGAATAATTTGGATTTCGCTTCAAAAATTTTAACAAGTGGTTTTATTGGTGATTTGGTAACCAAATACAAATGTCTCATAAGAGGGATTTAAGAATTTTCATGCCATAAATCATGCAAATATATTGTAGCCTAACTCTCATCTAAGTGCCTCTGGAATCCGAAAACAGTTGAACATGATTACCCTGGGACTGCACACCAGTGTCCTCACTGTGCTCTAGACAAGGAGTAACTCTTTATCTTTCCTGCTGTAGCTATCCCAGATGCACTGGACAAAAAAGAGTGCAAGGCAGAAACATCTCAACATCACCTCTGGTCTGTCCTCCCACACTTCCGTGCTGCTCTGCAGTAGCTGAAACACTACACAGCTCTCACAGCTGGATACAGAGAGCAGATTATTTTTCAGCAGACAGACTGTTAACATCCAGATTGACATAAAGTCTCATTTCCCATAGAAACATAGTTGAACAGTCCTGTATGTGATGCAAACAGTGAATTTCACAAGAAGGGGAAAGAGGAAGCACATTGCTTCCATTTCGCCCCATCTTATTCAAAGCAGACCTGCTTCCACATATCACAACTGAAAAAACCTGACAGAGCTTGTATTTCCACACTGCACTGAGAGCCCTGCTCAGTGTCACACATCTGACCAATTCTGAGCAAAACAGAAAATGGTTTTGGCTCAGCACACTTGAAAAGTCCTCAGCACCTGTGTTTTTTTTGTCCTTTCAACATTGGCAGAGTTCATTTTCCATCCTGGTTTATTCTTTGGCCTCCCTATGGAGTCTGTTCTAAGGAAAGTTCACAGGGATTATTAGCATTTGGAAACGGGGAAATAGTACTCAGAGAGTATAAGAACAGTAGAACAAGTTCCTCATTTTATATCAGATTTTCTACTTCTTTAGAGAAAATTTTGAACAGCTTTGAAATTGACTGAAATCCCAATTACAATGAGGGATATGTCCCCATTCTTTTGATCTAAGGTGGCCTAAATCAAATTTAAAATATTGAGGATACCTAGAGAGAAAGTAGGGATTTCCACTGTTTTTTTTCCCCTGCCCTTCTCATTCTAAAACACAATAAACATTTGTCTCACTTTTATTCTAACTGGTACAGAATATCTGTTTCCTCTTTCTGTAGCAGTCACATATATGAAAGACCATCTGTAAGGCTCATGTTCTACTTTCACTGCACAGAGCTGAGGTCATTTAGACTGTAGAAATTAGAACACAGAACACTAATGTATACAGGGTGCATCTTTACCACAGTCTCAACAGAAAGCACTTCAGTCACTCCTCCATCTTCAGAGTCCTCTCTTTGCCTGCTCTCCACCAGGAAGCTCCAAATAGACTACAGCCTTCAAGAAAGACGTTGAAGGCACAACAAGCCCATAACATCAGTGTGACTGGAAGCTTAATTTCTACTGTTCCTCTGAAAAGCATCTCAGCTGGCAGAATAAATGAATTTATTAAATGAGAGAAAAAAAAGGAAAATTTATTCAAATTCCATTTAACACATTGTTTTGTGACTGAGGACAACGTTGCCGTAAGCCTTAATATAGCTGTAGATTTTTATATAGTTTTATAGTCTTATAGTCTTTTGCATTTGAAAATAGC